>CM070770.1:216944550-217544550 GCA_036346955.1 Dipus sagitta
GTTATCTGTGAACTTCATAAAACTGGGAGCCCCCATGTTAGGTGTATATATGTTTAAGATTGTAATGCCCTACTGCTGGAGTGTTCCTTTAATCAGTATATAATGACCTTCTTTACCTTTCCTCACTAATGTTGGTTTGAAGTCTGTTGTGTCTTTTTGATGGTGCACTGAGGCCATTGATATTAAGAATTATTATTGAAAGGTATGCATTTATTCTCGCCATTCTTCTTATTTTGTAGTGTTTCCTGTTTTCCCTTTACTCATTTGTTTTAACTGTTATTTGAGTGTGGTTTATTTTTTTCTATGTCCTCCTGTGTGTGTTTTGCTTTCTGTTCACCATTAAGAATTCCTTCAAGTGTTTTCTGTAGAGCTGGTTTAGTTGTCATAAATTTCTTTAGCCTGTCTTTTTGTGGAATGTCCTTATTTCTCCATCAATTTGGATCAATAGCTTTGCAGGATAAGGTAATCTTGCTTGACAGTTGTTATCTTTCAGAACTTGGAATACATCATTCTAAGCCCTTCTGGCTTTCAAAGTTTGTGTTGAGTAGTCTGCAGTTATTCTGATGGGCTTGCCTTTGTAGGTGACTTGCTTCTTCTCTCTAACTGTTTTTAATATATTTTATTTGGTTTTTGTGTTTATTAGTTTGATTATAACATGGTGAGGAGAGGTTCTTTCCAGGTTTTGTCTGTTTGGTGTTCTAAAAGCTTCTTGTATCTGCATTGGCATTTGTTTCCCAATTTGGGGAAATTTTTCTTCTATGATTTTGTTGCAAACACCTACTAAGCCTCTGGATTGAAATTCTTCTCCTTTTGTTATACCCTGAATTCTTATGTTTGATCTTTTTATAGTGTCCCAGATACCTTGAAATTCCCATTCATACCTTGCTATTAGCTTGTCTTTCTCTTTGTTGGACTGTATTAGATCTGCCACCTAGTCTTCTAGTTTAGATATTCTGTTCTCTCCTTCATCCATTCTTCTGGTGAGACTTTCCACAGAGATTTTATTTCATTGACTCTTCTTCAGAACCAGGATTTCAGCCTTGTTTTTCTTCAGTATTACTATTTCCTTACTCATGTCTTGGAATGACCTCTTTGTTTCATTAAGCTGGTTTCCTGTGTTCCTTTTCAGAAATTTGTTTTCTTCTTTAATTCCTTTATTTTCTTCTTTGGTTCCCTTATTTCTTCTCTGATTTCTTTGAGCATAGATACCATCAGTTTCTTGAAATCCTTGTCAGGCATTTCATGTAAAACAGTCTCATTGGTGATCATTTCTGATGAATTTATAATTTTTGGTGGGACTGTATTGTCTTGATTCTTTCATATCCTTGTATTATTTTCTGCATGATGACTTTTGCATCCTGGATTTATTTGATTGTTAGGTTTTCTACTTATCTGCAGTGTTCCCAGAGGTGGCAATACACCTCTATATACCCTCAGGATATGAGTTCAAGGTGCCAGATGTAGCTCTTGTACCCCAATCAAGCCACAGAGGTAATCCTAAATGTTGTGTTTGCTTGCTAAGCAAGTATTCTAGTGGACTGGGTGGATTAATTTACTGGCAAATTCTAACCTTCAACTGAGTAACATATACAATCTATAAAAATCAGCACAAAGTATGCAATTGTGGGGATTAAAACAAACAGATAGTCATATAAAGCCAACATCCCTAAGGGTGTGTGTTGTTCTATACTCTGAATCTTGAATCTCATAATTGGGTTCCAGGTCCACCTGGACCTGGATCAGACCCTGCCACCAATAATTACAGAACTGAAAAACAAAGGCTCTCTATATATGAAAGCATCAAAGGTATCAATATTCAACCCCCAAATACAGGTTATTTGAACATGGTAAAGCCTTCCAAGTATATATACCCCATTACCTGCCCTGACAAGGAAAGAGAGATTAGCTCTTGCAGTGCAGGCTTGTTTACCTGGTTTTTTGTTGTTTGTTTCTTTGTTTGTTTGTTTGGTTGGTTGGTTGGTTGGTTGGATTTTTA
The DNA here is from genome assembly GCA_036346955.1 of Dipus sagitta. Classification (NCBI taxonomy): domain Eukaryota; kingdom Metazoa; phylum Chordata; class Mammalia; order Rodentia; family Dipodidae; genus Dipus; species Dipus sagitta. Next base: position 216,946,547 of record CM070770.1, read on the forward strand.
TCATTCAGCCTCATTACCTTTTGGGGTGGCTTCCAATCTCACCAATGCTGAGTGCCTGCCTTGATCCCTCCATGTTGTGCCACTGCAGGCTGAATGCTGGAGGTTCACAGTTCTGATGCTGTGGGATGTGACAGTTCAGACTTCTGGAGTTGCTTGCACTTTCAGTAGCTCTTTAGTTGATCTCAGCTGTCTTTCCTTCAGATTTCTCAACTTTGCAAGAAGGCTGATGGAGTTGAAAAATCTGTTGGATAGTCTCTGCTGCTGCTGCTGCCTGATGCACCTGGCAGGATGGCGCTGGGCAGTTGTGGAGCACTGCGAGTGCCTCAATAGAACTATGGCTATTTTCCTCCTTTCCGGTGGATCTTGGTCTCTCTGGCTTCTCTGCTGTTTCTAAGAATAACCTATGCTCCTTCTTTTTTCAGAAGCAGAGCATATTTTGCTGGGATTTTGATTAAATCCATTCCTTGGCTTGTTTGGCATGGTTCCTATGCTGCCATCTTACCTGGCAGTCCCATTTTATAGCTTTTAAAAGGAGAATCTTGCATTTTTCCCTGTGTATAATATTAGTTACTTTCCATGTTTCCTCTGGGAGCCATTCAACGTTAAAAGCTGGACTTCCTTTTTTACAAAGGCCTTTAGTTTTTCTGGTGTCATCTCAGTATTATAATCTCCGAATATTTCCTTCTGAAGTATGGTTTCTTTTTGACCATGCAGTCTAGAACAGTGGGCTTGGTGGAGGATTTCCACCACAGTGAATTTCCCACTGTATTAGTGCTGCAGAACAGACACAAAGACAAATTCATTCTGCAGCCTTGGGGCTGTGAGCCATATGCATATTTGTACACACATTAATATCAAGTGCATTTTTCATACAGACATTAGATGACCATCTCCCACTCACACATTTATTAATTCATTCAGAGTTTAAACAATTTTTCTTATCTAATCCCATTTATAACTCTGATCAAGCTTGAGACTGAATAGCATTGGTCAACCTGACACCTGATGGAAAGAGGGCCATCACCTTGCAGCTGTATTGAAGTTTGGCAATCTCCTCCTCTTGTGGGGATCAGTCCATGCTGGCTCCTCCAGACCAGTCATAATTCCAACTTCCATTTTCCCCAGGGAAGTCTTACCTAGTCCAGATGTCTGTCTCAGCCTCATCTCCTTCCATTCATGAACTCTGGTCTGGGGCTTCAAAGTCTCCTTGGGCCACCTGGAAGGGGACCCTGCAATCATGTCAGGGGCACACGCGTCCCAGTTCCAGGGACTTTTCGTAGACTGAGAGGCCCAGGAGCAGCAGTCCTTCCTGACCAATCGGGGTCATGGTGGAAGCAAATCTCACAGGGGCCTCCATAAATATTGTAAAAATTATCTGGAAAGATCACTCCAATGACAGTATGAGTGAAGGTAGAAGAATTTATTACCTATGTGCCAAAAAGCTTGAGGTAGCCCTACTCATGCCACCCTAACAATGAACTCCATTTTACTTTGTTTTAGCCTAAACAGGCTTTCTGTCTTATCATCCCTTTGGGCTCTTTCTGGACAGTACCATCTTAGAAATTTTTCCATCTGCTGACAAAGATAAGTTTTAGCTCCTCAGCAATTAAATCTTATCATAACTCAGTGAATCAATTCAACTTTTAGCTTCTATTCTACCACATTTCTAGCTCAGGCTGGCCTGGAATTCACTACGTAGCCTCAGGTTAGCCTCAAACTCATAACAATCCTCCTACCTCCACCTCCCAAGTGCTAGGATTAAAGGTGTGTGCCTCCATGCCCAGCTCCTATTTTCTTTATATTTCCATTATTTTCTTTCTCCTTTTACCTCTGATAGACTTTCCTAAAGAGCATAGGTAAGGTGAATTTTCTAGGGTCTCCATGTTTAAACCTTTCGCAACCTTGGCGCCCCTGCCAGGCAGTAGATATGAGGTTTGGCAAGTGAGAGCCAAAGCCCAGGCTGCTTGGCAACTGCCCCAAGCTGCCTCAGATTCCCATTGTGCTTGAGTCCAGACTGATACGCCCACCTACGTGCCCATACACTGTCATGGGCAGACCACAGTGCAAAAGAAATAATATGAAAAATCAAATGCAAGAAAATCCAGTTAGATCACCCAGTCCTACAATTAATACATCTGACTAAAACATAAAAGAACCATTAGGATCACAAGACCAAATTGAAGCTATGAGCAATGCAACCCTAACCAACCTACTCCTAGAACTTGCAGGAGAGAAACAAAGGACCAATAATCGTGTGGATGCTACCATCACTAAACTAGAACTAATACAAAACTAATTGGAAGGAGTTCAAAGAGAGTAAAGAGATTTGAGGGAGAGTGAAAAAAAAAAAAAAAAACCTTAAAAATCAGCTGGCCATGCTAACTGAAGACAAAAAGAAATGCAAGGATGAATTACAAGAAGCATCAAGAAATCCGAAAGTGATGTGAAAAGGGAGCTTGACAGAGGGATTGAAATTATACATAGAAAATTAGTAGAAAATGCAAACTTAATTGAACTCTAATCTGGAAGATAAGATTGAAGAAACAGTTAGACAGTACAAAAATTTCAGTAAGTTCAAAATTTCCTGTGAACAGAACATGAGGGAAGTGTGGGATACACTTAAACATCCTAATATTAGGATCATTGGAATACCAGAAGGAGAAGAAATTCAGACCAAAGGCATAGAGAACTTACTTAACAAAATAATTGAAGGAAACTTCCCCAGTCTCTTAAAAGAAAGGCCCATCAAGATACAAGAAGCTAACAGAACTCAAAACAGACTGGACCAAAAGATAAACTGTCCAAGACATATTGTCATTAAGACTCCAACATTGACACCAAAAAGAAAATCCTAAAAGCAGCTAGGGAAAAAGAGCACGCCACTTTCAAAGGTAACTCCACCAGAATTACTTCAGACTTCTCAATGGAAACCCTAAAAGCTAGAAGGGCCTGGAATGAAACACTGCACAGTCTAAGAACCTATGGCTTCCAATCCAAGCTACTCTACCAAGCAAATGTATCCCTCATAGTAGATGGTGAAGGAAAACTTTCCATGACAAAACTGAGATTTACAATTATATGAACACAAAACCAAACCTACAGAGAGTATTTCAGGAAATTCTCCACAGAGAAGATACAAATAATCAAACTCAATTGCCTACAAGAAGCAGATCACAACAACCAAACTCAGAGTAGGCACAAAAAACTTCAAAGCCCATGAAAACACCAACCCACATTTAGCATCACAATATGGCAGAGATCAAATCAAATCTCACAGTGATTACCCTAAATATTAAGGACCTTAATTCACCCATCAAAAGACATAAGCTAACAGGATGAATAAAAAAATTGGACAGCTCAATCTGTTGCCTTCCAGAAACCCACCTCACCACTAAAGACAGACACCTCCTCAGGTTGAAAGGGTGGAAAAAAATATTCCAAGCAAATGGGAATAAGAAACAAGCAGGTGTAACTATATTAATATTGGATAAAATAGACTTCAAACCAAAAATAATCAAAAAGACAAAGAAGACCACTTCCTACTTATCAAGGGAAAAATCCATCAAGAGGATATTACAATCATAAATCTGTGTGCACCAAACACAGGAGCACCACAGTTCATAATCCAAAAACTACTTGAACATAAAACAGAAATAACCACCAACACCATCATAGCTGGGGACTTCAATACACCATTTTCAGTAATAAACAGATCATCCAAACAGAATCTCAACAGGGAAGTAAGAGAGCTCAAAAAAACCATAGATCACTTAGACTTAACGGACATCTACAGAACTTTCCATCCCTAATCCACAGACTACACATTCTTCTCAGCACCCCATGGAACATTCTTTAAAATAGACCACATACAGGGTCATAAAGACTGCCTCCACATATTTAGGAAGATTGACATAATTCCCTGCATGATATCAGATCACAATGCTATATTGCTAGAAATGAACAACAAAAGACCCACCAAGAATCCCAACAGCACCTGGAAACTGAACAGCACACTTATAAACAATAAACAGACAGTAGATGAAATAAAAAAAAATGAAATTGCAAAATTTCTGGAATTGAATGACATTGAGAACACATCGTATGAAAACTTATGGGACACAATGAAGGCAGTCCTCAGGGGAAAATTCATAGCACTCAATGCCTTCATTAAAAAGACAGAAAGGTCCCAAATCATAACCTAACCATCCACCTAAAGGCACTGGAAAAACAAGAAAAACCCAACTCAAAGAGCTCCAGAGGGAAAGAAATAATTAAAATCAGAGCAGAAGTCAATGAATTAGAAACCAAGGAAACAATTAAGACAATTGACCAAACAAAGAGCTGGTTCTTTGAAAAAATAAACAAGATTGACAAACCCAGGTGAATCTGATCAAGCAAGAAAAGGAGAAGCTTCAAATTAACAAAATTAAAAATGAAGGAGAGATCACAACACACACAAGTGAAATTTGGAGAATCATCAGGACTTATATCAAAAACCTCTACTCCACAAAACTGGATGGTGTGGAGGAGATGGATAAACTCCTGGATGCATACGATCTACCAAAGCTAAACACAAAGCAGATTAATCACCTCAATCAACCCATCACATTCATGGGGATTGAAACAGTAATAAAAAACCTCCCCAAAAAAGAAGAGTCCAGGACCAGATGGCTTCTCAGCTGAATTCTATCAAACCTTCATGAAATAACTCAAACCAATCTTCCTCAAGCAGTGCAGCACAATTCTTGAACTCCTTCTATGAAGCTAGAATCACCCTAATTCTAAAACCAGGCAAAGATGCTGCAAAAAAAGAAAACTACTGGCCTATTTCCCTGATGAATTTAGCAGCAAAGATCCTGAACAAAATCCTCGCAAACTGAATGCAACAACACATCAAAAGCATTATCCACCCTGACCAAGTGGGATTCATGCCAAGAACACAGGGGTGGTTCAACATACAAAAATCTGTCAATGTAATACACCACAGAAAAAAGATTAAACATAGAAACCACATGATCATTTCGATAGATGCAGAAAAGGCCTTTGACAAGATACAACATCACTTCATGATCAAAACATTGGAAAGAATTGGCATGGTTGGTTCATATCTTAACCTAATAAAGGCAATATACAAAGCTCCGAAGGCCCAAATAATACTTAATGGAGAGAGACTGGAGGAATTTCCATTAAGATCAGGAACAAGACAGGGTTGTCCACTTTCACCTCTGCTTTTCAATATTGTACTGGAAGTCCTAGCTCAAGCAATAAGACAGGAGAAGGAAATAAAAGGGAAAGGAAGAACTTAAGTTAGCTTTATTCGCTGATGACATGATTGTATATGCAAGAGACCTGAGAGACTCCATCCCAAAACTCCTGAAGGTGATTAACTCCTATAGCAAAGAAGCAGGATACAAAATCAATGCACAAAAATCAGTAGCCTTCTTATATGAAAATGACAAAGATACAGAGAAAGAAATAAGGGACATAGTCCCATTTTCAATAGCAACAAAAAAATAAAATACCTTGGAATAACGTTAACCAAGCAAGTGAAAGATCTATACATTGAGAACATAAAAACACTGAAAAAAGAAATTGAGAAGGACTTGAGAAAATGGAAAGACCTCCCATGTTCCTGGATAGGCAGAATTAACATTGTGAAGATGGCAATCCTACCAAAGGCAATATACAGATTTAATGCAATTCCAATTAAATCCCTACAGTGTTCTTCACAGAGATAGAAAAAATGATCTCAAATTTCATATGGAAAGGCAGAAGGCCTCGCAGATCCAAACACATCCTCAGCAAAAGAAATACCTCTGGAGGCATCACCATACCAGATCTAAAGCTATATTACAAAGCCATAGTAATAAAAACAGCATGGTACTGGCATAAAAACAGGAGTATAGACCAATGGAATAGACTTGAGGACCCAGACTTTGGGTCAAGCAACTATAGCTACTTGATATTTGATGATGAAGGGCCAAACAATATAGCCTAAAAAAAGAGAGCATCTTCAACAAATGGTGCTGGACAAACTGGATAACCATATGCAGGAAATGGAAACTTGATCCACACATTTCACCATGCACTACACTCAAGTCCAAATGGATCAAAGACCTCAATATAAGACCAGAAACTCGAATACTACTGGAAGAAAATTTAGGAAGTACTTTCCATGATATGGGAATGCAGAAAGACTTCCTGAACAAAACCCCAGTAGTTCACAATCTTAAACAGTCACTCAACCAATGGGATCACATGAAGCTGAAGAATTTGTCTACAGACAAGCATACAATAAGCAAAGCCAATAGATTACCCACAGAATGGGAGAAAATATTTGCGGGTTATCCAACTGATAGAAGCCTAATCTCTAGAATCTACAAAGAACTCAAAAATCTACACAGTAAGAAGTCAAACACCCCACTCACAAAATAGGGCAAAGAGATGGACAGGCAGTTCACAGAGGAAGAAATACAAATGGCAAACATACAATTAAGAAAATGTTCATCATCCCTAATCATCAGAGAAATGCAAATTCAAACAACTATGAGATTCCACCTTACCCCAATAAGGATAGCAAACATCAAAAAATCAAATGGAAATAAATGCTGGCAAGGATGTGGAGAAGTAGGAACACTCATCAACTGTTGGTGGGAATGTAGTATGGCACAACCACTTTGGAAAGCAATATGGAGACCTCTGAAAAAGCTGAGTATAGAGTTACCAACAGACCTAGTTATTCCCTTACTGGGCATCTACCCTAAAACCTTCAAACCACAGGCTAGAGAGATTTGCTCAACCATGTTTGTAGTGGCTCAATTTGTAATAGCTAAGAGCTGGAATCAACCCAGATGTCCATCACTAGAAGAATGGATAACTAAGATGTGGTATATCTACACAATGGAAATCTGTACAGCAGTAAGAAAAAAATTACACAATGAAATTTGAGGAAAAATGGTTGAACCTGGAACAGATCATTCTCAGTGAACTTACCTAATCACAGAAAAAAAAAATCGCCACATAGTCTCATTCATCTACAGCACCTAACCTGAATCTACCCAAGATACCTTACATATCCAGCAAGCATCTCGTGGACTAGATACTAGGATGGAAGGGGAGGGAGGGGCGGGCATTGAAGGGGTGGGAAACACAAATCTAGACCCAAATGGCAATGGTACCATAAAATTCTACTTCCTAAACGACAGACCAAATGGCTAATCCTTCACCAGGCCCTTACAGAGAACACCTGAACCACAAGACACTGGAGAGTGTAGGATCAAGACTAACCTTAATCTTCTACATCTTCCCTCCCTCCCTCTCCATCTCCCTTTCCTCTCTGCCTCTCTCCTCTCTAACTCTTGTGTATTAGTTATCTTTTTCCTCATTTTCTTAGTGGGCACTGACCTGTAACTCCCAGTACCAGCATGGGGCTATCATCCACAATGAGCTTTTGATCAGAGAGAACTACAAGGTATCCTAAAGACAGATTTCTGTCAGAGTACTTGATGACCCACCAAAGGTTAGTGGTAAGACCCTGCTGCTGAAGACACCTTATGTGGTTGACATGCAAAATAGAATTGCATGCCTGGAAGTTGGAAGAGAGTCAGTCCCCAGACATTCAGTACATCTACTGCCAGAAGGTGCTACACAGGCGACTGGGGAAAATGACCAACATCTGTCCAAGCAACTCATGGTCTAACCTACTTAGCAGCAAATAACCTGTTGTGATGCCCACACATGTGCAATAGTGGCACACAGCCATGGTGGGGAACCAACTGCTCTTAATTTGGATAACTGATCTCCTCAGTGGCATGGGACCTATAGCTGAAGCTGAGAAACAGGTCAGAACCATATCCAAACATAAGCCCACTCTCCAATATCAAGCTACCATCAATCATGGGCTACAAGAGGGCCTACACCTATTAAATTCTCTATAAAAAATGTAACTGTTATCTCTTTTGTTCTGGTGCTAACTTACTCTCCATTGGAGAATCTGCTTCTCTTTTTCAGATAGATATAGATCCTAGGGAGAGAGCCACCCCATCATACCTCAAAAGGTATGATGAAACTAAGAAAAATTGGAGAAACAAGCAAGGGTGCTGTTTTCCTGATGAACTGGATACCAGCAGAAGGGGGAAGGAGATCAACACAGAGAAAAATCAACTCCTACCAAATCAGAGAGCAGAGCCTCAGAGGCCCCCAACACCTCATCACTGAAAAAGACCAAAAATGAATCCAACATGGCTCAGGGAAATTTTGTGGAAGAGGGGGCGGAAAGAATGTCAGAGCCACATGTTGTGTCATGACATGCAGAGACATTTAGCTTACCCATAACTGTGGGCTAACTCCACAATGCATGACTCATATACCTCAACAAGGAGGGCCAATGGGAGGGGGCAGGTCACAGATGAGCCTACCAAACTGACTGTATTTGCTGAATACAAAACTAACTAATGAAGAAAAAAAGAAAAGGAAAAAAATTTAAAAAAAGAAACCCACAAAGTAAAACCAGTACACAATTAACTTACTCCCTTGGCAGCTTCATCAAAGATTCAGTCTGAGCTCTATCAGTGTGTGTGATGTCATGTACCCATGTCATCCTCTGGCTCAGCAGGCACATACATGCCAGCTCCCCGTGTCCTTAAGGTGAGGGCTCTTGAAGTGCCTGGTTGAGACTGCATTTTCTGTCTTCATCAGGTGACATGTGACTGTCTAGATAAGGCAGAAACATGGCTCTAGGATCAGAGTATATGGAGTATAATGACACAAGGACACAAGGGAAGTTAGAACTAGTGAAGACAGAAGTGGGACAGAGATAGTGTGGGGGCTTCATAGTAGGCAGTTAGTTTCTTGAACTAGGCAGGATCAGGATGGCTCTTAAAGGGGGCTCCCTTAGGATGATCACCCCCTTACCATGCCTATCCCAGCTGGCCTTGCCTATGGCAGCTCGTCCCACCTGTGTCAGTCAAGGATTGAGTGCTTGCCCATCTCACTCAGTAAGATCTCTGAGGTGTGCATCTTGCCCCGGTGTGGTCTCTCTCTCTCTCTCTCTCTCTCTCTCTTTCTCTCTCTCTCTCTCTCTCCCTCCCTCCCTTCCTCTCTGTGTCTCCTTGTCTCTCTGTCTTTCACTGACAGTAATGGTTTTTGGGTCTTCAGATGGGTAAGACTCTCTCCTGCTGCCAGAGTGGGAAGAGACATTTTTTATCTTTTATTACTGTCTTCACTTTTAATATTATTGGAAGCATGCTTTTTTAAAAAAAACAAATCCCTTGTTATGTTTTTTTCTAAGATCCATGTTTGTTTACATGGGCTCCTGGGATACACATGGCATACATGGGCTTTTGGGCTCCACATGGTGTGTTTTTCTTCGCCCCACTTTATCTTCCTTACCCCCACCACAGTTTTTTTCTTTCCCCACTCCTTTGTAAGATCTGAATAAACTGTGGTATTTTAAAAATCATTTTCTCGAATCTGGAACTGCAGATTCTTTGGTCAGTTTGTAGATATGAACTCAGGGAGTCCCTGGAATTACCCCAGAGCCCCAAATCCCTCACCCATTACAATAGTGTCTGTGGTGACAGTGCTGAGGACTTTGCAACACTCCCCCGTTTTTTGTGTGAGTTCTTATGGGCATGTATGCACCATTTCACATGCTTGTACAATCCAGCTATCCATATCAGGTTTCTTCCCCTATAGTTCTTACCTTATTCTCTGAGACGAGTTCTTGTTGAATGTAGAGCTCATCCATTAGGCTAGACTAACTAGTTTCACCCAAGGATTTGCAATCTGCACTTGCCCAGCTCTGAGACTGCAGACTGTTCCACCTCACAGGTGTTTTAGGTGAGTGCTCGGGATCTGAACTCAGATACTCATTCTTCCACAGCAAGCACTTTACCCACTCAACCATCTCCAAAGATCTCAGCCCTTTCTTTACCTCCTCTCCACCTTGTTTTTGACACAAAGTCTCACTATGTAGTCCTGTCTGGATCAGAACTCATCATGTAGCTTTGAACTTGTGGCCAAGATCTTGCCTATGCTTAAGGAGTGTTGGGATTATAGGCCACCAACCTCTGTTTAGAAAGCATTCCTGAGGGCTGGAAAGATAGCTTAGCAGTTAAGGTGCTTGCCTATGAAGCCTAAGGACCTAGCTTCGACACCCCAGTTCCCATGTAAGCCAGATGCACAAGGTAGTGCATGTGTCTGGAGTTTGTTTGCAGTAGCTGAGGCCCTGTTGTGCCCATTCTCTCTATCTGCCTTTCTCTCTCTCTCTCTCTCTTTCTCTCTCTTTCTCTCTCTCTCTCTCTCTCTCTCTCTCTTTCTCTCTCTCTCTCCCCTTGCAAGTAAATAAAAGTTTTAAAAAAGAAACCATTCTTGAGACTCAGAATATTGTTTCTATCAGTATAACAAGTGAACCAAGGATTCTCATTGTTCTCCTTAGGGAAAGGTTTAAGTGTGATAAGAAGGCTTGGCCCAGTCCTTGCAGGTATGTCTGAGTGAGGACTGATCAAACTCTGCTATATATATGAATTAATCTACTTTTTATTTTTCTAACATCTTAAAAAAATTTTGTTCATTTTTATTTATTTATTTGAGAGTGACAAAGAAAGAGAGAGAGGAGCCAGAGAGAGAGAGAGAGAGAGAGAGTGGGCACGCCAAGGCTTCCAGCCACTGCAAACGAACTCCAGATGCATGAACCCCCTTGTGCATCTGGCTAACATGGGTCCTGGGGAATCGAACCTCGAACTTGGGTCCTTAGGCTTCACAGGTAAGCTCTTAACTGCTAAGCCATCTCTGCAGTCCTTTTCTAAATTTTTTATTGACTAATTCCATAATTATGGGCAATAAACCAGGATAATTTCATCCCCTTACTTTTCCCTTAATAAATGCACCCTCCATCATATCCCCTCTCCCTCACAATTAGTCTCTCTCTTATTTTCTTATTTTTTATTAATTAGTTTTGTAACCAGTGAATACAGTCAAGTTGGTACCACTGTTAGGCTCGTCCATGTCCTAGCCCCTAGCCCCTCCTTGTTGAGGTATGTGGGTCATGCATTGTGGAGTTAGCCCACAGTTATGGGTAGGAGAAATGTCTCTGTGTATCATGACCTAACATGTGGTTCTTACATGCTTTCTGCCCCCCCCCTTCCACAAAATTTCCCTGAGCCATGTTGGGTTCATTTTGGGTCTGCTTCAGTGATGAGGGGTTGGGAGCCTCTGTGTCTCTGTATATTTGATTGGGTAGGAGTTGTCTGTTCTCTGTATCAATCTCCTTCACCCCTGTACTGGTACCAGGTTCATCAAGAAAACAGCACCCTTGCTTTTTTCACCCATTGTTCTTAGTTTCAGCTGGGGCCCTTTTGAGGTATGATGGGGTGTTTCTGTCCTCAGGATGTGCATCTATCTGAAAAGAGAAGCAGATTCTCCAATGGAGAGTAAACTTAGCACTAGATAAGCCCTTATTTTTTTATAGAGAATTTAATAAGTGTAGCCCCTCTTGTAGCCCATGATTAGTGGTATCTTGATAATGGAGAGTGGGGTTATGTTTGGATATGGTTCTGACATGTTTCCCAGCTCCAGCTATGGGTCCATCCACCAAGCAGATCAGTTAGCGAAATCAAGAGCAGTTGGTTTCCCACCATGGCTGTGCATCACTATTGCACTTGTATGAGCACCACAACAGATTATTTGCTGTTAAGTAGATTAGACCATGAGTTGCTTGAACAGATATTGGTTATTTTCCCACAGTCACCCATATAGCACCTTCTGGCACTAGATGCGCTGACTCTCTGGGGATTGACTCCCTTCCAGCTTCTAGCCATGTCACTCCATGTTATGTGTCAACCACATACAGTGCCTTCAACACTAGGGTCTTACCACTACCCTTTGGTTGGTCATCAAGTACTCTGGCAGAAATATATCATTATTTTAGGAAACCTTGTAGGTCTCTCTGATCAAAAGTTTGTTGTGGATGATAGCCCCATGCTGGTACTGGGAGTTACAGGTCAGTGCCCACTAAGAGAAGAAAGAAAAAGATAACTAATATAAAAGAGTTAGAGAGAAGAGAGAGAGAATCTGTAGAAGATTAAGGTCAGCCTTAATCATACCCTCTCCAGTGTCTTGTGACTCAGGTGTTCCCTATAAGGGCCTGGTGAAGGTTCAACCATTTGGTCTGCCTTTTAGGATGTAGAATTTTATGGTACCATTGCCATTTGGGTCTAGTTTTGTGTTCCCCACCCCTTCCTTTGCCCTCCCCTCCCTCCTCACCCACCCTATTTTCTAGCCCTCGAGGTGCTTTCTGGGTATGTTGGCATCTTGGGTAGATTCAGGTTAGGTGCTGTAGATGAATGAGACTATGCGGTGGTTATTTTTCTGTGGTTGGGTGAGTTCACTGAGAATGATCTGCTCCAGGTTCAACCATTTTTCCTCAAATTTCATTGTGTCATTTTTTTCTTACTGCTGTGTAGAATTCCACATCTTAGTTATCCATTCCTCTAGTGATGACATCTGGGTTGATTCCAGCTCTTAGCTATTATGAATTGAGCTGGTATATACATGGCTGAGCAAATCCCTCTGGACTGAGGCTTGAAGGTTTTAGGGTAGATGCCCAGTAAGGGAATAACTGGGTCTGTTGGTAACTCTATAGTCAGCTCTTTTAGGAGTCTCCATATTGCTTTCCAAAGTGGTTGTACCATATTACATTCCCACCAACAGTGGATGAGGGTTCCTACTTCTCCACATCCTCGCCAGCATTTATTTTCATTTGATTTTTGATGTTTGCTATCCTTACTGGGGTAAGGTGGAATCTCATTGTTGTTTTAATGTGTAATTCCCTGATGATTGAAGATGATGAACATTTTCTTAAGTATGTTTGCCATTTGTATTTCTTCCTTTTTGAACTGCCTGTCCATCTCTTTGCCCCATTTTGTGAGTGGGTTCTTTGACTATTGTTTAGGCTTTTGAGTTCTTTGTAGATTCTAGAGATTAGGCATCTGTCAGTTGGATATTCAGCAAATGTTTTCTCCCATTCTGTGGGTAATCTTTTGGCTCTGCTTATTGTATACTTGTCTGTGAAGAAACTCTTCAGCTTCATGTGATCCCATTGGTTGAGTGACTATTTAAGACCCTGTGCTACAGGGGTTTTGTTCAGGAACTCTATTTCCATTCCTGTATCATGGAAAGTTCCTCCTGTATTTTCCTCTAGTAGTACTTGGCTAGTTTCTGGTCTTATATTGAGATCTTTGATCCATTTGGACTTGATTGTTGTGCATGGCGAGATATCCGATATTAATATGTATAGGCCTGCTTGTTTCTTATTCCCATTTGCTTGGAATATTGTTTTCCACCCTTTCACCCTGAGTATGTGTCTGTCTTTAGTGGTGACTTGGGTTTCTTGAAGACAACAGATTGAGGGGTCTAATTTTCTGATCCATCCTGTTAGCTTGTGTCTCTTGATGGGTGAATTAAGGCCATTAATATTTAGGGTAATGACTGTGAGATTTGATTTGATCCCTGCCATATTGTGTTGGTATATGTGATTTGGTGTTTTCATGGACTTTGAAAATTTTTGTGCCTTCTCTGAGTTTGATTATTGTGATCTGCTTCTTGTAGGCATTTGAGGTTTATTATTGGATTCTTCTGTGTGGAGGATTTCCTGAAATACTCTCTGTAGATTTGGTTTTGTGTTTATATCATTGTAAAGCTGAGTTTTTCCATGGAAAGTTTTTCTTTCACCATCTATTATGAGGGATACTTTTGCTGGGTAAAATAGTTTGGGTTGGAAGCCATAGGTTCTTAACTTGGCAGTGTTCCATTCCAGGCCCTTCTGACTTTCAGGGTTGCCATTGAGAAGTCTGAAGTAATTCTGATGGGGTTACCTTTAAAGGTGATGTGCTGTTTTTCCCTAGCTGCTTTTAGGATTTTCTCTTTGGTGTCAATGTTTACAGTCTTAATGACAACATGTCTTGGAGAGTTTGTCCTTGGTCTGGTCTGTTTGGAGTTCTGTTAGCTTCTTGTATCTTGATGGGTCTTTGTTTTGAGAGAGTGGGAAAATTGTCTTAGATTATTTTGTTAAATAAATTCTCCATGCCTTTGTTCTGAATTTCTTCCCCTTCTGGTATTCCCATGATCTGCATTTTAGGACGTTTAAATGTATCCCACACTTCTCTCATGTTCTGTTCACAGAAATTTTTTAACTTATTGAAACTTTTGAACTCTCATACTGTTTCTTATGTCTTGTCTTCTAGATCAGAGTTTCTATCCTCCACATGGCTGACTCTATTCTTGAGAGCTTCTAAAGAGTTTTAGACTTGCTCAATTAGGTTTTCACTTCCTAGTACTTTTCTATGTATAGTTTCCATCCCTTTGTCAAGCTCCCTTTTCACATCATTTTCTGATTTTCTGGATGCTTCTTGGAATTCATCCTTGTATTTCTTTATGTCTTCATTTATCATCACCAGCTGATTTTGGAAGTCCTCTTTTTTTTCACTCTCCTTCATATCTCTTAACTGTCTTTGAACTCCTTCCATTTCTTATATATTAGGTCTAGTCTAATGATGGAAGCATCCACATGATTATTGGTCCTTTGTTGCTTTTCTTAAAGTTCTACCAGTACCTTGGTCAGAGTTGCATTGCTCATAGCTTCATTCTGGTGTTCTAATCCCAATTTCTCTTCTATGTTTTGATTAGAGATGTTCATTTTAGGACTGGGTGATCTTACTGGATTTACTTGCATTTGATTTTTCATGTTACTCCTTTTGCTCTGTGGTGTGAGCATCACAGTGTATGCACAGGGAGAGTAGGACTGTGGACTCTATGAGCAGGGGAAGTGATGCCCCTTGGGGGAGCTGGCCTGACTGGCAAGCAGATGGGCAGAGTGGTCCTGAGCTAACACGTGTGTGGTTGGATCAGCCTGAGCTCATGCACAGCAGGAAGCTGAAGCAGCCTGAGGCCAGATGCCAAAGCAGCCTGTGCTCTCACTTGGAGGAATGAATTCCAAACCAGCCTGAGCTCTCACATTGTGGGACGCCAAAGCAGCCTGAGCTTGCACATGGAGGGACACCCCAGCAACAAGCACTGGAGTAGCCTAAACTCTCACGTGGCTGGACACTGGGACACCGAAGCAGCCTAAGCTCACGTGCAATGGGACACTGGTGGATGGGCTGCCGGCATGGCAGATGGGGGATTGGGCCTGAGCTGGTGCGGGCAGACAGGCAGAGTGATCCTGAGCTCATGTGGGCAGGTGGAATGGGCCCAAGCTCACGTGTGTGCAGGCCACCAGAGAAGTAAGCAGGCAAATGGGTAGAGCAGGCTAAGCTTGCACTCAGCATGCATGTGGTGGGCAGATGGATCAGTGGAGCCTGAGCTGGCGTGGGCCAGCAAGCAGAGCCTGTCCAAGGTCATGCATGGGCAAAGGTAGCAGCCTGTGCAGTCAGGCAAGTGGAACTATGCTGGCCTGGGTCCCATTTTCTACAGTAAGTGTGGGAGTATCCTGAAGCTGGGATTATGGTTACAATGCTTTTTGGGGGGATTGCAGCACTGGTGGGCTACCCGTGAGCAAGGGACTCAGAGATTCCATTTTTTCCCCCTCTGTGCCCTCCCACTGGCGATCTATTAGAGATTTCTCTCCCCTAAAAGATCCAGTGAACCCTTAATGCCTTGCCTTTATTTCCCAGGGAGGTATGGCGGAGTTAGGCAGTTGTCATCTTGACCGGAAGTCCTCTCTCTTATTTTGATGTCATCATCTTTTCCTCCTATTATGAGGGTCTTATGTAAGGCAGTACCAGGCACTATGAGGTTATTGACATGTAGGCCATTTTGTGTCTGGAAGATTGCATTACAAGCAGTCCTACCCTTTCTTTGGCTCTTACATTTTTTTCTACCACCTCTTCCAGAATAGACCCTGAGCCTTGGAATGCATGATAGAAGTGTCTCAATGCTGTACACTCTACTGCCACTTCTCAGCACTATGGTGCCTTTTGAGTCATCCCAGTGGTCACCACCATTTGAAAAAGGAAGCTTCTCTAACCAAAAGTGAGTAGCATATGGGCATGAACATTAAGAAAAGTGCTTACAGAGTAGTTTAGTCAGCATAATATATTCATTTAGCCAGACAACAGCAGGTATTACAACTCTAGGGCTTATGATCTCCCCTGACATAGACTTTTGACTAGGTTTTCAGTACCAGGCATGTGAAATGGGCCTCCAGTCCAATTAGAGAGCAGTTGGTTTCCCCCATAATAAACATGCCACTGTTGAACCAATTGGCTCATTTAGCCTGGCTGGCCAATCTTTAGGCTTGTAATGTTCACTGTGGATTATCACTGCTGTTGTATTCTCTCTCCCATAGACCTGTATGCAGTGTACTTTCTTCCAGCTTTCTGTCAGCTGGTTCACAGGTTCTTAGTTGAATTCCAGCTTGATTTCTCAGTAACCTGCATCACAAACATGTGGAGTCTTCAGCAATAGGGTCTTATTATCTATTTCTGGAGGGAAACTAAGAGCCTTGGCAATGGCCTGTAATGTTTGGGGGCCATCAAGGACCTCCCTGGCCAACAATGCACTGGAAAGTATCCCATCCCTAGAAATAAAACTTTTCTAGTAACAATCTGTGGATTCTGGGTATGCCATTATCCAAAAACAGTATGTTCCCATATGGCTTATTTGTAACAACTTAAATTTTGGTTAAGGCTCCTCCCACCCTTCCTTTACTCAATCCCTTCCCCTGGTATCACTTATACTATTGCATCCCCAGTAATCTGTTCATCTACTTACACATATTCATTACTCTCTCCTTAAGTTTTCCCCTCTCCTTCCTCCCTTATAGCCCCCTTCTAGCTTGCTGGCCTCTGCTACTGATTTTTACTCCAAGTCCAACAGGTCTAAAAATTTGTAGCTAGGATCCACATATGAGAGAAAACCTGTGACATTTGGCTTTCTGGGCCTGGGTACTAAACTTGGTATAATCCTTTCCAGGTCCATCCATTTCCCTGTAAATTTCTTAATTTCATTTTTCTTTACCACTAAATAGAACTCCATTATATAAATTTAACCCATCTTTATTATCCATTCATCAGTTGAGGGGCATCTAGGTGGGTCCCATTTCCTAGCTATTGTGAATAGAGCAGTAGTGAATGTGGATGAACAAGTATCTCTAAGATAACGAGAAGAGCCTTTAGGATATATGCCTAGGTGTGGTAGAGTTGGGTCATATGGTAAATCCAATTTTAGCTATCTCAGGAACATCCACACTGATTTCCACAATGTCTGTACAAGTTTACATTTCCACCAACAGTGTAGAAGGGTTCCTCTTTTTCCGCATCCTCACCAGCATTTATTGTCACTTGTTTTCTTGATGATAGCCATTTTGGCAGGAGTGATATGGAATCTCAAAGTAGTTTTAATTTGCATTTCCCTGATGGCTAAGGATGTAGAACATTTTTTAGATGTAATAGGCCACCTGCATTTCTCTTTTGAGAACTCTCTATTTAGTTCCATCACCCATTTTTTGGTTGGGTTGTTTGATTTCTTATTACTTAGTTTTTTGAGTTCTTCATATATCCTGAATATTAATCCTCTGCCGAATGTATAGCTGGAAAAGATTTTTCTCCCATTTTTGTAGGTTGCCTCTTTGTCTATTTAGACAAAATAAATAGACAAAGAGGCATCCTACAAAATGGAAGAAAAATCTTTGCCAGCTATACAGACTACTTTTCTGTACAAAAGTTTTTTTTTTTTTTTTTTTAAATTTAATGAGGGCCTAGTGGTTGATTAGTGATTTTCTTTCCTGAGCAACTGGAGTTATATTCAGAAAGTCATTGCCTATGCCGATATGTTGAAGAGTTACCCCTACTTTTTTACTAGCACTTTCAGAATTTCAGGTCTGATATTAATGTCTTTGACCCATTTGGACATAATCCTTGTGCATGGAGAGAGATAAAGCTCTATTTTCATCCTTCTACATACAGATATCCAGTTTTCCAAGCATGATTTATTAAAGAGGCTGTGTTTTCTTCAATTAGTAATTTTGGCATTTTTGTCAAAGTTAAGGTAGCTGCCCAGATTTACATCTGCCACCTGTGTTCTGTTCCATTCACCTACATGTCTGTTTCTGTACAGTACAATGCTTTTTTTGTTACTATGGCTCTGTAATAGATCTTAAAATTTGGTATGGTGATACGACTAACCTTATTTTTGTTGCTCAGAATTATTTTGGCTATTGGAAGTTTTTTGTGTTTCCAAATGAATTTTGGAATACCTTTTTCCTATTTCCATGAAGAATTCCATTGGAATTTTGATGGAGATTGCATTAAATGTGTAGATTGCTGCTCATAAGGTTGATATTTTCACAATATTGATTCTTCCAATCCAAGAACATGGGATGTCTTTCCATTTCCTAGTGTCTTCTGCAACTTCTTTTTTAAAATTTATTTTTTATTGACAACTTCTATACTTACACACAATAAACCATGATAATTCCCTCCTCTCCCCCACTTTCCCCTTCATAACTCAATTCTCCATCATATACCCACCCTCTCTCCATTAGTCTTTCTTATATTTTAATGTCATCATCTTTTTCTCCTATTATGAGGGTCTTGTCAAGGTATTCTAGACACTGCAAGGTCACAGATATCAAGGCCAATTTCTGTCTGGACAATTGCATTGTAAGGAGTTGTACCCTTCCTGTGGCTCTTACATTCTTTATGCCACCTCTTACACAATGGGCCTTGAGCCTTGGTGGGGTGATAGAGATGTTTCAGTGCTGGACACTCCTCTGTCACCTCTTCTCAGCACTATGTTGCCTTGTGGGTCATCCTTGTGATCACCACCATCTGAAAAGAGAAGTTTCTCTGAACAAAAGTGAGAGTAGCATTAATATATGAATATGAACATTAAGTGTAGTGCTTTCAGGGCAGTTTGGTGAGCATAATATATACATTTCACCAAACCGGAGCAGTCTTTATAACCCTAAGGCTCATGACCTTGATTAGGTTTTCAGTACTAAGCATGTATTCCCTCCCATAGAACTGGCCTCCAGTCAAATTAGAGAGCAGTTGGTTTTCCCCACGGCAGACATGCCATTATAGCACCTGTCCAGTCATTTGACCTGTCTGGCCTAACTTGAGGTTTCCAGTGTCCATCGTTTTCACTGCTGATGACTTCTGTCTCCCACAGGGCTGCATGCAGTGCAGCTTTTTCCAACTTTCAGTTACCTTGTCTATAGGGAGAAAGTTCTCAGTTCAGCACCAACTTTATTTCTCAATGACCTTAGTGCCCAGGCATCTGAAGTCTTCAGCAATAGGATCTTACCATCTGTTACTCATGGGAAACCAAGGGCCTTGGCAATACCCTGTAATGTTTGGGAGACAACAGAGACCTCCATGGCCAACAATTCACTGGAAGGTATCCCATCCTTGGTACTGAAAATTTTCTAGTAACAATCTATGGCTTCTGGGCATGCCATTATCCAAAAAAAAAAAAAAAAAAAGTAGGTTTTCCTATGTCTTATTTAGAATATCCTGAATTGTGATTGACCCTCTCCCACCTTTTCCTTACTCAATCTCTTCCTCTGGCCTCACTTAAGCCATTCCACTCCCTGTAATCTGTTCTTATACTTACATATATACAATAAGTCCTTCCCTCTCTTCCCTCACTTATACCTTTTTTCTATCTTACTGGCCTATGAAAGCAAGTTTTGGTTCCACCTCACACACAAGTTTAAATATTTGTAGCTAGGATCCATATATGAGATGGAATATATGATATTTTATTTCTGGGCTTGGATAACCTCACTTAGTATAATCCTTTCCAGACCTAACCATTTCCCTGAAATTTTCATAATTTAATTTTTCTGTACTGCTAAATAGAACTTCATTGTGTAAATATACCACATACTTATTATACATTCACTTGTTAAGGGAAATATAGGCTGTTACATTCCCTAGCTATTGTGAATAGAGCAGTAATAAACATGATTATGTAAGTATCTCTAAGATAGTGAGAAGAATCATAAGGATATGTGCCTAGGAGTGCAATAGATAGATCATATCGTACATCTATTTTTAGCTGTCTCAAGAACCTCCACACCGATTTCCACAATGGCTGTACCAGACTACATTCCCACCAACTGTAGAAGGGTTCCCCTTTTTCTTCATCCTCACCAACATTTATTATTATTTGTTTCCTTGATGATAGCCATTTTGACAAAAGTGAGATGGAATCTCAAGGTAGTTTTAATTTGCATTTCCATGATGGCTAAGGATGTAGAACATTTTTTTAGATGTTTATATGTCATCGGTATTTCTTCCTTTGAGAAGTCTCTATTAAGTTCCATAGCCTCATTTTTTTAATTGGGCTGTTTGATTTCTTATTGTTTTGTTTTTTGAGTTCTTTGTACATTCTGGATATTAATCCTTTGTCAGATGTATAGCTGGCAAAGATTTTTCTCCCATTCTGCAGGTTGTCTCTTTGCTCTATTCACCACAGTTTCCTTTGCTGTACAAAAGCTTTGCAATTTCATGAGATTCCAGTGGTTGATTAGTGGTTTTATTTCCTCACTAATTGTGGTTATATTCAGAAAGTCATTGCCAATGGCAATATGTTGAAGAGTTTGCCTTACCTTTTCCTCTAGCAGTTTCAAGTCTGACATTAAGGTTTATTATCCATTTGGACTTGATTCTTGTGCACAGAGAAAGACAAGGATCTATTTTCATCCTTCTACATATAGATATTCAGTTTTGCCAGCACAAGTTGTTGAAGACACTGTATTTTCTCCAGTGAATATTTTTGTCATTTTTGTCAAAAATCAGATGGCTGTAGCTGCTTGGATTAACATCTGGGTCCTCTATTCTGTTTCATTGATCTACATGTCTGTCTTTGTGCCAGGACCATGCTGTTTTTGTTACTATGGCTCTTCAATATAGCTTAAAATTGGGTATGGTGATACCACCAGCCTTATTTTGTTTGAGAAGCAGTGGTGTTAGTTCTTCCATGAAGGTCTGGTAAAATTCACCAGTGAATCCATCTGGGCCTGGATTTTTCTATAGTGCTGACATCTTTGGTTTGGGAGCCCTGATAACTATGAGTGATGACCCTGCACTCCACCCATTAGGAGCTAAAAATAGATCCACAGCCAATATGTTAAGTGATTGGGTGGAGGGAGAATGTGATGAAAGAGACAGTTAAAGGAACAATCAGAAGAGGAATTTTACATTTTTGTCAAAAGCACAGCCTTGTTTGAAATATACTTTACTAACTTTGAAATTTTGTGGCAGCCGAAGAAAAACTGGTTTTAATATTAATTTAATTAATAATTAATATTATATATTTTACATAATATATAATATACATATGTAATTTATAACATATATAAACATATATAATTATAAATAGTAGCTTAATTACAATTATAAATAATAATAACTTAATTATTTAATAATTTAATATTATTTGGACTATGATAGGTTATACTGACATTAGCTAGGTTTAAATATTGCACCCTCTCTACGGGTGGTAAAATAGTGGCAGTCAACCCTTCCATGCTCTACACTACAGTACCTTCATCCTTCATTAGGTGGCAGAGCAACATTAGGAATGCAAAGGGGACTAGAGGTTTCTTTTGGAGTGTAGAAGTTATTTCCCTCCAGTGTAGTCAAAAATCATGGTTAGGGGCTGGAGAGATGGCTTAGAGGTTCAGTGTTTGCCTGTGAAGCCTAAGGACCCTGGTTCAAGGCTCAATTCCCCAGGACCCATGTAAGCCAAATGCACAAGGGGGCACACGCATCTGGAGTTCGTTTGCAGTGGCTGGAGGCCTTGGTGCACCCATTCTCTCTCTTTCCGTCTCTCTATCTATCTATCTATCTATCTATCTATCTATCTGCCTCTTTCTCTCTCTGTCTGTTGCCCTCAAACAAATAAATAAAAAAAATTTAAAAATCATGTTAGCTACACAGTCAGGTGGCATAAATAAACAGGTTACTGGGAGGATGGAATTAGGAGACTCTGGGGAAGAGGTGGGATTGCAGATGACATTCAGAATTGGATATCTCATCTCATCAATGAGGTAGAAGGCAAATAGGTGCACTCCCAGATAGTAGAGTGAGCAGGTGACTGTAGATGGTTAACAGACAGGGCTGCTTTGGGGAAAGTGAGGGGTTGATTGTTTACTCAGGCTTTATTACTTTTTTGAGGTCCCCTTTCACCTTTTACCATGAAATCCTCCTCTGCCCAGTGACCTCCTTACCATGTACAGACACAGGTACCTGCTGAGTAATCTGAGCAGTGATGTATGCCATGAGCTCATGACATTCTTACACAGACATCCTTTTGTATAACAGGAAGAAATTGAGACAAAGAAGCTGAAGTTACTTAGTAAAATTGCTACTAATCAAATCACTTACGCTTTTTGATTTTTTTTTGTTGTTGTTGTTTGTTTGTTTTTTGTTTTGTTTTTTAAGGTAGGGTCTCACTCTAGCTCAGGCTGACCTGGAATTCACTATGTAGTCTCAGGGTGGCCTCAAACTCACAGCGATCCTCCTTCCTCTGCTTCCAGAGTGCTGGGATTAAAGACGTGTGCCACCAGCCTGGCTTTTTGTTTGGTTTGGTTTTTTGTTTTTCGGGGTAGGGTTTCACTCTAGCCCAGGCAGACCAGGAATTAACTATCTCAGGCTGACCTCAAACTCAAAGCAATCCTCCTACCTTGGCCTAAGTGCTGGAATTAAAGATGTGCAACACCATGCCCAGCTTCCATTTTGATATTTAGTGTCTATTTCATGACATTTATTGGTGACAACTAGTTTGGGAAACATTGGATTGCAATTTCCCTCTTTGTCACAGTGGGAAACAAGTATTAATAAAAGGTTGAAATCAGAGGGGACAGCAGGAATGGTAACTCTCAGTGATGTGATTCTAGGCTGCCTGTCACAAAGACAGATATGCAGACAGTATGTGTAAGAATGCAGTAATGATTGAGTAGCTGAAAACAGTATAAAGGCCCAAAGAGGGAGGCAAACACTACAGTGGGTTCCTAAGTGATATGATCACCCTGTCTTCATCACTGTGGTGACAAGCGAGCTTCTCGTCCACAGAATGGCAGAGCCTGAAATTCAAACACTAGAGAGTCATTTTGCCAGCTAACGCTTTGCCCCAGAGATGGGGGTCACAAGACGAACCCCGCGCCTGGCAGCTGAGCTGTCACTAATAGAGTTCTCATGAGGCCAGGGGACAAGTGTGCAAGGACAGATAAAGTGGGAATGGGGCAAGCAGAGTGGTAGACTAGCTACACACTTGGCTGATTGCACCTTTTCCCTTCACACTGATACATGGAATTAGGATTTCACCTGGGAAGGACAGTGTTCTTTGGGAGCTGGATGATACTAGGGGCAAGTGACTTGTTTCTTCTCACTATTCCTTGGTCTCCATTCCAGCAAGGATTCCAATAAACTGTCATAGGAAGGTGGCCTATTGGAGTTTTGGGTAAGGAAAGCCCACAGCTCCTTGCTACTTCTGTGAAATGGACCACTTTGCTTGGTATGGCTGAGCCCCCCACCACCCCAGCCACCCATATTTTTGTGTGTTCCAACCTCTTGCTTTGGGAAGTGCTCCATTTTCCTTCCTTCTAGAATGCACACATTTCTGTTGTCCTCTGAGAGCACAAGAGAAGTTCTCATGGTGCTTGAGGGTGATATTTTCTTAATATTGACTTACCAGATGAATCCCAGCCCCGAGCTTCATGAGAAATGCAAATTAATTCATTATTGTGGCTGAGGAGGCCCTTCCTTCTTTTTTTAATCAGTTAATTGATGGGTAACAGTGTTTAGAGAAAATGATGCCACAGTCTTGGATGGTGATCAATGACGTTAATTTTGACTGCACCATTTCTCACCCTGGACACTGATTGGAAGAAATAAAGCTATGTGATGTTTCTCAGGATGATACCAGGACACTCACATCCTCAAGTCTCCTGGGAGTCCAAGGGATTTCATTTTACCAACCTGGTCAAAGGGAAAATTGCACCTGGTAGCTGGACCTGAAGATAGAGGTTTAAATGCTATTTCCAATGTCCTCACTTATGACCTCTTCAAATATTTTATTTTATATATAACATAGAAGTTATACTCTTCTATCCCTTTGCCCCAGCCCCTGTTACCCTAGGGGCTTTCCTCTGCAATTCCTCCTGAGCTCTGAGAGATGTGGTAGATCTGGGAAGTCTTATGGTGCACAGTGAGCAATCTTGTTTGAGGAACTTTGGCTCTCTTTTGTTTTGAAATCAACCACTATTCAAGAAGCACACACTTGCGCAAGACTGGCACAAGACTCTGCAGGTAACTAACTGTTGTGTGATTGTACATGAGGCCTGCTCATTGGGAGAGATCTCATATCTGGTATTGAAAATCAAGTCAGAGTATTAAGGTCAGGAAACTCAGACATCAGAGAAAATCCCCACTGCTCTCTGGAAAAGAAGAATGAGCTTGCACACCAAAAAGTCTCTCAAATAAATTTTCATATCCCCTTTAACCTAGTATTTATAAATTAGGGGAAACTAGCATTTGTTTTTCTTAGACTGACCAATTTTTCTTAATAATTTCCAATTTTATCACTTTTTGGCCAATGGCATAATTTCACTTTGTAATGACCAAATAAATGTCCATTGTATGTTTGTGTGTAATCTTCTTTATCTGTTAATAGACACCCAAGTCAATTCCCTAATTTGCAGTAATGAAAATGAACATATGTGCAAGTATCTCTCTAGTACTCTGAGAGTTTTGGCAATATATTTAGAAGTAATATAGCTGGGTTATATGGTAGTCCTATTTTTGGATTTTTCTTTTGAGGCAGGGTCTTGTTCTGAAGGACTCAGGAACCAGAGGGATGCCATGACAGGCTTCAGAGTCACCAGTAGGCCTAAGTTTCTATTTCCTGGCAAGATTTCTATTTCCCAGCAAGGTTTAAATAAGAATTTAACAGTTACTGAAAAAAGATCACAAACTGCTTATGCCATATATTTCTATAGTCATAAGATAAGTTGCTTAAGTTCCTAAAACACACATAGCCAATCACAATAAAGGTTACATAATCTGCCTGAAATTCCCCTAGCCCCCTGCCCACCAGCTCTGCCCCCCAGCATCCTAAGCCTATCAGAAAAATACAAGTGCAGTTACTACTTAAATCTACCAATCATGTAACCATTCCCCTACTTCTTTGTTCAAATCCCTATAAAAAACCTGCCCGCCTGCTGCTCAAGACTCTTGTATGGGTCCACTGCATTGGTGAAGTCAAGAGTCTGAGCTTAAGCCCAAAATAAAGCTCCTTGCCTTTTCATATGTGTTTGGTTCTCCTTGGTGGTCACGGGGGGCGCCCAGAACTGGGCATAACAGTTCTAGCCCAGTCTGACCTGAAATTCACTATGTAGTCTAAGGCTGACTTCAAACTCAGTGCAATTCTCTTAACTCTCCCACCCAAATACTAAATACTAGAATTAAAGGTGTACACCACAATGACTGGCTACTTTTTTGGTTTTTTGTTTCTGTTTTCTGAGGTACAACCTTGGTCTAGCCCAGGCTGAACTGGAGTTCACTGTGTAGTCTCAGGGTGGCCTCAAACTCACTGCACTCCTCCTTACCTCTGCCTCCCAGGTGCTGGGATTAAAGGCATGTGACACCACACCTGATTCTATTTTTCTTCTTTTGACACAGGGTTTTGTGTATCCCAAACTAGTTTCATACTACATAGCCAAAGTTGACAAGGAACTTTTGATCCTCATGTCTCATCTCTTCAGTGCTGGGATTTCAGGTATGTGTAAATGCAAATAGTTTATGCAAGATGAAGATTGAAACTTGGGAATCTTGCAAGGTAAGGACTCTATTAATTGAGCTACATCTTCAGCTCATATTTACATAGAGAACTCCAAGTTAACCTTTCACGCATATATTTGCATTTCAAGGTTTATTTTAGCATCATTCACAATAGAAAGTTAGGAAACCTATCTAGCTTGTTCAACAACAGAGGAGTTGGGAAGGAAATGTGGTGCACATGTGCAAAAGACTTGTTTTCAACCATAAAGATGAACAAAGTTCGGTTGTTTTCCAAAAAATGATGCAAATGGAGATAATTTAGGCCAATCTCAGAAAAAAATACCCTGTTTTCACTTATATGTGGTTACTAGAATTTACAGAGATAAGTAAAGTTGTATATGCCTACATGACACATTAGGAGAGAGAATTCAGAGAGAAAGGCGGAAAAGGGAGGACAGGGGTATATTGAGGGAATATGCACAGTGTTCAACATACACTTATTTGACAATGTCTTTATGCAACAGTATCATCTATCATAAACAAATATATAATGAAAATTTTAAGAAAAATTTATAATTATAAAACAAAAATATTGAGGTGTATTAAAATTATCTGCTTAACAATTATATAAGTATATGCTGAGTTTAAAATATAACAGAAAAATTTTATATCCATGTGTTATGGGGTCTTGTGCCATACAAGTAAGACCATCAATTCATGGAATGTGAGGCAAAGTTTTATTGGGTAAAAAAGAAGAAAAGTGCCCTGGCCAGCGGAGAGTTGAACAAGGACCCGAGGGGAAGTTAACCTGAATGGGAGAAGGCAAACAGACACAAGAAGGAGACCAAGTCTAGAGTCTGATCAAGGTCTCTAACTTTATTTTTTACACAGTGGTTATATAGGGGAAGAAAACGGGGGAGTAAGCTTCCTGACGTGATTTAGGGCTGGAATTGTTAGGAAACTAAGAGGAGATGTAACTGGGTGTTTATCTAATCTTAGGGAACCTAGAGGACATGTATCCGGGTGTTTTTCTAATCTTGCCTTAACGGCTTGACATCCTGATCGTAAACTGGCCTTTTGCAAAAGATAAGATTCTGCAGACCACATTCCTAACTGCAAGCTGGATGGACCAGCTTTCTGGTGAATGAGTCAACTTAAGAACAGGCCCAGGCAAAATGGAGAGGCTTTTGGTTTATGGATCCCGACATCTCCTCCCTTCTTTTATACAAAAGATGGGGGAGGCCTGCTATTCAGCGGTGGGCTTTAACCAACTGTGGGAGAATTGACCTGACTCCTCCCGTGGGCTGTCATTTTTTCGTCCCACAATCTTGGCCCTTGGTACCTTTTCAGGAGGGGAGGCAGGGCCTATGTGATCATAATAGGTGTGGTACCGACCTCAATGCAAGTCAGGTTTTTCTCTCAGGGAATTCAGAAGTGGTGAGAAAGGGACCTTCCCTTGCAGTGCTTTGGCTCGCACCCATGTTGGTGCCCATATCGTACCCACCTCACTGTGAGCCGATATGCATAGGTCTGAATGCTATGCAGCTCCTAAAGGAGGGGAGTCACCTGGCACATCGAAGCCCTGATCAATCAGGTCCAGTCGATGATAGTGGATTTGGATCTCCCAGGATGTAAGGGAGTCGACCTGTTGTCTGATGAAGGTGGATGAGCTTGCTGATTAAAAGTGGTCCCAGTGTGAATATAAGAATGAGGCTAATTAGGGATCCGAGTAGGGGCATGAGGAGGGTAAACATGGAGGACTTCCACCAATCGTGGGCAGCTGATGAAAATTTTAATTTTTGGAGATCTAGGCTGACCTTATGTAATTTTTTTTTACTTGGGTTTCTACTAGACCCGACTCATTAATGTAATAGCAACATTCTTCTCCCAAAAAGAGGCAAGTGCCTCCCTTTTCTGCGGTGAGCAGATCTAGTGCTCACCAATTTTGTAAGGCTACTTGGGTGATTAATGTTACCTGTCTTTGTAAGGAGGAGAGGGACTCAACAGAAGCTTCTATGGCTAATTGGAATTGTTGGGATAATTGTGCTGTAGAGACCAGGAAGTAGCCAAGGGCTTCTCTGGCAAGGCCGGCAGCCACTGTGGAGGCTGCCAGGGAGATGCCTGCCACAAAGGGAAGGAAGACAGCTCTCCTTTGACAATAGACACATGAGCACAGCACAGACACAGAGGGCCCAATAGAGAGCTATGTGCCCTTGATGGCCAGATGACCCTGTAACCTCCAGGGACTGCTCAACGATGCCAAACACAGTGTGAATGGGAGTTGGCCTCTCCAGTAGGTTAGCTGTGTCCTCCAGGGCAGAGTCGTCTTGAGGTCCTTCCAGCTTTTCCCTGTCAGGGAAAAAAGATTTTCTCAGGGAAGTGTTTCTTCCCTGGATATGTGAGATGTTATTGGAGGATCATCAGCTTGTTTTAGAAGTCTCCCTGGCAGCCATTTCACAGCATTTTCTTTGGTGTCAAACAAGCATACTGATCCTTGGCCCCAAATGAGTACTGGGTCTGAGCCATTCCATTTCAAGGTTGAAGGATCTTTCCACATGGCTTTGGCAAAGGTATTTTTTGTATTTGTGTGCCAAAAGCGATCAGCAGCTGAATGTCCTTGAGCGTCAAGTGTTAAGAAGTTTAGGACAAATGAGGCATGATAAAGGACATTTTGGGGGGAGCCTTTTATGGGATATAAATCCCCCATTTTTAATTTTTGGAGGGTATGTTTAATAGTTTGATGGGTTTGTTCAACAATTCCTTGACCCTGGGGATTGTATGGTATGCCTGTAATATGTTTAATTTGTAGTTGATGACAGAAATTTTGGAATTTTTTACCAGTATATCCAGAACCATTATCAGTTTTAATAATTTGGGGCTTTCCCATGACACCAAGGCAATTGAGTACATGAGCAATGACATTTTTTGAAGCTTCTCCAGCATGGAGGCTGGCAAAGATGAATCCACTAAAAGTGTCCACAGTGACGTGGAGGTACTTAAGATTACCAAATGAGGGAACGTGTGTTACATCCATTTGCCAGATCTCATTGGGAATTAATCCCCTAGGGTTCACGCCCAAGTGGGGGACGGGTAGGAGGGTGACACAGTTTGTACATTGTTTGGCTATCTGGCGGGCTTGTTCCCTAGTGATTTCAAAAAGAAGACGCAAGGTTTGAGCATTAAGGTTATGTACAGAGTGAGCTGCTTAAGCCTGGGCCACAGGATCGAGCTCAACAAGGAAAGCAAACTGGGTGGCTTTGTCAGTCATGGCATTGCCTGCGGCTAGAGGCCCAGGGAGTCCAGAATGAGCATGAATATGGCCTATATAAAAAGGATGTTGCCTAGAATGTATGCATTACTGAATGGAGAAAAACATAGGGGCAGCATTGGTAGTGGGTTTTATGTATGGTACAGTCTCCAAAAGAGGGATGGACTGAGCAATATAAGCACTATCAGTATACAGATTAAAGGAAGTATTTGGAAGTTGTTGAAAAACCTGTAAAACAGCAAAAAGCTCCACCAGTTGAGCAGAGTGGAATGGGGATTGCAGGGAAGTGGTTTGATTATCTACAGTGAAGGCTGCCACTCCATTAGAGGAGCCATCAGTGAAAACTAGGGGGACGTGGGGAGGGGTTCTTGGAGAGGTTAATATAGGAAAAACAAATGGTTGAATCCTCAGAAATTGGAGAAGCTTGTTAGCAGGGTAATGATTATCAAGGGATCCCCAAAAAGAGGTGCAAGATATTACCCAGTCGTCATCATTTTGTATTAACCGCTGGATTTGGGTAGTGGAATAGGGAAGAATGATTTTATCAGGGTCCTTACCAAATATTTTTCTGCTTTGGTCACGTCCAATTTTTATTAATTCTGCCACCCACGAGGTTTAAGGGGTAAGGACTTTGGGTGGTGAAGCGGGTAAATGGACCCAGAAGAAAGGCCCCCTCTGCCAGAACACCCCAGTGGGTGTAAAGTCAGTAGCACAGATGACCAGGAGAAGAGGCTCCTCATAAGAGATGAAAGTGACCCTTTGGCTCAGAATTTCAGCCTCCACTATCTTCAGAGCCTCTAGGGCAGGGGCCATTAATGAGCGGCCAAAGGCAGGGTCTGGGTCTCCTTTAAGGATGTCAAAGAAGGGTTTAAGCTCTCCAGTAGTTAGCTTGAGATAAGGCCTGAGCCAATTGATATATCTTATGAGTTTTTGAAAATCATTTAAAGTTTTTAGATGATGAGTTTTAATTTGAATCTTTTGTGAAAGAATTTTGTTATGAAAAATTTCAAAGCCTAAGAATAAGTAAGGGGGTTTTAATTGAATTTTATCAGGAGCTATCTGAAAACCAACTCTGGTAAGGGCCCTAGAAAGCTCTTGAGAGCAAATACGGAGTTCAGTGGGATCAGGTCCGGCCAAGAGAATGTTATCCATATAATGAATGATATACAAGGAAGGCCATCTATGTCTAAATGGGTCTATAACTTGGGCCACAAATTTTTGACACAGTGTAGGGCTATTGGCCATCCCTTGAGGCAAGACTTTCCATTGGAATCTCGGCATAGGGCCTCTAAAATTTACCACAGGTAAACTAAATGCAAAATGCTGCCGATCCTCGGGGTGCAAGGGAATTGTAAAAAAGCAATCCTTTAGGTCAATAACGATTTTACAATATCCTGCAGGAATTGCCACTGGAGTGGGGAGGCCTGGTTGTAGGGCTCCCATAGGTACCATGGCCTTATTAATTTCTCTAAGGTCCTGGAGCAATCTCCATTTTCCAGACATTTTCTTTATAACAAAGATAGGAGTATTCCAAGGAGAGGTGGTAGGTTCAATATGGCCTGCACTAGCATCGTGGCTGCAGCTAATTTTTCAGAAGTTAAGGGCCATTGATCAACCCACACAGGTTTTGTTGTTTTCCAGGATATCTTATCTGCATGGGGTACAGGCATGTCAACAGCCATTAGGATAAATTTTCGTAGCCTATTCCAGCACGATCAGTCTTTATAGTAACTGGGATTGGCTCCTTTGTTCCCTGAGAATGTCTGCCCAATCCTTGTCCTGGGCAGAAGCCTTGATTAAGCATTGGTGAGCTACCAACTCACTAGGGCTGCACATAATGAGTTGCATTTGAGAGAGGATGTCTCGGCCCCAGAGATTAATGGGCAGGCCTGTGACCACATAAGGTTGAACAGTGCCTTGATTGCCCTCCTCATCCTCCCATTCAATAACTTCAGAACTTTGTAATGGATTAGAAGTTTGTCCTATTCCTTTAAGATGGGTTATGGAGGCTGTGAGGGGCCAAGATGCAGGCCAGTCTTTACTGGAAATAATTGTGGCATCTGCACCAGTGTCTATAAGACCTTCAAAGGTTTTTTCCTTTTAACCTTAATTTAAGAAGGGGTCTTGTTTGAGTGACCTCTTGTGCCCAGTAAATATCTGATGACCCAAACCATGGGGGCCTCTCTTTTGTTTCTGGAAAGGTGTTTTATCATTGAGGGGCAATAGTATTAACTGAGTAATCCGTTGGCCAGGAAGAATGGTAATAGGCCCCTGAAGGGCAGTAGCCATGAGTTTAATTTCCCCAGTATAATCATTAGGCGAGGCCCTGAATGGTTGAACTCACAAGTCCCAAGATAAGGCCAAAAGTGTCCTGAGGTAGGGGGCCGTAGGAGGTGGCCGGTCAGGGTTATGATACCTGGCAGCCTCACCCTCCAACTCTGATTCCTCATCTGGGGAAAGAGGAGTATTAATGGGGGAGTAACTGTAGATTTGGAGAGAATAGGATAAATAGATTTAGGGGCAGGTGGGTCAAGTGGGTCATGCTCAGGCATAGGAACAATGACGGAGGGGCTCTGCACAGGGGGGATTATTTGTCCCACTCAGCGCCTTTGTCTCAGAGTCGCCACCGCTGCTGTGATGTCCGCCTGGCGGGCGGGGCGGTTTGGGGGAGGGAGCGGTAGCCACCTCAGCAGCAGTAGCCACCACGCGGGGCTCCTGATGGCAGGGAGTTAGTTCATGAATGGGAGGGGTCTGGCTAGGTATAAGATTATTTTTAAGAAAGGATTCTCCATCCCTAACAATTTTTGAAATGTCCAGTTGGCACCGGTGGACCTGGAGGACATCATTTATTAAGTTCCAATAGGAAAAGGCCTGAACCGGGACTTTCTCAGGCCCAAAAGTCCTATAGTAATCCTTTAAACAATCTCCTACTCTTCCCCATCTTTTTCATCAATGGTGCCTTCCTGGGGAAACCATGGACATAAGTCTTCTAAAAAGAGGAAGAAGTGAACAAGATCTTTTTTCTTAACTTTTACCCCACGAGTCTTCAGGCAGTGTTTAAGTCCCTGGATAAAAAGTTCATATTTACTTAGGGTCTGTCCCATGATAGAAAGGAAGGAATAGAAATGACAAGACCAGAGGGCAATGTTCCTGGCCAGAGAACTGGCATGGAGGATTCCCCAAAATGGGCTTGGCGCGAGCCTGTCCGCAATTTTAAGATTCCGGCGACCGCTCTAAGAGCATTTACTGGTCGTTGCGTTACTGGGTTTGGTGGCAGGAAGAGAGGCTAGGTAGGAGGTTTTTGCCAACACCCGAACAGGCTGTCAGGATTCACACAGGGAGCTAGGGGCCTTCAGCCAATGCCAGAGGGTAGTCCTGGCCAAGAGGCTTCAGTTTCCCTGTCGCTATGTTGTGATTCCACACGATGGCACAAACCGAAAGTAAAAGAGATGGAGAAGGAGTTTATAAGAATCAACAAATAAATCCTGCAATTCCTGTGTCTTGCAAATCTGACTTAATAGTCTCCATTTAAATGGTTTGCCTAAAAGTCTGTATTGCTCATCTTACCTTAATCGGATCTGTATCACAGGTGGGCTTTCTGCGGTGATCACGGTGCAAGTCTGTATCACAGGTGCATTCTGCCTGATGTGACCTCTATGCAGATCTTCACTCACCCCCCCCCCCCCGGTGGGGTGGCAATCCAATGGCGGGGATGGCCGTCCACTCAAGCGACGTTCAGGTTTCTCTTCGTACCTCGAGCCCCACGTTCGGGCACCACTTGCCCCGGCCAGCAGGTAGTTGAACAAGGACCTGAGGGGAAGTTAACCTGAATGGGAGAAGGCAAACAGACACAAGAAGGAGACCAAGTCTAGAGTCTGATCAAGGTCTCTAACTTTATTTTTTACAAAGTGGTTATATAGGGGAGGAAAAGGGGGGAGTAAGCTGCCTGACATGATTTAGGGCCGGAATTGTTAGGAAACTAAGAGGAGATGTAACTGGGTGTTTATCTAATCTTAGGGAACCTAGAGGACATGTATCTGGGTGTTTTTCTAATCTTGCCTTAATGGCTTGACATCCTGATCGTAAACTGGCCTTTTGCAAAAGATAAGATTCTGCAGACCACATTCCTAACTGCAAGCTGGATGGACCAGCTTTCTGGTGAATGAATCAACTTAAGAACAGGCCCAGGCAAAATGGAGAGGCTTTTGTTATGGTCCCGACAGGGACTCAACAGAAGCTTCTATGGCTAATTGGAATTGTTGGGATAATTGTGCTGTAGAGACCAGGAAGTAGCCAAGGGCTTCTCTGGCAAGGCCGGCAGCCACTGTGGAGGCTGCCAGGAGATGCCTGCCACAAAGGGAAGGAAGACAGCTCTCCTTTGACAATAGACACATGAGCACAGCACAGACACAGAGGGCCCAATAGAGAGCTATGTGCCCTTGATGGCCAGATGACCCTGTAACCTCCAGGGACTGCTCAACGATGCCAAACACAGTGTGAATGGGAGTTGGCCTCTCCAGTAGGTTAGCTGTGTCCTCCAGGGCAGAGTCGTCTTGAGGTCCTTCCAGCTTTTCCCTGTCAGGAAAAAAGATTTTCTCAGGGAAGTGTTTCTTCCCTGGATATGTGAGATGTTATTGGAGGATCATCAGCTTGTTTTAGAAGTCTCCCTGGCAGCCATTTCACAGCATTTTCTTTGGTGTCAAACAAGCATACTGATCCTTGGCCCCAAATGAGTACTGGGTCTGAGCCATTCCATTTCAAGGTTGAAGGATCTTTCCACATGGCTTTGGCAAAGGTATTTTTTGTATTTGTGTGCCAAAAGCGATCAGCAGCTGAATGTCCTTGAGCGTCAAGTGTTAAGAAGTTTAGGACAAATGAGGCATGATAAAGGACATTTTGGGGGGAGCCTTTTATGGGATATAAATCCCCCATTTTTAATTTTTGGAGGGTATGTTTAATAGTTTGATGGGTTTGTTCAACAATTCCTTGACCCTGGGGATTGTATGGTATGCCTGTAATATGTTTAATTTGTAGTTGATGACAGAAATTTTGGAATTTTTTACCAGTATATCCAGAACCATTATCAGTTTTAATAATTTGGGGCTTTCCCATGACACCAAGGCAATTGAGTACATGAGCAATGACATTTTTTGAAGCTTCTCCAGCATGGAGGCTGGCAAAGATGAATCCACTAAAAGTGTCCACAGTGACGTGGAGGTACTTAAGATTACCAAATGAGGGAACGTGTGTTACATCCATTTGCCAGATCTCATTGGGAATTAATCCCCTAGGGTTCACGCCCAAGTGGGGGACGGGTAGGAGGGTGACACAGTTTGTACATTGTTTGGCTATCTGGCGGGCTTGTTCCCTAGTGATTTCAAAAAGAAGACGCAAGGTTTGAGCATTAAGGTTATGTACAGAGTGAGCTGCTTAAGCCTGGGCCACAGGATCGAGCTCAACAAGGAAAGCAAACTGGGTGGCTTTGTCAGTCATGGCATTGCCTGCGGCTAGAGGCCCAGGGAGTCCAGAATGAGCATGAATATGGCCTATATAAAAAGGATGTTGCCTAGAATGTATGCATTACTGAATGGAGAAAAACATAGGGGCAGCATTGGTAGTGGGTTTTATGTATGGTACAGTCTCCAAAAGAGGGATGGACTGAGCAATATAAGCACTATCAGTATACAGATTAAAGGAAGTATTTGGAAGTTGTTGAAAAACCTGTAAAACAGCAAAAAGCTCCACCAGTTGAGCAGAGTGGAATGGGGATTGCAGGGAAGTGGTTTGATTATCTACAGTGAAGGCTGCCACTCCATTAGAGGAGCCATCAGTGAAAACTAGGGGGACGTGGGGAGGGGTTCTTGGAGAGGTTAATATAGGAAAAACAAATGGTTGAATCCTCAGAAATTGGAGAAGCTTGTTAGCAGGGTAATGATTATCAAGGGATCCCCAAAAAGAGGTGCAAGATATTACCCAGTCGTCATCATTTTGTATTAACCGCTGGATTTGGGTAGTGGAATAGGGAAGAATGATTTTATCAGGGTCCTTACCAAATATTTTTCTGCTTTGGTCACGTCCAATTTTTATTAATTCTGCCACCCACGAGGTTTAAGGGGTAAGGACTTTGGGTGGTGAAGCGGGTAAATGGACCCAGAAGAAAGGCCCCCTCTGCCAGAACACCCCAGTGGGTGTAAAGTCAGTAGCACAGATGACCAGGAGAAGAGGCTCCTCATAAGAGATGAAAGTGACCCTTTGGCTCAGAATTTCAGCCTCCACTATCTTCAGAGCCTCTAGGGCAGGGGCCATTAATGAGCGGCCAAAGGCAGGGTCTGGGTCTCCTTTAAGGATGTCAAAGAAGGGTTTAAGCTCTCCAGTAGTTAGCTTGAGATAAGGCCTGAGCCAATTGATATATCTTATGAGTTTTTGAAAATCATTTAAAGTTTTTAGATGATGAGTTTTAATTTGAATCTTTTGTGAAAGAATTTTGTTATGAAAAATTTCAAAGCCTAAGAATAAGTAAGGGGGTTTTAATTGAATTTTATCAGGAGCTATCTGAAAACCAACTCTGGTAAGGGCCCTAGAAAGCTCTTGAGAGCAAATACGGAGTTCAGTGGGATCAGGTCCGGCCAAGAGAATGTTATCCATATAATGAATGATATACAAGGAAGGCCATCTATGTCTAAATGGGTCTATAACTTGGGCCACAAATTTTTGACACAGTGTAGGGCTATTGGCCATCCCTTGAGGCAAGACTTTCCATTGGAATCTCGGCATAGGGCCTCTAAAATTTACCACAGGTAAACTAAATGCAAAATGCTGCCGATCCTCGGGGTGCAAGGGAATTGTAAAAAAGCAATCCTTTAGGTCAATAACGATTTTACAATATCCTGCAGGAATTGCCACTGGAGTGGGGAGGCCTGGTTGTAGGGCTCCCATAGGTACCATGGCCTTATTAATTTCTCTAAGGTCCTGGAGCAATCTCCATTTTCCAGACATTTTCTTTATAACAAAGATAGGAGTATTCCAAGGAGAGGTGGTAGGTTCAATATGGCCTGCACTAGCATCGTGGCTGCAGCTAATTTTTCAGAAGTTAAGGGCCATTGATCAACCCACACAGGTTTTGTTGTTTTCCAGGATATCTTATCTGCATGGGGTACAGGCATGTCAACAGCCATTAGGATAAATTTTCGTAGCCTATTCCAGCACGATCAGTCTTTATAGTAACTGGGATTGGCTCCTTTGTTCCCTGAGAATGTCTGCCCAATCCTTGTCCTGGGCAGAAGCCTTGATTAAGCATTGGTGAGCTACCAACTCACTAGGGCTGCACATAATGAGTTGCATTTGAGAGAGGATGTCTCGGCCCCAGAGATTAATGGGCAGGCCTGTGACCACATAAGGTTGAACAGTGCCTTGATTGCCCTCCTCATCCTCCCATTCAATAACTTCAGAACTTTGTAATGGATTAGAAGTTTGTCCTATTCCTTTAAGATGGGTTATGGAGGCTGTGAGGGGCCAAGATGCAGGCCAGTCTTTACTGGAAATAATTGTGGCATCTGCACCAGTGTCTATAAGACCTTCAAAGGTTTTTCCTTTTAACCTTAATTTAAGAAGGGGTCTTGTTTGAGTGACCTCTTGTGCCCAGTAAATATCTGATGACCCAAACCATGGGGGCCTCTCTTTTGTTTCTGGAAAGGTGTTTTATCATTGAGGGGCAATAGTATTAACTGAGTAATCCGTTGGCCAGGAAGAATGGTAATAGGCCCCTGAAGGGCAGTAGCCATGAGTTTAATTTCCCCAGTATAATCATTAGGCGAGGCCCTGAATGGTTGAACTCACAAGTCCCAAGATAAGGCCAAAAGTGTCCTGAGGTAGGGGGCCGTAGGAGGTGGCCGGTCAGGGTTATGATACCTGGCAGCCTCACCCTCCAACTCTGATTCCTCATCTGGGGAAAGAGGAGTATTAATGGGGGAGTAACTGTAGATTTGGAGAGAATAGGATAAATAGATTTAGGGGCAGGTGGGTCAAGTGGGTCATGCTCAGGCATAGGAACAATGACGGAGGGGCTCTGCACAGGGGGATTATTTGTCCCACTCAGCGCCTTTGTCTCAGAGTCGCCACCGCTGCTGTGATGTCCGCCTGGCGGGCGGGGCGGTTTGGGGGAGGGAGCGGTAGCCACCTCAGCAGCAGTAGCCACCACGCGGGGCTCCTGATGGCAGGGAGTTAGTTCATGAATGGGAGGGGTCTGGCTAGGTATAAGATTATTTTTAAGAAAGGATTCTCCATCCCTAACAATTTTTGAAATGTCCAGTTGGCACCGGTGGACCTGGAGGACATCATTTATTAAGTTCCAATAGGAAAAGGCCTGAACCGGGACTTTCTCAGGCCCAAAAGTCCTATAGTAATCCTTTAAACAATCTCCTACTCTTCCCCATCTTTTTCATCAATGGTGCCTTCCTGGGGAAACCATGGACATAAGTCTTCTAAAAAGAGGAAGAAGTGAACAAGATCTTTTTTCTTAACTTTTACCCCACGAGTCTTCAGGCAGTGTTTAAGTCCCTGGATAAAAAGTTCATATTTACTTAGGGTCTGTCCCATGATAGAAAGGAAGGAATAGAAATGACAAGACCAGAGGGCAATGTTCCTGGCCAGAGAACTGGCATGGGGGGTTCCCCAAAATGGGCTTGGCGCGAGCCTGTCCGCAATTTTAAGATTCCGGCGACCGCTCTAAGAGCATTTACTGGTCGTTGCGTTACTGGGTTTGGTGGCAGGAAGAGAGGCTAGGTAGGAGGTTTTTGCCAACACCCGAACAGGCTGTCAGGATTCACACAGGGAGCTAGGGGCCTTCAGCCAATGCCAGAGGGTAGTCCTGGCCAAGAGGCTTCAGTTTCCCTGTCGCTATGTTGTGATTCCACACGATGGCACAAACCGAAAGTAAAAGAGATGGAGAAGGAGTTTATAAGAATCAACAAATAAATCCTGCAATTCCTGTGTCTTGCAAATCTGACTTAATAGTCTCCATTTAAATGGTTTGCCTAAAAGTCTGTATTGCTCATCTTACCTTAATCGGATCTGTATCACAGGTGGGCTTTCTGCGGTGATCACGGTGCAAGTCTGTATCACAGGTGCATTCTGCCTGATGTGACCTCTATGCAGATCTTCACTCACCCCCCCCCCCCCCCGGTGGGGCGGCAATCCAATGGCGGGGATGGCCGTCCACTCAAGCGACGTTCAGGTTTCTCTTCGTACCTCGAGCCCCACGTTCGGGCACCACTTGCCCCGGCCAGCAGGTAGTTGAACAAGGACCTGAGGGGAAGTTAACCTGAATGGGAGAAGGCAAACAGACACAAGAAGGAGACCAAGTCTAGAGTCTGATCAAGGTCTCTAACTTTATTTTTTACAAAGTGGTTATATAGGGGAGGAAAAGGGGGGAGTAAGCTGCCTGACATGATTTAGGGCCGGAATTGTTAGGAAACTAAGAGGAGATGTAATTGGGTGTTTATCTAATCTTAGGGAACCTAGAGGACATGTATCTGGGTGTTTTTCTAATCTTGCCTTAATGGCTTGACATCCTGATCGTAAACTGGCCTTTTGCAAAAGATAAGATTCTGCAGACCACATTCCTAACTGCAAGCTGGATGGACCAGCTTTCTGGTGAATGAATCAACTTAAGAACAGGCCCAGGCAAAATGGAGAGGCTTTTGCTTATGGCTCCCAACAGAAAAGAAAAAAAAAAGTCTGGCATATAAGGTCTGCACCTCAGATTCTCCGAGTGCAGCCCTGAACTGTTCAGAGTGTCAGCTTTTATTGGAAATAACCACATGACGTTAGAAAAAAAAAAAAAAACAGGATGGAAGTTAAACCCTAAATCACTATTTACATGTGACAGTTACAGCCATAAAAGTTAAAAAAAAAAAAAGGAACTTGTAAACAGAGCTGTTGGTCAGTTACAGGAAGTGCCACATGGGAGGGGTGTGAGGTAGGCCTTTGAACCAGGAGTCCTGCTTATCTTAAGATGTTTTCTCAACAATTCAGGCCCCAGGAAATGCTATTCGTCTCAGCAGAGCCTCTT
Source organism: Dipus sagitta (assembly GCA_036346955.1). Lineage (NCBI taxonomy): Eukaryota > Metazoa > Chordata > Mammalia > Rodentia > Dipodidae > Dipus > Dipus sagitta. Next base: position 216,985,671 of record CM070770.1, read on the forward strand.
ATTTACCTGCCATTAGCAGAGCCCCCTATTTGTCTACCATCAGCAGAGCCTCCTACAAGGAAGTGACTTCTATATTTCTCTAGGCTAGGAATAAAGAAATGTAGAGAAATACAACATTTGCTCTCTTTACACATGTTTACTATCTACATATTTATATGTGTACATATTTATACATCTTAATGTGACGTATCTTTACATTCATAGTGTATCTTTCTTTATCTATGTGGAAAACAATTTGGCTTCCATCATATAGCCATAATACTAGAAAATTCCATATAATTTTCCCTCTGAATGAAAAACTGCACTTTCCCCAGAACAGTGCACTTGGCAGTATTCTCATGCTCTCACTAAGCCTCTTCATAGTGTCATACTCCGTCCTCTGCTCATCTGTGATGGGCTGGAGACATACCAGCCAAGAAAAATCAGCTTTCTTCCAGAGAATTGCTTGGCAGCAGAAGTATTCCAATAGATACTGGGTATGTGGCGTGGGAGGTGAGAGGAGATTTTTCAGGGCAGTATCAACAGGCTCCCTGTGCAGAGAAATGCAGAATGAGGTCTTGTAGGGAACTGGCCTAGACGCATCAGATTGAGAGGCCCTAGGATGAATAATGTTGAAACCTGGTCTGGGGGAACTGGTGGAAACTGGCCTAGCTGATTTTGTGGCACTCAGCTAGGATGTGCAGGCACAACCAGGGCTAACTTAGAAGGTGAAAGGCCAAATATAACCATTTTAAGTAAAAAGGCCCAGGCCTGACTTCGATAGAGAACTAGCAGGCTAATGTGCTGACCTCTGCTTCTGTAAACTTTGCTTGCTTGCTCAATTGCTGCCTTTCTCCCTAAAGTTTCTGGGGAATCTCCATTTCAAGGACATTGCAGAAACACTCCACTGAGGTCTCTGACCTCCTGCTTAGATAAGAAACTAAGGAATCTCCATTTCAAAAGTCATAAAATACCACTGTTTACTTAGCCCATCACAATGGAGATTACCTCATCTGCCTGGAGTGCCCCTAGCTCCTGCCCCCAACTTTGCCTGCTGAAACCCCAAGCCAATCAGAACTGTTTAAATCAACCAATCATGTATCTATCCCCTACTTCTTTGTTTGAGTTCCTATATGAACCCCTTCCCCCAAAAGGAAGGGGCTCTTTCCCTTACTACTGCTGTGTCAGACTGTAGGGATGGAGCCCAGGCCTAGCCTTGCAATAAAGAAACCTGTTGCTTTTACATTCGAGTGTCTCGGCTTCTGTGGTGGTTCTCTGGGTGACTGGGGGTCTTGGCTCCTGGTCAGGGGACTTGGCACAACAAAGGAGGCCTGGAAGGGTCAGGTGCATGGTCCTTCCTTGAAGCCAGTGGGGGCAGCCTTCTAGGAACAGGGCAAGCTTGAAGCTTATCCAGGCTTAGAAAAGGAAGGTACTAACTTTCCTTTCCCTGGTAGGGGCAGCCCCTACTGGAAGAGGGAAGGACACTCCATGTCAGCACTACCCTCTGGCTTCCTGACTTTGCCTTGGGTTTTCTCAGGACCTGTCCCCTGGCATGGGATATGCAGCCTTGATTTGAGGGCTGACAATGTCCAAAACCAAACCACAAATCAGCATGGCACATAGTGAGCAGTAAGCATAAAGTGACAAGTTATCTACTATTGTGCCTGTTCACATTTCTCTGAATTTCACTACTGTGTAATAGATGTCATTCCTACTGATATCTGTTCACATAAGCACATCACAAGCCATGACTACATTGTGAAACTTTCATTTGCAACACTCAGCTTGTCAGCCTGTGTTAACATTGAGAGAAACTCTCATGCAACAGCCAAAAAAATTCCTGTGGGTAGAACATAATTTTAAAAATTTAGCCCTGGGTCCTCAATTCCCAGATACCCTAACCAGAGGGTGTGTGCGCAGAAAGATGGTGAGGCCAGAGGAGATAAACTACCCTTCACACTTCAGCCAAGCCACAGCTGAAACCACAGAGGAATTGGGGAGATGAGCAAGAGTTCTGTTTCCATGGTGAGCCTGATAATCAGCCCCAGGGTGTAGGAGACAGACCTTGAGGATACTCAACACCTACCAAAGCAGAGATCCAGAAGCTCCTAAGAACACATCACTGAAGCCGACTCAAAACTCACTCAATACAGCTCAGGGAATTTTGCAGAAGGGGCAGAAATATTGTAAGAGCTGCAGCTCTTACATCATTCTCAGAGGCATTCCCTCCCTCCCCTAAAAAAAAAAAGCACATATAACCCACAAACCCATGGGGAATACCTTTAACCCCACTGAGGAGGGTCCCCAGTGGAATGGGAGCAGGGACAAGGGAAAAGAGTGTACCAACACATTATGTATCCATATAAAATATGTTAATAATAAAGAAAGTTAAAGGAATCATGATGATGGGGCTGTAGAGATAGATCTGTGGTTAAAACACTTTCTTATAAAGCCTAATGACCCCAGTTTAGTTCCTAAGTATCCATTTAAAGCCACATACACAAAGTGGTACATGCATTTGAAGTGACTGGTGGCCCTGATATGTCTATTCTCTTGAAAGGTTAAGAGTTTTTGCTTTTGCTAAACATGCTCTATTCAGCTTCTGTAACGTTGCTTGCTTGCTTCCACTAAATAAAAAGAACTGCCATTTTATGATATCCCCCATTCTTAGTTAACCTGGAGAATGGGAACCTGACCTTTCGCCAGTTAATAAGTTGCCTAAGATATGCTTTGTTCTTTTGCCAGTTAATAGTCACCTAAGATATGCTTTGCTCAACCGCCCATTCCCTGAACTCTGCCTCTGTTTCCTGGAACCATCACCCTGCCTGAGGACGCCTGACTCAATTAAGAAATACCAGGTGGATCCGACCAATCAGGACTCATTCTATATGGAAAGTCCCTAAAGCAAGCTCCCCTCCCTAAAGCAACTCACAAGGTTCCCGCGCGCGCCTTCTTAGAACCAATCATTTTAAAGGATGCAATGTGATGTAACCCCTTTGTCCCTTTCCCACCCTTCTCCCTTTATAAACCCTTTCCTTCAGGGGGTCGGGGCTCTTCACCCCTCCTGTGTGAGGACTCTGTGTCGAGCCCTGGTGCACCGGTCCCTCAATAAAACACCTCTTGCTGTTTTGCATCAAGAAGCGCCTGTGTCAGTCTTTGGGTCCCGCTCGATCTCCGAGGTTCGGAATCCCTCCCTGAGGAGGGGTCCCACCATTTGGGGGCTCGTCCGGGATTTGAGCAGACCCCAGACTCACATTTACGTTCTTGGAGGCAAGAAGGCGCCTCTGTTTGTCCGTTCGCTTGTCTGGTTGTTTGTCTGTCTCTCTGTTCTCTTCTGAATTCTGAAAAGGCACTTTCAATTTGCAGGCATGTCACAGAACCGTAAGGGCCGTACACAGTGGACAGCAGAAGTGCACTTGTATGCCACAACCTGCAATCCTGGAGGATGCCTCAGGAGGTAAGGAAGACCAAGGACGCTTGGTGGCTTCCTATCTGGTGGACTCAGACCGAGTTCACATCTGTTCGAAAGTGCCATCCGGTTTTCGACCTAAACCATCCGAATCAGTTTCATTTTTGTGGTGGACGTGGTTTGGTCGCTTGTTTCTGGCCTTGGTCTGTTTGTTCTTTTTTAGTTTTTTTCTCTTCTACTACTTCTCTGATCATAACAAAATGGGACAGACTGTTTCCACCCCTTTAACTCTGACATTGACTCACTGGACTGACGTTAAGGAGAGAGCACATAGTTTATCAGTTGAAGTAAAGAAAGGAAAATGGCAAACCTTCTGTGCCTCAGAATGGCCTACATTTAATGTAGGATGGCCACCAGAGGGCAACTTTGACTTAAAAATTATTCAGGCAGTCAGACATATTGTTTTACAGGAGCGCGGAGGGCACCCGGACCAGATTCCTTACATTTTCACTTGGCAGGACCTGATTCAGGATCCCCCGGCCTGGACTAAACCCTGAATTCCCCCACAGCCTACTAATAAGGACCCATCTGGGTCCTCTAAGATTCTTGTTACAGAACTGGAGAAAAAAAAAAAAGACATCTGGAATCTACCCAGACACCCAGACCGACCTTCTCCTCTTGGACTCACCTCCACCATACCCGACTGCTCGGGCACCTACCGCACCCCCAGGCCCTCCTGAACCAGAGGACCAAGGGGGCCCCGCTACGGGAACCCAGAGTAGGAGAGCCCTTTCCCCAGAAACTGCCACTACCCTACCACTCAGAGCTCTGGGCCGCCCTCCAATCCCAGGGCCAGGGGAAGACTACAGCCCCTTCAGTACTGGCCTTTTTCCTCTGCAGACTTATATAACTGGAAGGCCAACCACCTCCCTTTCTCTGAGGACCCCTCTAAATTAACCGCTCTAATGGAATCCTTAGTTTTCTCTCACCAGCCAACTTGGGATGATTGCCAACAGTTGCTGCAGACTCTTTTCACAACTGAGGAAAGAGAACGCATTCTCCTGGAGGCAGGAAAAAATGTCCCTGGAGACGACAGACGCCCAACGCAACTCCAGAATGTTATAGATGCTAGGTTCCCCTTGACCAGACCCGGATGGGACTTCAATACCCCTGACGGTAGGGAGCATCTCCGTGTCTATCGCCAGGCTCTAGTAGCTGGTCTCCGAGGGGCTGTGAGACGCCCCACCAATTTGGCCAAGGTAAGAGAGGTTCTACATGGACCCACCGAGCTCCCCTCAATGTTCCTCAAGTGCCTCATGGAGGCATACCGTAGATACACACCATTCGATCCAATGGCAGAGGAACAAAGGGCATCAGTACTGATGAGTTTCGTTGATCAGTCTGCACCAGATATTAGGAAAAAGTTACAGAGACTAGATGGGCTAGGGAGGTATACTTTGTCAGACATAGTAAAAGAGGCAGAAAAAATATATAATAAGAGAGAGACTGAGGAAGAAAAGGAGCAGAGGAAGATGAAGGAACAGGAGGAAAGAGAATCTAGAAGGGATAAGAGACATGAAAAAAATATGACTAGGATCCTGGCCACCCTAATTAAAGATGATAAAGAAACTGTTAGACAGAGGACAGTCAGACAGGGACCATGCCCGGGCAACAAACCACCACTAGAAAAGGACCAATTTGCCTATTGCAAGGAAAAAGGACATTGGGCCAAAGAATGCCCCAAGAAAAAGCCTAAAAAGCTGCTCAACCTGGAAGAAGATGATTAGGGGAGATGGGGCTCGGATCCCCTCCCCAAGCCTAGGGTAACCCTTAAGGTGGAGGGTAAACCCATTACCTTCCTAGTCGACATGGGCGCCCAATATTCAGTACTCTTAAAACCAGAAGGACCCATTTCTGACAAAAAAGTCCTGGGTCCTTGGAGCCACTGGGAGCCAACAATTTTCATGGACTACCCAAAGAACAGTGGACCTAGGCGTGGGCCAAGTATCCCACTCATTCCTTGTGATACCAGGTTGCCCAGCCCCTTTACTAGGACAGGACTTATTGACTAAAATGGGGGCCCAAATCACCTTTACTAATAAAGGCCCACTGATGACCCACCGACATGGAGAATTCATTCAAGTATTAACCATGAAATTAGAAGATGAATATAGGCTATTTGAAAATCCCCAGATTAATCCAGAACTTGACGTATGGTTAACTAAAGTCCCCGGAGCTTGGGTTGAAACTGCTGGGATGGGATTGGCCTCCCACCAACCCCCAATAATGATCAACCTAAAAGCTTCTGCTGCGCCCGTTTCAATACGCCAGTACCCAATGAGTTCTGGAGCCAAGGAAGGAATTAGACCCCACATAAGGAGGCTTTTGAATCTGGGGATTTTAAAGCAATGTCACTTGCCTTGGAACACCCCATTGTTGCCAGTACAGAAGCCCAATACTAAAGACTACTGCCCTGTCCAGGACTTAAGGGAAGTTAACAGGAGAATTGAAGATCTCCATCCCACTGTGCCCAACCCCTATAATCTCCTGACTTCCCTTCCCCCAGATAGAGACTGGTATACTGTTATTGACTTAAAGGGTGCTTTCTTCTGTTTGTCACTACATGAGAAAAGCCAGCCTATCGTTGCCTTCAAATGGAAAGATCCAGATTCTGGGATCTCTGGACAACTAACCTGGACCAGACTGCCACAAGGCTTCAAAAACTCACCTACTCTCTTTGATGAGGCCCTCCACCGGGACCTGGCCCCTTTTCGGGCCTCGAACCCTCAAGTGACTCCTCTCCAATATGTGGATGATCTCCTTCTGGCTGCTAGCAACCAAACAGAATGCAAAAAAGGTACAATAGCCCTGCTGGAGGAACTAGCCCGCCTGGGATACCGAGCCTCCTCCAAAAAGGCCCAAATCTGCAAAAGGCAAGTGACTTATTTGGGGTACTCATTAAAGGGGGGACGGATATGGCTGACAGAAGCCCGCAAGCAGGCTGTAGAGCAGATCCCGACACCTGAGTCTGCCAAACAGGTGAGGGAATTCTTGGGCTCCGCTGGCTTCTGCCGACTATGGATACCTGGGTTTGAAGCTTTGGCTGCCCCCCTTTACCCTCTAACCAGGACTAATGCTCCCTTTCAATGGGGAGAAGAACAACAATGGGCTTTTGATAACATTAAACATGCCCTTCTTAAGGCACCTGCTCTCTCTCTACCTGATACCACCAAGCCATTTTACTTGTATGTGCATGAGCAGAGGGGAATCGCTAAAGGAGTCCTTACCCAGAGACTCGGACCCTGGAAAAGGCCAGTGGCATATTTATCCAAAAAGTTGGACCCAGTGGAGGCCAGCTGGCCTCCCTGTCTTAAAATCATTGCTGCAGTGGCATTGCTCCTAAAGGATGCTGATAAACTAACCTTGGGACAGACTGTCACCATAATTGCCTCACACGCACTGGAGAGCATTGTCGGCCAGCTGCCCAACAGATGGCTCTCCAATGCCAGAATCACCCACTACCAGAGTCTCCTCCTCAACTCTGACAGAGTCAGTTTTGCAGCTGCCACTCAGCTGAATCCTGCCACCCTCTGGCCGGACCCAGATCCCACTGTGGCCCACAACTGTGGGGATGTTCTGGCCGAAGCTGCAGGGGTACGATCCGACCTGACGGACCAGCCATTACCAGACGCTAAGGTAACCTGGTTCACGGATGGCAGCAGCTACCTCCTAGATGGTAAGCGGGTGGCCGGGGCTGCAATAGTGGATGGAGACAGGGTGATCTGGGCCAATAAATTAACTGAAGGAACATCGGCTCAGAAAGCGGAATTAATAGCTCTGATTCAAGCCCTAAACATGGCTGAGGGAAAAAAGGCCACTATTTACACTGATAGTCAGTACGCTTTTGCTACAGCTCATGTCCATGGGGCCATTTACCAACAGAGGGGGCTATTAACCTCCGCAGGAAAGGAAATCAAAAATAAACAAGAAATTTTAGATTTGCTGGATGCCTTGCATTGATCTGCTAAACTAGCCATAGTTCACTGTCCAGGACATCAGAAAGGAAATTCCCTCATAGCTCGAGGAAACAGAATGGCAGACGAGGAAGCTAAAAAGGCAGCCCAGGGAACTTACTTATTTCCCTTGACTGAGAAAGAGACTAATTCCATAGGATTTCAGCCTTCAGATTACACTGAACAGGACTTTAAGGCCATGGCTAAAATCCAAAAACGTTTCAATCCGGACTCTCAAAGATGGGAGACCGAAGAGGGAAAACAGATCCTGCCCAGAAAACAGACAGAACAAATCCTACAGCAAATACACAGGTTGACTCATTTTGGGACTAAGAAATTAACAACCACTCTCGCTAAAACCAATTATCATATTATTGGACTGAGAGAAATGGCTGAGAACCTCAGTAAACAATGTGTTCCCTGTCAGAAAGTAAATGCACAGACTGCTCAAATAGGTTCAGGACAACAGCTCCATGGGAACCGCCCAGGCCTATTTTGGGAAACTGATTTCACTGAGATGAAGCCCGCCCGCTAGGGAAATAAATATCTTTTAGTTTTCATAGACACCTTTTCAGGTTGGGTGGAAGCTTACCCTACTAAGAAGGAGACTGCAACACTGGTAACCAAGAAACTTTTAGAAGAAATCATCCCCAGGTATGGGATACCACAGGTAATAGGGTCAGACAACGGCCCTGCGTTTGTTGCCCAGGTAAGTCAGGAGGTGGCCAGAACATTGGGGATAAATTGGAAATTACACTGTGCATATAGACCCCAGAGTTCAGGGCAGGTAGAAAGGATGAACAGAACCTTAAAAGAGACCATAACTAAATTGTCCTTGGAGACTGGCCATACTGACTGGACGATGCTCCTACCTTGGGCTCTCTTCAGAGTCCAGAATACTCCCTACTGGTTTAACCTCACCCCATTTGAAATTTTATTTGGGGTCCCTACTCCCTTAAGTCAGTTACTGTCGCCCAAACATCCAGATGCAATTCTAATTCTGATCTTAATACCAGGTTGCAGGCCTTACACCTCCTCCAATCTGAATTGTGGCCACAGATAAAGGAGGCCTATTCTCCAGCCAAGGAACCGACGCCTCACCGGTACCAGGTGGGGGACTCCATATATGTGAGGCGCCATCGATCTGCCAACTTAGAACCACGGTGGAAGGGACCCTACACTGTACTACTGACAACACCCACTGCCGTCAAGGTCTACAGTATTGCTACTTGGATACACGCCTCCCATGTCAAGCTAGCTCCCTTGGATGGCCCTAAATGGACATTACAAAAGACTGGTAACCCCCTTAAACTGTGTTTGCGCCGCCTTCCTAATTCTGACAGTGATGATTCTCCAAACAAAAGCTAGCCCCCATAACCCCCAGAAACTGACCTGGCAGGTAATCTCCCAAACAGGAGATGTAATTTGGAGTACTACAAAAACTGCCACTCCTTGGACCTGGTGGCCACACCTATCCCCGGAGATTTGTTCATTACTAGCAGGATCAGATTCCTGGGACATCCCTAACCTGGAACCTAAGGAGGACCATCACATAGAAAAACAGGCCATTATGTGGGGATACCTTACCCACAGGGGTCACCAGATGTCTGGCCAGCCCGGTTGCAGCAATGTACAAGCCCTACAGAGACTTAGGAAACTCCCTTTCTATGTGTGCCCCTGGGGGACTAAAGAAAAAAATTGTGGAGGCGTAGAATATTACTACTGTAAACAATGGGGATGTGAAACCACTGGGGATGCTTATTGGAGACCCTCTTCCAACTGGGATCTTATTACAGTAAAAAGAGGTCCTTATACAGGTGAATTTGGAAAAGGGCCTGACTCACTTAATATAACATTCACAAGCACAGGGAGAAACTCCCAGACCTGGCTAAAAGGAAACACTTGGGGCCTCAGGTTCTACATGAGTGGGACAGACAAAGGGTTATTTTTCACTATTAGATTAACAATTAAAAGTCCGGACCCAACCCTAGTGGGACCTAATGCTGTACTAAACAACCCCCGGCAGTCCCAAATCCTGAACCCTATGACCCTCCCCCCTCCTCCTCTTCATCCCACCAAAGCACCCCAACCTCCCATTATGACTCCTTCACCCCAACAAGTGCCTCTACTCACAATGATGCAACAGGTTTTTCTTCTCCTTGACTCTACGCAGCCTGAGATGGCCACCCACTGTTGGCTCTGCTATGACATAGCCCCCCTCCCCCATTATGAAGCCATCGCCTGGGCCCTTCCCTACTCTAACTTAACTGTTTCCATGGATGTAGAGTCATATAAAACTGCACCCGGCCAACTGACATTGGCCTCCGTCTCGGGAAAAGGACTCTGCATAGGCAAAGTACCGCCTTCACAGGCCCATCTCTGCAGCCTCACCCACATCCCTAATTCCTCTATAGGATATATCAGACCCCCCCCCCCCCCAGAAGCATGGTGGGCCTGCAGCACTGGCTCGACCTCTATAGTCTCCCTCAATCTTCTAAATGAATCCCATGACTATTGCATCCTGGTACAGCTTCTCCCCAGAATCATTTATTATCCTGACTCTGACTTTCTGGATGCAATTCAGGGACGAATTAGGTTCCGGAGGGAGCCAGTCTCTTTCACCCTGGTGGTCCTATTAGGCCTTGGGACTGCCACCAGAATAGGAACAGGTGTTACAGCAACTCAAGACTCAAAACTGGCAGACCTGCAAGGTACTATAGCTCAGGACATACAAGCTCTAGAGGATTCACTCTCTAAATTAGAAGAGTCCTTAACCTCCTTATCAGAGGTAGTTCTGCAGAATAGAAGGGGCTTAGACTTACTGTTTCTGCAGCAAGGGGGACTCTGTGCAGCCTTGAAAGAAGAATGCTGTTTCTACATAGATCATTCAGGCGTTATTAAAGATTCAATGAAAAAACTTAGAGAAAGACTAGATGCCAGAAATTGGGAAAAGAAACAAGATCAGGGTTGGTTTGAATCATGGTTTAACAGGTCCCCCTGGTTAACTACATTAATATCTACCTTATTGGGACCGCTTCTCATCCTCCTCATCCTCCTGACGCTTGGACCCTGCATATTAAACCATCTGGTAACATTTATCAGGGAAAGAATCAGTACAGTTCAGCTTCTAGTTCTCCGACAACAATATCAACAAATAAAAGAGTCAGAAACTGAAATTCCATGATTGGAATTCTGCCAAAGAAAAAGGGGGAAATGAAAGACTAAAAGTTTTTGCTTTTGCTAAACATGCTCTATTCAGCTTCTGCAACATTGCTTGCTTGCTTCCTCTAAACAAAAAGAACTGCCATTTTATGATATCCACCATTCTTAGTTAACCTGGAGAACGGGAACCTGACCTTTCGCCAGTTAATAAGTTGCCTAGGATATGCTTTGTTCTTTTGCCAGTTAATAGTCACCTAAGATATGCCTTGCTGAATCGCCCATTCCATGAACTCTGCCCCTGTTTCCTGGAACCACCACCCTGCCTGCGGTTACACCTGACTCAATTAAGAAACACCAGGTGGATCCGAGCAATCAGGACTCATTCTATATGGAAAGTCCCTAAAGCAAGATCCCCTCCCTAAAGCAACTCACAAGGTTCCCACGCGCGCCTTCTTAGAACCAATCATTTTAAAGGATGCAATGTGATGTAACCCCTTTGTCTCTTTCCCACCCTTCTCCCTTTATAAACCATTTCCTTCAGGGGGTTGGGGCTCTTCACCCCTCCTGCATGAGGACTCTGTGTCAAGCCCTGGTGCACCGGTCCCTCAATAAAACACCTCTTGCTGTTTTGCATCGATAAGCGCCTGTGTCAGTCTTTGGGGTCCCGCTCGATCTCCGAGGTTCGGAATCCCTCCCTGAGGAGGGGGGGTCCCAACATTTGGGGGCTCGTCCGGGATTTGAGCAGACCCCAGACTCACATTCGTGTTCTCGGAGTTAAGAAGGCGCCTCTGTTTGTCAGTCCGTCCGCTTGTCTGGTTGTTTGTCTGTCTGGCTGTTCTCTTCTGAATTCTGAAAAGGCACTTTCAATTTGCAGGCGTGTCACAGAACCGTAAGGGCCGTACACAGTGGACAGCAGATGTGCACTCGTATGCCACAACCTGCAATCCTGAGAGACGCCTCAGGAGGTAAGGAAGACCAAGGATGCTTGGTGGCTTCCTATCTGGTGGACTCAGACCGAGTCCACATCTGTTCGAAAGTGCCGTCCGGTTTTCGACCTAGACCGTACGAATCAGTGTCATTTTTGTGGTGGACGTGGTTCGGTCGCTTGCTTCTGGCCTTGGTCTGTTTGTTCTTTTTCAGTTTTCTTCTCTTCTATTACTTTTCTGATCATAACAAAATGGGACAGACTGTTTCCACCCCTTTAACTCTGACCTTGACTCACTGGACTGACATTAAGGAGAGAGCACATAGTTTATCAGTTGAAGTAACGAAAATGGCAAACCTTCTGTGCCTCAGAATGGCCTACATTTAACGTAGGATGGCCACCAGAGGGCACCTTTGACTTAAAAATTATTCAGGCCACCAGACATATTGTTTTACAGGAGCGCAGAGGGCACCCGGACCAGATTCCTTACATTTTCACTTGGCAGGACCTGATTCAGGACCCCCCCAGCCTGGATCAAACCCTGGATTTCCCGACAGCCTACTAATAAGGACCCCTCTGGGTCCTCTAAGATTCTTGTTACAGAACCGGAGAAAAAAGAGACATCTCGAATCTACCCGGACACCCAGACCGACCTTCTCCTCCTGGACCCATCTCCACCATACCCGCCTGCTCGGGCACCCACCGCACCCCAGGCCCTCCTGAATCAGAGGACCAAGGGGGCCCTGCTACGGGAACCCAAAGTAGGAGAGCCCTTTCCCCAGAAACTGCCACTACCCTACCACTCAGAGCTCTGGGCCCCCCTCCAATCCCAGGGCCAGGGGAAGACCCTGCCCAAAGGCCCCTGCAGCCTCTTCAGTACTGGCCTTTCTCCTCTGCAGACTTATATAACTGGAAGGCCAACCACCCCCCTTTCTCTGAGGACCCCTCTAAATTAACTGCTCTAATGGAATCCTTAGTTTTCTCTCACCAGCCGACTTGGGATGATTGCCAACAGTTGCTGCAGACTCTTTTCCCAACTGAGGAAAGAGAATGCATTCTCCTGGAGACAAGAAAAAATGTCCCTGGAGACGACGGACGCCCAACGCAACTCCAGAATGTTATAGATGCTGGGTTCCCCTTGACCAGACCTGGATGGGACTTCAATACCCCTGATGGTAGGGAGCATCTCCGTGTCTATCGCCAGGCTCTAGTGGCTGGTCTCCGAGGGGCTGTGAGACGCCCCACCAATTTGGCCAAGGTAAGAGAGGTTCTACAGGGACCCACCGAGCTCCCCTCAATGTTCCTCGAGCATCTTATGGAGGCATACCGTAGATATACGCCATTCGATCCAATGGCAGAGGAACATAGGGCATCAGTACTGATGAGTTTCGTTGATCAGTCTGCACCAGATATTAGGAAAAAGTTACAGAGACTAGATGGGCTAGGGAGGTATACTTTGTCAGACATAGTAAAAGAGGCAGAAAAAATATATAATAAGAGAGAGACTGAGGAAGAAAAGGAGCAGAGGAAGATGAAGGAACAGGAGGAAAGAGAAACTAGAAGGGATAAGAGACATGAAAAAAATATGACTAGGATCCTGGCCGCCCTAATTAAAGATGATAAAGAAACTGTTAGACAGAGGACAGTCAGACAGGGACCACGCCCGGGCAACAAAACACCACTAGAAAAGGACCAATGTGCCTATTGCAAGGAAAAAGGACATTGGGCCAAAGATTGCCCCAAGAAAAAGCCTAAAAAAGTGCTCAACCTGGAAGAAGATGATTAGGGGAGACGGGGCTCGGATCCCCTCCTCGAGCCTAGGGTAACCCTTAAGGTGGAGGGGAAACCCATTACCTTCCTAGTCGACACGGGCGCCCAACATTCAGTACTCTTAAAGCCAGAAGGACCCATTTCTGACAAAAAGTCCTGGGTCCTTGGGGCCACTGGAAGCCAACAATTTTCATGGACTACCCAAAGAACAGTGGACCTAGGCGTGGGCCAAGTATCCCACTCATTTCTTGTGATACCAGGTTGCCCAGCCCCTTTATTAGGATGGGACTTATTGACTAAAATGGGGGCCCAAATCACCTTTACTAATAAAGGCCCACTGATGACCCACCGACATGGAGAATTCATTCAAGTATTAACCATGAAATTAGAAGATGAACATAGGCTATTTGAAAATCCCCAGATTAATCCAGAACTTGACATATGGTTAACTAAAGTCCCCAGAGCTTGGGTTGAAACTGCTGGGATGGGATTGGCCTCCCACCAACCCCCAATAATGATCAACCTAAAAGCTTCTGCCGCGCCCGTTTCAATACGCCAGTACCCAATGAGTTCTGAAGCCAAGGAAGGAATTAGACCCAACATAAGGAGGCTTTTGAATCTGGGGTTTTTAAAGCAATGTCACTCGCCTTGGAACACCCCATTGTTGCCAGTACAGAAGCCCAATACTAAAGACTACCGCCCTGTCCAGGACTTAAGGGAAGTTAACAGGAGAATTGAAGATCTCCATCCTACTGTGCCCAACCCTATAACCTCCTGAGTTCCCTTCCCCCGGATAGAGACTGGTATACTGTTATTGACTTAAAGGATGCTTTCTTCTGTTTGCCACTACATGAGAAAAGTCAGCCTATCTTTGCCTTCGAATGGAAAGATCCAGATTCTGGGATCTCTGGACAACTAACCTGGACCAGACTGCCACAAGGCTTCAAAAACTCACCTACTCTCTTTGATGAGGCCCTCCACCGGGACCTGGCCCCTTTTCGGGCCTCTAACTCTCAAGTGACTCTTCTCCAATATGTGGATGATCTCCTTCTGGCTGCTAGCGACCAAACAGAATGCGAAAAAGGTACAATAGCCCTGATGGAGGAACTAGCCCGCCTGGGATACCGAGCCTCCGTCAAAAAGGCCCAAATCTGCAAAAGGCAAGTGACTTATTTGGGGTACTCATTAAAGGGGGGATGGAGATGACTGACAGAAGCCCGCAAGCAGGCTGTAGAGCAGATCCCGACACCTAAGTCTGCCAAACAGGTGAGGGAATTCTTGGGCTCCACTGGCTTCTGCCGACTATGGATACCTGGGTTTGCAGCTCTGGCTGCCCCCCTTTACCCTCTAACCAGGACTAATGCTCCCTTTCAATGGGGAGAAGAACAACAACGGGCTTTTGATAACATTAAACATGCCCTTCTTAAGGCACCTGCTCTCTCTCTACCTGATACCACCAAGCCATTTTACTTGTATGTGCATGAGCAGAGGGGAATCGCTAAAGGAGTCCTTACCCAGAGACTCGGACCCTGGAAAAGGCCAGTGGCATATTTATCCAAAAAGTTGGACCCAGTAGCAGCCGGCTGGCCTCCCTGTCTTAAAATCACTGCTGCAGTGGCATTGCTCCTAAAGGATGCTGATAAACTAACCTTGGGACAGACTGTCACCATAATTGCCTCACACGCACTGGAGAGCATTGTCCGCGCAGCTGCCTGACAGATGGCTCTCCAACGCCAGAATCACCCACTACCAGAGTCTCCTCCTCAACTCTGACAGAGTCAGATTTGCAGCCCCCAGTCAGCTGAATCCTGCCACCCTCTGGCTGGACCCAGATCCCACTGTGGCCCACAACTGTGGGGATGTTCTGGCCAAAGCTGCAGCGGTACGATCCGACCTGACGGACCAGCCATTACCGGAGGCTAAGGTAACCTGGTTCACGGATGGCAGCAGCTACCTCCTAGATGGTAAGCGGATGACCGGGGCTGCAATAGTGGATGGTGTCAGGGTGATCTGGGCCAATAAATTACCCGAAGGAACATCGGCTCAGAAAGTGGAATTAATAGCTCTGACTCAAGCCCTAAACATGGCTGAAGGAAAAAAGGCCACTATTTACACTAATAGTCGGCACACTTTTGCTACAGCTCATGTCCATGGGGCATTTACCAACAGAGGGGGCTATTAACCTCCACAGGAAAGGAAATCAAAAATAAACAAGAAATTTTAGATTTGCTGGATGCCTTGCATCGACTTGCTAAACTAGCCATAGTTCACTGTCCAGGACATCAGAAAGGAAATTCCCTCGTAGCTCGAGGAAACAGAATGGCAGACGAGGAAGCTAAAAAGGCAGCCCAGGGAACTTACTTATTTCCCTTGACTGAGAAAGAGACTAATTCCTTAGGATTTCAGCCTTCAGATTACACTGAACAGGACTTTAAGGCCATGGCTAAAATCCAAAAATGTTTCAATCCGGACTCCCAAAGATGGGAGACCGAAGAGGGAAAACAGATCCTGCCCAGAAGACAGGCAGAACAAATCCTACAGCAAATACACAGGTTGACTCATTTTGGGACTAAGAAATTAACAACCACTCTCGGTAAAACCAATTATCATATTATTGGACTGAGAGAAATGGCTGAGAACCTCACTAAACAATGTGTTCCCTGTCAGGAAGTAAATGCACAGACTGCTCAAATAGGTTCAGGACAACGGCTCCATGGGAACCGCCCAGGCCTATTTTGGGAAACTGATTTCACTGAGATGAAGCCTGCCTGCTATGGAAATAAATATCTTTTAGTTTTCATAGACACCTTTTCAGGTTGGGTGGAAGCTTACCCTACTGAAAAGGAGACTGCAACACTGGTAACCAAGAAGCTTTTAGAAGAAATCATCCCCAGGTATGGGATACCACAGGTAATAGGGTCAGACAACGGCCCTGCGTTTGTTGCCCAGGTAAGTCAGGAGGTGGCCAGAACATTGGGGATAAATTGGAAATTACATTGTGCATATAGACCCCAGAGTTCAGGGCAGGTAGAAAGGATGAACAGAACCTTAAAAGAGACCATAACTAAATTGTCCTTGGAGACTGGCCATACTGACTGGACGATGCTCCTACCTTCGGCTCTCTTCAGAGTCTGGAATACTCCCTGCAGGTTTAACCTCACCCCATTTGAGATTTTATTTGGGGTCCCTATCCCCTTAAGTCAGTTGCTGTCGCCCAAACATCCAGATGTAATTCCTAATTCTGATCTTAATACCAGGTTGCAGGCCTTACACCTCCTCCAATCTGAATTGTGGCCACAGATAAAGGAGGCCTATTCTCCAGCCAAGGAACCGACGCCTCACCAGGTACCAGGTGGGGGACTCCATATATGTGAGGCAGCCATCGATCTGCCAACTTAGAACCACGGTGGAAGGGACCCTACACTGTACTACTGACAACACCCACTGCCGTCAAGGTCTACAGTATTGCTACTTGGATACACGCCTCCCATGTCAAGCCTAGCTCCCTTGGATGGCCCTAAATGGACATTACAAAAGACTGGTAACCCCCTTAAACTGTGTTTGCGCCGCCTTCCCTAATTCTGACAGTGATGATTCTCCAAACAAAAGCTAGCCCCCATAACCCCCAGAAACTGACCTGGCAGGTAATCTCCCAAACAGGAGATGTAATTTGGAGTACTACAAAAACCTGCCACTCCTTGGACCTGGTGGCCACACCTATCCCCGGAGATTTGTTCATTACTAGCAGGATCAGATTCCTGGGACATCCCTAACCTGGAACCTAAGGAGGACCATCACATAGAAAAACAGGCCATTATGTGGGGATACCTTACCCACAGGGGTCACCAGATGTCTGGCCAGCCCGGTTGCAGCAATGTACAAGCCCTACAGAGACTTAGGAAACTCCCTTTCTATGTGTGCCCCTGGGGGACTAAAGAAAAAAATTGTGGAGGCGTAGAATATTACTACTGTAAACAATGGGGATGTGAAACCACTGGGGATGCTTATTGGAGACCCTCTTCCAACTGGGATCTTATTACAGTAAAAAGAGGTCCTTATACAGGTGAATTTGGAAAAGGGCCTGACTCACTTAATATAACATTCACAAGCACAGGGAGAAACTCCCAGACCTGGCTAAAAGGAAACACTTGGGGCCTCAGGTTCTACATGAGTGGGACAGACAAAGGGTTATTTTTCACTATTAGATTAACAATTAAAAGTCCGGACCCAACCCTAGTGGGACCTAATGCTGTACTAAACAACCCCCGGCAGTCCCAAATCCTGAACCCTATGACCCTCCCCCTCCTCCTCTTCATCCCACCAAAGCACCCCAACCTCCCATTATGACTCCTTCACCCCAACAAGTGCCTCTACTCACAATGATGCAACAGGTTTTTCTTCTCCTTGACTCTACGCAGCCTGAGATGGCCACCCACTGTTGGCTCTGCTATGACATAGCCCCCCTCCCCCATTATGAAGCCATCGCCTGGGCCCTTCCCTACTCTAACTTAACTGTTTCCATGGATGTAGAGTCATATAAAACTGCACCCGGCCAACTGACATTGGCCTCCGTCTCGGGAAAAGGACTCTGCATAGGCAAAGTACCGCCTTCACAGGCCCATCTCTGCAGCCTCACCCACATCCCTAATTCCTCTATAGGATATATCAGACCCCCCCCCCAGAAGCATGGTGGGCCTGCAGCACTGGCTCGACCTCTATAGTCTCCCTCAATCTTCTAAATGAATCCCATGACTATTGCATCCTGGTACAGCTTCTCCCCAGAATCATTTATTATCCTGACTCTGACTTTCTGGATGCAATTCAGGGACGAATTAGGTTCCGGAGGGAGCCAGTCTCTTTCACCCTGGTGGTCCTATTAGGCCTTGGGACTGCCACCAGAATAGGAACAGGTGTTACAGCAACTCAAGACTCAAAACTGGCAGACCTGCAAGGTACTATAGCTCAGGACATACAAGCTCTAGAGGATTCACTCTCTAAATTAGAAGAGTCCTTAACCTCCTTATCAGAGGTAGTTCTGCAGAATAGAAGGGGCTTAGACTTACTGTTTCTGCAGCAAGGGGGACTCTGTGCAGCCTTGAAAGAAGAATGCTGTTTCTACATAGATCATTCAGGCGTTATTAAAGATTCAATGAAAAAACTTAGAGAAAGACTAGATGCCAGAAATTGGGAAAATAAACAAGATCAGGGTTGGTTTGAATCATGGTTTAACAGGTCCCCCTCGTTAACTACATTAATATCTACCTTATTGGGACCGCTTCTCATCCTCCTCCTTCTCCTGACGCTTGGACCCTGTATATTAAACCATCTGGTAACATTTATCAGGGAATGAATCAGTACAGTCCAGCTTCTAGTTCTCTGACAACAATATCAACAAATAAAAGAGTCAGAAACTGAAATTCCATGATTGGAATTCTGCCAGGGAAAAACGGGGAAATGAAAGACTAAAAGTTTTTGCTTTTGCTAAACATGCTCTATTCAGCTTCTGTAACGTTGCTTGCTTGCTTCCGCTAAATAAAAAGAACTGCCATTTTATGATATCCCCCATTCTTAGTTAACCCGGAGAATGGGAACCTGACCTTTCGCCAGTTAATAAGTTGCCTAAGATATGCTTTGTTCTTTTGCCAGTTAATAGTCACCTAAGATATGCTTTGCTCAACCGCCCATTCCATGAACTCTGCCCCTGTTTCCTGGAACCATCACCCTGCCTGAGGATGCCTGACTCAATTAAGAAATACCAGGTGGATCCGACCAATCAGGACTCATTCTATATGGAAAGTCCCTAAAGCAAGCTCCCCTCCCTAAAGCAACTCACAAGGTTCCCGCGCGCGCCTTCTTAGAACCAATCATTTTAAAGGATGCAATGTGATGTAACCCCTTTGTCCCTTTCCCGCCCTTCTCCCTTTATAAACCCTTTCCTTCAGGGGGTCGGGGCTCTTCACCCCTCCTGTGTGAGGACTCTGTGTCGAGCCCTGGTGCACCGGTCCCTCAATAAAACACGTCTTGCTGTTTTGCATCCAGAAGCGCCTGTGTTGGTCTTTGGGTCCCGCTGGATCTCCGAGGTTTGGAATCCCTCAGTGAGGAGGGGTCCCAACACTCTCTGTCTCTATTCTATCTCTCTGTGCTTGCCAATAAATAAATTAATTAATTTTAAAGAAAAGTTTTAAATTTTTTAGAAGCACTTATTTATTTTTGAGCTGGGGGTTGAAACCAGGTCTTTGCTTCTGAACTCCACCCTGAAGCCAAATAATTCTATGAAAAAGCAAAGGTGTACAAAAAGTTCTTTATATAAGTGTGGAGTTACAAATGTGACCCTTGACATTTTCTTTTCATTCCTAGGAAGTTCTTTGTTTTCATTTCAGGCCTGAAAAGCAGTAATTATTCTGACTGAGTATGTGCTCTATAAATACATGCTGTATTAGGGAAAAAATTATTGCAAAGACAAAAATATTTTACTGAAAACCCACTTCTGATGCAAAATAGGATACATCATTCTTATTTTTTGAAAACTTTTATTTGCAAGCAAAGATAGAGACAGAAAGAGAGTGAGTGAGCACACCAGGAAGCCAGGGCCTACTGAATTGGAAATGACTGAGCCACTTTGTGCATCTGCTTTATATGGATAATGCAGAATGAAAACTGAGCTGTCAGGCTTTGCAAGGAAGCACCTTTAACAGCTGAGCAATTTCTTCAGGCCCTGGGACACAAAATTTATAACAAAATTCAAGTGTTTTAAAAATAGGAATGAAATCATACACTCATAATTCTGTTCCCAGCATTGTCTAGAACCCCTCTTATTAGCATAGTTATAAGAAAAATATTTTTTCAAGAAACAGAGTCTCAACCAATGCTGACCTTGAAATGATTATGTAGCTTGATCTTAAACGAGTGGTGCACCTTCTGCCCATATCTACCTTGTGTTGCAATGTGAATCACTACACTCTCCTAAGCATAATTTCTAAACTTTTAGTTCTAAAATGTCCCTATTAAAAACAGTCAAGCATCATCTATTGTCACATTCAATAGAGAAAACACTGAACCGTGAAAGACTTCCTATCAGATAAGCTGCTTTTCTGAGTCAGACCCAGCCTTAACTGCCTGCCCACTCCATTAATCTAAGCAGTCACTAAATTATTCTTTTTTGGCCTCTGAGGAGATTTCACTCTGGGGCCTTTGTGTGTGGGCTTGAAATTGCATGCTTTCTTCAAAATTCCACCTCAACTCCCTGTTTGCTTCTTGCGAACATATCTCTTCACTCCATTTCCTTCATACTTAAAGTATGTTTCCTTCATGGAAACAGTCCCAACTTCCTCCTACCATCTTAGCCTTCCTAGAGCCCCATCCCTTCCCCTTTTATCTCTATTTCTCTTTTCATCTAGGTGGAAGAGAAAATGCCAAAATGCAAGAATACTACTGTTTTTATTTTTTTTATTTTATTGAGTAAGACTTCCCATGTAAGCCTAGGCTGGTTTGAAATTTGCAGTATAGTCAGTGCTGCCCTTGAACATCTGCTCCTCCTGATTCCACCTTCAAATGCTTGAATTTACTCCAGTGTGTCACCAACCTACTTTTTCATTAAATAAAATGAAATTTTAAACACCAAAGTAGGAATATTAGAGCAGCAGGATATTATGGAGGAAACATCTACATACACAGTGCTAGATTTCCACACACCCAGTCTTTTTTGTTCTGTTTCTATTGAAACAGACACTCTCAAGAATTCTGATTTCATTCTCTATATATGTCCCTTAAGCCTCAGTTCTAAAAAAAGCCCAGAGCTGCCTCAGTCTGTTAGCTTCTTGTGGTAGGTAAAGAAACATTTTGAAAGAGTAATTGACATGTCCAAATTCACAAATCTAGTGAACTTCAAAGTCCAAATTGAAGTTAGGACTTCATATTTCTAGTCCAATACTTTTTACCATTCTTCCAGTCAATTTTCACTGTTCTTAATGTTGGGTGAACATCTAATAAAAACAAACTGACAAGTTTTCTTCCTTACCTGATGTACTTAGAAAAACAGTTATATGAGAGACTTCTGGGTAAGATGGCAGGATAGGAGTCACACTAATCTAGCCTAGGGAGGGATTTGAGCAAAACCATAGCAAAATATACTCTTCCACTGAAAAGTAAAAGTGTATAGGTTTTTCTCTGTCACAGTGGAGAAGCAGGAGACACTAAGATCTATCAGAAAGGAAGAAATCAGCCAGAATCCCACTGAGGAGCTTGAGAACCCAAGCCATGGGACCTGTGCAGACCTGCATGCCTGCTCAGCACCCAGCTACAGGAGCAGGTACCAAACAAGGGGATTTTCCAACCTCGTCAGCCTCCTTGCAGAGTCAAGAAATCTGAGGGGAAGACAGCTGGACACAGGTGGGACTATGAGCTGAGCAGTTCCAGTAAATCTTCAGGCTTCCTGCACTCTCCCATCCTCCACCCAACAGAATTGTGACCCTCTAGAGAACTCATTCAGCTCCCAGCAGCGGGGCATCCAGCAAAGGTAATCAGAGCATCAGATGTACAGCACAACACAGAGAGATCAAGGTAAGCACTCACTGAGCATTAGTGAGATTTGAACCCACCCCCAAAGGTAACAAGGCCAAATCACTAAAAAGCAGGTATATAGACCTGCACTGGCAGTACTAATCTCTCTTTCCATGACAGCAGGTTATGGGTTACATATACTTGCTTGGCTTTGCCATTCTCAATTAAGTTGTATTTGGAGGTTGACTATTGTTGCATTTAATGCTTTCAGATTCATAGGGACTTTGTCTTTTTCTTCTGTCATTATTGGGGGTAGGGTCTAATTCAGAGGTTTAGTAGGCATTTTCAACAAAATCAAAGAAGAAAATTTTCCCCAAAGTAGGCAAGGAATGCCAATGCACATACAGGAAGTTTTAGAACACCAAACAGACAAAACATGGAAAGAACCTCTCCTTGCCATGTGATAAATAAACTACTAAACACACAAACCAAAGAAAATATATCGAAAGCAGTTAGAGAGAAAAAGCAGATCACCTATAAAGGCAAGCCCATCAGGATAGCAGATTATTCAACACAAACTTTAAAAGCCAGAAGGGCTTAAAATGATGTATTCCAAGTTCTGAAAGATAACAACTGTCAACAAAGATTACTTTACCCTGAAAAGTTTTCTATCCAAATTGATGGAGAAATAAAGACATTCCACAACAAAAACAGCCTAAAGGAATTTATGACAACTAAACCAGCTTTACAGAAAATACTTGAAAGATTCCTTCATGCTGAAGAGAAAGCAAAACACACACAGGAGGAAATAGGAAAAAACAAACCATACTCAAATACCAGGTACAAGTGAGTAAAGGGAAAACAGGAAGCACTACAAGCCAAAAAGAATGGAGAGAATACTTTATCTTTCAGTAATAACTCTTAGTATCAATGGCCTCAATGCACCATCCAAAAGACTCAGGCTTTCAGCCTGGATTAAAAGGCAGGATCCTGCCATTTGTTGCGTCCAGGAAACTCATCTCTCAATAAAAGATAGACACTGTCTTAGGGTGAAAGGATAGAAAATGGCATTTCAAGCAAATGAGCTTGGGAAACAAGCAGGGGTTCCTATCCTATTATCTGACAGGATAGACTTCAAACCAACATTAGTGAGGAAAGATAAAGAAGGTCACTTTATACTGATTAAAGGAACACTCCAACAGAAGGACATTACAATCCTAAACTTATATGCACCTAACATGGGGGCTCCCAATTTCATCAAACAAATGCTATTTGACTTAAGGTCATAGATAACACCATCTGGACTAAATGATATCATGGAACAAATAGACCTAATAGATATCTACAGAACAGTCCATCCAAATGCTACAGAATATTCATTTTTCTCAGCAGCACATGGAACATTCTCTAAAATAGACCATATATTACAACACAAAACAAATCTTAAATACAGGAAAATTGAAATAATCCCTTTTACTCTATCAGACTACAATGGGACTAAACTACAAATCAACAAGAAAAACTACAGAGCATACAAAAATTCATGGAAACTAAACAATATACTATTGAATGATGAATGGGTCATTGAAGAAATAAAAAAGGAAATCAATAAACTCATAGAATCAAGTGATGATGAGAACACAATATATCAAAACCTTTGGGACACAATGAAGGCAGTACTAAGAGGTAAATTTATAGCTCTAGGAGCCTATATTCAGAACTTAGACAGTTAATATGTGAACAGTTTAATGCTTCATTTTAAGGCCTTGGAAAAAGAAGAACAAGACAAACCAAAAAATCAGTAGATGGGAAAGAATAAATATTAGAGCAGAAAGTAATGAAATAGAACCTCCCCAAAATCCAAATAATCAATGAAACAAAGAGTTGGGTCTTTGAAAGGATAAACAAGATTGATAAACCCTTAGGAAACCTGACATGAAGAGAGACAAGGTGAAAATTAATAAAACTAGATATGAAAAAGGCACCACTAGAACAGATACCAAAGAAATTCAGAAAATCATAAGGACATACTTTAAATATACTTGTGCCATTAAGTTTGAAAAACTGAAAGAAATGGATGATTTCCTTGATTCATATGACCTACCAAAATTAAATCAAGACAAGATAAACCATTTAAATAAACCTATTTAAATAAACCTATAACAAGTATGGAGATCCAAGCAGTTATAAAAAGTCTCTCAAATAAAAAAAAAAAATTCCAGGCCCATGTGGATTCACTGGTGAATTTTACCAGACATTCATGGAAGAAATAACACCACTGCTTATCAAACTTTTCCATAAAACAGAAAAGGACATAATTCTACCAAACACCTTCTATGAAGCCAGCATCACCCTGATACCAAAACCAGACAAAGACAGAAGAAAAAAAAGAAAATTACAGACCAATCTCCCTCATGAAAATAGATGCAAAAATTCTGAACAAAATAATTGAAAATGCAATACAAGAATATATCAGAACGATTATTAACCCCAACCAAGTAGGCATTATCCCAGAGATGCAGGGATGGTTCAATATGCTCAAATCAAGAAATGTAATACACTTTATAAATGGACTGAAAGACCAAAATCACATGATCATCTCAATAGATGCAGAAAAGGCATTCAACAAAATCCAATATCCCTTGATTGTAATAGTCCTACAGAACATGGGAATAAAAGGAACATATCTCAATATAATAAAGGCTATTTATGACAAATCTTCAGCCAACAAAATACTCAATGGGGAAAAACTTGAAGCTTTTCCACTAAATTGAGGAAAAAGACAAGGGTGTCCACTGTCCCCACTTTTATTTAATATAGTACTGGAAGTCTTTGCCATAGCAATAAGTCAAGAGACACTTATAAAAGGGATGCAAATTGGAAAGGAAGCGATCAAATTATCATTATTTGCAAATGATTTGATTCTCTACATAAAGGACCCTAAACACTCTACCAGAAAACTGTTGGAACTTATAAACACTTTTAGCAATGTGGCAGGATACAAAATAAGCACTCAGAAATGAGTAGCTTTCCTATACACTAACAATAAACATGCAGAGGATGAAATCAGGGAATCTCTCCCATTCAGAATTGCCTCAAAAAAAAAAAATTAAAGCCAGGCATGGTAGCACACACCTTTAATCCCAGTACTCGGGAGCCAAAGGTAAGAGGATTGCCATCAGTTTGAGGCCACCCTGAGACTGCATAGTGAATTCCAGGTCAGCCTGAGCTAGAGTGAGACCCTACCTTGAAAAATGAAAAAAACAAAAAAATTAATAAAGTACCTTGGAATAAACCCAACCAAGGAAGTGAAGGATCTCTACAATGAGAACATTAAAACACGCAAGTGAGAAATTGCAGATGACACTAGGAAATGGAAAGACATCCCATGTTCTTGGATTGGAAGAATGAATATCATGAAAATGGCAATCTTACCAAAAGCAATCTACATATTTAATGCAATTCCTGTCAAAATTCCAGTGGCATTCTTCACAGAGATAGAAAAAAAAATACTAAAATTCATTTGAAAGAACAAAAACCTCTAATAGCCAAAACATTTTTGAGCAACAAATATAAGGGGGGTGGTATCACCATACCCGATTTAAGCTATATTAAAAAGCCATAGTAACAAAAACAGCATGGTACTGGCACAAAGAGAGACACATAGATCAATGGAACAGAATAGAGGACCCAATGTTAATCAAACAGCTATTGCCATCTGACTTTTGACAAAAATGCAAAAAAAAATATTCACTGGAGAAAAGACAGTGTCTTCAACAACTGGTGCTGGAAAAACTGGATGTCTATTAGTAGAAGGATGAAAATAGATCCTTGTCATTCTCCATGCACAAGAATCAAGTCTAAATGGATCAGCAACCTTAATATAATATCAGACCTGAAAATCTAAAATTTCTAGAGGAAAAGGTAGGGGAAACTCTTCAACATATTGGCATAGGTAATGACTTTCTGAATATAACCACAATTGCTCAATTAATAAAACCACTAATCAACACTGAGATCTCATGAAATTACAAAGTTTTTGTACAGCAAAGGACACTGTGGTGAATAGAGCAAAGAGACAACATACAGAATTAAAGAGAATCTTTACCAGCTATACATCTGACAGAGGATTAATATGTAGAATATACAAATAACTCAAAAATTAAATAATGGGCTGTGGTACTAAATAGAATTTTCTCAAAGGAAGAAATACAAATGGCATGTAAACATCTAAAAAACTATTCTACATCCCTAGCCATGAGGAAAATGCAAATTAAAACTACTTTGAGATTCCATCTCACTCCTGTGTGTTTTTCATAATAGACAGTGAGGCAAAATCATGCACATAAAGGTATGACTTGTATGGACCTTTGGAATTGGCTGATTAATCATGGTGTTCCCAGAAGTCAAATAGATAAGAAGCCTACTGAGTTCCTGCTTGATCTGTATAAGAAGAAAAGTTCCAGAGCAAAGGAACATAAAGCCACCTTGTATTATAGCAACAGAGAATTGAGACCTCTTAATCAGTTTCCAAAATTGAGCCAGTTTGCAGATCATGAGCCTCTTGATTGAAGGGGTAGCCAGGTCCTCTCGAGGAAGGACCCTCATAAAACCCCAGAAGCTTCAATATTAAGCTTACACCTATCCTTTCTCAGAGGGACCTGTGGTCTTTTGCTAGGGTAACTGTACACTGGGGAAAAGGAAAGAATCAGACCTTTCAGGGGCCAACTGGACACTGCCACTGAATTGACATTGATTCCAGGAGACCCCCAAAAGCCCTCCACTTAAAGTAGGTGCTTATGGAGGTCAGGTGTTCAATGGAGTTTTGGCAAATGTTAGACTAACAGTGGGTCCAGTGGGTCCCTGAACTCACCCTGTGGTAATTTCCCCAGTTCCAGAATGCATAATTGGGATAGATATACTTAGGAGTTTCCAGAACCCCCACATTGGTTCTCTGACTTGTGGAGTGAGGGCTAGGTGGGAAAGGCCAAATGGAAGCCATTGAGGTTCCCACCTGCAGGGAAAGTAGTGAATCAAAAACAGTATCGCATCCCTGGAGGGATTTCAGAAATTAATGCCACTGTAAAGGGCTTGAAGGATGCAGAGGTGGTGGTTCCCACCACATCTCCCTTTAACTCAACAATTTGGCCTATTCAGAAGACAGATGGATCCTGGAGAATGACAGTGGATTATCAGAAACTTAATCAGGTAGTGACTCCAATTGCAGCTGCTGTACCGGATATGGTTTCTTTACTTGAGCAGATTAACACATCCCCGGTACATGATATGCAGCTATTGATCTTGCAAATGCTTTCTTCTCCATACCTGTCCATAAGGACCACCAGAAGCAATTTGTGTTCAGTTGGCAAGGTTAGCAGTACACATTTACTGTTTTACCTCAAGGTTATGTTAACTCTCCAGCCCTGTGTCACAGCCTACTTCACAGGGATCTTGATTTCCTGTCCCTTCCACAAGGTGTCACATTGGTCCATTATATTGATGATATGCTGATTGGATCAAATGAGCAGGAGGTGGCAACCACTCTGGAGTTGTTGGTACAGCATATGCACATCAGGGGATGGGAAATAAATCTGTCCAAAATTCAAGGACCTTCCACTTCAGTGAAATTTCTAGGAGTTAAGTGGTGTGGGGCATGCAGGGATATTCCTTCTAAGGTGAAGGATAAGTTGTTGCATTTGTCCCCTCCTACCAATAAGAAAGAAACACAATGTCTAGTGGGTCTATTTGGATTTTGGAGACAGCATATTCCTCACTTGGGTGTCTTACTCCATCCCATATACCAAGTGACTCAGAAAGCTACTAGTTTTCAGTGGGGCCCAGAACAAGAGAAGGTTCTTCAACAGGCCCAGGCTACTCTGCCCCTTGGGCCATATGATCCAGTGGGCCCGATGGTGCTTGAGGTGTCAGTGACAGATAGGGATGCTGTTTGGAGCCTTTGGCAGGCCCCCATAGGTGCATCACACTGGAGGCCCTTGGGATTCTGGAGCAAGGCCCTGCCATTGTCTGCAGACAATTATTCTCCATTTGAGAGACAGCTCTTGGCCTGCTTTTAGGGCTTAGTGGAAACTGAATGTTTGACAGTGGGCCATCAAATTACTATGTGACCTGAGCTGCCCATTATAAGCTGGCTGTTAGCTGACCCACCAGGCCATAAAGTTGGACGTGCACAGCAGCAGTCCATCATCAAGTGGAAGTGGTATATACATGATCGGGCTCAAGCAGACCCTGAAGGTATGAGTAAGTTACATGAAGAAGTTGCCCAAATGCCTATGGTTGTTACTTCTGTTATAATGCCTTCTGTCCCCAAGCATGCACCTATGGCATCATGAGATGTGCCCTATGACCAATTGACTGAAGAGGAGAGTACTAGAGCATGGTTTACAGATGAATCAGAATGTTATGCAGGCACCTCCCAGAAGTGGACAGCTGCAGCATTACAGCCTCTTTCTGGGACAACTCTGAAGGACTGTGGTGGTAAAGGGAAGTCTTCAGAATGGGCAGAACTTTGGGCAGTGCACATGGTTGTGCATTTCGCTTAGAAAAAAATGGCCAGATGTGCAGTTATACACTGATTCGTGGGCTGTGGCCAATGGTTTGGCTGGATGGTCTGGGACTTGGAAGGAGCACAATTGGAAATTTGGTGAGAAGGCATTTGGGGAAGGTTATGTGGATAGAACTCTCTGAATGGGCAAAGGATATAAAGATACTTGTGTCCCATGTTAATGCTCATCAGAAAGTGACATCATCAGAGAATGATTAATAATAAAGTAGATAAGCTGACCTGTTCTGTGGATAGTGGTCAACCTCTTTCCTCAGCCATCCCTGTCATTGCCCAATGGGCCCATGAACAAAGTGGCCATGGTGGTAGAGGTGCAAGCTGTGCATGGGCCCAACAACATGAACTTCAACTAACTAAGGCTGACCTGGCTACAGCTACTGTTGAGTGCCAAATTTGCCAGTAGCAGAGACCAACTCTGAGGCCCCAATATGGTAGTATTCCTCGGAGTGACCAGCCAGCAACTTGGTGGCAGGTTGACTACATTGGACCACTTCCATCATGGAAAGGGAAGCATTTTGTCCTTACTTGAATAGACACTTTTTCTGGTCATGCATTTGCCTTTCCTGCATGTAGTGTTTCTGCCAAAACTACCATCCCTGGGCTTACAGAATGCCTTATCCACCATACAGCCAAGGAAGTACGGCAGTGGGCTCATGATTATGGAATTCACTGGTCTTACCATGTGTCCCACCACTCTGAAGCAGCTGGCTTGATAGAATGGTGGAACATCCTTTTAAAGAAACAGCTACAGTGCCAATTAGGTGGCAGTAGCTTGGAGGTCTTGGGGAGTGTCCTCTATCAGGCTGTATATGCTCTAAATCAGCATCCTATATATGGTACTTTTTCTCCTATATCCCAGATTCACAGGTCCAAGAATCAAGGAGTGGAAATGGGAATGGTCCCACTTACCATCACCCTAAGTAACACATTAGCTAAATTTTTGCTTCCTGTTCCTGCAACCTTACACTCTGCTGGCCTACAAGTCTTGGTGCCAGAGCAGGGAGTGCTTTTGCGAGGATATATGAAGAACATTCCATCAAACTGAAAGCTAAAACTTAACCCTGGCCACTTTGGGCTCCTGATGCCCTTGAGTGAACAAGCTGAGAAAGGAGTTACAGTGATAGCAGAGGTGATTGATCCAGTTGGACTGTTCCTCCACAATGGAGGTAAGGAAGAGTATGTCTGGAGTGCAGGAGATCCTTTTGGGTGTCTCTTAGTGTTACTCTGCCCTGTTATCAAAGTCAGTGGACAACTACAACAACCCAATAAAGGAAGTGTGATAAATGGCCCAGATCCTTCAGGAATGAAGGTATGGGTCACCCCTCCAGGTAAAGAACCAAGACCTGCTGAGGTGCTTGCTGAAGGTGGAGGAAATACAGAATGGGTAGTAGAAGAAGGTAGTTACAAATACTAGCTAAGGCCACATGACCAGTTAAAGAAATGAGGACTATAATTGCAATGTTTCTGTCCTACCTTGATACAGATTGTTTGTACATATCTACACCAATATTAAGATTATATCACTAGCTAACTATTGAATTTATATTAGACCTATTATACTAGAGACTAAGCATTCCTCAAGGAACATTGTGTTGGGGGGAAGATTTTGCAGTTCTGGTTACATGTGGGATAGTTGTACCATGTTAGGTGGAATTATGAGCTTGTTACTGTTTTCATTTGGAAATTAAGTATTATATAAGGATATATGGTTTGGTGTAAAGTTGACAAGGGGTGGACTTGTGATAGTTAAGGTGCTGTCAACTTAATCTGTTTAGTAATCCACAGAAATCCCTTTCAGGTGGGTGTCTGAGGTTGTTTCCAGGAAGGATTAACTTAAAGAGGAAGTCCTTCCCCCAGAGTGAGCCCTTCCCCAGAGCAGGTGGCCCCTTTCAGAGGGGGATGTTATATAATGAAGCTCTGGGTGAAAAGCATTCCTTCCTTCCTTCCTTCCTTCCATTTGGCTGCCCGAGCTGCTTGTTGCCTTCCAGTGTGGATTGAAGACCAGTGCAGACTGAAGACCAGCATCAACTGAAGACTCACATGGACTGAAACCCAGAGGCTCCTCAGGAAGTCTCTGGGCCTTCAGTGCCATATTGGGACTGCTGAGGCATCTGGCTTTGTGCACTGAGCAGCTACCGGGTTCCTTGATTCTCAAGCCTGCAACTGCTGTTAGACTACCATAAGCTAATTCAATAAATTCCCTTTGTAAAATAATTCATTCTAGCAGTTCTGTTCCTCTAGAGAGCCCTGACTAATAGAGCTACAATCAAGAAAATAAATGACAATAAATGTTGGTGAGGATGCAGAGAAGGGGGAACCCATCTACACTGTTTGTGAGAATGTAATCTGGTACAACCATTGTGGAAATCAGTATGGAGGTTCTTGAGATAGCTAAAAATAGATTTACATATTATCCAGCTATAGCATTCCTAGGCATATATCCTAATGACTCTTCTTAATACCTTAGAGATACTTGCACAATTGTGTTTATTGCTGCTCTATTCACAGTAGCTAGGAAATGGAACCAGCCTAGATGTTCTTCAAAAGATGAACAAGTAATAAAGATGTGGTACATCTACACAATGGAGTTCTGTCTAGTGGTAAATAAAAATGAAATTTGCTGAGAAATGGATGGATCTGGAAAGGATTATACTAAGTGAGGTAACTCAGGCCCAGAGAGCCAAACAGTGTATGTTCTATCTCATATGTGGATCCTACCTACAAATGTTTAGACTTGTGTGTGAGCTGGAACCAAAAAATTGGTAGCAGAGGCCCATAAGATAGAAAAGGGCTATAAGTGAGGGAGGAGAAGAAGGACTTTAGGGGATGCTATTATATATATGTAAATAGGACAACATATTATGGGGAGTGGGCCAGAGGAGTGAGGCCAGAGGAAGAGATTGAGTAAGAGAAGAGTGGGGGTAGGTGTAGCAGACAGCTTCAGGTTCACTGAAATAAACTTCCAGACCAGGCACAGTTATGGAAGAAGAGATTATTTATTGAAGCTTACAGATCAGGGGAAGTTCCATAATGGCAGAAGAAGCTGGCCTTCACAGAAGAAGGCACTTCACAGGTCCAAGCTGAGAGAGAGAAGCACAAACCCAAAAGAACTAAAATCCCAAACCTAAAAGCCACACAGCACAGCACACTTCAGGAACTCCAGCTAGCATATTTTGCATATCTTTAGATTGGGACCTCAAACCCACCACCACACCTTAAGATCTGCCCAGTGGCACTGCCTCCAGCCAGGTAGCTGCATATGCAAACTATAAACTAATAAAACACTGAATATATTGAGGGCCATCTATTCAAACTACCACAGGAGAGTCATTCAAAGTTCAAGATATTCTGAATAAGGCATATGAAAACCTATTTCTTTGGATAATGGCACATCCAGAAGCCATAGACTGCTTCTAGAAAATTTTCAGTGCCAGAGATGCCTCTGCTGCCTTCAAAACATTACTGGCTTTTTCCAAGGCCCTTGGTTTCCCAAGATTAACAGACAGTTTAAGACACTATTGCTGAAGACTTCACATGCATGGGCAGAAAGGCCATTGAAAAATCAAGCTGCTGCTGAACTGAAAATATTCTCCCTGTAGACCAGGCAACTGTAAGCTGGAAGAAAGCTGTACTGCATGCAGCCCTATGGAAGACAGAAGTCATCAGCAGTGAAAACAATGGACACTGGAAGCCTCAAGTTTGTCCAGATAGGCCAAATGACTGAATGAATACAATAGTGGCATGTCTGCTCTCGGGGAAACCAACTGCTCTCTAATTGGACTGGAGGCCAGGTCTATGGGAGGGAATACATGTCTGGTACTGAAAACCTAATCAAAAGCCTATGGCAGGGGAAGTCATGTGCCTTAGGGGTATAAAGCCTGCTCTTGTTTGGTGAAATCCTCATATTATATTCACCAAACTGCCCTGAAAGCACTACACTTAATTTTCATATTCATATATTAATTCTACTCTCACTTTTGATTAGAAAAGTTTCTCTTTTTAGATGTCAGTGACCACTGGAATGACCCAAAAGGCACCATAGTGCTGAGAAGAAGTGACAGAGGAGTGCTCAGCACTGAAACATCTCTTCCATACCCTCCAGTCCATTGTGGAAGAGGTGGAGGAAAGAATGTAAGAAGCAAAGGAAAGGTACCACAACTGCCCAGACAGAAATTTGCCTCGATATCCATGACCTCACAGTGCCTAGAAATCCCTTCCAATACCCTCATAATAGGAGAAAAAGACAATGGCAATAAAATAAAAGAGAGATTAATGGGGAGAGGGAGGGGATATGATGGAGAGAAGAGTTGTGAAGGGGAGAATTGGGGAGGAGAGGGAAATATCATGGTGTATTTTCTGTAAGTATAGAAGTTGTCAATAATTTTTTTAAATAGGTGGAATGAAAAAGAAAGAAAGAAAGAAAGAAAGAAAGAAAGAAAGAAAGAAAGAAAGAAAGAAAGAAAGGAAGGAAGGAAGAAAGAAAGAAAGAAAAGCAGTTGTATCTTCCCACATACAAAAGATTTTGAAACTGTACTTTAACTTTCCTGGGAATCTGAAATTATTGGCACATGTGTTGAATATAAAGGACACTATTAAGTGGTCACTGACCACTTGTGATGATCCAAATTTGTTTACAGACAGCTCCATGAAAACCCCAAGATTCTATCAGGTGGTGGTTGGTTTGGAGGAGAATGATGTCATGAAAAGCTCGTAGCCAATTGGGAGGTTTGGAAGGTCAGCTTCCTAGCCAAAAGACAGTATTGGGTGGAGAGAATGGCAGGAGGGTTAGTAGCAGCCCTGAGTGGCTGAGACCTGAGCAAGTGAGTGTCCACAAGACAACCATGATAGTCCTTCTTTCCTTTGTCTCCTAGCTTAGGGGGAGCATCTGCATGTTTCAGATAAGGGTTCATGAGAAAAGTTATTTATACCTTTCATGGGACGTTTCATATTCCAGTAGATCCTCATTAGTCTATGCTAAAATGTCATCATTGGGGAGAAAGTAAAGAGTTATGTAGGCTGATGAAATACAAATGTCCTGAAACCATTTCAGTTGACCTGTTTGGACAAGTGATGGCAGCTCTGGAGGACAGATATGGGTTAAAGAACACTTCTTACTAGTTTGAAGAGCAGAGTGAAGGTCATCACATGCACTTTGTAGGGATGAGGAAGTCCAAGGCTCTTCTCTTTTAGTTTCTTCTCCATGGCTTCTCCCTCTCTTGGGCTGGTATGGCCACTTTGGACTGACATCTTTCTACTGCTCTCCTATTAGTCCTTCATTGTGGGAATTGTATTTGCATAAGCCTTCAGTTTGCATTTTTACTCTCATAGATGCCGTCTCTTGTCAACTTCTAGAATCAGTGGTCCTCACTTCAGTGCCCAGGTAGTTTGAGAAATGAATTCTAAGCATCACAGCTGACTACAGACAAGTAGAAGTTGCAGCTGACTACAAACTTCCCTCCCTCACACTTTGTGATTCTTCTGCATATCCATTGCTTTAAGATGATTTCTCCTCTTCCTTATCTTCCCCCTCCTCTTTTTCATCCCCTTATCACTCCTTATCTTCTTATGACTTTCCAACTGGGTCTCACTATGTAGCTCAAGATGACATTTAACTCTCTTTGTAGCCATAGCTGACTTTTTAACTTCATGAGCAATCTTCCTAACTGAGCCTCTCTAGTGATAGGATCACAGATGTGAACCATGATCCCAGCTGCTGTCTATATCCTCTCAGTGAAAACCTTGTGGCAGTTGACAAAGCTTTCTTCCTCTTGCTTCAGCCTCTGTGTAATCTTGGGCCTCTAGTATTCTCTGCAATGCTGGGGTATGAAGCCAGACATAATATAGGGGGAAAAGACGGGTAATGAGAGTTTGAATATAAAAGAAGAAAACATTACTGGAAGACTGGAAGTGTGAGTGCAGGAAAATCAGATCCATGTGCATGTTTTGGTTTCTGTGAGAAAAGAATCAACAGATTTGGCTTCATTTTGTAATGACAATACAGTCCACTAAATATGTCAAATTTTTTATTTTAATTAATTTATTTATTTGAAAGAGAGAGAGAGAGAGAGAGAGAGAGAGAGAGAGAGAGAGAATGGGAGAATCAGAGCCTCTAGCTACTGCAAACAAACCCGAGATGTATGTGCCACCATGTGCATCTGGCTTACATGGGTACTGGGGAACTGAACCTGGGAATATAGGCTTCGCAGGCAAGTGCCTTAACTGCTACACCATCTCTCCAGCCCTATGTCAATATTTTTAATTAGTCAGATAGTCTAAAGCTGTAATGTATTTCTCACCCTTAAGGACAAAATTTAAATGTGTCATTTTGTTTTATGGAATATCTTGCGTGTTTTTGACTATTGGTATGTTTGTGGACTCTTTATGATTCATATGTATATTTACATAAATTTCATATTCAAGTTTTTATTTTGGAAGTAAAATGTACCCTACAGCCTCGTTGTTATGAAGCCTCATGCTCAAGCCTTGGCTGGTAGTAAATTTGAAAGTGGAACCTTGCTGAAGGAGATGAATCACTGGAGGTGGACCTTTAGGTTTGGTAGCCTAGCTTGAAGCCCAGTACTTAGCCTACCTTTACACAGATATGTGACAGCTCACTCTCCTTCTGCTTCTTGCCAGCTGCCTTGACAAGATGTCATGCCATGCTTCAGTGATGAAGCTTTTCTTAGAGACTGTAAACTGAAGTAAATCCTTTTCTCAGGTAATCTGGTTCTGGTCAAGTACTTTATGCCAACAGTGAAAAGGTAACTGCAGCTCTCCCCAAATTAATAACATTAGTAATGGTGTTTAGTCTTCACTTTTTAAAATCAACAAACTGGTTGTTTGAGGTGCTAGAGATTGAACCCAGGTTCATGCAGACCTAACCAAGTAGTCTCTCACTGAACTACATCCCCAGATTATCCAAAGTTTTTTGAGTAAAAATATTGCTTTTTTTTGCATAGCCATGGGCTATGAATGCCCAGTTTCACACAAAATCTAAACCACCTTCATAACCTTTGTTTGAAGTTCTTTCATGTCATATGTCTAATCTATTTATGAAGGCTGCTGTCTTAGTCACTTTTTCTTACTGTGAGAAAAAAAAAAAAAAACCTGAGGAACAACCCAAAAGAAGAGCATTTATTTTGGCTAACACATGAGGAGGTTTTGCACATTCAATGGCACTATCATTTTGCATTAAGATGAGACAGTATCACCAGGAATGTGGAATGTAGGACCTGGGGGCAGAGAGAGATGGCTGTGTTCTGCAGTCCACACTGCTGGTATGTTTTGATCTGTGTGTGTGTTATTTTTTTGTGTGTTTTACTTAGAATAAACAAGCTGTTTTCTCAAACTTCATTTTGTAAGTTCAAAACACATTAAAATGACATTCATACATGTGCATGTACAAATTTGTGCATTGTGTCCATGCATGCATAGGCAGAGGATAAGGTTGGATGTCCTCCTGTATTGCCCCCTTTCTTTAATTCCTTGGGTAGACTCTGTCACTGAACCTATAGAATACTAATTTTAGGTTAGACTTACTCATCTGGTAGCCCCAGCAATCCTTCTGTCTTGGCTCTACTCAGCACTGTTGTTACAGGCATGAAGGTTCACATTTGGCTTTTAAGTGCATCCTGAAAATGGAGCTCAACTTCTGATGTTCTCAAGGCAAGCACTATACTCCTGAGCTATCTTTTCAGCCTTTCCATTCACTTTTCTCATAGCACATGTTTTAAGGCATGAGTTATCACTGCTGAGAATTGAATCCAGGGTCTCCTATGTGCTGAGACAGTAGCTCTCCCACTGATCACACCCACACCTCAAAGATATCATTAAACATCTCATGGGTATGCCATGATTTTCAGAAAGTATTTTTGCCCTCTTCTTACCCGTTCTGTTGTTTCTCAATTTTTGTAATAGTCTAGAAGTGAATTACTACTTATCTCTACTTATATCTTTATCTATATCTATTTCTACTACTTATCTCTCACTCATATATCTGTCATCCATTCATCCATGTAAATGTCCTACATGAAGATCTTGTAGTGATTCCCAAGTATTTCCTGAGCTACCTTTACATTGCTGTAACAGATGCCTGATCAGCTTGTTGGAGTTTATTTCAAACACAAAGTTTTGAGGGGAAGCTTCATTATGGCTGGGAAAGCAGGGCATGAAAGGAAGCCTTGCAAATCAGCAAGGAAGTAGTTCCAATGAACTAGCTCTGGCAAGGAAGCTTTGGCTATAAGACCCTAACACCAGCAAGGCTAGGTCCATGACACTAGGAATCTGGTATAATTTCCCAGTGCTTAGAACAGTACATTATCACTGCATATATCCACTAATTACTTGTGCACTGAATACTGAGAGGTGGATGTATGGAGAGATGAGTGTATGGATGGATAAATGGATGCATATTTGGTTAGGTAGATAGATGCAGGGATGTGTTAGTGGGTGAATAGATATTTGAGTGAATGGGTGGACAGGTGGATGAGTAGGTGATGGATGGAAAAACCACATAGGTAGAAGGATTTATTGCTGAATGGAGGCTGGATAACTGTGTGGTGGATGGGTATAGTTAGAGAGATGAGTGAATGGTGAATGTGCCTGGTGCCTTGCCCACAAGGTGAGGGGAGCATCCCTCCTCCAACTGTAGCAACCAAAATGTCTGTCCACATGGACACATGTCCCCTGCAGGTAGAAACACTTGTACTTGTGAACCTCTGCTCAGATGATTGTTAGAATTCACAAAAACAAATTTGTGGTATTGTAATATGCATGTAATGCTTTTTTTTCTCAAACACTAATCTGTTTACCCCAGATATGGCACAGCTGACAAACCAAACCAAAGTATGATTTTCACAGGCTGACCTGATATTACTAAGCAGTCTCAGGGTGGCCTCGAACTCACTGTGATCCTCCTACCTCTGCCTCCCGAGTGCTGGGATTAAAGGCCTGTGCCACCATCCCTGACCCAGAACTTGGAATTTTATAATCCAACATCATTGCCAGCTAACTCTCCACTTCTTCCCAGATGATATGATAAGATGTGATGTCCAGCCATTTGCTCTAGCCCACTTTCCCTGATAGGATGAAGCTTCCTCTCAAAATGTTTATGGTCAGGTGTTTTGTCTCAGCAAGGGGAATGTAACTGCTACAACACATATGTGCAGGAGGTGAATACGTGCATTGTGTGATATGTGGTTTATGTACATGTATAAAGATGCATGCCTCATGCACATTCATTCAAATACTAGAGGAGAATGTCAGGTGTCTTCTTACCCCTCATTTGTGTATTTCCTGGAGTTTGGTCTCACCATCAATGAGGAGCTACTGTCTGTCAGCAAGCTCCAGGGATTCCCCAGTCTCCATCCCCCGCCTCCATGGACAGAGGTTACAGACATATGTGGCCATACCCAACTTTTTGAAAACTTTTTTAATTGAAAACTTCCATAATTATAGACAATACATCATGATAATTCCTTTCCCTCCCCCACTTTCCCCTTCACAAATCCATTGTCCATCATATCCCCTCCCTCTCTCAGTTAGTGTCTCTTCTATTTTGATGTTGTCATCTTTTCCTTCTATTATGAGGGTCTTGTGAAGGTAATGCTAAGCATTGAGAGGTCTTGGATATCAGGGCCAATTTCTGTCTGAATGACTGCATTATTAGCAGTCCTACCCTTCCTTTGGCTCTTACATTCTTTCTGCTTCCTCTTCCTCAATGGACTCTGAGCCATGGAAGGCATGAGAGAGATAACTCTGTTACTTGCCTTTTGGGTCATCACAGTGGTCACCACCATCTGAAAAGAGAAGCTTCTCTAACCAAAAGTGAGAGTAGCAGTAATATATAGGATGGACATTAAGTAAAGTGCTTACAGAGCAATTTGATGAGCATAATATATGCATTTAGCAAGACAAGAGCAGGTGTTACACTCCTAGAGCTCATGACCTCCCCTGCCATAAGCTTTTGATTAGGCTTTCAGTACCACACATGTATTCCTTCCCATGGAGTGGGCCTCCAGTCCAATTAGAGAGCAGTTGGCTTCCCCCATAACAGAAATGCCACTATTGTACCTGTTGGCTCATTTGGTCTGGCTGACCAAATTTAAGAGTTGCAGTTCATTGTTGACTTCTGTCTCCCATTAAGGCTGTATGTAGTGTAGCTTTTTCTAGCTTTCTGTCAGATGGTCTATAGCAAGAAGGTTTTCAGCTCAGCTCCAGCTTGATTTCTCAGTGACCTTTCAGCCCAAGCGTGTGGAGTCTTTAGCAATAGGGTCTTACCATCTATTTCTGGTGGGAAAACAAGAGCCTTGGCAGTGGCCTGTAATCATCAGGGACCTCCCTGACAAACAGCTCACTGGAATGTATCCCATCACTGCCATGCCCAGATTTTTACATAGGTTGTCATGAGTCAAACTTTGTGGTATCTGACCCAAGAGTCCCTCGTGCTTAAGCAGCAAGCATGCTTAATCCCTGATCCACCTCCCCAACCTGCAGGCCATTATTTAACTCTCACTCTGTTAGTTCATGGAATGCATTGTGAATTTGTTTTTATTATTTGGGGGGGGGGGCAGAGGGAGCGCATCACTGTGTGTGTGTGTGTGTGTGTGTGTGTGTGCAGGTCATAGTTAATCTTTGAGGTGTCTGTGCTCCATCTTCTTCGAGACAGGGTCTCTTACTGCTGCAAATGAACTGCTAGACTATAAATGAATGTTAGACTAACTGACCACCAGCTGTGGATTTCCCAGTTCTGCCTCCCATTGTCATAGGTACATGGGTATCATAAATGCAGGCATCCCTTTGCCTCTTGTTTTAGGTGGGTAATAGTGAATTGAACTGTGCCTGGTACCTTTAAACACTGAGCCATCTCTCTAGCCCATTTTTTGTTCTTCCTCCTCTGTAGTACTGGGATGGAATGAGGGCCTTGTACATTCTTTGCAAGCACTCTACCACTAAGCTATAGCACTAATCCCTATTTTGACATATTTTTATGCTTTAGTGTGTTGATACAGGGTGTCAAATGGTATCTGTTGTAGTCAGCTCCATGTTGCTGTGATGAACTTCCAAACAAGACACAGTTTATAGGAGGAAGGGTTTGTTTCAAGCTTACAGATCCAGGGGCAAATTTCTTCAATGGTGGAAGAAGCTGGCTCCCATTCATAAATCTAAGCAGCCATCTCTATAAGCAAGCACAAAACTGGCAGCAAAACAGCAGGGATCTCTTGCAAACAGCAGAGACCCAGGCAAAACTCAGACTATTCTGCATACCTTTAGGTTGGAAATCAGATCTGCCTCCAAAAGCCTCTTCAAGACAGGTGACTAGAAACCTAATTTACAAACTTTAATAAAACATCTGAGTCTATTAGGGGACATACATTCAAACTTTCGACTTCTACTGCCTCAAATTCACTATTTAGGCAAGCACATCCTTGGAATTTTGATCCTTCAGCCTCAGGCTTCTGAATAGCTGAGATCTCAGGTCTGCACCTCCAGGCCTGTCTCCTCATGATTTTCACTGCTGCACACTGTTCCCTTGCATGGGCAGCTCATTGCTTAGTCAGAACACTCTACTAACACCTGGAATCATTGTTCTCTTGTGAATTAAGTAGCACCCAATATAATTTGTCAGGCTCATTCTTTCTCTCTCTCCTCCTCCTCTTCTCTTAGAGAAGATTTGACTATATGGTTCAGACTATCCTCAAATGTGCAACCCTTCTGCCTTAGCTTCCCAAGTGCTGACATTAAAAGCATATAGTACCATATTTGACTATGGCCCATTTATTTAACAATGCTCCAATGTGATTATTAAGGATATAACTTCTGCCAGGTGTGGTGGCCCATGCCTTTAATCCCAGCACTCAGGAGGCAGAGGTAGGAGGATTGCCATGAGCTTGAGGCTACCCTGAGACTACATAGTGAATTTGAGGCAGATATAGGAAGATTATCATGAGTTTGAGGCCACCCTAAGAGTACACAGTTAATTCCAGGTCAGCCTGGGCTAGAGCAAGACTCTACCTCAAAAAATAAAAATAAAAAATACAGTAACTTCTAGGTCATAAAAGATGAGTATTTGAAATATATAAATGGACCATAAATTGCACAGGTGGAACCAATTTATATGCAGTGTATTGACAGGAGAGTGTTACTTGGGCCTTCTCTAGCACTTACTGTGGGTACCCGTTAATTTTTTTTATTTATCTATTTATGTGTGTGTGTCAGTGAGTGGGTGGGTGTGTAGGTGAGTGTGTGGGTGCACTAGGGTGTCTTCCTGCTGCAGTCTAATGATAGATTCTTTTACCAGTTTTTGCATCTGGCTTCATATAGGAGTTGAGGAATTGAAATGGTATTGGCAGGCTTCACATGCAAGCATCTTTAACCATAGAGCCATCTCTCCAGCCCATCTTTTAACTTAAAATAATTTTCTACCTAATTTTTATATTTTTTTTAAATTTATTTGAGAGAGGGAGAGAGAGAGAATGGACATGCCAGGGCCTCTAGCCACTGTCAAGGAACTTCAGACACACCTGCCCCCTTGTGCGTCTGGCTTATGTGGGTCCTGGGGAGTTGAACCTGGGTCCTTTGGCTTTGCAGGCAAGCATCTTAACCTCTAAGCCATCTCTCTAGCCCTCTACCTATTTTTTAATGTGTGTGTGAGTGCAAGTGCATGTGTATATACAGGCCATAACTTTCAGATCAATACTTGTGTTTCACCTATTTTTGAAACCCCTCTTTGTTTTCTCCTGATGTTTACCACTCCATTCACAAGTTTCCAGGACATTCTCCTGCCTCTGCTTCCCATCTCTCCTTAGGCATACTGGAATTACAGATGCCCACCACAGCTGCTGGATTTTATTTGGGGTCTGGACTCAGATACTTAGGGTTCTGTGGCAAGTGCTGTGTCCACTGATCCATCTCCCCTTCCCTGTTTCTTCTTTTAACTTTTGAGTCCAGACATTACTAAAATGCCCAGGT
This sequence comes from Dipus sagitta, assembly GCA_036346955.1. NCBI lineage: Eukaryota > Metazoa > Chordata > Mammalia > Rodentia > Dipodidae > Dipus > Dipus sagitta. The sequence goes on from CM070770.1 coordinate 217,026,977, forward strand.
TGGCCTTGAGCTCAGTCCAATACATGAACACCTGTCTGGACTGACAAAGCTGTGCCACCATGCCCTATTGTAGTCTACTTTACACATGAAGTAACTTTCTTTAACAAAACTGTGAGCTAATGAGAGGTAACTTTTCCAATCAGCAAAAGCCGCAAATCTGGAAGCCCCTTTGACAGCTCAGGGATGCATAGCCTGCACTTAGCTGGTAACACTTAGATGAAGGCATCTAGGACATGCTCCTCAGGATCTTGGGGGAGGCTCCTCTGCTGTAGATAGCATCTTCAGCAGCTGAGGCATTCTGGACCTCTAAAAACAATCTGTACAAGCTGCCACAGAAGGGAGGAAAAGGCAGCATTCAAATCAAGGCTGTTTTCTAACATATAATTTTATTTATTATCAAGAGAGATAATGGTGTGCCAGGTCCTCCAGCCACTGCAAATAAATCCCAGATGTGTGTGCTACCTTGCACAACTGGTACTTTAAGTGGGTACTGGGGAATCAAATCTGGGCCCTTTGGCTTTGCAGGCAAAAACATTAATTGCTAATTAATCTCTCCAGCCTTAAATGAGCTCCTTGCTGTAAAGAAGAGCCAGTAGGCACTAGAAGCAGCCTGTTTAGGAACAGTGTCAGGGTGGAGCAGGGCTCAGGCACCCCTCCCTGCCTCTCTCACCTCAAGCCACAGACAGCCCAGAGTGCAGCCCATTTCCAGATCATAAACCATGAGGTAATCTACTGAGATGGTCACCCACTTCTGACCTTCACCTAATCTTTGCTGCCTTCCAGCTATCTGACAGGTTCTGTTTACTCCAGCCTCTTAAAACTGGCCAACTGGTCCAAACTGTTATTATTTTTTAAAAAAATATTTATTTGTAAGAAGAAAGAGAGAGACAAAGTAAGTATGGGCATGCCACAGCTCTTGCCACTGCAAACATACTCCATGAAGAGTGCCATTGGGGATTGCTTTGGGTAAGATTAAAATTTTTCACAATATTGAGTCTTCCAATCCAAGAACATGGAATGTCTTTTCATTTCCTATTGTCTTCTGCAAATTCTGTCTTGGGTGTTTTAAAGTTTTCATTGTAGAGATCCTTCATTTCCTTGGCTAGGCTCATTCCAATGTACTTTTTTCTTTTCTTTTCTTTTTTTCTTTTTTTTTTTTTTTTCTTTATTAGTTACTTTTGTATTCAGCAAATACAGTCAGTTTGGTACCATTATTAGGCTCATCAGTCACCTACCCCCTCCCCTTGTCCCCTCCTTGTTGAGGTATATGGGTCATGCGTTGTGGAGTTAGCCCACAGTTATGGGTAAGATAAATGTCTCTGCATATCATGACCCAACATGTGGCTCTGACATTCTTTCCGCCTCCTCTTCCACAAAATTTCCCTGAGCCATGTTGGGTTCATTTTTGGTCTGCTTCAGTGATGAGGTGTTGGGGACCTCTGAGGTTCTGGCTCTCTGATTTGGTAGGAGTTGATTTTTCTCTGTGTTGTTCTCCTTCCCCCTTGTGCTGGTATCCAGTTCATCAGGAAAACAGCCCCCTTGCTTGTTTTGCCAATTTTTCTTAGTTTCAGCCGGGGCCCTTTTGAGGTATGATGGGGTGGCTCTCTCCTTAGGATCTACATCTATCTGAAAAAGAGAAGCAGATTCTCCAATGGAGAGTAAGTAAGCACCAGGACAAATGAGATAACCCTTACTTCTTTTTTTATAGAGAATTTAATAGGTGTAGGCCCTCTTGTAGCCCACAATTGATGGTAGCTTGATATTAGAGAGTGGGCTTATGTTTGCATATGGTTCTGACTTGTTTCCCAGCTCCAGCTATGGGTCCCATACCAGTGAGGGGATCAGTTAGCCAAATTGAGAGCAGTTGGTTCCCCACCATGGCTGTGTGCCACTACTGCACTTGTGTGGGCATCACAACAAGTTATTTGCTGCTAAGTAGGTTAGACTATGCATTGCTTCGACAGATATTGGTCATTTTCTCCCAGTCGCCCATGTAGCACCTTCTGGCACTAGACACGCTGACTGTCTGGGGACTGACTCTCTTCCAACTTCCAGCCATGCAATTCTAATTTGCATGTCAATCACATAAGGTGTCTTCAGCAGTAGGGTCTTACCACTAGCCTTTGGTGGGTCATCAAGTACTCTGACAGAAATCTGTCTGTCTTTTAGGAAACCTTGTAGGTCTCTCTGATCAAAAGCTCACTGTGGGGGCTGGAGAGATGGCTTAGCAGTTAGGCGCTTGCCTGTGAAGCCTAAGGACCTGGGTTCGAGGCTCGATTACCCAGGACCCACGTTATCCAGATGCAGAAGGGGGCGCACGCATCTGGAGTTCGTTTACAGAGGCTGGAAGCTCTGGCGCGCCCATTCTCTCTCTCTCTCTCTCTCTCTCTCTCTCATTCTCTCTCTCCCTCCTTCTCTCTGTTGCTCTCAAATAAATAAATAAACCAAAAAAAATGTTTTTTAAAAAAAAGCTCACTGTGGATGATAGCCCCATGCTGGTTCTGGGAGTTAGAGGTCAGTGCCCACTAAGAAAATGAGGAAAAAGATAACTAATATACAAGAGTTAGAGATAAAAGAGAGAGAGAGAGAGAGAGAGAGAGGGAGAGGGGAAGTGAGGGAGGGAAGATGTAGAAGATTAAGGTTAGTCTTGGTCTTACCCTCTCCAGTGTCTTGTGGTTCAAGTGTTCCCTGTAAGGGCCTGGTGAAGGATCAGCCATTTGGTCTGTATTTAAAATGGCAATGGCACCATAATTTTCTACACACTTTTTTCTTTTCTTATGTAATTGTGAATGGGAGTAATTCCCTGCTTTCAACCTCAACATATTTGTTGTTAGTGTAGAGAAAGACTACCAATTTCTGTGTGTCCTGCTATGTTGCTAAAAGTGCTTATCAGCTCTAACAGTTTGATGGTAGAGTCTTTAGGGTCCTTTATGTATAGAATCATTATCTGCAAATAATGATAATTTGATCTCTTCATTTCCAATTTGTATCCATTTTATGTGTGCCTCTTGCCATATTACTATAGCTAAAACTTCCAGTACTGTAGCAGACAGCTTCAGGTTTGCTGAGATGAACTTCCAGACCAGGCACAGTTATGGAAGAAGGGAGATTTAGTGAAGCTTACAAATCTAGGGGAAGTTCCATAATGGCAGAAGAAGCTGACCTGCTTTCACAGGTCCAGGCAGAGAGAGAGAGAGAGAGAAGCCAAAAGCCCAAAAGCCAAAAGCCACACAGCACTCTTCAGGAACTCCAAGTGGAACTAGGTGCTTTGCCTGTATTTACATTGGAATTTCAAACCCACCACCACACCTTAAGATCTGCCAGTGACACCTCCTCCAGCCAGGTCCTGTAGATCCAAACTGCAAACTAATAAAATACTGAATATATTGGGGGACATCTATTAAACTACCACAAGTACTATATTAAAGTGGGGACAGTAGACACCCTTGCCTTGTTCCTGATTTTAGTGGCAAAGTTTCAAGTTTTTCACCATTTAATATTATGTTGGCTATAGGTTTGTCATAAATAGCCTGTATTATGTTGAAATGTGTTCCTTCTATTCCCAGTTTCTTTAGGACTTTTACCATGGAGGGATGTTGTATTTTGTGAAATGCCTTTTCTGCATCTATTGAGATGATCATGTGATTTTTTGTCTTTCAGCCCACATTCATATGGTGTATTACATCTATCAATTTACGTAGGTTGAACCATTCCTGCATCTCTGGGATAAAACCTACCTGGTGGGGGTGAATGATCTTTTTGATATAGTCTTGTATTCTGTCTGCCAGTATTTTGTTGAAAATTTTTGAATCTATGTTCATGACAGAGACGGGTCTATATTTTTTTTCCTTTTTTTTTTTTTTTTTTTTGTTCTGTCCCTATCTGGTTTTGGCATCAGTGTAACACTGGCTTTGTAGGAGTTTGGTAGTATTCTTTCCTTTTTCTATTTTATGGAAAAGTTTGAGGAGCATTGGTGTTAGTTTTTCCATGAAGGTCTGGTAAAGTTCAGCTGTGAATCCACCTGGGCCTGGACTTTTTTCAGGCGGGAGATTTTTTTATAATTGTTTTGATCGCCATGCTTGCTATATATCTGTTTAAATGGTTTATCTCATCTTGACTTAATTTTGCTAGGTCATATCAATGGAAATCATCAATTTATTTCAGCTTTTCAAACTTAATTGATTATATATTATTAAAGATTTTCTGAATTTCATTGCTATCTGTTGTAATGGTGACTTTTTCATCCTAATTTTATCAATTTGTGTCTCTTCTCTCTTTCTTCTGTTCAGATTTGCTAAGGGTTTATCAATCTTGTTTAGCCTTTCAAAGAACCAACTCTTTGATTCATTGATTCTTTAGATTGTATTTTTGGTTTCTATTTCATTAATTTCTGACTTAATCCTTATTTCTTCCCATCTACTGACTTTTGGTTTGCCTTGTTCTTCCTTTTCCAAGGCCTTAAGGTGAAGCATTAAGTTGTTTACTTGTGACCTTTGTAAGTTCTTAATATAGTCACTTAAAGCTATAAAGTTCCCTCTTATGGTTGCCTCCATTGTGTCCCAAGGGTTTTGATATGCTGTGTTATCATTATCATTTGATTCTATGAATTTTTATTTCCTTCTTGATTTCTTTATTAACCCATTCATCATTTAGTATTTTACTGTTCAGTTTCCAAAATTTTGTGCATGCTCTATAGCTTTTCTTGATGTTGAGTTGTAATTTAATTCCATTATGATCAGATAGAGTGCAAGCAATTATTCCAATTTTTCTGTATTTGTTAAAGTTTGCTTTGTGTCCTAATATATGGTCTATTTTATAGAATGTTTCATGTGCTGCTGAAAACAATGTGCATTCTGAAACATTTGGATGAAATGTTTTGTATATATCTGTTAGGTCCATTTGTCATATATGAGCTCATTTAATCTAGATGCATCTATTTATTTTTTGCTGGGATAACCTGTCAATTGATAAGAATAGAGTATTGAAGCCTCTCACCAAAATTGTGTTTGGTGTTGTCTGTGAATTTAAGTCTAATAGAATTTGTTTGATGAAATTGGGAGCCCCCATGTTAGGTACTATATGTTTAGAATCATAATGTTCTCCTGTTCCCTTAGTCAATAGAAAGCAACCTTCTTTATCTTTCCTATCTAATGTTGATTCGAAGTCTATCCTGTCAGATGTTTGAATATGATTACTGGGGATTCAAACCTGCTTGTTTTCTAGGCTCATTTTCTTGAAATGTTATTTCCCATCCTTTCACCCTATGATAGTGTTCATTTTTAATCAAAAGGTAAGTTTCTCGGAGGCAACAAATAGAAGGATCCTGTTTTTTTATTGAGAGACAGAGAGAGACAGAGAATGGCCACACTAGGACCTTCAGCCTATTGTGTAGGAACTCCAGATACGTGCTCCCCCTTGTGGTGCATGTGCAATATTACATGTTTGCATCACTGTGCATCTGGCTACATAAGACCTGAAGATTTGAACATGAGTTCCTAGGCTTTGAGGCAAGTGCCTTAACTATGGAGCCATCTCATCAGCCCAGGATCCTACTTTTTAACCCAGTCTGAAAACCTGTGTATTTTGGTTGGGGCATTGAGACCATTGATAGTAAGAGTTATTATTGAAAGGTATGTATTTATTTTTGCCATTATTCTTGTTTTGTAGTTCTTCCTGTTTTTCCTTTACTGTCTTCTATTAACTATTATTTGAGTATGGTTTACTTTTTCCAGCTTCCTTATGTTTGTGCTTTTCTTTCTCTTCAGCATGGAGGATCATTTTAAGTATTTCCTATAGAGCTAGTTTAGTGGTCATATATTCCTTTAGCATGTTTTTGTTGTGAAATGCCCTATTTCTTCATCAATTTGGATGGTTAGCTTTGCTAGATAAAGTAATCTTGGTTGACAGCTGTGCAAACATACTCCAGATACATGCACCACTTTCTGCATCTGGCTTTGCACGCTTACTGGGGATTCAAACCTGGGTCATTAGACTTTGAAGGCAAGTGCCTTAACCACTGAGTCACCTCCCCAGAACAAAATTATTTTAAAAAATTTTTTGAATTTATTTATTTGTGTGAGATGCAAGGTTTAGAAGTCACAAAGACCATGCAAACCACTGAGGCAAAGATGAAAGCCTTTATTTGGGAAAAACATGAGTTTCCAGGACTGGCTATCAAGAGCAGAGCACAGCCAACCTTAGATTTTCCAGATACTGGGCTTTATAGGGCTTCTTCAGTTGGGGAAATGTGAGGAAGGGAAAAGAACTCCTTTGTTCCTTACATTAGCCATTTCAAATAGCTAGGGTATGAGACCAGAACAGTGGCCAGGTGACTTACAAGATAAGGGGGCAGAAAATCATGACCTAGTAGGCATTGTTAGGCAAGGAAGGGATAATGGCTGCATGGTTTCTTGAGGAATGTGGATAAGTTTCTGTCCTGACCTAATATTTCAGCTTTTCATTAATGATAAGAGGCAAAGGTTAATTTTTCATGCTGACCATAGGGGTGATGAGTTCTTATGAGAGAGGCTGGATAATGCAGTTGATGGGTCTTCCTTCAGGGCAGGTGATGAGGAGGCAGTTTTATGGTGGCTGAGTGATGATATCAGTAGCACCAGTGTAGCATGTTGTTTTGACTTGGTCCTGAATGAAATAGAGACTTCTCTTGAATCATCCCTATAGTGAGCTGACTTTGGGGCAATCACTGGTCACACCTATTATACAGAAAGTGAGGGAGATGGGCTCTCTGCACCCTGTGAGAAGACAGAAGGGAGAATAAAGGAGCTTGTTACTCTTGTCAACAGCTATGACATCAAAATGCCAGGCATATAGGGAGGATGAGCATTCAGAGGAAAGTGATAGAGGGCTTGAGGTAAGAGAGAGGAGGTAGAGGGGCATTTTGGGATCCGGGGAAGAGTAGGAACCCAAGAGAGTTTAAGTTTGAGTGCCCATTAGGATGGCAGTGTACTTATCCTGGGATGAGATAGGGTAAGGGCTAAGAAAGGAGGGGGCCTGAGAAATAACTTGATTCTGGCTAAGGCAAGTGGGAGGAGCTAGAGCCAGGGTAGGTGGAGTTCAAAAGTAACCTGGGTAGGCAGAGCCAGAAGGCATGAGTTAATGTTAGAGTTTAGTATTGTAAGTCAGCATCAGACAGGGGAGCCTATTAGTCTGACTCATTGTTTATATTGTAGTTATATTTTGTAGTTATATTTTTCTCACTGGGTGATTAAGACCACGTAGGCTGCCAGAATTAACTGTATATTTTGGAGGTCAATAATGGCACTGTAGGAGAGACTTTTAGGGACCTGTGAGGAGTCCTATGACTCTCATCAGATTATCACCTGCTAGGATAAGTCAAGACCATACTGACCAAGTGGCCCTCCCTCTTTGGGAAGCCTGGAGGACTGATTTTCCTCCAGTGTGACTCTCCTGTTGAAGTTACACATCTCTGGGTCTCCATATCCTCTCTAATCAAGAAAACAGGTAACTTACCAGAAGCCAGAAGTTAGTACTGTCCCATCATCTCCTGTGGCCTTCTGACCCAGTAGCAGGAACCAAAATATTGGTTATCCTTTTAACTCCAATGTTTCCAATTGATTTTGGATTCTACATATGGTTATTAATCACTCAGAGATACTGTGCATATCTAATTATCAAAACAGATTAGTTAAAAGGGGTGCAGAACATATCTGGTTAGCAAAGCAAATATAGTTAGAGAATGACACAATAGTTTAAAATAATTCTGATTAATATTTAAGTTTAGTTGTCAGGTAATAGTGAAAGCTATATCAGGGACATAGAAAGCATACACATTCTATCTTTTAAGTATTTGTCAGTTATAAGTATAGGCAGAACAGTTTAGTAGCCCTGAAAACAATATTTTATCAATAGCTTTTAAGGCAATTGATTTAATCTAGAAATTGTAGGGCTGGAGAGATGGCTTAGTGGTTAAGTGCTTACCTGTGAAGCCTAAGGACCCTGGTTCAAGGCTCAATTCCCCAGGACCCACATTAGCCAGATGCACAAGGAGGCACACATATCTGGAGTTGGATTGCAGTGGCTGGAGGCTCTGGCCCACCCATTCTCTCCCTCTCCTTCTTCCTCTCCCTCTGCCTCTCACTCTCTCTCTCTCTCTCTCTGTCTGTTTCTCTCTCTCTCTCTCTCTCCCTCTTTCTCTTTATTGCTTTAAAATAAATGAATAGGGCTGGAGAGATGGCTTAGCGGTTAAACGCTTGTCTGTGAAGCCTAAGGACCCCGGTTCGAGGCTCAACTCCCCAGGACCCACGTTAGCCAGATGCACAAGGGGGCGCACGCGTCTGGAGTTCGTTTGCAGTGGCTAGAGGCCCTGGTGCGCCCATTCTCTCTCCCTCTCTCTATCTGCCTCTTTCTCTCTCTGTCTGTCACTCTCAAATAAATAAATAAAAATAACAAAAAAAATTTAAAAAAAAATAAATGAATAAAAATAAAAACAAAAAAAATTAGAAATTGTATACCAGCATAAAGACAAAACAGTATAAAAACTTGAGATCTGTGTTTGAAAACAACTTTGGTAAGTAAGTACAAATTACCCCCAAACTTGAAGTAGTACAGCAATTTAAGATTATTTTACTAGGGCAGGAAACATATGTTAAGTATAAATATCTCTATACACAATGAACCCAAGATACAAGAAATGAGAAAATTAATTAAGTGAAACCTTGACTGAGACTGATTATACATAGCTTAAGAATAAAATAAAACCTGGTCATTGTTGAGTTAAGCAAGCCTGATTTTAACATACATTAGAGACAATATTATAGACACAAAGTAATTTCTTAAATAAGTATTTTTACCATTGAACATTTTTAAGGATTAACTCATGAAATGTTTATGATTGTTCCATGAAGCTTAGACAAACAATACTAACATTGTAACAGTGGATTTCCCTAAGACATGGGCTGCTTCCTCAGTTTTTCTAGGAACAAAACCACAATAAGTCACTTTTTATGACTTAGATTATAACCTCAGTGATAATCACCCACCAAAACCAGCATGAACAAAACAAAGACCATCTTAAAATTACAGAGTTTAGCCATGGTTATGTATGTTTATTGATAGCCAAGCATCATAGACTTTGTATAAACCAAATTACAATATTTTGATATTGGAAAAAGTCCGATAATAACAAAAAGTAGAGTTTACATATTTAAGGCACATGAGGCTACAGAGGGTAATCTATGAATAAAAGATCTGTTGAAAGATATTAAAATAAACAAGAAATCTATATTATGTAGTAACATTTTTGGCTTAAATATGAAGATATGAAAATTTTTATAATTTTTTAAAGTTTATCAGAATTGGGATACATATATATGGAAATTTAACACTTTTAAAAACTAAATAAGATGCCCCACCCAATCTATAAGTCATTTTCTGAAATTAATTTAGCTATATTTAACATACCCAAACAATAGAGGAACTGGATTAAAATGCCACGATCTAATGAAAAAAGGAGATAAGTCTCATGGAAAAGAGAAGGAATGGGTATGTCAGGGCCACTTGCCACTCCAAACATACATTTCCAAATGTATGTTCCATGATGTGTATCTGGCTTTGTAAGTAAGGTCCTTTAACTGCTGAGCCAAAAGGAAATATTTCTAATCTTTTCCAAATCAAGTTTATATAACTATATTGAATTCCAAACATACATAAAATTTCATGACACAATCCTTAGCTATTCGAACCTTTATCAACTCTACAATTCTGTCTGTGGTACTTTGGTAAACTTGTTTAGTAATGAGGTAAGTTAACTCTGAAATGTTAAGACTGATTGATGGAGGAACCGAGGAATTACATCTTAATCACAACATAACTTTGTTTAGAATTTTCTTTTACTGTTCACCATGAAGTAAATAGTTTTTAAGTGTGTGACAGATAAATACTGTTTAATGTTTTCCAACGTGGTCTATTTAAAATAAAGGGGGAAAAGTAAATAATTTTTCTGTGAGTTTTTTTTTTTTTTGAGGGAGGGTTTTAGATATAATAATCTTAGGAGAGAATTAAATATTAATGGGTCAATTTTGACCTTAAGATTTAGTTAAAAGGTTGACAAATAGAGGAACCTAGTTAACTTGGTTGGGTGCTCTAAATTTAGTATTTCATGACCATTATTATGGCCAGATTAACATCAATGAGTTAAAGTTAAGTTTACAACCTGAATGCCATAGTAACCTGCTACCAGCCATAGCCATACTTTGTTAGTTTGATGTAAGCCCTAGGCTAATAGTCATCTTATATCTCAAGAAGTCAGTTACCTGATTAAGTACTTTGTCTTAAATCTTCTGTTTAAGCTTACACATATCTTCATCTATATGTTTTACTCATATCTTCATCTACATACTTTTACTTTACAATCTATGTAACCACTCTGTAACAATCTTTTTCATTAAGCATTGAACATCCAACATTTAAACTTTTCTCTCCAGTTTATCTTCTTTAGTCAGTTTATCTCATAACTACCAGGAAAAACTTATTGTCCCTACCACAAGACTTTTAATATGATCATTTAGGTTTTTATTTTTTTTTCTCAAAAGGCCTTCTGAAATAACTTTTTAAAGAAAGGGTAGATCAGATTTGACTTATATTATTTACTCAGAATAAACACATATATTTTATTATTTAGGATTTTTGAACTTTGTTTCTTATAACTTTCCTGAAATACATTTTTTAAAAAATATGAAAGCATATTCCAACATTGTTAGAAATTTTCTTACAAGCTCAATATCGAGTACTTCTAAATTTAAACATAAATCTTGAGGCTGTTGTCTGCTAATAGTTTCATAGAAGCATAGAAAGATAAAGTAAATGTAAAACAGTTACAAATTTCTTATAAGAAGTCCCCATTTGTTCTCAGCGACTTGGCATTCATTCATCATCATGCTGAGGCAAGGATCTTGAGATTCCCTGTGCTTGTAGCCCCCTGGCTCTGCAAGGCAGGGAAGCTAAGGAAGGGCCTTTTTTCCCCCTAAATTCCAGGGAGAGTTTTCGTCTTCCCTCAGGGCTGCAAGACAGCTTTCTGATCCTGCCATTTTACAACTCTTTAAGAATAGGAGAATCTTGCATTCTTTTTTTTTCTTTTGAGTTAGGGTCTCACTCTAGCTCAGGCTGACCTGGAATTCACTATGTAGTCTCAGAGTCACCTCAAACTCACAGCAATCCTACCTCTGCCTCCTGAGTGTTTTTGTTTTGTTTTGTTTTGTTTTGTTTTGTTTTGTTTTGTTTTGTTTGCCTATGATCTTAATTACTTTTAGTGTTCCTTCTGGGGGACACTACACAGTAAAAATTGGCAATGCTGTCTAGCACAGTGGGCTTGGTGGAGAACATCCCCCACAGTGAAATGGCACTCTCAGAACAGAAATCATTCTGCAGCCTTAGGGCTGTGAGCCACATACATACTCACACACACACATTCATTTCAAGTACACTTTTCATATAGACTCTAGACAACCATTTCACTTTCACACATTTATTCATTCATTTACTTATTCAGAAGCTGTGCATTCCCATTTTAAATTTCTATTCTACTTACAACTCTGGAGACCAAAATCAAACATTGTTGCCAGGTCAGGAGAGGCTCAGGGAGCTGGAGGAGCCAGAGAAGCTATTGGGGCAAGGTGGCTAGAAGGACTTGGTGAGAAGAGCAGGTAGAGCAGAGAGAAGGCCATGTACACAGAATGAAAAATAGGGTACTTTGGACCATTTGACTACACATTGGCAGAATTTTTTTAAATCAGTGAGAATTTGGAAATCAAAAGTACCATTCTCAGGCCATTTGGACCCATTGTCCAGCTTATATTGTGGCCAGGCAGAGTTGCAGAGAAAGATAAGATGCTGTCCAAGAGTCATAGAGGCTTTAAGTTCTTAAGGAAACAGCAAAAGAGAAAAACAAGGGTGATAGAAAAGGAGCCAGGGCTTAAGATGGGTTAACATAGAGCACCAATATGACCCCCCTGGCTCATCAGGGTGAATGGGGCCTGCACCTTCTATGTGGGCAGAAGCCATACAGGTTACAACTGTGCGCAAGGTGGGCAACTGTGCTCCTGATGGTGAAAGCAGCTGGCAGTCAAAGATGAGATCTCAGGAGGGAAAGGGAGGAAGAGAGTGTTTGGAGGTGGTACAACCAAACCAAAAGGTGCCCCTTAGGGTACGGTAGACCAGAGAGCAAGAGACCTGAGGTGTTGAGAATGCATCTTTCTCGAAATCCAGGGTTGGGACCCAAAAATGGCTGAGTGGTGTAGCCTGGCATGCCATCACAGCTTCCATGAGGAGGGATTAAACCCGAGAGTAGGCCAACCCAAGAGGGACACTTACTGAGAAAGAGGGAGGAGACCGAGAAGGGAAGAAGAGAAAGGCCGAATTGTAGTGGATGTGAAAGCCAGTACCAAGCAGAGATGGTCCAAAGCCTTCAGAGGGTGGAAGCTCGGTGGTTTTTGCAGGGGAAGGAGTTCTGGCCACCCAAGAGGCCAACTGGAAGCCTCTTATCTGAGTCACAAGCACCAGATGTAAGGTTCAGGAGTGACCAAGAGCACCCAAACCACTCTGAGTCAAAGGTGAAAGGTTTTATTTGGGACAAACACAAGCTACCAGGACTGACTCTCAAGAGCAGAGCATAGCCAACCTGAGATTTCAGATATTGGGCTTTATAGGGCTTCTTCACTTGAGGGAAGGTGAGGAAGGGAAAAGAACTCCTTTGTTCTTTACACTAGCCATTTTAAATAGCTAGGGTGTAAGACTAGAACAGTGACCAGGTGACTTACAAGATAAGGGGGCAGAAAATCATGACTTGGGGGGAGGTAATTGTTAGGCAAGGAAGGGATAATGGCTGGGTGGTTTCTTGAGGAATGTAGATAAGTCTCTGTCACTATCCTTCTGTCCTTGGTGACTCCATTTTGGCAGTCTGTCTCAACTTAACACTAGAGAGATACAGATAGAGAGAAGATAGAGAGAAAGTAAGAGAAATAATGAGTGAGCATTGATACACTAGGGCTTCTTGGTGCTTCAAACAAACCCCAAGGTCAGATCCACATGCTGCTTTGTGCATCTGGCTTGATGTGGGTACTGGAGAATTAATGTAGGATTGCAAGATTTGCTAGCAAGAGCCTTAAACCACTAGTACATCTCACCAGACCAGGTGTTCTAGTTTTTGTAAGGCTTGTCTCAGTGTTATAACTGTGATGAGAACAGCAAAGACTCCTGACATGGCATCATGCAGTAATCTCTGTCAGAATTCTTTGGATTCCTTAACACCTGCCTTGGTAGTTTCTATGAGCTGGCTTTTACATATGTGGACAACATCTAATAATATAATAATTCAACAAACATTCTAGTTGTCTAGTAGGTGCTCAGGGCTGAGGATGGAAAAGGTAGCAGGGCCCTGCTCCTGAGGTACTCACCTTCTGAGGAACCAGACCAAAGCACACTCGGCTCTTGTACAAGCAGAAGGGGTGCCACAGAGGCTGCACCATTTCTGAAGAAAGAAGTGGGAACACACTGGGAGGCTGAGGCAGGAGGGTCCAGAGCTTAAGACAGCCTGAATTGAATGAAACCTTGTCTCTTGGAGGATGGGTATAACAGAAGTCTGTAGTGTATAGGGCATGGCTTGTGACTGAGGCCCTTCCTTATAGGCATGTACATCCAGAGGCCTTCTGCCAGGGCACAACAGTGAGGTCATGGTGGGGAGAAAAGGATCCAGGATTGGCAGGCAAGGCCTCAACTGTGATATCCACTGTTGCCTCCTCCCTCCTATAGCCTCATTACTACCTGGTTCTCTCACCCCAGGGTTAATGGTTGTAATGTTCTAGAGTCAAACCTCCACAGAAAATTCTCACCCCATCTGCTTCCCTCTGATGACCTCCCCAGAACCCAAAATCTCCATCTTACCTGTAGAGGTCACAGTGGGAGGAGTGTCCATGGAAAACACTGTGCCCCTTTCCTCTATTGGGTGGGCCCTCACTCCTCCTTCCCTACTGAAAGTATAACACATGATATCTGCTCCTCCTCTCTTGATGCCACTGCCTGCCTCTCAGCTCTCCTGTGAAAGTCAGATCAGACTTTCACTAAGAATGCTATAAGCCAGGGATGCAAGCAATTCAATATTAACAGTTCTGGAGGCAAGAAACACTGAAGTCTGAGAGCCACAGTGGTGGGGTCCTTGGAAGAGCTCTACTAGTTGTAAATGTAATCTTCTTGCTATGTCTTTTCAAGGGTTAGGAGACAGATAGAAATACACAGTCATGAAGAAGCCAAGATGATTTATTTTCTCATTATTGTGACCAAATACCTGTCAAGAAGCAACATCAGAGAGAAGGAGTTTATTCTGGCTCATATTTTGAGGGTAGAGTGCATCGTGGTGAGGAAGGCATGGTGGCACACAACCTCACCACACCCCTTAGGCCCCAGACCCTGCTCCAAGTATAACTTGGGCCATGGATTTTAAAGATCTGATCTAGTTTCTGTGGATTTGCCCTCATCTTGGACCCCCCAATGACTTCCTGTGGATCTTAGGACATTGTCCCAAGGACCCATGGGATCAGAAGGCCCTGTCACAGACTCAGGTCCACTAAGCCTTGTCCCTGAGGAGAACACTACAGTTTAAGCCTGATTAAGGTTTCTTGCCTCAGAAACACCTGTAGGTTAAGACATCCAGTCCCCAGTTTCCACTTGATAGACTAATCCTCCACTCTTTCCCAGTCATTCAGAGTACCTTCTTCATGTTCAGGTCCTTTGCCCACTGCAGACAGGATTGGGCAACCATTCTGGATTAATATGCTGTCAGGTGCTACAGGGTAGCCAGACACCTGTCCAAGGCACAGCTTGGCCTCTGACTGGGCCTGTGAGAAACCGTAGTGTTCTGTTTTACATAAGAGTCTTGCTATATAGCTGAAGTAGACCTGAAACTCACTACATAGACCAGGCTGGCCTTGAACTAGTAGCAATCTTCCTGCTTCCGTCTCCTGAAGGCCAGTATAACAGGTGCCATCATGTCTAGTTTGAAAAACGGAATCTTAATATAAACTTGCATAAGTAATGGAATTTTAGTGGACTTTGTTGTGGTTCAGTTAGTTGTTAATTCTGAGACAGATTCACACTATGTAGCCCAAAATAGCCTCAGATTCTCAGTCTCCCTGCCTCAGCCTCCCCAGTACTGATATTATAGGTATGGTCACCTCGCCCATCATGTCGGGGTGTAAGTATCACCACTGCTAAGACTGGTTGGGATGCAGAAATCTTGAATACCTTCTCTAGCACCTTGTCATAGCCCAGCTGACCTTAGTTATTTCTTTTAAAGCTCACTAACAAAGGACAGCTTGTTTGTCTCTAAATTAACCACTTAGCAATATCTCCAGCCCATTTCTATTTATTTAAAATTGCCTCAAATTGCAAAAATAGAACAGAGAAACAAAAGATATATGCACAGAACACTATGTTTATAATGAAAGGACAAAGAACACCTGCATATCTTTCACTCAGATTCCCCAACATTTGATAGGCAGGTGGGTAAATTATTTCTTTCCAGGAAATGAAATTATATATGTATATATATATTTTTTCCCTAAGTATATCTGTATCAGTTCCCTAAAGCAAAAGCCATTTTCTTTTTTTTTTTAGCGTTGGCAGTCGGCTCGCTTTATTACACGGGCCTCTGGATCGCAGGGCACAGCCCTGCAGCACCCGGGAAGACAACCCCCTCCCCCGGCGCCCTCGTGGACATCTTTAGCAGTGCTCTGCACTGCCCCACCTCCCCGGCAGCCACTTTACAGCAGTGAGGTTGGACATCAGGTTGCTGGGTTCAAAAACCAGTTCTTACTAGTTCTTTCCTAATCCTACCACTGTAAAATGGGAGAAACTGAACTACCTAGTTACATGGGTTTTGTAACGGGCTCAGTTTAGTAATGCTCAACGTTGGCAGTGCATCAATCACATTCTCTGGCCCTGTCCCCTTTCAGCTAGGGCCTGGAAATTCTGAAATTCAAATTCCAGATTAGTACAGTGTTTATTCTATTACCTCTGAATCTGGAGTTAATGACCCTCTCAGGAAGATGCAGTTATCCGTTCTTTCTTTCCACACGGAAAACAGCTGTCCAGGACACTACTAGAGGTCCCCAGAAGTAACCACAGACATAAAAATGACAACCCCTCAGTGTCCAGGGGGTAGCCTGGCACACAGCTGAGGTTTGGGGAAGGGCACCTTGAAGATCTATGAACAACCCAGCCTTCGGGTTAGGGTGCAGGCTCAGCTTTCATCTGAATTCTCTGGGTCAACTTAGTCAAGTCTGGTGAGCTCCGAGGGCCAGGGAAGGTCCAGAAACTGTGGGCTCCTTGGGACTGGGAGCACTAGAAGACAGGGTCTCTGGATCCTCAGGGTGGGGATCTTCATCAGGGTCATCACCCTCCACAGGCACAAGCCCTGCCAGCCTTTTGCTGGCTTCCCATAGCCGATGAGCTGCCTGGTCATCTCTGGCGGCTGGAAGTACCTCCTCCACATGGCAGTTGGCAAAGTACCTCCCACTGAGGGGCTCGAGGCCCTCCTGCAGAGCACAGTACGGGGGAGCCAAGCCAGTGGGCACAAAACAGGTTGTAGCCATCCAGAAAGGTGGCGCAGGAACAGCTCTGAGTTCACAGGTCCTGGGTGGGCCGCATAGCAGGTAACACCAGTGCCCTCAAGCTGGGTGGCGAGCTCCCGGGCAAACAGTACGTTGGCCAGCTTACTGTCAGCATATGCCGGCAGCTCTTGTCGCCAGCCCACCACTGGGCAGTTCAGTCTTGTGAAGTCCAGGCGCCCAAGCCTGTGGGCAGCTGAGGACACCACCACCACACGGCTGGGAGCACACATCCTCAGGCGGGGCAGCAACAAGTGTGTTAGCAGGAATGGGCCAACGTGGTCCACCTGCAGCAGCAGGTTAAAGGTCTCACGCGTCTGGCCACAAGAACTGATCCCAGCATTGTGGATGAGGATGTCCAGGAGTGGCTCCTAGCTCAGGAAGGCAGTGGCAAAGGCCTGAACTGAAGCCAGACTGGCCAAGTCCAAGGCCATGAAGATGACCTCATTGTTTCTACTCTCCTGCCGGAGATCAAAGGCGGCCACCTCCCCGCGCTCCCGTCTGCTGCAGGCCAGCACCACGTGCGCTCCACGGCGCGCCAGCTCCAGCGCTGCTGTCATCTTGCTGAAGCCGCTGTTGGCCCCTGCGGTGGGCGGGAACCA
This sequence comes from Dipus sagitta, assembly GCA_036346955.1. NCBI lineage: Eukaryota > Metazoa > Chordata > Mammalia > Rodentia > Dipodidae > Dipus > Dipus sagitta. Next base: position 217,044,216 of record CM070770.1, read on the forward strand.
GCTGAGCTGGTCTGACCCGGGCGGGCCCCAGCGCCTTGCTGCCCACCCCCCTCCCATCTACCGCAAAAGCCATTTTCTTATCCAACCATAGTTTAACTATCATCACAATCCTTTTTTCTTCATCACATCAAGATTTCGTGAAGATAGTCTGGAGATGTCACTCAGCCAGTAGAGTGCAAAAACCTTGGGTATGGTCCTCAGCATTGCATACAACTGGGAGTGATAATACATCTCTTCATTCAGGATGTATAATCAGGAGGATCAGAAGTTCAAGGTGATCCTTGGATACATAGTGACTTCAAGGACAGCTTGGATGAGATGAGACCCTTTCTCAAGAAACAATTCATGACATTGATGGCAGTTATAGTTCTGCAATCTTGTCTACAGATGTCATTCAAATATCTTCATAAGTTGATAGTACATTCTGTGGGCAAATACTTTGCATGGGCCACTCAACTGATTTCTTGGGATAAGTTCAATGAGAATGGAACTTCATTCATTCAACTCTACCAATGTGTCCATAAGAGCTCTGCCATCCAACATGTGATGGTGCTGGGTCTGGAAAACAGAAAGAAATCTTCTACATACTATGCCCTCAAAATGACTAGGTCACACTAACCTTCAAACTTCCATTAACTGTGCCAATTTCTTATTCCTGTTTCCCATATATTGCAGCTTGTCTCTTTACTCTGAGACTTGTGAGGCAGAAAGAGCTTCACTAGGCATTGGGAGGTTTTCCCTATCAAATGTCTATAGCTGCTTCTGAGCACACTATCCATGTTCAGTGTCTTCTGTCACCACACATTGATAACAAGTACCATGCTCACCAGTCCATGAGCAGGGCAAGGACACTGGATAACCTAGTAAGAAATCTCATGCAGAGACAAAGCTGGAGCTCAACCCCAGAGACATGCAGGGCTTGCCACATTAGCAAGGCATGAGGGTTCTGGTGGTTTGGGACATGCCATGAGAATCCTGGGAGAGAGTCACAGCATGGGCTTGTGGCTCTGAAGTATATCTGTGCTTTCTGCTGAAGAAATAGACTTATGGTTTGAGACCTGTGTGTAATGTGGTCTAACAGAAACTAGTACCCACCCTAAGGACAGCAAGAGACTGGCCCTGGAACTGAAGGCTTATAAAGGGCTTTATAGGACCCACCAAAATTATAAACTGATGTTCCATGTGTTCTAGAACACAGCACCAACAGTGAACTGTTGTGTAAAAGTCAAATTTTGGGGCTGGGGAGATGGCTCCCTGGCAAAAGGTGCTTGCTTGTGAAGCCTGGCAGCCTGGGTTTCATTCCCCAGTACCCACATAAAGCCAAATGCACAAAGTTGTACATGTTTCTGGAATGACCTCTTACCATTGCAGACAAATTCTAGCTTTCTTTTTCCTACCCTGCTAGAGCTTGCCAGCCCAACGGTTCAAGCCTGATGGGGAGTGAGGGTTAAAGAAATACAAGAGACAAGAGTACAAGAAAGGACTATAGACAAAGGATGAATCCCCGTTTATTTCTCAGCAGTCCATTTTATAAGTTCTTGCAACCAATAAGCCAATGTACAAAAATATTCCATGACCTTTACATGTTTCTATCAAAACAACTTCTTCCTGTTACAGAGTCACGCACCTCGACCATGTCTCAGTGCAAAAGTTATTCAAAGATTGGGAGACAGGCAGACCCTTTGTTCCCAGCAATAATTTCCTCATACAAGCACAAGAGTTAAAGGATTGGTCAGCTCTTGCCAGAAATGCTGAATTTACACAATCTTGCTTGCTTGCCAGTGCAAAATGTCTTATTGCCACACAGCCCAGTGCTACATATTTAAGGCCAGCCCAATGGCTCCTGACACTACCCTAAAATTCATAATATAGAACTCATTCTAATTTTTTAAGAGAGGTCTTTGTTTTAATTTTAAGCTTATCATTTTATTTTAATTTTAGATAAAACTTGAGGCAACAATTCAAGTAAATGCAAACTCAATATGTATTTACAAACTCTATAGTAAAACCCTCCCTAACCCCAAACATATCCTACCAACTTTGTTTGACACATTCTATAGAGACCTTGGGCTTGGACTCACTATGTTCAGTCTCCTGTAATAGAAAACTTTACAGTGTCCATGACTTAACTAAGCTGTTGCTCATTTCTCTCCTAAAAAGAAGTTCAGGTAAAGAGTACCTGGGTTGCTGAAGCAGATGGTCCCACAACCACTGAGATAATATCTAGAGCACCACTGTCAGTGCTGCATCTAGCCAGCAGGAAGGGAAACAGGGTAGAGAAGGGTAGGGCTAGGTACCCAAGGGATAGGTGACACAGAGAGACTGCTTAGTGTGCATCTAACAAGATCCCAGGATGGGTAGGGCCACAACCATCTCTGATTCTCAGTGTTGGTGACCTGGTGACACCTCAGGGACACCAAATAACAGTGAATATGTTGAGTCCTGCAAGTCATGTAGTGACAGAGTATTAAGATGACCAGGGGCCTTATATAAATTTCTTGAAATGATAGCTTTGTGAAGAGCTGCCTTGAGCAGCTTGGCTTGAATCATCTATAGCTGCCTATGAGAACAGAGCTCTTGATGTACAAGTAATAGTTTGCAATGAAGGATCACAAGTGCCTCACTAACTAGTTTCTAAGACTGTCTTCACAATGTTCCTAAAACTTTGGAGCTGCCCCCAAGGAAGGCTTCAAAAATAAAACTCACTCACATGTCTGGTTTGGAGTCTACTGCATAGGTCTTGCATGTACTGCTTCCAGAGTTCACGCAGAGGGAGAAGTGTGTCTGTCAGGTTGAAGGGTTAATGACTCCCCTTGAAACTAGAGGGGACTGAAGGGTAAATGACTTTCCCTGAAATTAAGAGGCCTTGAGAATATCAAAGTCATTTAGTCCCAGATTAGCTTAACAACTATCATAATTGATGCACTTCCATTAACTCAGAAGACCTTGCAGAAACAGAAACTGTCTGGGGCATCCTACATTAGACATGCTTGCTAAAAAAGCTTATTCTGAGTCTTTCAGAGCAAGGCCACAAATAACTACAGTTCCTTATCCACTTCCCTTAGACCTGTATCTGGTCTAGGCTGTTTTCCTCAGGGACCTCCTTATAAGTCTGAACCTAAGCCTAGCTCAGTGCTTCAGCCTCCATCCCACAGGAAGTTTGCAGCCCTCACTGTGCTTCAATAAACAGTTTCTGCCTGTTTGAGATCAAATCTGACATTTCTCTTGTGCCTTTCTTTCACACTTTCCTTATATATCTGGTGCTGTGACTTGTGTCAGAGCCTTCAGGAACTTTTGGGCTGTGTGCCCCCTCCTTCTCTTTCCCTCTCTCTACCTCACTTCCTGTGCTTCACTCCCTCATGAGCACAGACACTCACTATGCTCACTATTCTGGACTAAACAGTCACCAGTTGTGACCTGTGACCTCTGTCGGACATAGGCAGGGCCCTGGGTTAAAGCAAACCTAAGCTGTCTGACACAAAGTCCCCAGGCTAGGGAGAGGTCACAGCAGCCTGAACTGCCTCATATCTCAGGGACCAGACTGGCAGGGGAGCTCCTCCCCCCATTCCCGGGGGTTTCAGTGAGCCAGCATCCTTCCCTCATTCTTGGGGGTTGCAGTGAGCCTGGACCCCTGGACAAAATCTCAGACACCAAGATCAGCAGGAAGTAAAGCTACTCCCTCTCCAAGTGTGGGATACCTGGACATTCAGATAAGACTTAGGCTTTGCCCATAACCCTGTGGGCTTTGGCCAGTTGCCTAGGAAACTCCTTATATGGTATCAGTCTGCACCTTTTCAAAGCCCATACCCCATACCATTGCCTGTGTGCTGGAATGAATGTCCTAATATACTAATTAGGCATTAGCAAGCAACCTTGTACATCCAATCCCCTTAGGACCCTGAACTGCTTATAAACCCATTTCCCTGACAATAAATGGAGAGCTGTTCACAGAAACTGTCTCCTGAAAGTCTTTTCTTTTGCACACTCACCACCATGGTTGCCTGGGCAACCCCTTTGGGAGACTTCGGCCAGCCACAGAGGGAGGACCCAGGGACCCACAGACCCCCAGTCTTTTGGGGCTTTTGTCTATGTAAGTGGCTCAATTGCTGTTCAGTTTCATGGTTCATGGAGCTTTATTAGTGTTCTGTGTAAGCCCAGCTTGATACCTGGCATCTTCTTCCTTTTCTTCTTTCTCTCATCCTGAACCCTAGATTGTGTGAACTCAGTGGCTCATTTGCAGAGACTGAGGAATTCTGGCCAAGGTGCATTCTGATGAACGTCCAAAATCCCTCTCTGAGTTTAGCCAAGTCTCCGACAACTCTTTGGGTAATCCACCAGGTCATGTTTCTTTCTCTCCCTTCATCTCCTCTCTTCCTGGACTTTTGAACTCCAGATGGAGAGGCCATTCACCATCTGACTGACATCCATCCACATCCTCATCAAATTACAACTTTCAGGACAAGGTATTCACTCTCAGTCTGTGGCAGAGGAACCCCATGTCAGACTGTAGAAACTCTGAGAGTTTCACACTCTCTCTACTGTCCACAGATGATCAGAGGCTACAGAAGCCCCCTCACACACATATTGTTCCACTGGACCCCTCAAGCATTACAAATGAGGTGGTGTTCTCTCCTAATTCTTGGGTCTCACCTCATTGCCCTCCCTAAGCCTCAGAGACATACCTGGTTGTGGGATCAGCCACTCCACTTAGTTCTTGTCCTCCAAAATGGGCTCCAAATTATCTGTCCCAAAAGACACTTTAGGGCTGGAGAGTTGGCTTAGTGGTTAAGGCACTTGCCTACAAAGCTAGAGGACCCAGGTTTGATTCCCAGGACCCACACAAGCCAGATGCTTAAGGTGGCACATGTGTCTGGAGTTTGTTTGCAGTGGCTAAAGGCCCTGGTGTGCCCATTCTCTGTCTCTCTCTTTTTTATCTCTCTCTGTCTCTTTCTCTCCCTTTCTCTACCTCCTTCTCTCTCTCTCTCTCTCTTCCTCTCTCTCTCTCTCTCATAAAATGAAATAACTTTTTTAAAACAAGAGAGGAAGAATTTACTTTTAAAAAAGGCACTCTATTGGCATGTCTCAAAACTAATTTAAAAAACTTGGATTATCTGAGCACCTGCCTACCAAATTACTCTGACTCTCTATTCAAATTCAGCCCAATGTTCTCTATAAAATAGTCAGAGTTTGGTTCTACTCACTGGTAAAGAAAAATGAAGTTATGAAATTTGCAGGAAAATGGATGGATCTGGAAAGGATCATACTTAATGAGGTAACCCAGGACTAGAAAACCAAACATCACATGTTCTCTCTCATTTGTGGATCAGAGCTTCAAATAACTGGACTTCTGTGTGAGTAGGAAGAAAACTCAGTAGCATAGGCAAGTAAGCTAGAAAGGAGATATAAAGGGAATAAAAAGGGAGCAAAGGGGACCTAATAGGATGGTATTGTATATATGTAAATAGAAGAAAGGTGAAAAGGCCTAACTGAAGCCAGGGGAAGAGACTGAGTAAGGAAAGGTGGAGGGAGGTCTAATCAAAATATAAAAGGATATAAATAAGTCATATGGAAACCTACGTTTTTGGACAATGGAACACACAGGAGCCACAGATTGTTACTAGAAAAATTTCAGTGCCAGGGATGGAATATTTTCCAGTGAGTTGTTGGCCATGGGGGTCCCTAATTGCCCCCCAAACATTACAGGCCACTGTAGATTTCAACATTCTCATTGATCTTGATAACTTTCTCCAATGACTCAGCAAATGGACCAAGATTCTCTACCTCCAGAGCTTCTTTGTCCTCTGGTCCCATCCTACCCTTTGTCTTTCTTGTTCTACCTACCTAGCTCTTCTCTGCCACTGACAAACCTTTAAAGCTCCCTCCAAATGAAGGTCCTTCCAGAACTCATTTCCTTTTCACTCAATACATGAACCCCTTCCCTGTAATTACCCCCAATCTCTCTGCTACACTTGCTTCCCCCAGTCCCCTTCCCCTCCTCCTGCTCCTTTATCTCAGTCCCCATCTTCACCTCCTCATCTCCCATCAACTCCCCTTCTGCACCTGCTTCCCTCCAGCCCCCACCACACCATCTGTTTCCTTACATCAGCCCCCTGAAACTCCCATTCATCACCTCCTCATCCCCCACCCAACCCCCTTTTAAACCTGATCCCTCCAACCCCCTTCCACTCCTTATGCCTCTTTACATCAGCTCACTAAAACTCCCAAGAATGATGATCCCATTGCTACCATACACACCCCTTTTCTTTCTCCCTTTCCCCCTCCCTCCCTGCCCCACACTAGATCATGAAGAGAACCAATAGGGAGATTTGGTATGATCCCTCTATTTGAAGTAGCAGGGAGAGACAGACCCACTCCTGTCCAAGTCCCTTTCACTCTCAATGAAATAGATTCAAGAGTTCCGCTGCAGCTGGCTTGGAGCTGCCTGGACTCTGCAAGCTTGCTGCAGAAACAAGCCCCTAGCTCTGCCTTCCTGATTGAAGTGTTTCTGGTCTACAAATTCCCAGATAATTCCAAGATGCCCTGTTCTAGAGGGTGTACATGTGGATTCCATAGTCTGGGTTGGTACCTGATAGTTTTTGGAACTGAGGCCATGATTTAAAGTAGCCTGTTTTGAAGGTTCCCCTGCTTCTGGCTTGGGGCTGCCTGGACATGGTGAGCTTCTTGAAGAAGCAGGCATCTGGCTCTTCTTTCCTGATTGAATGGCCCCTGGGTTCCAAACTCCTGGATCCCCTCCTCTGGAGGGTGAATGCACAAGTTCCTAGTTGTATCCCCACCTCCCAGTTCCCTGGTACCACTGACGCTGCCCTGGGAAGGCCTGGTCCCTGTGTGGGGGCTGCGGAAGCAGACCTTTTGTTCTGGTTTCCTGATTGGCCACTGGGTACCCATATCCCTATTCCCCTGAGTCAGAGAGTGGACCAAACATTGTAGGAGCTGGCCTCTTGCCCCTGACTCTCCAGCTTCCTGGCTTCCTGGTTCCCCAATCCCTGATCACAATGCCCTGAAGAGTATGTGCAAGTGAGTAAAACAGAGCCCCCAGTTTCCCACCGCCCAGTTCCCCAACTACATTTGGTGTACTTGCAATCACCACAATCTGTGTATCTGTGGTTATAACCCCATCATACACCAATCAGGTTCACATGTAAAACAGCACACTCTGGAGATCCTACAAGGACAAATACTTGCTTCCCCGTTCAATAGAATAAAATGTTTCCATGAAATGGATAGACCAAAACACACACACAAAAACAATGAAAGTCAGGAAAATGAGAGATTTCTGCTAAGGATGCCTAGTCTCACAATGGAAGCCTCCAGTGAAATCATAGATAAATCAACAGAAATTGAATCCCCAAATGACACACAAACCAATCCCCAAATGACAACCAGCCAATGTGACCCTGGTCAAAAGAATTGCTGAACTGGAAGAAAACCATCAAAAAAAAATCAATGAAATTGAGCAAAATCATCTCTTAGAGCATTCAGCTTTTGACGGTATGCTTAACTTAATTGAAGAAAATCGTAGAAGCCTCAAAAGAGATACAAATGAATTGAATGTGAGTAAACAAATGGAAAATATCAATAACGAATTGATTAAGATTATTGAAGACTTGATTCCAGGAAGCATCAAGGAAATCAGGAGCCAAACTGAAATTGTACCTCAAAACAGAGATGGACATGATACAAAATAACACAACAGAAAACAAGAATCAAATAGAATTTATAATAACCTCTCTAGAGCCCCTCACTAACAGAATTACTCATGTGGAAGACAGAAGAAATTAATCAGGAGGCCAAAAACTTTGCTAAGTTCAAAAAAATCAAGTGAACAGAATAAAAGGTAACTGTGGGATACCCTAAAAAGACCAAACAACTAGATCATTTTATACTAGAAGGAGAGGAAATCCAGGCCAGAGGCCTAGAGAACATATTCAACAAAATTATTGAAGAAAATTTTCCCAATCTCTCAAGAAAGAGGCTCATACAGATACAAGAAGCCCACAGAAACAAACAGACAGGACCAAAGAAAAAACTCTCCAAGGCACATCATAGTTAAAATTCTTAACAATGAAAACAAAGAGTGAGTGCTAAAAACAGCAAATGAGAAAGAACTCACTACATACAAAGGAATCCCATCAGAATTACCTCAGATTTCTCAATGGAAATCCTGAAAGTCAGAAAGGCCTAGAATGGAACACTTCAAAGTCTAAAAAAAAAAAAAACCTATGGCTTCTAACCCAAGCTACTCAATCCAGCAAATCCAGCAAAAGTATCCCCCATAATAGATGGTAAAAGGAAATATTTCCATGAAAAAAGTGAACTCTATGATTATATGAACACAAAGACAAACCTACAGAGAATACTTCAGGGAATATTCCACACAGAAGAGTCAAACAACCGATTTCAAGAGCCAACAGAAAAAGATCACAATAACCAAAACTACACCAGGCTGAAAAAAGTACAAAACACAAGAGAGCACAAAAACCTCATCGTGGTAGGGATTAATTCAAACCTCACAGTTATAACCTTAAATATTAATGGTCTTAACTCACCCATCAAAAGACAAGTTAACAGGGTGGATCAAAAAAAATGGACTCATCTTCTGTCTTCAAGAAATCCACCTCACCACTAAAGAAAGACACCATCCCAGGGTGAAAGGATGGAAAATGATATTCCAAGCAAATAGAAATAAAAACAAGCAGGTGTTGCTATATTATTAATATCTGATAAAATAGACTTCAAAAGTAATCAAAAGGACAAAAAAGGTCACTTCTTACTCATCAAGGGAATGCTGCAACATGAGAACATCAGAATTATAAATCTATATGCACCAAATAGAGGTGCACCACAGTTTATAAAACAAAACCTACTTGACAACAAACAGAAATAAACACCATCACCATCATAGTTGGAGACTTCACTAATCCACTATTATCAATACAAAGATCATCCAAGAAGAAAATCAACAAGGAAATAATGGAGCTCAACAACACTGTTGACCAACTAGACCTAATGGATATCTAAAGAATTTTCCACCTCAACTCTAAATAATACACATTCTCAACAGCCCATGGTACCTTCTCCAAAATGGACCATAAATTAGACCATAAAGCATGCTTCCGTAAATTCAGGAAAACTGAAGTAACTTCCTGCATCATATTAGATCACAATGCTTTAAATCTAGAAATTAACAACAAGAGACACATCAAGAATGCCACCTGCTTCTGGAGACCAAACAACACACTTACAAACAATGAATGGGTTGTGGAAGAAATAAAAAAGAATTTGTCAAATTCCTACAATTGAATGATAATGAAAACACAACTTACCAAAATTTATAGACACACTGAAGGCAATCCTAAGGGGAAAATTCATAGCAATAAATGCATTCATAACAAAGAGGGATCCCAAATGAAACACAATTGTCCACCTAAAACCACTGGACAAAACAATAAGAATCCAACCCTAAGAGCTCCAGATAGAAAGAAATAATCAAAATCAGAGCAGAAATTTATGAATTGGAAACTAAGAAAACAATTAAGAAAATCAATGGAATGAAGAGCTAGTTCTTTGGAAACCTAAACAAGATTGAAAAACCCCTGGCCAATTTGATAAAACAAAATAAAAGGAAGTCTCAGATTAACAAAATAAGAAATGGCCAGTGTGATGGCACATGCCTTTAATCCCAGCACTGGAGAGGCAGAGGCAAGTGGATTGTCATGAGTTCTAGGCCTCTCTGAGACTACATAGTGAATTCCAGCAGATCAGCCTGGGCTAGAGTGAGACCCTACCTCAAAAAAACAAAAAAGGGAGAGGGAGAGAGAGAGAGAGAGAGAGAGAGAGAGAGAGAGAGAGAGAAGAAAGAAAGAAAAGAAAAGAAAGGAAAAGAAAAGAAAAGAAAAGGAAAGGAAAGAAATGAAAAAGAAGAGGTCCAAACAGACATAAATGAAATTGGAGGATTCATCAGGGCATACTTTCAAAGACTCTGCTCCACAAAATTGGATGATCTGGAAGAAATGGATGAATTCTCAGACACATACCATCTACCAAAACTAAACTCAGAGCAGATTATTCTCCTAAACAAATTTACCATATCCATGGAGGTTGAATAGTAATCAAAAACTGCCCCCAAAAGAAAATCCTGGGACTGGATGGCTTCTGAGCTGAATTCTACCAAACCTTTATTGAAGAACCAATTTTTCTGAAACTGTATTGCATAATTGGAGAACAGGAACTCCTCCCCAACTCATTTTATGAAGCTAGCATCAACCTAATATCAAAATCAGATAGAGATGCAACAAGAAAAGAACACTATAAGCCTATATCCCTGATTAATGTAGATGCAAAGATTCTGAACAAAATCCTTGTAAACAGAATTCAACAACACATAGAAAGCATTATTCCACTTGACCAAGTAGGCTTTATCCCAGGGATGCAGGGATGTTTCATCATGTGGAAATTGGTCAATGAAATACACCACATAAATAAACTTAACCATAAGACCTGCATGATCATCTCAATTGATGCAAAGAAGGCCTTTGACAAAATACAATACCACTTCATGATCAAAATGCTAGAGAGAATAGGCATGGAGGGTTTATATCTCAACACAATAAAAGTCATATGTAAAAGCATCTAAAGCCCAAATAATACTTAATGGGGAAAGGCTCAAGGAGTTCCCATTAAGATCAGAAACAAGACAGGGGTGCCCACTCTCACCACTACTGTTCAACATAGTACTAGAAGTACTAGTCCAAAATAAAAGGGATAGAAATTGGAAAAGAAGAAGTAAAGTTAGCCTTGTTTGCAGATGACATGATCCTGTACATAAGTGACTAAAAGGTCTCCATCTCAAAACTTCTAAAGGTGATTAATTCCTTCAGTAAAGTGACAGGATACAAAATCAATGCACAAAATCAGTAGCTTTTCTATATGCAAAGGACAAATATACAGAGAAATAAATCAGCAAGGCTGTCCCGTTTTTCAATAGAACCAAAAAAAAATTAAATAAGTTGGAATAACACTAACCAAAGAAGTAAAAAACCCATATAATGAAAACATAAAAAAGAAACTCAAGGAAGAAATCAAGGAGGACTTCAGAAGGTGGAAAGACCACCCATACTTCTGGATAGGTGGAATTAATATTGTGAAAATGGTTATTCTACCAAAAGCAATATACAGATTTCATGCAATACCAATAAAAAAAATTCCAGCATCATTCTTCACATAGACAGGAAAAATGATCTCAAAACTCATATGGAATGGCAGAAGGCCTCAGATATCCAAACATATCCTCAGGGGGAAAAAACACCTTTGGAGGTATCACCTTACCCAATCTAAAGCTATATTACAAAGCCATAGTATCAAAAACAGCATGGTACTAGCATAAAAACAGAAACATAGACCAATGGAACAGAATTGAAGACATGGACCTTAGGTCCAGTGACTACAGCTACTTGATTTTGACAAAGGTGCCAATAATGTAGACTGGAGAAAAGACCACATCTTCAACAAATGGTGTTGGAAAAATTTGATAACCATATGTATAAAAATGAAACTAGACCCATTCATCTCTCCATACACAAAAATAAAATCCAAATGGATTAAAGACCTCAATATAAGACCTGGAACTCTTCTCCTACTGGAAGAAAAAAATAGGAGGCACTCTTCATGATAAAGGAGTTAGGAAAAACTTCCAGAACAAAACCCTAGGAGCCCAGGAAATTAAATAAGCACTCAACCAATAGGATCTCACGAAGCTAAAAGGCTTTTGCACAGACAAACACACTCTAAGCATAGCCAATAGATTACTCACTGAATGGGAGAAAATCTTCACCAGCTATACCACTGACAGAAGCCTAATATGTAGAATCTACAAAGAACTCAAAAAAACTGAACAATAAAAACATCAAATGACCCACTCCAAAAATGGGGCAGAGAACTGAACAGGGATTTCTCAGAGGAAGAATTATAAGTAACTAACTCACACTTAAGAAAATGTTCAACATCCCTATCCATTAGGGAAATGCAAATTAAAACAACCATGAGATTCCATCTTAAACTAGTAAGGATAGCAAAAAAAAAAAAAAAAAATCTAACAACAACAAATGTTGGTGAGGATGTGGAAAAGAGAAACCCACATCCACTCTTGGTGGCCATGCAAACTTGTACAACCACTACAGAAATCAATATGGAGATTCCTGAAAAGGATGAACATAGAGCTACCAAGAGACCCAGTTATTCCCTTACTGAACATTTATCCTAATTGCTTCATGCATCACTACAGACATATTTGCTCAACCATGTTTATAGTTGGTCAATTCATTATAGCTAAGAACTGGAATCAACCCAGATGTCCATCATTGGATGAATGGATAAGGAAGTTGTGGTATATTTACACAATGGAATTCTACTCATCAGTAAGAAAAAAAAAAAAAATGATACAATGAAATGTGTAGAAAAATTGACAGACCCACCTGGCTAGACTTGAACAGATCATACTCAGTAAAAACACACAGTCACAGAAAGACAAATGCTGCATGGTGTCACTTATCTGTGGTCCCTAACCTTGACCTGCTCAAGTTACTGACATACCTGATAGGCAACTCAAGGCCCAGAAAATAGGGATGGAAGGGTTGGGGGGAAGGAAGGGGAGGATAAGAGACAGAAACAAACACAAAACTAAATCCAAAATGAGCTAGTACCACAGAAATTTTATCCTTGGAGATAGCTTAAAAGATATAACCCTCAAAATGAGGGAGTACCTGAAGAGGGTGGGATGAAGTCTAAGCTTAAGAGAATATTTTTTTGGTCTCTGGCCAGTACCAAAGATTGATCAGAGAGACCTATGGGGTCCCCAAATAAAGACAGCTTTCTGTCAAAGCACTTGATTACCCATCTGAGGTAAAAGCTAAGACTCTATTGCTGATGACACCAAAACTGCTAACACGGAGCATGTAGAGACTTGGCTGGAATTCAGAAGAAAGCCAGTCCCCAGGCAGTTAACCTGTAGCTACTGTGGGGAAATTAGCCAACAACGTCCGAGCAACCAGAGGTCTAAGCTACTCAGAAGCAAACACTCTGACAAGGTATACGTGCCAGTGCAGTGCACACAGTCTTTGAGGGTAAGCAATAGCTCTCTGATTGGCTAAGAGATCCACTCAGTGTAAAGGACCCATATCTGGAACTGGGAATCAGATCACAACCCTATGGAGACAAAGATTATATTCTCCACTGTCTAGGTCTCACTAGTCTTTGGCTAAAAGCAGGGTTACACACACAAAAAAATTTCTTCCTAAATTAATAATCCTTTTTTTTCTTTTTTTCTTTATTAATTAGTTTTGTATTCAGCAAATACAGTCAGTTTGGTACCATTATTAGGCTCATCTGTGACCTACGCCCTCCCGTTGGCCCCTCCTTGTTGAGCTATATGGGTCATGCATTGTGGAGTTAGCCCACAGTTATGGGTAAGCTAAATGTCTCTGGATATTGTGACCCAACATGTGGCTCTGACATTCTTTCCGCCCCCTCTTCCGCAAAATTTCCCTGAGCCATGTTGGGTTCATTTTTGGTCTGCTTCAGTGATGAGGTGTTGGGAGCCTCTGAGGCTCTGGCTCTCTGATTTGGTAGGAGTTGATTTTTCTCTGTGTTGATCTCCTTCCCCCTTCTGCTGGTATCCAGTTCATCAGGAAAACAGCACTCTGGCTTGTTTTGCCAATTTTTCTTAGTTTCAGCTGGGGCCCTTTTGAGGTATGATGGGGTGGCTCTCTCCTTAGGATCTACATCTATCTGAAAAAGAGAAGCAGATTCTCCAATGGAGAGTAAGTTAGCACCAGGACAAATGAGATAACCCTTACTTTTTTTTTTATAGGGAATTTAATAGGTGTAGGTCCTTTTGTAGTGCATGATTGATGGTAGCTTGATAATGGAGAGTGGGCTGCCGGAGTCTGCCAGCTGAAAGGGTTTGAGCCTGATGGGGAGTGAGGATTAAAGAAAGACAGGAGAAAGAATGAAAGCAAGTACTCCAGTCCAGGACTGAAGCAAGGACTGAAGCGTGGTTTATTTCACAGCATTCCTTTTTATATCTTCTTACAAACAGTTTTCCCATGGACAAAAATTCCATGAGCTTCACACAAGTTTCTATCAAAAACTCCTTCCTGTTACAGAGTTTCTGCACTTCAATCACTTTTCAGTACAAAAGACTATTAAGGCCAGCCAAAAGTCTTCCTGAATATACATAATCTTGCTTACATGTAGGTGCTAAAGTCTTGCTGCCAAAGGGCCCAGAAGTATGGATACCAGGCCATTCAAATGGCTTCTGACACTTCCCCCTGTTTTATTTATTATTTTTTATGAACCGGCCCTTCTGGGCCTCGGTGCAGAAAGACTGTGCCTGTCTTAGGTTGTCCTCTATGATATTTAGGCCTTACCCATCATTGGTACACGAATTCCATTATTCATGCCCTGTCTTAGGTTGACCTAACTTGAGAGAATCTTACCTGTCTTTGACTACCAACCTCTGTAGGGGCTTTAAGATAATGTCTCAGGAAGCTGGGGTCAGGTCCGTAGCTGTATCCCATGTATTTCTGCACGGATATCCATAATGGATCTCAAAAGGCATTTAACGAGTATGGGCAGCAGACACAGAATGAGCAAAAGACAAACACCTGTAGCAGCAAAGCTTCCTGTCCAAGAAGTGAGAGAATTCCATCCAGGCAAGGCAGACTTAAAAGCAGATATCAAGTCATCAGCAGCTTTAGCTGCATCAAAAGTAAGATGATTATTTTGTAAAGACAAAATCTCTGAATGCAACTGAATCAGATCCAAGGAAATATTATCATTATGCCAAATACCTCTTAAATGCATTTTTATCTTTTCCCAACGCTGTTGACTGTCATTATATTTTTTAGAAGTAACTCAAATCCATTGAAAATCTACATGACACTCCAAATGAGTTCTAACTTTCAACCCTAGTATCTCTTCACCCAAATACATAACCTCATCACACAGAGCATCTATTTTTTCTTCCAATTTTCTATATATATCTACTTGAGTTCCTAGAGAAATAGAAACATTTTTGGATAATTCATTAACAAAATGTGCAGTTTGAACTTCTGTGTGACAAAGCAACAGCTGCAGTAGTAGCAGTAGCTAACAATGTAATAAAAGCTAGGATGCCTGCAATTACTAATCCTATCACTCTTTTTGGTCTACTTAAAGTATTCTTTACTTCCTGTAACACCTGTATTCCCTTGTCAGAATACCAAGGCCTCATTACATTAACAGGAATCATAACAAATGCTGGTTGCTTAAAAATCATAACTCTATCAGAGGACAATTCTGAAACACAATTAGACAAAGTACAATTGTTACATGAAACCTTGAACATTTCCTCAGTCCATGTAATATTTATGTCTCCCATTAACATAGCATAGGGTGGAGTAACACAAGCCATGACCCTTCCCTTTGGCAGGGAAGAACTGTCATTCCTGGGGGAGGTGACGCTCACTCCTCCCATGGCCGCAGCAACTTTCCATAAGGTAAGTCTGTTGGAAGCCCGCATCAGACCACCAAAGTCCAGCAGAGAGTCCACCAGTCCAGTCACTGTTCCATTTACCACTCCCTTCTGCTCCAGGATTTCCTGACCAGCCCTTAACATGCCTTTCAGTTCCAGAGATGTTACACATGATGTAAGCAGTCCCAACACACCTGTTCCAATGCAAAGACCTGTTAAACCAAGGTGATTGTCCCTCACAGGGGGCAAAAGCATCTGGTGACTCGGCTCCTCTGACTTGATTCCCTGAGGGGAGCCTAATAGAGACTTGTGAAATTGACCCTTGACTTGCCCTTTTCCCTTTGTCTGCTGAATGCTTTACAATCACATTCCTCGGTTGAATTTTCAAACATCCAGTTACTTCTGTTTTAGTTAGGCATATTGGAATACCAGTGCCATGACCGGTATAATTGATTCCAAATTTCTGATGAGCCTGCATATTCCTACTGGATGGCATGCCTAGTAAATGAGTATTGTTTACCAAGACTATAATTTCTCTATCTTCCCAAGTTGCTGGGTGTAAGATGGGTGGGTCAGGAACATAAGCCCAATACAGCTCACTGTGGATCATCGGGAGTTGAATCCACATCATCAGGAGCAGAGGCATCATTCTTCTGATGTTCAATCCCTGTGAACCAGACCAACCTCTCTGGCAGCCACCTGGCATTGTCGGCGTCCTGTGGGAAAACACAAACATACCCTCGTCCCCATATTAATACCGGGTCGGGGCCATGCCATTGTCCATCAACGGGGTCCTTCCATGTAACCTGAGTGTAAGTGTCCAATGTTCTAGGATGCCATAATCTGTCTGCAGCAGAATGACCGGATGCATCCACATTTAAAAAATTTTAAATAAAGAGTACATGATTTAAAGCATTCTGTGGAGACCAAGGGTATAACTCCCCCTTTTTTATTTTTTGTAATTGATTCTTTAAAGCTCCATGAGCATGTTCAACAATTCCTTGTCCCTGAGGGTTATAAGGTATGCCTGTTTTATGAACAATTGATAATTGGGCACAAAAGCGCTGAAAAGATTGACTAGTGTAACCTGTACCATTACCTGTCTTTATAATTAATGGTATACCTGCTACATCAAAACATTTGATGCAATGTGCTATGACATGTTTAGTAGCTTCCCCAGTCTGTGCTGTAGCCATCAGAAATCCTGAGTAAGTATCAATGGATACATGAACATATTTTAATTTTCCAAATTCAGGAATATGAGTTACATCCATCTGCCACAGATGATTTGGTTTTAATCCTCTAGGGTTTATTCCATACTGAGGAATTGAGTGATATTCAGGACAGGTATTACATTGTCCCACAATTTGCCTAGCAGCTTCTCTAGTAATTTGAAGCTGTTTTCTTAAACTTTGACTATTTTGATGATGTAAATTATGAGATCTTTGAGTTAATTCCAATTGAGATATGCCTATGATCTGTGTGGCTTTATCTGCCATATCATTTCCCAATGCTAAAGGACCTGGCAAGCCTGAATGAACTCGTGTGTGACCTGCAAAGCAAGGATGAGAGTGAGCATGCATGTATCTTTGTATTTGACTAAACAAATCTTGCACTTGAGTATTAGCTGTTTCAATATAAGACACGGTCTCAAGCACCTGTAAAGCTCTAGCAATATATTGACTATCAGTATACAAATTAAATGGAGTTGCAGCTAAAACATTAAATACTGTAGCTACAGCTCTAAGTTCCACTACTTGAGCTGACGCTGGGGGAGTAGAAAATGAATAAGACTGTTCTTGAATAACATATGCTGCTCTGCCATTAGAGGATCCATCTGTAAACACAACTAAAGCATCTACAATAGGCTCTGCCCTGACTGTGTGGGAGAAAATAAAGGAGTGAGAATTTGCAAATTGCAACAATTTGTCTTTAGGGAAATGATTATCTATAATACCAGGATAATGTGCAAAAGCAATAGCCCAAGAGTCCACATTTTGAAATAGCCAATCTACTTGTTGCTTTGTAAAAGGAACCATTGGGCACTAGGAAACCAAAAATGCCTCCATCTTAAATAATGACTCCATTTTGTGATAAGTTGTCATTCTGGAAAGTCACAAGATCTGCAATTGTTAACCCGTGCATGGAGAAAGAACAATGTAACCCATAAAGAATGAGAAAGTCGTTATCTTGTGGCTCTGGGGCTGGGGCCTTATCCTGTGAAACATCTTGTGCCTTTGGGGCCAGAACCCTATCCTATTGAAATGGAACTGTAGCAATACCTAAACTGCTGACAAACTTCCCTGTTCTGCTGTATAAGAGGCACCCTGAGAAAAATTAAAATTGGCAGCTTGATCAGACTCCTGTCTTGCTGTTGGTTCCTTGTGTCTCTTGTCCCTTTCTTTTCAGGTTTTCTGGGGTCCGTGCTCCCATTGAAGCCCTGCTGGCCGGGGCAATAGCAAGTTCCTTTCCAAAATATGTTCTAGAGTTTACTTGAGCCATTTGAATTAAACAAGCTACTGCTTCATAATAAGGAGTCAACACTCTGGCAGGAGAAACAGGTAAATGTAGCCACAATAGAGGTCCTTCTTGCCGTAAAACTGCAGTTGGAGTATGTTCAGTGGCCAGAACATATGCAGCCCATCCCTGAGAATAATCTATATATTGAATTTGTTGTTGCTCAATAGCTTGCTTTACTAAGGCTAATGCCTTACGTCCCTCATCTGTTAACTGACGTACAGACTTTGGATTTGGATCTCCTTTTAAAATGTCAAAGAGAGGCTTTAATTCTCCAGTATTAATTCTTAAATGAGGTCCAAACCAATTAATATCTCCCAAAAGCTTTTGAAAATCATTTAAGGTTTGTAACCCATCTTCCCTGAGTTGAATTTTTTGTGGGAATATGGTTTTTGGATATAATCTGTGTCCTAAATATGAATATGGTGGCTCAGTTTGAACCTTATTTGGAGCTATAATTAATCCTTGTTCTTTTAAGGCCCCCTGTAAATGCTAGTAAGCTAACAATAATAATCCCTCCTGTTTGAACACCAGGAGAATATCATCCATATAATGAATAATATATACTTGAGGATAGGCCTGTCTAGTCTTTGTTACAGCTTGAGCCACAAACTTTTGACACAAGGTGGGGCTGTTGGCCATATCCTGGGGCAGCACTTTCCAATGAGACCTTTTCATAGGCTCCTTAAAATTGATAAACAGCACACTGAAGGCAAATCTTTTACAATCTTGAGGAGCAAGAGGAATAGTATAAAAACAATCTTTAAAATCCAATATAATTTTATAAGTATCTTTAGGAATAGCAGAAGGCGTAGGCAACCCTGGTTGCAAAACTCCATCAATTCCATTGTTTCATTTACCTTCCTAAGATCCTATAATAATCTCCATTTTCCAAACTTCTTTTTTATAACGAAAATTAGAGAATTCCAAGGTGAATTTGAAGGGGCAATATGACTGCTTTCAAGCTGTTCCTGTACTAACTGCTCTGCAGCCTGAATTTTCTCAGCAGTAAGAGGCCATTGATCCACCTACACAGGGTCCTCACTCTTCCAAGTTATGGGATTTGCATGAGGTACAGGTTGTCCAATGACCCCCTCTAAAAATACCCCAAGCCTGACCTTGGAGGCCTAGGTACTGGTGATATGGGCTCTAGTCGCCCTTGTACATTCTTGCCCAAACCTTGAGCCGACAAGAGCCCATGATTTAACATTTGATTGGAAACTATATTACTAGGACTATAAAAGATAAATTCCCATGCAACTCATGACATCCCTTCCCCACAGGTTCACAGGTAAACCTGGAACAATATATGGCTGAAAAGTTCCTCTATGCCCTTCTTCATCTCTCCATTGTAACAAATCACTGCTCTGTTCTGGGCTTTGAGTCTGTCCTATTCCCTGCAACTGAGTCACAGAGAACTGTTTAGGCCAATTAGGAGGCTACTGATCAGCTGTAAGCACTGAAACATCAGCTCCTGTATCTAATAAACCCTGGAACTTTCTACCATTAATATACAAAGTTAATTCTGGTCTCTGTGATCCAATGGCCTGGATCCAGTAAGCATCTGAAGAACTGAAACTTGCATCACCTCTTTTGTCCCTTTTACTAGCATTCTTAGTTTGCAATTGGGGAGTAATATTAATTGTGCTAATCGTTGTCCCTTATTAATTACTGATATTCCTCTAGGGGAATGGGTCATAACTTTAATTTCCCCCTCATAATCAGAATCAACCACACCAGGTGCTACTAAAATTCCTTTCAAGGTAGAGCTACTTCTCCCTAACAGTAGCCCAAGAGATCCTTTAGGTAATGGCCCATAAACACCTGTTGGTAAGGCCTGCATTACCATTTCTGGGGGTCAATACTGTATAGGTGGCAGAACTGAGGTCCAGTCCTGTGCTGTCTGGGGTTGCTCTGCAGAGGTCCTGAATGGATTGTTTTGCTGGGGGATAAAGTTCTGTAGTGCTCCATAACATTGTTGTGGGGCCTGGAGCTGGCCCCTCCTCCCGTTTCCCTGTGGGAGAAGATTCCCCATATAATCATATTTTGATTTACATTCGTTGGCCCAGTGTTTGCCCCTTTTACATTTTGGGCACAACTCTGGTTCCTTTCTGGGTGAATCATTCTTTTGCTTATGAGGACATTGTCTCACCTGATGTCCCATTTTACCACATCCAAAACAACTTCCTGGGGGAGCATTAACTTTTCTCTTATTACCCTTTTGTTGCTGAAAAAGAACCTCCTTTACTGACTTCCCTTGAAGGGCAGCAACCAAAGCTAGCCCTTGTGTATAGGATGGACCTATGTCAGAACATAGACTAATGTAATCAGTTATGTTCCCCTTTCTCCTAAATGGCCTCAAGGCTGCTTGACAAGCAGAGTTAGCATTCTCATAGGCTAATAATTTTACAAGTGCAAGTCCTGCTTCAGAATGCTCAACCAGTATGCTATCATCCTGTAATAATCTATCCACCAAGTTTTGATATAATTCATCGGGTCCTTGTCTAATTTTTGACATATCTTCAGTCCCCCTCCCAATGGATGGAAGCTTATGCCAAGCCTTTTTAGCTTGTGCATTAACCTGAGCAT
This sequence comes from Dipus sagitta, assembly GCA_036346955.1. Classification (NCBI taxonomy): domain Eukaryota; kingdom Metazoa; phylum Chordata; class Mammalia; order Rodentia; family Dipodidae; genus Dipus; species Dipus sagitta. The sequence goes on from CM070770.1 coordinate 217,064,851, forward strand.
AAACACCTACATCAAATTGCAATGGATTCCCAAGTTCCCGATATGGTCCCTCTCCTGCCAGCATATCAAAAGTAATAGGTACCCCTGAGCCTTATTCACCTCAGCAGTAGCCTGACAGTTTTCCATATATTCTGTTTTCCACAATAAATAGTCTCCTCCTGACAAGCATGCCTTTGCTACTTGTTTCCAGTCCCCTGGAGGGAGTGCCTCAAATGCCATAGAGTCTACAATAGCAAGCGTGAAAGGAGCTGTAGGGCCATATTGCACACAGGCTGCTTTTAATTCCTTCAACTGCTTAAAAGGCATAGGGTTATGAGATCTTACTTTATTCCCTTGACTATCAGTTTGTTCAAAAACATGATATACATCAAATCCCTGCATATCTTCTCCTCTTTGCGTTGCTCCTGCAAGACTGACTTTCAGGGGTGAGACAGAAGGCCAAATCAAAGATAAAGGATGAAACTCACCCTCAGGTTTTGACACTACCACAATAACAGGAGGTTTTGTTACAGCAGGAGGATTGGGAGTGGTTGTATTTCCTGGAGTACACTTTCCCTGACATTGCTGTACTTGTAAAGACAGTGACTTAAGAATACTTTGCAAACATTGCATCTCCTCTAAAAATTTTACTTTCTGTTCATCCTCAGATTTAGTAAAAGTTATAAAAAGTGGAAAGCCTTCCTCTTGGTGACCTTCTGTCACCTCCTCCTCTACTTCTGCTTCCTTATCTGAATCTGAATGATCAAGACAACATTCTTCTTCTCTAAATAAAAGCTTGGATCCAGACTCTGGTTCCTCAGGTGAAACAGAAGGCTTAGTTTCATTTTCTAAGTCCACACTGGAAGCAGTCAAAGGGTTTGAGCCTGATGGGGAGTGAGGATTAAAGAAAGACAGGAGAAAGAATGAAAGCAAGTACTCCAGTCCAGGACTGAAGCAAGGACTGAAGCGTGGTTTATTTCACAGCATTCCTTTTTATATCTTCTTACAAACAGTTTTCCCATGGACAAAAATTCCATGAGCTTCACACAAGTTTCTATCAAAAACTCCTTCCTGTTACAGAGTTTCTGCACTTCAATCACTTTTCAGTACAAAAGACTATTAAGGCCAGCCAAAAGTCTTCCTGAATATACATAATCTTGCTTACATGTAGGTGCTAAAGTCTTGCTGCCAAAGGGCCCAGAAGTATGGATACCAGGCCATTCAAATGGCTTCTGACACTTCCCCCTGTTTTATTTATTATTTTTTATGAACCGGCCCTTCTGGGCCTCGGTGCAGAAAGACTGTGCCTGTCTTAGGTTGTCCTCTATGATATTTAGGCCTTACCCATCATTGGTACACGAATTCCATTATTCATGCCCTGTCTTAGGTTGACCTAACTTGAGAGAATCTTACCTGTCTTTGACTACCAACCTCTGTAGGGGCTTTAAGATAATGTCTCAGGAAGCTGGGGTCAGGTCCGTAGCTGTATCCCATGTATTTCTGCACGGATATCCATAATGGATCTCAAAAGGCATTTAACGAGTATGGGCAGCAGACACAGAATGAGCAAAAGACAAACACCTGTAGCAGCAAAGCTTCCTGTCCAAGAAGTGAGAGAATTCCATCCAGGCAAGGCAGACTTAAAAGCAGATATCAAGTCATCAGCAGCTTTAGCTGCATCAAAAGTAAGATGATTATTTTGTAAAGACAAAATCTCTGAATGCAACTGAATCAGATCCAAGGAAATATTATCATTATGCCAAATACCTCTTAAATGCATTTTTATCTTTTCCCAACGCTGTTGACTATATTTTTTAGAAGTAACTCAAATCCATTGAAAATCTACATGACACTCCAAATGAGTTCTAACTTTCAACCCTAGTATCTCTTCACCCAAATACATAACCTCATCACACAGAGCATCTATTTTTTCTTCCAATTTTCTATATATATCTACTTGAGTTCCTAGAGAAATAGAAACATTTCTGGATAATTCATTAACAAAATGTGCAGTTTGAACTTCTTGTGACAAAGCAACAGCTGCAGTAGTAGCAGTAGCTAACAATGTAATAAAAGCTAGGATGCCTGCAATTACTAATCCTATCACTCTTTTTGGTCTACTTAAAGTATTCTTTACTTCCTGTAACACCTGTATTCCCTTGTCAGAATACCAAGGCCTCGTTACATTAACAGGAATCATAACAAATGCTGGTTGCTTAAAAATCATAACTCTATCAGAGGACAATTCTGAAACACAATTAGACAAAGTACAATTGTTACATGAAACCTTGAACATTTCCTCAGTCCATGTAATATTTATGTCTCCCATTAACATAGCATAGGGTGGAGTAACACAAGCCATGACCCTTCCCTTTGGCAGGGAAGAACTGTCATTCCTGGGGGAGGTAACGCTCACTCCTCCCATGGCCGCAGCAACTTTCCATAGTAAGTCTGTTGGAAGCCCGCATCAGACCACCAAAGTCCAGCAGAGAGTCCACCAGTCCAGTCACTGTTCCATTTACCACTCCCTCTGCTCCAGGATTTCCTGACCAGCCCTTAACATGCCTTTCAGTTCCAGAGATGTTACACATGATGTAAGCAGTCCCAACACACCTTTTCCAATGCAAAGACCTATTAAACCAAGGTGATTGTCCCTCACAGGGGGCAAAAGCATCTGGTGACTCGGCTCCTCTTACTTGATTCCCTGAGGGGAGCCTAATAGAGACTTGTGAAATTGACCCTTGACTTGCCCTTTTCCCTTTGTCTGCTGAATGCTTTACAATCACATTCCTCGGTTGAATTTTCAAACATCCAGTTACTTCTGTTTTAGTTAGGCATATTGGAATACCAGTGCCATGACCGGTATAATTGACTCCAAATTTCTGATGAGCCTGCATATTCCTACTGGATGGCATGCCTAGTAAATGAGTATTGTTTACCAAGACTATAATTTCTCTATCTTCCCAAGTTGCTGGGTGTAAGATGGGTGGGTCAGGAACATAAGCCCAATACAGCTCACTGTGGATCATCGGGAGTTGAATCCACATCATCAGGAGCAGAGGCATCATTCTTCTGATGTTCAATCCCTGTGAACCAGACCAACCTCTCTGGCAGCCACCTGGCATTGTCGGCGTCCTGTGGGAAAACACAAACATACCCTCGTCCCCATATTAATACCGGGTCGGGGCCATGCCATTGTCCATCAACGGGGTCCTTCCATGTAACCTGAGTGTAAGTGTCCAATGTTCTAGGATGCCATAATCTGTCTGCAGCAGAATGACCGGATGCATCCACATTTAAAAAATTTTAAATAAAGAGTACATGATTTAAAGCATTCTGTGGAGACCAAGGGTATAACTCCCCCTTTTTTATTTTTTGTAATTGATTCTTTAAAGCTCCATGAGCATGTTCAACAATTCCTTGTCCCTGAGGGTTATAAGGTATGCCTGTTTTATGAACAATTGATAATTGGGCACAAAAGCGCTGAAAAGATTGACTAGTGTAACCTGTACCATTACCTGTCTTTATAATTAATGGTATACCTGCTACATCAAAACATTTGATGCAATGTGCTATGACATGTTTAGTAGCTTCCCCAGTCTGTGCTGTAGCCATCAGAAATCCTGAGTAAGTATCAATGGATACATGAACATATTTTAATTTTCCAAATTCAGGAATATGAGTTACATCCATCTGCCACAGATGATTTGGTTTTAATCCTCTAGGGTTTATTCCATACTGAGGAATTGAGTGATATTCAGGACAGGTATTACATTGTCCCACAATTTGCCTAGCAGCTTCTCTAGTAATTTGAAGCTGTTTTCTTAAACTTTGACTATTTTGATGATGTAAATTATGAGATCTTTGAGTTAATTCCAATTGAGATATGCCTATGATCTGTGTGGCTTTATCTGCCATATCATTTCCCAATGCTAAAGGACCTGGCAAGCCTGAATGAACTCGTGTGTGACCTGCAAAGCAAGGATGAGAGTGAGCATGCATGTATCTTTGTATTTGACTAAACAAATCTTGCACTTGAGTATTAGCTGTTTCAATATAAGACACGGTCTCAAGCACCTGTAAAGCTCTAGCAATATATTGACTATCAGTATACAAATTAAATGGAGTTGCAGCTAAAACATTAAATACTGTAGCTACAGCTCTAAGTTCCACTACTTGAGCTGACGCTGGGGGAGTAGAAAATGAATAAGACTGTTCTTGAATAACATATGCTGCTCTGCCATTAGAGGATCCATCTGTAAACACAACTAAAGCATCTACAATAGGCTCTGCCCTGACTGTGTGGGAGAAAATAAAGGAGTGAGAATTTGCAAATTGCAACAATTTGTCTTTAGGGAAATGATTATCTATAATACCAGGATAATGTGCAAAAGCAATAGCCCAAGAGTCCACATTTTGAAATAGCCAATCTACTTGTTGCTTTGTAAAAGGAACCATTGGGCACTAGGAAACCAAAAATGCCTCCATCTTAAATAATGACTCCATTTTGTGATAAGTTGTCATTCTGGAAAGTCACAAGATCTGCAATTGTTAACCCGTGCATGGAGAAAGAACAATGTAACCCATAAAGAATGAGAAAGTCGTTATCTTGTGGCTCTGGGGCTGGGGCCTTATCCTGTGAAACATCTTGTGCCTTTGGGGCCAGAACCCTATCCTATTGAAATGGAACTGTAGCAATACCTAAACTGCTGACAAACTTCCCTGTTCTGCTGTATAAGAGGCACCCTGAGAAAAATTAAAATTGGCAGCTTGATCAGACTCCTGTCTTGCTGTTGGTTCCTTGTGTCTCTTGTCCCTTTCTTTTCAGGTTTTCTGGGGTCCGTGCTCCCATTGAAGCCCTGCTGGCCGGGGCAATAGCAAGTTCCTTTCCAAAATATGTTCTAGAGTTTACTTGAGCCATTTGAATTAAACAAGCTACTGCTTCATAATAAGGAGTCAACACTCTGGCAGGAGAAACAGGTAAATGTAGCCACAATAGAGGTCCTTCTTGCCGTAAAACTGCAGTTGGAGTATGTTCAGTGGCCAGAACATATGCAGCCCATCCCTGAGAATAATCTATATATTGAATTTGTTGTTGCTCAATAGCTTGCTTTACTAAGGCTAATGCCTTACGTCCCTCATCTGTTAACTGACGTACAGACTTTGGATTTGGATCTCCTTTTAAAATGTCAAAGAGAGGCTTTAATTCTCCAGTATTAATTCTTAAATGAGGTCCAAACCAATTAATATCTCCCAAAAGCTTTTGAAAATCATTTAAGGTTTGTAACCCATCTTCCCTGAGTTGAATTTTTTGTGGGAATATGGTTTTTGGATATAATCTGTGTCCTAAATATGAATATGGTGGCTCAGTTTGAACCTTATTTGGAGCTATAATTAATCCTTGTTCTTTTAAGGCCCCCTGTAAATGCTAGTAAGCTAACAATAATAATCCCTCCTGTTTGAACACCAGGAGAATATCATCCATATAATGAATAATATATACTTGAGGATAGGCCTGTCTAGTCTTTGTTACAGCTTGAGCCACAAACTTTTGACACAAGGTGGGGCTGTTGGCCATATCCTGGGGCAGCACTTTCCAATGAGACCTTTTCATAGGCTCCTTAAAATTGATAAACAGCACACTGAAGGCAAATCTTTTACAATCTTGAGGAGCAAGAGGAATAGTATAAAAACAATCTTTAAAATCCAATATAATTTTATAAGTATCTTTAGGAATAGCAGAAGGCGTAGGCAACCCTGGTTGCAAAACTCCCATCAATTCCATTGTTTCATTTACCTTCCTAAGATCCTATAATAATCTCCATTTTCCAAACTTCTTTTTTATAACGAAAATTAGAGAATTCCAAGGTGAATTTGAAGGGGCAATATGACTGCTTTCAAGCTGTTCCTGTACTAACTGCTCTGCAGCCTGAATTTTCTCAGCAGTAAGAGGCCATTGATCCACCTACACAGGGTCCTCACTCTTCCAAGTTATGGGATTTGCATGAGGTACAGGTTGTCCAATGACCCCCTCTAAAAATACCCCAAGCCTGACCTTGGAGGCCTAGGTACTGGTGATATGGGCTCTAGTCGCCCTTGTACATTCTTGCCCAAACCTTGAGCCGACAAGAGCCCATGATTTAACATTTGATTGGAAACTATATTACTAGGACTATAAAAGATAAATTCCCATGCAACTCATGACATCCCTTCCCCACAGGTTCACAGGTAAACCTGGAACAATATATGGCTGAAAAGTTCCTCTATGCCCTTCTTCATCTCTCCATTGTAACAAATCACTGCTCTGTTCTGGGCTTTGAGTCTGTCCTATTCCCTGCAACTGAGTCACAGAGAACTGTTTAGGCCAATTAGGAGGCTACTGATCAGCTGTAAGCACTGAAACATCAGCTCCTGTATCTAATAAACCCTGGAACTTTCTACCATTAATATACAAAGTTAATTCTGGTCTCTGTGATCCAATGGCCTGGATCCAGTAAGCATCTGAAGAACTGAAACTTGCATCACCTCTTTTGTCCCTTTTACTAGCATTCTTAGTTTGCAATTGGGGGAGTAATATTAATTGTGCTAATCGTTGTCCCTTATTAATTACTGATATTCCTCTAGGGGAATGGGTCATAACTTTAATTTCCCCCTCATAATCAGAATCAACCACACCAGGTGCTACTAAAATTCCTTTCAAGGTAGAGCTACTTCTCCCTAACAGTAGCCCAAGAGATCCTTTAGGTAATGGCCCATAAACACCTGTTGGTAAGGCCTGCATTACCATTTCTGGGGTCAATACTGTATAGGTGGCAGAACTGAGGTCCAGTCCTGTGCTGTCTGGGGTTGCTCTGCAGAGGTCCTGAATGGATTGTTTTGCTGGGGGATAAAGTTCTGTAGTGCTCCATAACATTGTTGTGGGGCCTGGAGCTGGCCCCTCCTCCCGTTTCCCTGTGGGAGAAGATTCCCCATATAATCATATTTTGATTTACATTCGTTGGCCCAGTGTTTGCCCCTTTTACATTTTGGGCACAACTCTGGTTCCTTTCTGGGTGAATCATTCTTTTGCTTATGAGGACATTGTCTCACCTGATGTCCCATTTTACCACATCCAAAACAACTTCCTGGGGGAGCATTAACTTTTCTCTTATTACCCTTTTGTTGCTGAAAAAGAACCTCCTTTACTGACTTCCCTTGAAGGGCAGCAACCAAAGCTAGCCCTTGTGTATAGGATGGACCTATGTCAGAACATAGACTAATGTAATCAGTTATGTTCCCCTTTCTCCTAAATGGCCTCAAGGCTGCTTGACAAGCAGAGTTAGCATTCTCATAGGCTAATAATTTTACAAGTGCAAGTCCTGCTTCAGAATGCTCAACCAGTATGCTATCATCCTGTAATAATCTATCCACCAAGTTTTGATATAATTCATCGGGTCCTTGTCTAATTTTTGACATATCTTCAGTCCCCCTCCCAATGGATGGAAGCTTATGCCAAGCCTTTTTAGCTTGTGCATTAACCTGAGCATAAACACCTACATCAAATTGCAATGGATTCCCAAGTTCCCGATATGGTCCCTCTCCTGCCAGCATATCAAAAGTAATAGGTACCCCCTGAGCCTTATTCACCTCAGCAGTAGCCTGACAGTTTTCCATATATTCTGTTTTCCACAATAAATAGTCTCCTCCTGACAAGCATGCCTTTGCTACTTGTTTCCAGTCCCCTGGAGGGAGTGCCTCAAATGCCATAGAGTCTACAATAGCAAGCGTGAAAGGAGCTGTAGGGCCATATTGCACACAGGCTGCTTTTAATTCCTTCAACTGCTTAAAAGGCATAGGGTTATGAGATCTTACTTTATTCCCTTGACTATCAGTTTGTTCAAAAACATGATATACATCAAATCCCTGCATATCTTCTCCTCTTTGCGTTGCTCCTGCAAGACTGACTTTCAGGGGTGAGACAGAAGGCCAAATCAAAGATAAAGGATGAAACTCACCCTCAGGTTTTGACACTACCACAATAACAGGAGGTTTTGTTACAGCAGGAGGATTGGGAGTGGTTGTATTTCCTGGAGTACACTTTCCCTGACATTGCTGTACTTGTAAAGACAGTGACTTAAGAATACTTTGCAAACATTGCATCTCCTCTAAAAATTTTACTTTCTGTTCATCCTCAGATTTAGTAAAAGTTATAAAAAGTGGAAAGCCTTCCTCTTGGTGACCTTCTGTCACCTCCTCCTCTACTTCTGCTTCCTTATCTGAATCTGAATGATCAAGACAACATTCTTCTTCTCTAAATAAAAGCTTGGATCCAGACTCTGGTTCCTCAGGTGAAACAGAAGGCTTAGTTTCATTTTCTAAGTCCACACTGGGAAGCAGTCCTTTGTCTTTAACTGTACCTGATTTAACTTTATCTCTTCAAGTCTAGGATCTAAACTATCTCTAAATAAAGCCCACAAGCAAAAGTTTCCACTGGTACTTTACCTGGCCCATGGGTATCATAGTAATCTTGAACCTCAGTCCCTACCATTTGCCAGGTATTTAAATCAATAGTTCCTCCTTCTGGGAACCAAGGACACACTTTTTCTATAAATTCCAAAAAATTGCTAAATTCTTGCTGACTAACTTTGGTTTCCTGAGCACACAACATATTTTTCAGAATATGAACAAAAAGCATACGACTATCACCTTGTCCCATTTTTACTTATATTGCTCATAGCTCCTTTTTTCTTTTCCCAAGCACTCCTTTTCAATCCAGTGTTGTCCTTCACTTAGGATCCTCGTCTTCAGGCCCCACGTTGGGTGCCATTTGCTGGAGCCATCCAGCTGAAAGGGTTTGACCCTGATGGGGAGTGAGGATTGAAGAAAGACAGGAGAAAGAATGAAAACAAGGACTCCAGTCCAGGACTAAAGCGAGGACTGAAGCGCGGTTCATTTCACAGCATTCCTTTTTATATCTTCTTACAAACAGTTTTCCCATGGACAAAAATTCCATGAGCTTCGCACAAGTTTGTATCAAAAACTACTTCCTGTTACAGAGTTTTTGCATTTCAATCACTTCTCAGTACAAGAGACTATTAAGGCCAGCCAAATGGCTTCCGACAGTGGGCTTATGTTTGGATATGGTTCTGACTTGTTTCCAGCTCCAGCTGTGGGTCCCATACCACTGAGAGGATCAGTTAGCCAAATTAAGAGCAGTTGGTTCCCCACCATGGCTGTGTGCCACTATTGCACTTGCGTGAGCATCATGTCAAGTTGTTTCCTCCTAAGTAGGTTAGACCATGAGTTGCTTGGACAGATATTGGTCATTTTCCCCGAGTCGCCCATGTAGCACCTTCTGGCACTAGACACACTGACTGTCTGGGGACAGACTCTCTTCCAACTTCCAGGCCATCCATTTTCCATGTCAACCACATAAGGTGTCTTCAGCAGTAGGGTCTTACCACTAACCTTTGGTGGGTCATCAACTACTCTGACAGAAATCTGTCTGTCTTTTAGTAAACCTTGTAGGTCTCTCTGATCAAAAGCTCATTGTGGATGAAAGCCCCATGCTGGTACTGGGAGTTAGAGGTCAGTGCCCACAAAGAAAATGAGGAAAAAGATAACGAATATACAGGAGTTAGAGAGAAGAGAGGCAGAGAGGAAATGGAGAAGGAGAGGGAGGGAGGGAAGATGTAGAAGATTAAGGTTAGTCTTGATCCTACACTCTCCAGTGTCTTGTGGTTCAGGTGTTCCCTGTAAGGGCCTGGTGAAGGTTCACCCATTTGGTTTGCCTTTTAGGAAGTAGAATTTTATGGAATCATTGCTGTTTGGGTCTAGATTTGTGTTTCCCACCCCTTTGATGCCCTCCTCTCCCTCCCCATCCATCCTAGTGTCTACTCCACGAGATGCATGCTGGGTATGTAAGTTATCTTGGGTAGAATCAGGTTAGGTGCTGTAGATGAGTGAGACTTGCGGCAATTTTTTTTTTTCTGTGATTAGGTAAGTTCACTGAGAATAATCTGTTCCAGGTTCAACCATTTTTCCTCAAATTTCATTGTGTCATTTTTTCTTACTGCTGTATAGAATTCCATTGTGTAGATATACCACATCTTAATTATCCATTCTTCTAGTGATGGACATCTGGGTTGATTCCAGCTCTTAGCTATTACAAATTGAGCCACTGCAAACATGGTTGAGCAAACCTCTCTAACCTGTGATTTGAAGGTTTTAGGGTAGATGCCCAGTAAAGGCATAACTGGGTCTGTTGGTATCTCTATACTCAGCTTTTTCAGAAGTCTCCATATTGCTTTCCATAGTGGTTGTACCATCCTACATTCCCACCAACACTGGATGAGTGTTCCTCCTTCTCCACATCCTTGCCAACTTTTATTTCATTTGATTTTTTGATGTTTGCTATCCTTATTGGAGTAAGGTGGTAACTCATGGTTGATTCAATTTGCATTTCTCTGATGATTAGGAATGATGAACATTTTCTTAAGTGTATGTTTGCCAATTGTATTACTTCCTCTGTGAACTGCCTGTTCAGCTCTTTGCCCCATTTTGTGAGTAGGGTGTTTGACTTCGTACTGTTTAGATTTTTGTGTTCTTTGTAGATTCTAGGGATTAGGCCTCTATCAGTTGAATAACCCTCAAATATTTTGTCCCATTCTGTGGATAATCTAATGGCTTTGCTTATTGTATCCTTGTCTGTAAAGAAACTCTTCAGCTTCATGTGATCCCATTGGTTGAGTGACTGTTTAAGATCGTGAGCTACTGGGGCTTTGTTCAGGAAGTCTTTGTACATTCCTATATCATGGAAAGTACTTCCTAAATTTTCTTCCAGTAGTATTCTAGTTTCTGGACTTATATTAAGGTCTTTGATCCATTTGTACTTGAGTGTAGAACATGGTGAAATGTGTGGATCAAGTTTCAGTTTCCTGCATATGGTTATCCAGTTTGTCCAGCACCATTTGTTGAAGATGCTGTCTTTTTTCCAGCCTATATTGTTCGGGCCTTTATCAAATATCAAGTAGCTATAGTTGCTTGACCCAAAGTATGGGTCCTCTAGTCTATTATATTGGTCTATACTCCTGTTTTTATGCCAGTACCATGTTGTTTTTATTACTATGGCGTTGTAATATAGCTTTAGATCAGGTATGGTGATGCCTCCAGAGGTAATTCTTTTGCTGAGGATATGTTTGGATATGCGAGGCCTTCTGCCTTTCCATATGAAATTTGAGATCATTTTTTCCATCTCTGTGAAGAACACTGTAGGGATTTTAATTGGAATTTTATTAAATCTGTATATTCCTTTGGTAGGATTGCCGTCTTCACAATGTTAATTCTGCCTATCCAGGAACATGGGAGGTCTTTCCATTTTCTCAAGTCCTCCTCAATTTCTTTTTTGAGTGTTTCTATATTTTCATTGCACAGATCTTTCACTGCCTTCATTAACGTTATTGCAAGTTATTTTATTTCTTTTGTTCAATTGAAAATGGGACTATATCCCTTATTTCTTTCTCTGTATCTTTGTCATTTTCATATAAGAAGGCTACTGATTTTTGTGCATTGATTTTGTATCCTGCTTCTTTGCTTTATGAGTTGATCACCTTCAGGAGTTTTGGGAGGGAGTCTCTTGGGTCTCTTACATATACAATCATCTCATCAGTGAATAAAGCTAACTTAACTTCTTGCTTTCCAAATTGTATCCCTTTTATTTCCTTCTCCTGTCTTATTGCTTGAGCTAGGGTTTCCAGTACTATATTGAAAAGCAGAGGTGAGAGTGGACAACCCTGTCTTGTTCCTGATCTTAATGGGAATTCCTCCAATCTCTCTCCATTAAGTATTATTTGGGCCTTCGGAGCTTTGTATATTGCCTTTATTAGGTTAAGATATGAACCAATCATGCCAATTCTCTGCAATGTTTTGATCATGAAGTGTTGTTGTATCTTGTCAAAGGCCTCTTCTGCATCCATCGAAATGACCATGTGGTTTTAATTTTAACCTTGTTTATGCGGTGTATTACATTGAAAGATTTCTGTATGTTGAACCACCCCTGTGTTTCTGGGATGAATCCCACATGGTCAAGGTGGATAATGCTTTTGATGTGTTGTTTGATTCGGTTTGTGAGGATTTTGTTCAGGATCTTTGCAGCTCAGTTCATCAGGGAAATAGGCTGGTAGTTTTCTTTTCTTGTGGCACCTCTGCCTGGTTTTGGAATTAGAGTGATGCTAGCTTCATAAAAGGAGTTGGGTAGCTTTCCCTGTTCTCCAATTGTGTGGTACACTTTGAAGAAGATTGGTTTGAGTTCTTCCATGAAGGTTTGATAGAATTCAGCTGAGAAGCCATCTGGTCCTGGACACTTCTTTTTTAGGAGGTTTTTATTACTTTTTCAATCTCCATGAGTGTGATGGGTTGATTGAGGTGATTAATCTGCTCTGTGTTTAGCTTTAGTAGATGGTATGCCTCCAGGAATTTATCCATCTCCTCCACGTTGTCCAGTTTTGTGGCATAGAGGTTTTTGAAATAAATCCTGATGATTCTCCCAATTTCACTTATGTCTGTTGTGATCTCTCCTTTTTCATTTAGAATTTTGTTAATTTGAAGCTTCTCCTTTTTTTGCTTGATCAGCGTGGCCAGTGGTTTCTCAATCTTGTTTATTTTTTCAAAGAACCACCTCTATGTTTTGTCAATTGTCTTAATTGTTTCCTTGGTTTCCAATTCATTGATTTCTGCTCTGATTTTAATTATTTCTTTCCTTCTGGAGCTCTTTAGGTTGTATTTTTCTTGGTTTTCCAGTGCCTTTAGGTGGATGGTTAGGTTATTGATTTGGGACCGTTCTGTCTTTTTAAGGAAGGCATTGAGTGCTATAAAATTTTCCCTGAGGACCGCCTTCATTGTGTCCCATAAGTTTTGGTACGATGTCTTCTCATTGTCATTCAATTCCAGAAATTTTGCAATTTCATTCTTTATTTCATCCACTATCCATTTATTGTTTAAAAGTGTGCTGTTCAGTTTCCAGGTGCCTTTGGGATTCTTGGTGGGTCTTTTGTTGTTGATTTCTAGCAATATAGCATTGTGATCTGATAACATGCAGGGAACTATGTCAATCTTCCTAAAGAGGGCAGTCTTTCTGACCCAGTATATGGTCTATTTTAGAGAATGTTCCAAGGGCTGCTGAGAAGAATGTGCAGTCTGTGGATTTGGGATGGAAAGTTCTGTAGATGTCCATTAGGTCTAAATGATCTATGGTTTTGTTTCACTCTCTTACTTTCCTGTTGAGTTTCTGTTTGGATGATCTGTCTATTACTGATAATGGTGTATTGAAGTCCCCAGCTATGATGGTGTTTGTGGTTATTTCTGTTTTATTGTCAAGTAGGTTTTGTTTTATGAACTGTGGTGCCCCTGTGTTTGGTGCACACAGATTTATGATTGTAATATCCTCTTGATGGATCATTCCCTTGATAAGTAGGAAGTGGCCTTCTTTGTCTTTTTTGATTATTTTTGGTTTGAAGTCTATTTTATCCAATATTAATATAGCTATACCTGCTTGTTTCTAATTCCCATTTGCTTGGAATTTGTTTTCCACCCTTTCACCCAGAGGAGATGTCTCTTTAGTGGCGAGGTGGGTTTCTTGAAGGCAACAGATTGAGGGGTCTAATTTTTTGATCCATCCTGTTAGCTTATGTCTCTTGATTGGTGAATTAAGGTCATTAATACTTAGGGTAATGACTGTGAGATTTGATTTGATCCCTGCCATGTTGTGATGGTAAAGGTGGGTTGGTGTTTTCATGGACTTTGAAGTTTTTTGTGCCTACTCTGAGTTTGGTTGTTGTTATCTGCTTCTTGTAGGCATTTGAGTTTGATCATTTGTTTCTTCTCTGTGGAGAATTTCCTGAAATACTCTCTGTAGGTTTGGTTTTGTGTTCCTATAATTGTAAAGCTGAGTTTTGTCATGGAAGGTTTTTCTTTCACCATCTATTATGAGGGATACTTTTGCTGGGTAGAGTAGTTTGGGTTGGAATCCATAGGTTCTTAGACTTTGCAGTGTTTCCTTCCAGGCCCTTGTAGCTTTCAGGGTTTCCATTGAGAAGTCTGAAGTAATTCTGATGGTGTTACCTTTGAAAGTGGTGTGCTGTTTTTCCCTGGCTGCTTTTAGGGTTTTCTCTTTGGTGTCAATGTTTAGAGTCTTAATGACAATATGTCTTTGAGAGTTTCTCCTTTGTTCCAGTCTGTTTGGAGTTCTCTTGGCTTCTTGTATCTTGATGGACCTTTCCTTTAAGATACTGGGGAAGTTTTCTTCAATTATTTTGTGAAATAAGTTCTCCATGCCTTTGAAGTTCTCCATGCCTTTGGTCTGAATTTCTTCTCCTTCTTTTATTCCAATGATCCTGATATTTGGACGTTTAAGTGTATCCCACAATTCCCTCATGTTCTGTTCACAGGAACCTTTGAACTTACTGAAATTTTTGAACTCTCAAACTGTTTCTTCCATCTTGTCTTCCTGATCAGAGTTTCTATCCTCTGCTTGGCTGAATCTATTCTTGAGAGCTAGAGAGTTTTGGACTTGTTTAATTAAGTTTGCATTTTTTACTACTTTTCTATGTATAATTTCCATCCCTCTGTCAAGCTCCCTTTTCACATCATTTTCTGATTTTCTTGATGCTTCTTGTAATTCATCCTTGCATTTCTTTATGTCTTCATTTAGCATGGCCAGCTGGTTTTTAAGGTCTTCTTTTTTTTCACTGTCCCTCAAATCTCTTAACTCTCTTTGAACTCCTTCCAAGTTTTTATCTATTAATTTTAGTTTAATGATGGCAGCATCCACACGATTATAAGTCCTTTGTTGCTTTCCTGCAAGTTCTAAAATAGGTTGGTCAGAGTTGCATTGCTCATAACTTCAATGTGGTGTTCTAATCCTAATTGTTCTTCTATGTTTTGGTTAGATGTATTCATTGTAGGACTGGGTGATCTAACTGGATTTTCTTGCATTTGATTTTTCATGTTATTTCTTTTGTGCTGTGGTCTGCCCATGACAGTGTATGGGTACGTAGGTGGGTGGATCAGCCTGGGCTCAAGCACAATGGGAATCTGAGGCAGCCTGGGGCAGTTGCCAAGCAGCCTGGGCTTTGCCTCTCATTTGACAAAGTAGCCTATCTACTGCCTTGCAGGGGCGCCAAAGTTGCCTGAATGCTCAAGCTGTAATGTGCCAAAGCTGCCTGTGTTCAACCTAGGAGTGTCACTGAGGCACCAAGTACTGAAGCAGCCTAAACTCTGGCTGGGAACACTGGGACCTGGAAGCAGTCTGCGCTCCCCCTCCACAGGACAATGGCAGATGGCCGGCATGGCAGACAGGTTGGGGATGGCAGCTGAGCTGGCACAAGTGAGAGACACAGTCCGAGCTTCTCTGGAAGTTGCTGTGGGACTGAGCTCACTGCACGTGCAGCGGCAGGAACAGTATGTGAGTGAGTGGGTGGAGCAGTCTAAGCTTCCACATGTAGGGATCAATCTACACACAGCTGCATTGTGTATATGGGGAAGAGTGGGCTACCCGCTCCTGAGGGAATCGGGGATTCCCTGTTATTGCCAGGACTCACTGAACGCACAGTGGGCAGAGCAGTAAGTGGGGAAGTGGGTGAGTGTGTGGAGCACACGGCGGTTGTTTGGGGGGTGAAGTGGGCTACCCGCCCACGAGGGGATCCGCGATTCCCTGTCCCCCCCCCCCATGCCCTCCTACTGACAATCTATTGGAGATTTCCCTCCCCTGAAAGACCCAGTGAACCCTTAATGTCTTGCCTTTCTTTCCCCAGGATTTGCAGTGCAGCTGGGCAGTCTCCATCTTGGCCAGAAGTCCCTAAATTAATAATTCTCATCCCATTTGAACTATGCTGACTTCACTCTCCATTGGAGAATCTGTTCTTCTTTTTCAGAAGATAGCAAGACCAGTTGAGATAAACTACCCCCACACTTCAGCCAAGCCACAGGTGAATCCACACAGGAATTGGGGAGACAAGCATGAGTGCTACTTCCATGCTAAACCTGATAATCAGCACCATGGTGTAGGAGACAGACCTTCAGTATATTCAACACCTACCAAAGCAGAGATCCAGAGACTCGTAAGAGCTCACCACTGAAGTGGACTTAAATCTCACCTACCATGGCTCAGGGAATTTTGCAGAAGTGGAGGCGGAAAGATTATAAGAGCCACAGGTTGAGACATAATTCCAAGAGACAATCCCTCCCCCTCCCCAAACTAACTGACTGCTGCTCCTACAATGCATAAACCACAACCTCGTAGAGAATACCTACAACACCACTGAGGAGCGCCCCCAGTGGAATGGGGGCAGGGACAAGGGAAAACAGGGTACCAACCCTTGCTTTATTCATATGAAATATGTTAATAGTAGTAGTAGTAATAATAATAATAATAATAATAATAATATACAAAATAAGAAATGGACTGAACTGAGCAAAAATTGGAATATTTGTGGGGAACCACTGGACACTAGGAAAGCAAAAGTACCTCCATCTTAAATAATGACTCCATTTTGTAATAAGTTGTCTGTTCTGGAAAGTCGCAAGGTCTGCAGTTGTTAACCCATGCGCGGAAAAAGAATAATGTAACCCATAAAGAATGAGAAAGTCGTTATCTCATGGCTTTGGGGCTGGGGCCTTATCCTGTGAAACATCTTGTGCCTTTGGGGCCGGAACCTTATCCTATTGAAACGGAACTGTAGCAATACCTAAACTGTTGACAAACTTCCCTGTTCTGCTGTATAAGAGGCACACTGAGAAAAATTAAAATTGGCAGCTTGATCAGACTCCTGTCTTGCTGTCGGTTCCTTGTGTCTCTTGTCCCTTTCATTCCAGGTTTTCTGGGGTCCATGCTCCCGTTGAAGCCCCGCTGGCCAGGGCAACTGGCGCCCAAACGTGGGGCACGAACCTAGGATCGCCTGAAACACCATCTGCTACCTGCCCATTGGGATCCTGCACCGAGGCCGCCGCAACCCAAAGAGGGGGTTAGACACTGGCCCGCTAGTGATCACCACGGAGTCGCCCGCCCGTGAGACAGATCTGTTGGAACACTCGGACGGTGAGGTAAGATAAGATTTTTTTCTTTACCATGGGACAAGCATTTTCAAAAGAAGACTCTTTTGTGACTGGGCTAAAACAAGCTCTCAAGGTACGAGGAACTAGGGTTAAAAGAAAAGATTTAAAGATATTTTTAGATTTTATTGGTGATCTCTGTCCTTGGTTCCCAAAGGAAGGGACTATAAATGAAAAAACTTGGTTAAGAGTTGGAGACTGTTTACGTGATTATTTTGAAACCTTTGGCCCCGAAAAGGCCCCTGTTTCTGCCTACTCTTATTGGAATCTTATAAATGATGTTCTTAAGGTCCACAATCATTCTATGGCTGTACGGGTTCTTGTTAATGAGGGAGAGGCTGCTCTTAAATGTTCCTCTAGGCCCCCTTCTGCCTGTGCTTCTGTCATAGTTGAAAATGAAACTCAGGAGCGACCTAAATCCTCTGCCTCTGAAAAGCCTTCCTGCCACCTTTATCCTTCCCTAGTGGATCTTGAAGCTGGTGAAGTTGGTGAAGCTGGATCCCCCCTTCCCCCATTGCTTGATGCGGGCCCCACCAACAAACCTCCTCTAATACCTCCTCCCTATTGCCCGCCACTCTGCGCTCCTGTTCTCGACAGCTCCGCCGCCTTACTTCCCTCTGCGCCTGCTGAACCTCTCGCTGACTCTCCTTTCACAGAACTACAGTCTGCCATATTAGCTTCTGACTCTGACCTCCGTAGGGCACTTCAGGATAAAAAACTTCAGCTGCAGCTTCTCCAGGAACTTGATTCTGTTACAAAAGAACTTGCTGCCTTTTCTAATCCTTCCTCTGACAGCCGTAGGCGCAAAACAAAAGCAGACGCACACACCCGCAATACCGGCCTTCTTGCTTTTCCTGTTACTCGCACACAGGCCCGCTCTGATCCCGCTTCTGCTCCCTTACCTGCGTCCAATACGGACTCTGATGAGGAGCCTGCTCCCTCGGCTGCTCCAGCTGATGGGAATGCTGCCTCCTCTGATTCTGAGGATGAACCTGCCCCGGAGTCTGTTCCCCAACCTAAATATAAAACTCTTAATTTAAAGTTTCTTGAGCGACTAAAAGCGGCCATCTCCAATTATGGGCCCACGGCTCCCTTTACTCTCACTCTTCTGGAAAGCTATAGTGACAAATGGCTTACGCCTAATGATTGGTATCGCCTTGCTCGCACGGCTCTCTCTGGTGGAGATTTTGTTCTATGGCGCACTGAATTTAATGAAAACTGCTCTGACTTTGCTCGCCGTAATTTACAAAGGGCTGTTTCTAAAAATTGGACAAAACAAAAATTGTTGGGGGAACATCCCTATGATTCCAACGAACGGCAAGCACGCTATCCCCCTGGACTTTTAGCTCAAATACAACAGGCAGGCCTCGCCGCCTGGTGGCACCTCCCTCCTAAAGGGGCTGCCACCACCTCCCTGGCTAATATTAGACAGGGTCCAGAAGAGCCTTACAGTGACTTTATTAGTAGACTTAATGAAACTGCTGAGCGCCTTTTTGGTGTTGGGGAGACCAACAGCCCCTTTATCAAACACCTGGCCTTTGAGAATGCTAATCCTGCTTGTCAGTCTATTCTCCGCTCTCACAAGCGGGAGTCCATATCTGATTATATCAAGTTATGTGCAGGCGTGGGCTCCTTCCACGCCATGGGTTTAGCAATTGGAGCTGCTCTCCATTCTGCTGGTCTCACTCAGGGTACGAAAACATGTTATAATTGTAAACAACCTGGACACTTCTCTCGCGAATGCACCGCTCCTAAACAGCTCTCTGCTTCTCTTCGCCCTCCCCCTGCTACACCCTCTCCTCGTTGCCAGAAAGGCAAACATTGGGCCTCTGAATGTCACTTCAGGACTGACATTCATGGCCGCCCCCTGTCGGCCTCTCAGGGAAAACCTCTTCCTGTCCCGGGAAACTTCCAACGGGGCCAGCTCCAGGCCCCTACTCCACGGACAAATCTTGGGGCGGTCAGATTTGTCCCTCCCTCCAACCCACCGGAGAATCAGTGTCCACCCTCTGGCATGCCACAGCAGGCAGCGCAGGACTGGACCTCTGTGCCACCTCCCACACAGTATTAACCCCTGAGACTTGCCCTCAAATAATCGCAACAAATGTGTCCGGCCCTATGCCCCCCAACATGTTTGGCCTTCTCCTAGGCAGGGCTAGCACTTATCTCAAGGGTATTCAAGTCATCCCTGGAGTTATAGATAATGATTTTGCCGGCAATATCCAAGTTTTAGTCACCTCCCAAAGAGGAACCCATCTAATTTTGCCTGGGGATCGAGTGGCCCAACTTGTCCTGTTGCCTCTCACTTTTCTTAACAATAATTATATGTCCCCAAGTCGTGATAACAATCAACCTGGCTCTTCTGACGCTTATTGGGTGCACTCTGTTATGCTGGATCGCCCTACTTTACGGTTGCTTCTAGATGGCAAGCCCTTTGATGGAATTGTGGATACTGGTGCTGACGCCACCATAATCTCTCTCAAACATTGGCCTAAGTCCTGGCCCCTGACTGCCTCTCATACCCATTTACAGGGCATTGGACAATCCAATAACCCTCAACAAAGCTCTCGCGTCCTTACTTGGACTGACGAGGAGGGTAACTCAGGACAAGTCACCCCCTTTGTTCTTCCAGGCTTGCCTGTCAACTTGTGGGGAAGAGACATTCTTTCACAAATGAATATGGTTCTTTGTAGCCCCAATAGTGTTGTCACTTCCCAAATGCTTAGTCAGGGTTTTATTCCAGGGAAAGGGCTTGGAAAGAATTTACAAGGCATAACAGAGCCCATTTCTCCTCCCCAGAAACTCGATCGCTCTGGCCTTGGGTATGCCCCTGAGTCTTCTTTTCCCTAGCGGCCGTTGCCATCCCTGCACCCCATGCTGATAAAATTACTTGGAAGACCCAAAGCCCTATATGGGTTGACCAATGGCCGCTTTCACATGAGAAAACAGAGGCTGCAATGTTGTTAGTGCAGGAACAACTTGCCGCTGGCCACATCGAGCCTTCTACCTCCCCCTGGAACTCCCCTATTTTTGTCATTCGGAAAAAATCTGGTAAATGGCGCTTGCTACAGGATCTTAGAGCTGTTAATAAAGCCATGGTCCCTATGGGGGCACTCCAACCAGGACTCCCTTCCCCCGTGGCCATTCCCTATGGTTCCTTCAAAATAGTTATTGATCTAAAGGATTGCTTTTTTACCATCCCTCTACACCCTGAGGATAGGCCCTGCTTTGCCTTCAGTGTCCCGCAAGTAAATTTTTATGGCCCTATGCCTCGCTTTCAGTGGAAGGTTTTGCCCCAAGGTATGGCTAACAGCCCCACCCTCTGTCAAAAGTTTGTGGCCATGGCCATTGACCCCCTCAGGGAGACTTTTCCCTCTGTCTACATTCTTCATTACATGGATGACATTCTTTTAGCTGCCTGTGACCAGAACCTGCTTTTCTCCTGCCTCCAGCGCCTACTGTCCAATTTGCAATCATATGGGCTTCAAGTTGCCCCTGACAAGGTTCAAACTGCTGACCCCTACCTTTATTTGGGCTATGAGCTAAAAAATCAACAGGTACTAACCCCCCGAATTCAACTTCGCACCTCTCATCTCTCCACTCTCAATGACTTCCAGAAATTGCTTGGGGACATTCAATGGCTTAGACCCTATTTAAAAGTTCCCACCGCTGCTCTTCTACCCCTCAATGACATCTTAAATGGAGACCCCAGCCCTACCTCCCCTAGATAACTTACCCCTCAGGCCCTTGCTGCCCTGAAAGAAATAAACAAGGCCATTAACCTCCAGACTGCCCAACAGATAAATTATGCTCTTCCCCTGGTTTTCATTGTCTGCCCTACTACCCATACTCCTACTGGTGTATTTTGGCAAAGGCACCCTCACCACAATCGTGGCTGTCCCCTGCTTTGGGTTCACCTCTCTTCTTCTCCTACTAAAGTCATAACCACTTATCCCCTTTTGGTCGCTCAACTCATCATAAAGGCTCGCAAGCTCTCCCGCCAACATTTTGGCAAAGATCCAAACACAATCCTCCTCCCCTATGGTCCTGACCAACTCAACTGGCTTCTCCAGACTGATGATAATTGGCCTATAGCACTTTCTGCCTTTATGGGCATTATTGACAATCATTATCCTTCTGACCCCCTTATTCAGTTTGCCAACATTCACTCTTTTGTTTTTCCCCTTAATACTTCTAATGACCCTATTAAGGATGCTCCCTCTATATTCACTGATGGATCAGCTAATGGTACAGCTACATACGTAATAAACGGACAATCAACTTCTCTCCATACCCCATACTCCTCTGCCCAATTAGTGGAGCTTTGCGCTGTTCTCGAAGTCTTTAAACAATTCCCTTCCCAGCCCTTCAACCTCTTTACTGACAGTGCTTATGTTGCTAAGTCAGTCCCCCTACTGGAGACAACACCCTATGTCAAACCTTCCACTAATGCCTCTGCGTTGTTCCGCTCCCTTCGGGACCTCATTTGTGCTCGGTCTCACCCCTTCTATATAGGTCACTTACGTGCTCATACCTCTCTGCCAGGCCCTCTGACGCAAGGCAATGCTGATGCAGATGCTGCTACTCGCCTTGCTCTCATAGCCCTAACTGACCCTCTCTCCTCGGCACAACAGGCTCACAATATACATCATTTAAATTCTCAAACCCTCTGACTTAGCTTCAAGCTCACCCGTGCTCAAGCTAGGGAAATAGTTAAGTCCTGTCCCGCTTGTTCCGTCTCCCTACCAGTTCCCCATTTGGGAGTCAACCCACGCGGTCTTCTTCCCAATGAGATATGGCAAATGGATGTAACTCACTTCTCAGATTTTGGCAAGCTTAAATATGTTCATGTTACAATTGATACCTTTAGCGGTTTTATTTTCGCCTCTCTCCATGCTGGTGAAGCTTCAAAAAATGTCATCTCTCACGTTCTTCAATGTGTCTCTACATTGGGAACTCCAAATATCATTAAAACAGACAATGGTCCTGGCTATACTAGCCATTCCTTCAAGAACTTCTGCTCTATGCTTCAGATAAAACATGTCACCAGCATTCCCTACAACACTCAAGGACAAGGGATTGTGGAAAGGGCTAATCAAACCCTTAAGGCTACACTTAATAAATTAAAAATTCACCCCTTTTATGGTATTAAAAATACCCCATGGAATATTTTGGCCCATGCTTTGTTTGTTCTTAATTTCTTAAGCCTTGACAGCTCTGGCAAATCAGCCGCTGACCACCTTTGGCATCCCACCATGGCCTCCACTCACGCCCTCGTTCGGTGGCGTGATCCCCTCACTTCTCAGTGGCATGGCCCCGATCCCGTCCTCATTTGGGGACGTGGCTCTGCTTGCGTTTATGATCAACAAAATGATGGGCCTCGTTGGCTCCCGGAGCGTCTAGTTCACCAATGGACACCACCCTCACCCTCTGAAAATTCACCCTCTCCCAGGGAAGGCTCCCCGCCCCCCTGAGGTTTTGTCTTTTTTTTTCTTTTCAAGGTTTTCGGCTGCCCCCATGCTTGATGGCCTCCCGTGATTGACATCCGCATTGATCGTTGCTGATCTCCAGTCCACAAATTTCTTCTGAGCCGCGACGGCTCACTCCTGTGAAGCCTCCTTCCTTCTTCTCTCACAATGAAGACCACTGCTTCCCTCTTATTTTGGATGCTAACTTTGGTGATCCTCCCCTCCCTCATCAAAACGGGCCTTGACAAACCCATAGATCGCAATCAACTGCTTCGCACCCTATATGGACCTCCTTGTGACTGTCGTGGTGGCACTCGACTAAAATCCAAAACATCCTTTAATGCCGTAGATTGTGGAGAAAAAACCGCATATCTCGAGGTATCTCAGACCTTAACGGGTTCAACCCAAGAGTGGATATGTGTCCCCAAACCAAAAATTATTCCACCCTCCGGAGGAAAGCCTGGACCCTGCCCTCCTAACTGTAATTATGTTGATCAAATGCATAGCACATGTTATGATCATGTTCAGGAATGTACATCTAACAATGCTGTTTATTTTACAGCCGTTCCCCATTCCACATACTCAGGGACGTTTGGAGGTGATTGGGAGGTAACCCCCAGGGTAATTGGTAATTACAAGTATGCCCAGGCCTCCTGCAGGGCTTCGGTTGGCAAACCTGCATGCTGGAGCCAACAGGCCCCTTTGCATGTCTCTGACGGGGGAGGGCCTACGGATCTGGTAAGGGAACAACACGTTCAGACACGTGTTCAAGAAATGATTAATGCCTTAGTCCCCAAAATTCATTTACATCCCTTGGCCCTTCCAAAATCCCGCGGTATAGACATAGATACACAAACCTTTGATATTCTCACTGCCACTCACCTTGCCCTAAATTCCTCTAGCCCCCAACTGGCACAAGATTGTTGGCTGTGCCTCGCTTTAGGAGCATCTTGGCCCCTTGCTATTCCCAGCTGGACCAACCTACCTGACCCAACCCATGCCAACTGCTCTCTTAATGTACCATTTAAAATCCAACCTACTGGTTTTAATTCCTCTGATTGTTTTTATAAGCCTCCTCTTAATTCTTCCAGCGACCTAGACGTGGGAACGGTCTCCTTTACATCGTGTTCCACAGTTATTAATGCTTCCACCTCTTTGTGCCCTAATTCAGGTCAGGTATTTGTTTGTGGTGGTAACCTTGCTTATACCCATCTGCCACAAAATTGGACAGGACTCTGTGTCCTCACCTCCCTCCTTCCGGACGTTGAGATAATTAAAGGAGACGAGCCCCTTCCTATACCAACTTTTGACTATTTTGTCCCCCGCAGGTGAAGGGCCGTCCAATTCATTCTCCTCTTGATAGGACTTGGACTTACTGCAGCTGTTGGTACTGGCACTGCGGGACTTGGTACTGCCATACCTATACTAGTTTATCTCAACAACTTGCCGATGATGTTAACACCATCTATCAGTCGGTTCAGGACCTCCAAGATCAGGTTGACTCTTTAGCTGAAGTTGTTCTACAAAATAGGCGGGGATTAGACTTGCTAACAGCAGATAAGGGAGGACTTTGTCTCACCTTACAAGAAAAATGTTGTTTTTATGCTAATAAACCAGGCATTGTCCACAATCGTATTAAGGAGCATCAAGAAGAACTTAGCCGCCGCAAGGAACTGCTTGACAGGCCTCTCTGGTCCGCCTGGGGGGGCATTCTTCCTTATGTCTTGCCCCTGCTTGGACCATTACTTGGGCTTTTAATCATACTTTCCTTAGGTCCTTTCCTGTTTAATAGGCTTATGGCATTTATTAAAACTCAAGTCGCCTCTGCCTTTAAGTCCACATCAATTCAAGTGCACTACCATCGCCTGGCTCTCCAGGACCAAGACCTACCTTGTGACCGCCCCCTGCGGCCGCCCCCTGGCCTAGGTGCCGAACCTTCGCCCTAGTTAGCGGGTGTGCCCCATATCTCCTCCCTTATTGACACTTATCTAAACTTAAAATGATCTGAGTGACTCCCCTCCGACAGGAACTGCATAGGATTCAGACCTGTGCATGTTGACTCACAAATGTGTGAGTACAATATGGGCACCAACATGGGTGCGAGGCATAGCACCGCAAGGGAAGGTCCCTTTTGACCGCTTCTGAATTCCCTGAGAGTCAAACCTGACTTGCATGGAGGTTGGTACCGTACTTTCTGTGTTGGCTCTGCCTCCCCTCCCCAAAAGGTACCAAGAGCAACCAAGGTGGGGTACGAACCCCACGGGAGGAGTCAGGTCACTGCTCCCCCAGTTGGTTACAGGCCCACCGTGAAATCACGGGACCCTGGGAGTCCTACCAAAATTTACAAAAATTGGCCACCACAGAAAACACCTTCTAAAACTAATAATAGAAAGGGAGGAGATGTGGGGAACCACTGGACACTAGGAAAGCAAAAGTACCTCCATCTTAAATAATGACTCCATTTTGTAATAAGTTGTCTGTTCTGGAAAGTCGCAAGGTCTGCAGTTGTTAACCCATGCGCGGAAAAAGAATAATGTAACCCATAAAGAATGAGAAAGTCGTTATCTCATGGCTTTGGGGCTGGGGCCTTATCCTGTGAAACATCTTGTGCCTTTGGGGCCGGAACCTTATCCTATTGAAACAGAACTGTAGCAATACCTAAACTGTTGACAAACTTCCCTGTTCTGCTGTATAAGAGGCACACTGAGAAAAATTAAAATTGGCAGCTTGATCAGACTCCTGTCTTGCTGTCGGTTCCTTGTGTCTCTTGTCCCTTTCATTCCAGGTTTTCTGGGGTCCGTGCTCCCGTTGAAGCCCTGCTGGCTGGGGCAAATATTTTTCAGAGAGTCGTCTCTACCATAGGATTCAATTTACAAGACTCACCCAAATCTATGCTCTCACTGGAGAGATGTTTTTCACATTTTAAATTCAACTCTTACACCTGGTGAAAGGGAAAGCATTTGGAAGACAGCCCAGGCTCATGCTGATAGACATAAGTCAATAAAATCCCCTCTCTTCTCCTGGAGCTGAGGCAGTCCACTTAGCAAAACCCAGTTGGAATTACCATATAACAGACTCAGGCTTAGAGCACGTCCAGCATATAATGACCTGCCTGGTTGAGGGAATGCATCAAAATACCCTTGGTAGAATTAATTTTGACAAATTGAAGGAAGTCACTCAGGACCTCACCAAAGCCCCAGCTCTTTTTCTCAACTGCCTATCTGAAGCCATTACAAAGTTCTATAATGTAGATGTAAATTCCAGTGACGGGATCTTGCTTCTTTACACTCATTTTCTAGGACACTTGGCCCCTGACATCAGGCATAAATTCCAATGACTTGAAAAAAGGACCTATGACACCCCAAAATGAATTACTTGCTAACGGGGCTGCCCCAAAATGAATTACTTGACCTGGATTTCAAAGTCTTTAATGGTAAAGAAGAGGAGGCCATAAAGAAGAGAGAAAGAAATTGGGAACAAATTAGGAAAGAGCACCAAACTGTTTTCCAGTTCCTGGCCACTACTCTACAGCCACTGCCTTCATACTCTGTCTCTAGGAGGTGGGATCAGTCCTCCAGTCCTTGTTTCTGTTGTGGCCAACCTGACAACTGGGCAAAGGAATGCAATAATCCTTGCCACCCCTGGGGCCTGTCCACTCTGTGGACAATGGGGACATTGGGAAATGGATTGTCTGACTAGCCACCCAGGTGGCTCCTTTTTCAACTATAGCAATGCTCCATCACACACCTTAGGCCAAGGACAGGGCCTGAGTTCTAGCTCAAAACCAAATTAACACCTGGCTCATTGTTAGGGTAAAATGCATAGTAGCTGATGAAGAGATCTCTTTCATCCTGAATACTGGGGCCTCTTACTCTCCACTTACTTCTTGGCAGGACAAATGCTCCCCACCATGGTCCTTATTACAGGAGTCTCAGGAACCCCCCATAGGTCCCTGCTGCACCCCACCTGTTCTTTGCTAATTCAAGGACCTAACTCTAACACACCAGCTCATGGTTATGCCTCAATGTCCTCTCCCTCTCCTATACTGGTATCTCCTCTCTAAACTTAGAGTTTCTCTTTACATATTCCCTTTAAAAGCAGCTAGTGTTTTCCTCCTACATATGGATCCAAGCTCACCTCGAGTCTGTTGTCAAACTGCTACTTCCCTTCTCTGCTACCTTCTATCAATGCTTTGATATGGGACACTTCCAACCCTGCCGTTGCCTCTATCCTCATAAACCTTAAGGATCCTTCTACCTACATTTCTCAGGACCAATACACTCTATCCCCTTCCACTTTCTGATCACTAAAACCCTTCAATTCTTGCTCTTAGCCTCTCTGCTCACCCCTATTCACTCACCCCATAGTACCACCATCCTGGGCATAAAAACTAATGGATCTTGTCATTTAGTCCAGAACCTCTGAAAACTAAACAGTGCTATAATCCCAGCTTTTCCTGTTGTCCCCAACCCGTATATGCTATATTCCACCCTCTTCAAAATATTTCTCTGTCTTTGATCTCAAAGATGCCTTCTTCACTATCCCTTTACACACTAAATCAAGACCACTCTTCACCTGGGAAAACCCTGATACCCTACAGGTCCAACAATTAGCCTGGACTATCCTGTCCTAAAGTTTCAGGGACATCCCTCACTTTTTTGGCCAGGCTTTACAATGGGACCTGGATACTTTAGACCTCATACCTAGTTTTCTGATCCAATATGTAGATGATCTTCTATTATGCAGCCCCTCCAGGGACTTCAACTTAACACACACTACCATACTTCTAAACTCATTAGTGTCCTGGGGATATAGGGTTTCTAGGAATAAGGCTCAAATCTGTAAAACCTCTATTTTCTACCTTGGCCTCTCACTCTCACAGAGCAAGGCCATCTCTCTCTCCAAAATTAAAGATCTTATCAATTATTCCTTACTCTATCCTAAATGCAAACTACTTGCATTATTCAGTCTCCTCAACTTCTTCCATACCTGGATTACAAATTTCTCTCTCATGACCCACCCCCTATATGAAGCCACCAAGGGATCCTTTGATGAGCTGCTTCTCTCCACCACATCCCCCCAGGCCCCATAGACCTCCCTCCTCAAATGATCTTTATCCACAATCACCACCCTCTCCCTACCTGACACAAGCAAACCATTCTTCCTTTTTTTATACAGTGACAGGTCTTAGGCATCCTCTGCCAAAAAGGAGGTGACATTTTTTACCCCCTAGCCTACCTCTCCAAATAGTTGGACATGGTAGCACAGGGGTGGCCTCCTTTCCACCAAACCCTTGCATCAATGATCCTTCTTGTCCCAAAAGCCAACAAAATACCCTTCCATATCCTTCTCCACGTTTTCACCTCTCACTCTTAAAGGACCTCCTGAGTCACTGAGCTTTTCTTTCTTTCTTTTTTTTTCTTTCAATTTTTTTTTATTAACAACTTCCATGATTATAAACAATATCCCATGGCAATGCCCTCCCTCTCCCCACTTTCCCCTTCCATCATATCCCCCTCCCTCTCTCAATCAGTCACTCTTTTATTTTGATGTCATCATCTTTCCTCCTATTATGATGGTCTTGTGTAGGTAGTGTCACGCACTGTGAGGTCATGGATATCGAGACCATTTTGTGTCTGGGGGGGCCACGTTGTAAGGAGTCCTACCCTTCCTTTGGCTCTTGCATTCTTTCTGTCACCTCTTCCACAACAGACCCTGAGCCTTGGAAGATGTGATAGAGATATTGCAGTGCTAAGCACTCCTGTCACTTCTTTCTAGCACCAGGATGCCTTTTGAGTCATCCCAAGGTCACTGCCATATAAAAAGACAGATTCTCTACCAAAATAAGAGTAGCATTAATATAAGAGTATGAACATTAAAAGAAGTGCTAACTGGGCAGTTTGATAAGCATAGAATATACATTTAGCCAGACAGCAGCAGATGTTACACACCTAGGACTCATGACTACCCCTGTTTTAAGTTTTAAGTATCAGGGATGTATTCCTTCCCATGGAGAGGGCCTCCAGTCCAATTAGAGGGCAGTTGGTTTCCACCATGACAGACATGCCACTATTGCACCCATTGTGAGCCTTTCTTTCTTTCCTTTTTCTCCTTCCCACATCCAGGCTCTCCACATTCATCTTCTTGATCCCAGTCATTTTTCCTTGACTCCAAACCCTTGCAGTGTTGCCCCATGAATAATATCTGCTTGTGTGAGCAATAGAGAGTCCCTGGATAAGGGATGAGTTAATGAAGGGGGACAGCTTTTGTGTGT
Organism: Dipus sagitta; assembly: GCA_036346955.1. Taxonomy (NCBI): domain Eukaryota; kingdom Metazoa; phylum Chordata; class Mammalia; order Rodentia; family Dipodidae; genus Dipus; species Dipus sagitta. The sequence goes on from CM070770.1 coordinate 217,093,657, forward strand.
GTGTGAGGAAGCCACTTTCCCTTCAGATTAGAATATTTCAATGTATGATGTTGTATGTATATTTAGAATTGGTATAGATGTTAACATGGTGAGCAGTTGCTTGAGTAAGTATCCAGATTAAAGCAATGAGTTCAGCCTGTTTTGAGGTGGTATGTAGAGTTAGAGACCTTGCCTCTATTAGTTGTAGGTGGTGTGGGTTGTGAGGATTGCCCTGGAGGATGGTGTAACCTCCCATAAAGGGCACTTGTTTAAGGGCACTACTATCAATGAACCAGTCAGTGACATTGGATAAAGGGGTCATGGATGTATGTGAACAGGTTCAGAGAGAAATCCAGGATCTCTGTGCAGATATGAATGGTGCTATCAGAGGGTGTGGGAAATTATGCGGCAGGTATTCTGCCAAGATGTTCAAGGCAAAGCGAACAATTGACCTGTGAATTCTCAAGTACCTGAAGTGGTTGTTGTGGCACCTGAGTACTGAAAGTACCCTAAACACCTAACTTCTGGTGAATATCATGGCTTTAAATCTTCAGCCAGTGGAAACCAGAGTGAAGAACACTGGATAATGCTGAAGTGCATTTCTAAGTGCCATCAATTCAGTATTAGTCCCATGGAGAAGAATGACAAGTAGAAAACACACCTGAATAACCCTATTCAATGAGAAGAGCAGGACTAGTAGGCCATGTCTTTCACACTTTTCTTTTTTTACTCAGTGGTCGGTGATGAATCAATTGCCCATGTTATAATGAAATACACTTATTGGCAAGAACAGACTCAAATAAAGAACCATAGTTCATACTGTCTTTTCCAGTGGTGTAAGGGTGCATCTTGGATGTGACTCTTATGTCTGCTCCAAACTCTATGCTGCTTTCAGACACTTAAGGAGTAGCAAGCTTGCTGTGTGGCCAGGGATCCTTCACTTCTGCAACCACACTGTGGTTGAGAATCAAGTCTAGCTGTGCCTGTCAGCCATTTTCTTGTCCAAGTAGATCAGACCTGACAGATGCCCCTTTCTGAGTCCTCATAGCTATAGAGGTAGGACACCATCATTTCCCCATGGTCTAACCTACTAGGAAAGCTAAAGTCCCAAGCATTGATGCCCTTTCACATCTTCATTCCATTTTTACAGCTTTTTCAGTGATTTAAGGCCATATGAGGACCTTCTGCCCAAGGTGCTCCAGGGCCAGCATGAGAACCATGTAGCAGCCACTTGCCCAATTCTGATATCAGGAAAGCCCAATGTTCAGAACCAGGTTCAGAGGAAGCAGTGCCCCTGGCCTGTAAGAAGTGTCTACTGAGCTCCCTGATGACAGGCAGATAGCACATCCATTCACTCACATCAGTAACATGACTGTGATGCTGGCTCTGCTTCTTTGGTGTCTCCCACTCTGACTCCACACCAGGCAGAAGTAACTGTGAGCCTGACATTCTTTCCATAAGGAAAGGAGAAAGCCTAACATGCCCAAGGTCAGAGCACTTCAGGTCCCACAGATTCCAGCCAGATCCCACTTCTTCTGTGTCACTAGCATGTCACTACTGTCTTAGAACAGAGCACACATAGCCCCCCAGACAGATCGTGTCCCAGCTCTCATTTGGACAAGAGACCTGCCACAGTGAATGTATCATGCAGTATGGACTGTTGCCACCAGGAAGCTCAGCCTAAAAGTGATCTTGCCAAGGCCTTGAGGACCGGGAAATGTAAGGTTCATGAATGACCAGACCATGCAAGACCACTCTGGCAGGAAAAGAGAATTTATTGGGACCTGAGCCTCCAGGCTGTCTCACAGCAGGACAGAGGGAAAGTAGCTAGCATAATAGTGGATAGTTTGGGTTTTTATAGAGTTGTTTTCCTTGGGAGGAGATACAGAACACAAAGGACTGAGGAATTCAGGGGAGAGCAGGTACTAAATGGAGAAACTAATTAATCAGAGGAAACAGAGACCAAAGGGAGGAGGTAATCAATCAGAGAATGGATTGCCATTCAAAGAGGAGCCAGATTGTCCCTAAGATAAGGCCAACAGGAAAACTGTGGCTGAGGGCACTGTTAGGTCAGCAGAGTACTCACTCCAATACAGTGGGTCTCCAGCCCAATTAGAGAGTATTTGTTTTTCCCCAAAGCAGACATGCCACTAATGCACCCATTCAGTCACTTGGCCTGGCTGGCCAAACTTGAAGCTTGCAGTGTCCACTGTTTGCACTACTGATGGATACTGTCTCCCATAGGTCTGCATGCAGCACAGCTTTCTTCAGCTTTCTATCAGCTGGTCTACAGGGAGGAGATTTATAGCACAGCCCCAGCTTGATTTTTCAGTGACCATTTATCCCAGGCATGTGGAGTCATCTGTAACAGTGTCTTACTACCTATTTCTGGTGGGAAACCAAGAGTCTTGGCAATGGCCTGTAATATTTCCCTGGCCAACAACTCACTGGCACGGAAATATTTTCTAGTAACAGTCTATGGTTTCCAGGTGTGCCATTATCCAAAAAACAATTAAGTTATCACATGGCTTATATCCTGAATTTTGGTTAACCCTCCCTTCATTCTTCTTTTACTCAATCTCTTCCCCTGACCTTGATTAGGCCATTTCACCCCCAGTAATCTGTTCATCTACTTACATATATACAATACCATCCTGTTAAGTCCTCCTCTTTCCACCCTCCCTTATAGTCCTATTCTATCTTACTGGACTCTGCTACCAATTTTTACTTCAACTCACACACAAGTTTGAATATTTGTAGCTAGGATCCACAGGTGGGAGAGAACATGCATTGTTTGGCTTTCTGGGTCTGGGTTACATTACTTAGCACAAACCTTTCTAGAGCAATCCATTTCCTTCTAAATTTCAAATTTTCATTTTGATTTACTACTGAATAGAACTTCATTATACAAATGTACCACATCTTCATCAGTTGAGGGATATCTAGGCTGGTTCCATTTCCTAGCTGCTGTGAATAGAGTAGGTAAGTATTTCTAAGATAGTGAGAAGAGTCCTTAGTATATATGTCTAGAAATCATATAGCTGGGTCATACAGTAAATATATTTTTAGCTGTCTCATGAACCTCCACACTAATTTCCACAATGGCTGAACCAGATTACATTGCCAGCAGCATAGAGGGGTTCCTCTTTGTCCACATCTTCGCCAGCATCTGGGTTTCTTGGTAGCTCTATAATCATCATTTTCATGAATCTCCATATTGATTTCCATAGTTATTGTACAAGTTTATTTTTTAATTAATTAATTTTTTTTTACAGTCAGTTTGGTACCATTATTAGGCTCATCCGTGACCTACCCCCTCCCCTTGGCCCCTCCTTGTTGAGGTATACGAGTCATGCGTTGTGGAGTTAGCCCACAGTTATGGGTAAGCTAAATGTCTCTGCATCTCATGACCCAACATGTGGCTCTGACGTTCTTTCCGCCCCCTCTTCCACAAAATTTCCCTGAGCCATGTTGGGTTCATTTTTGGTCTGCTTCAGTGATGAGGTGTTGGGGACCTCCGAGGCTCTGGCTCTCTGATTTGGTAGGAGTTGATTTTTCTCTGTGCTGATCTCCTTCCCCCTTCTGCTGGTATCTGGTTCATCAGGAAAACAGCCCCTTGCTTGTTTCTCCAATTTTTCTTAGTTTCAGCTGGGGCCCTTTTGAGGTATGATGGGGTGGCTCTCTCCTTAGGATCTACATCAATCTGAAAAAGAGAAGCAGATTCTCCAACGGAGAGTAAGTTAGCATCAGGACAAATGAGATAACCCTTTTTTTATGTAGAGAATTTAATAGGTGTCAGCCCTCTTGTAGCCCACAATTGATGGTAGCTTGATATTGGAGAGTGGGCTTATGTTTGGATATGGTTCTGACTTGTTTCCCAGCTCCAGCTATGGGTCCCATACCAGTGAGGGGATCAGTTAGCCAAATTGAGAGCAGTTGGTTCCCCACCATGGCTCTGTGCTACCACTGCACTTGTGTGGGCATCACAACAAGTTATTTGCTGCTAAGTAGGTTAGACCATGCATTGCTTCGACAGATATTGGTCATTAATCAAGAGACACAAGCTAACAGAATGGATCAAAAAATTAGATCCCTCAATCTGTTGCCTTCAAGAAACCCACCTCACCATTAAAGACAGACATCTCCTCAGGGTGAAAGGGTGGAAAACCGTATTCCAAGAAAATGGGAATAAGAAACAAGCAGGTGTAGCTATATTAATATCGGATAAAATAGACTTCAAACCAAATATAATCAAAAAAGACAAGGAAGGCCACTTCCACTTATCAAGGGAATGATCCATCAAGAGGATATTACAATCATAAATCTGTATGCACCAACACAGGGGCACCACAGTTCATAAAACAAAACCTACTTGACAATAAAACAGAAATAACCACAAACACCATCATAGCTGGGGACTTCAATACACCATTATCATTAATAGACAGATCATCCAAACAGAAACTCAACAGGGAAGTAAGAGAGCTCAACAAAACCATAGATCACTTATACCTAACGGACATCTACAGAAACTTCCATCCCAAATCCACAGATTACACATTCTTCTCAGCAGCCCTTGGAACATTCTCTAAAATAGACCATATACTGGGTCACAAAGACTGCCTCCACATATTTAGGAAGATTGACATAATTCCCTGCATGTTATCAGATCATAATGATATATTGCTAGAAATCAACAACAAAAGACCCACCAAGAATCCCAACGGCACCTGGAAACTGAACAGCACACCTTTAAACAATAAATGGATAGTGGATGAAATAAAGAATGAAATTGCAAAATTTCTGGAATTGTACAAGTTTAAATTCCTACCAACAGTAGATGAGGATTCCTCTTTCCCCACATACTCACCAACATTTGTTGTTGTTTGATTTTTTTTTTTTTTAATGATTGCTACCCTTACTAGAGTAAGGTGGAATCTCATAGTTGTTTTAATTTGCATTTCCCTAATGGTTAGAGATGTTGAACAAAAATTTTCTTAAGTGTGTGTTAGCCATTTTTATTTCTTCCTCTGAGAACTCTTGATTCAGTTCTCTGCCCCAGTTTGGAGTGGGTTGTTTGATTTTTTTTTTTTTTTAGTTTGGTTTTTTTTAGTGCTTTGTAGATTCTAGATATTAGGCTTCTGTTAGTGGTATAGATGGTGAAAATTTTCTCCCATTCAGCAGGTAATCTCTTGGCTCTGCTTATGGTATATTTGTCCGTATAAAAGTGTTTTGGCTTCATGTGATCCCATTGGTTGAGTGATTGTTTAATTTCCTAGGCTGCATGGGGTTTTGCTCAGGAAATCTTTCCTCACTCCTATATCATAGAGAGTTCCTCCTATTTTTTCATTCAATAGAAGAGTTTCAGGTCTTATATTGAGGTCTTTAGCCCATTTGGACTTGATTATTTTTGTTTGTTTTTTTCAAGATAGAGTCACACTCTAGCCCAGACTGACCTGGAATTCCCTTGGTAGTCTCAGGATAGCCTTGAACTCATGGAGCTCCTCCTACCTCTGCCTCCCAAGTGCTTGGATTAAAGGAGTGTGTCACCATGCCAGGCTTGGACTTGATTTTTGTGTATGCTCTGATGAGTGGGTCTAGTTACACTTTCCTATGTATGATTATTCAATTTATCCAGCACCATTTCTTGAAGATGCTGTCTTTTCTCCAGTCTGTTAATGGTTAAAGAGCAAGTAGCTATAGTTACTTGGCCTAAGGTCTGGATCTTCAATTCTGTTTCATTGGTTTATCTTTCTCTTTTTCTTATACCAGTGCCATGCTATTTTTGGTACAATGGCTTTGTAATATAGCTTTATTTTGGGTATGGTGATAACTGCACAGATGGTTCTTTTACTTAGGATATGTTTGGCAATCTGAGGCGTCTTACCATTCCATATGAATTTTGAGATCATCTTTTCTAGCTTCGTGAAGAATTATACTAGAATTTTTATTGGTATTGCATTAATTAAATCTCTATGTTGCTTTTGGAAGAATTGCAATTTTCACAATATTAATTCTACCTATCCAGGAGCATGTGAGGTCTTTCCATCTTCTCATGTCCTCCTCAATTTATTTCTTGAGTGCTTTTATGTTTTCATTATATAGGTCTTTCACATCATTGGTTAGTGTTATTCCAAGGTATTCAATTTTTTGTTGTTTTTGAAAATGGAACAGCTTCACTGATTTCTTTCTCTGTATATTTGTCTTTTGCATATGGAAAGGTTACTGATTTGGGGCTGTATTTTTGTATCCTGCCACTTTAATGAAGGAATTAATCACCTTTAGAGTTTTTAGATGGAGACTTTTGGGTCATTTATGTACAAGATCATGTCATTTGCAAATAGGGCTAACTTGACATCTTCCTTTCCAATTTGTATCCCTTTTCTCTCTTTCTCCTATCTTACTGCTTGGGCTAAGACTTTTAGTACTACATTAAAGAGCAGTGGTGAGATGGACAATCTCCCAATGTCAATGGGAATTCATTGAGCTTTTCTCCATTAAGTATTATTTGGGCTTAAGTGCTTTATATATAGCCTTAACTGTGTTCAGATATAAACACTTCATGCCTATTCTCTCCAGCATTTTGATCATGAAATGGTGTTTATTTTGTCAAAGGCCATCTTTGTGTCTTGAGATGATCATGTGGTTCTTGTGATTAAGTTTATTTATGGTGTGTATTACATTGACCAAATTCTAAATGTTCAACCATCCCTGCATCCCTGGGATGAAGCCTACCTCATCAAGGTGGATAATGCATTTGATATGTTGTTGAATTTGGTTTGGGAGAATTTTGTTCAGGATCTTTGCATCTAAATTCATCAGGGATATAGGCCCATAGTTTTCTTTTCTTGATGTATCTCTGTCTGGATTTGGTATTAGGGTAATGCTAACTTCACTAACGGAGTTGGGGACGATCCCTGCTCTCTGGTTATGTGAAAATGTTGGAGAAAAGTTGGTTTCCGTTCTTCAATAAAGGTTTGATAGAATTCAGCAGAGAAGGTATCTGGCCCTGGACTTTTCTTTTGGGGAAGGTTTCTGATTAACTTTCAGTCTCCATGGATGTGATGAATTTGCTTAGGAGATCAATCTGCTCTGAATTTAGTTTTGGTAGATAGTATGTGGCTAGGAATTCATCCATTTCTTCCAGATTATCCAATTTTGTGGAGTAGAAGTTTTTGATGTCCTAATGATTCTTCCAATTTCACTGATGTGTGTTGCAACCTCTCCTTTTTCATTTCTGATTTTGTGAATTTAAGACTGCTCTTTTTTAACTTGATCACATTGGCCAAAGATTTATCAATATTGTGTATGTTCTCAAAGAACCAGTTTATTTCATTGATTTTTAAAAATTGTTTTCTTAGTTTCCAATTCATTAATTACTGTTCTGATCTTGATAATTTCTTTCTGTCTGGAGCTCGTATGGTTGGATTCTTAGTTTTTCCAATGCCTTTAGGTGTACAGTTAGATTATTAATTTAGGATCTCTCTGTCTTTATTATGAGGGCATTTATCACTATGACTTTTTCCCTTAGGACTGCCATTATTGTGTCCTATAAGTTTTGGTAGTTGTGTTTTCATTATCATTTAATTCTAGGAAGTTTATATTTTTTTAAATTTCTTCCACAACACATTAGTTGTTTAAAAGTGTGTTGTTCAGTCTCTAGGAGCTGATGGAGTTCCTAATGAGTCTCTTGTTAATTTCTAGCTTTAAAGCATTGTGATCTGATACAATGCAGGAAGTTACTTCAATTTTCCTGAATTTATGGCAGCATGCTTTGTGGCTTAATATATGGTCTATTTTGGAGAAGGTTCCATGGGCTGCTGAGAAAAATGTGTATTCTGTAGAACTGGTGTGTCAAGTTCTGTAGACGTCCCTTAGATCTAGTTGATATATGGTGTTGTTGAGCTCTATTATTTCCCTGTTGATTTTCTGCTTGGATGATCTGTCTATTGATGATAGTGAAGTATTGAAGTCACCAAATATGATAGTATTGGTGTCTTTCTATTTTGTTGTTAAATAGGTTTTGTTTTATAAACTGTGGTGTGCTTGTGTTTGGCACATATGAATTTATGATTGTGATGTCCTCATGTTGGATGGTTCTCTTGATGAGTCACAAGTGATTTTCTTTGTTATCTTTTATTAACTTTGGTTTGACATCTATTTTTATCAGATATTAATGTAACAACACCTGCTTGTTTCTTATTTCCATTTACTTGGAATATCATTTTCCATCCTTTCACTCTGAAGAGGTTCTATCTTTAGTGGTGAAGTGGGTTTCTTAAATACTGCAGCTAGAAGGGTCCATTTTTATGACCCACCCTGTTAACTTGTGTCTTTTGGTAGGTGAGTTAAGGCCATTAGTGTTTAAGATTATAACTGTGAGATTTGATTTAATCTCTGCCATGATGGGGTGCTTTATAGGGTTTGGTTCTTTCTTGGACTTTGTACTTTTTTGAGCTTGGTCTAGTTCTCGTTATTGTGATTTTATTCTTGTAGACTCTTGAGATTGGTTGTTTAACTCTTCTGTGTGGAGTATTTCCTTAAGTATTCTCTGTAGTTTTGACTTTGATTTCATATAATCAAAGAGTTGACTTTTTTTCATGGAAAGTTTTCCCTTTCACCATCTATCTATCTATCTATCTATCTATCTATCTATCTATCCATCTCCCTGCTGAACCATTTCTCTATCTCTCAAACAAATAAATAAATATGATAGATAAGAAAAGAAAGTAACACAAAGAGTCAAGTTAGCAAAGAAACTTTTGGTAAGACCAGAAGGGAGTGTGTGGACAGTAACAAATTGAAAAATTCTACAAGTTATCTGTGGTGACAGTTTAGAATATATCTTTTTTAAAAAATATATTTTATTTATTTATTTATTTATGAAAGAGAGAAAAGGTCAGAGAGAGAGAGAGAAACAGAGTGAGTGAATGGGTGTGCCAGGGCCTCCAAACACTACAAACATACTCCAGATGCCTGCATGCCCTTAGGCATCTGGCTTATGTGGGTCCTGGAGAATTGAACCAGGGTCCTTTGGCTTTGCACACCTTAACCACTAAGCCAGCTCTCAAGCCCCCAGAATATACCTTTTTTAGAAGGACCTATATTATCTAGAGATCAGAAAGCAGCCAAGAATGGTCGTTTGGGAGGTTGATGTAGGAAGATCTCCACAAGTCTGAGGCCAGCCTGAGTTCTAGGTCACCCTGGGCTCAAACCCCATTTCCCCAATTTTTTTGGGTGGGGGGATGAGGGTCTTTCTATAGCCCAAGTTGGCCTGTAATTCACTATATAGTCTCAGGATGGCCTCAAACTCAAGGCAAATTTCCTACCTCTGCCTCCCAAGTGCTGGGATTAAAGGCATGTGCCAGCATGCCTGGCACTCCAATTTTTTTTTTTTAATGCACTAACTGAGAGATCAGAAAGTAGCTGTCATCTCTCGGTCAATATAGATTTAAGATCTTATGATTTGAGTCCCTGTTTGGAAGATGAGAAGAGATTAAAACACCTGTCATTGTACCTTGCATGGGTGTGGCTGTGTGGGGTGACAGCCTGTTTTCCAAGCCTTCATCATCTCACACTTTAAACAGCAGCCTCAAGATGACATCCCAGGACCAAGGAAAGCGTGGGGATCCCTGCTATCAATCCTAACTTGCATTCAGCTAACATCACTATGATCTGTTTCACACACTCACACACACACACACACCCTTGAAATAAAAGCAGAAGTCAGGAACTGTAGACCTGGTCTGCCCATCTGCTGCTGCTTCTGCTGCTGCTTCTGGAGGTGGAGAACAGAAGCAGGAAGGTCTAAACAACAAATGCCATGTGAACTTTTTACCAGCAGGGCCTCATGGCCCCAGCAGAAGCCAAACCCCCACCCCAGCCCTAGTGCAGGCTGCCATTGCCACAGGTAGCAGTGGCAGCAAGAGAGAGTGAGAGAGAGAGAGAAAGAGAGGAAGAAGAAGGAGGAGGAGAAGGAGGTTTGCAACCCTGAAGACTGGAGGATGGGGGAGATCCACATACATAGTCTCAATCTCTTTATTTTCAACATTTCTGTCCCACCCAGAGTCACAGGGTATATTTTTATGTTTCTTGATATGTTTTTATGGAGCCAGACAAAACAAGGAGTAGCCGGCTTGCTCACTGTATCACCCATATTTCTAAGGATGAAAAGATAGCCACTTCCAAAAATGCCTTATGGGCTGCAGAGATGATATTGAAGAAATACCATATACTTAATGTTTGTATTAGTTTAGATGGAGTATAATCAATGTATCTATAAGAAATATAAATGTGCCTAGGACTTTCAGGGAAGAAATAAATGTTGCACTCCCCTCCTCTGAAACTGTAGATGGTAGCTAAGAATTCTGTGACTCTGAGCCTGACCCCTTTAGACAATATGTAACCTTATTTCAGAAGATAGCAGCCTGAATGCAAACTTATTTGACAGAACTGTACACTCATGGTTGTAAATCTCTCTCCAAGCATGGGAAAATTCACACAAAGGATTGTGAAAGGTATATAACCCCAGCACAATTGAAGTTCAGGGCCTCTGCCTTTCTGGCATTAGCTAGCAGAGGTCTACACATGAATAAAGGCACTCCTCCCCCCCTCTCTCTGAAATGGACCTTTACCTGATTTTGCTCACTTACTCAATTATTTCCTATAGCATAGCTGGTGCATTGGCAGGGAAATTGAATCATGAAAGACTTGTGTGCAAATTCCTGGACCTTTGAGCCATTGGCACAGCAGCTTAGAAGCTGTAGGAGGAGGGGGGCCAGAGTCTCCAAGTAATTTGCAAATCACACTCTGTGATGGTTTCCAGGGTCAAAACTCAAATTGAAGCTCTGCCCTCCCATGATGCCCAAGCCCCTACCAGACTTGGAAGAGAATCTGGACAGAGCCACCAAACAGCTAAGGTAGGTCCTAGGGGACCAGAAAGCATACTGAGATAGTTGCTTGGTTTAAGCATGGAGCTCTAGGGCCATTTTGAGTCATCCCCATGTGTTTATGGAGATGAAATGGTGGCTGGTAGGGGGAATCCACGTGTGTTTGGAGCTGAAAATTTTGCTCCATGTGTTCAGAGCTGAAGACAGGGAAATGCTTCATGTATGTTCAGAGCTAAAGGTTAGGGTTTCACAGGGGCCCAGCAGGGGGCCACTAAGTGATTTACATCTGGCAACATCCCACTCAAGCAAGACTCTGCCCTGATTCAGACATCAGAGAGACCCTGCCCCAACTCCATCCCATTGGTCAACAAGAAGCAGTTCAGAGACCTGATTTGTAGAACCCTTTCCTTTCACTTGTCCTCGGGGTATAGAATGTAAGGGTTAATAAGTCTGGGGTCCCAGCAATCATTAGAGTCACAGAAATTACTGGGACATGCTGAGCATGGAACAGGCTTTAGCACAGAGGAACTTCTTTTAGTTTGTAAATGACTTTGCAGGAGTCATGCAAACCTGCTATCATCATTCAAAATCTAAAAGTCCTACCTAGGAAAACAAGTCAGCAAAGAAAATGGGCCTATTACATCCCTTTTCCCTCTCCCTTCCCCCATTATCTGCCCTACTTGTCCCTTCCCTTCGCTGTTCACTTGCTCTCTAATAAAGAACAGCCTGCTGTTGAGGTTGCATATTGTTGCAGTCAAGTGTGCATTCCTGGCAGAGATCACCCAACCAAGAGCAGCTTGTGGGAAAAAAAGGTTTATTTTGGCTTATAGGCTCGAGGAGAAGCTCAACGATGGCAGGGGAAAATGATGACATGAACAGAGGGTGGACATCATCTCCTGGCCAATATCAGATAGTCAACAGAAACAGGAAAGTATGTCAAATACTGGCATGGGTAAACTGGCTATAACACCCATAAGCCCACTCTCAAAAATACACCAGCTCCAGAAGGCATTAATTCCCAAATCTCCATCAGCTGGTAACCTAGCATTCAGAATACCCAAGTATTAGGGCAAGATGGGCTTCCCCAAAATGGAGTCACCAAAGACAGCAGGATGATGACAGATACAAGGAAGTGGGTCATCCACATTCCTCAAGAAACTGCCTAGCCATTATCCCTTCCTTGCCTAACAATACCCCAGATCTAGGTATCCTGCTGCCTTATCTCTCAGGACACCAGGTTACTGTTCTGGTGTCACACCCTGGCTATCTTAGATCTCCCCTAAAGAAACCTTTCTTTTACTTCCCCCTTCCTCACCTTCCCCCAACTGAAGAGCTCTATAATGCCCACTATCTGTAACCCCAAGTTGACTGCTCCTCTCTTGAGAGTCAGTCCTGGCAGCTCATATTTTTCCTGAATAAAAGCTTCCATCTTTGCCTCAGAGTGGTCTGTGTGGTCTTGATCACTCCTGAACATTACATCTGGTACTCGTGACTCAGAGGACATTCCTGGGTGCCCTCTTGGGTGGGCAGACATCCTTTCCTCCTGATAAGACCGCCAAGCTGCCATTTGACCCTCTGAAGGCCTCAGACCATCTCTGTCTGATATAGGCTCTCACACCCAGCATGATTTGGCCTCACTGTTCTTCCCTTCCTTGTCTCCTCCATTCTTGGTAAGTGTACCTCTCCAGTTGGCCTGGTCTTGGGGTTCACCCCTCCTCATGGAAGCCATGCCAGCATGCCAGGCTACACCCCTCAGCCACTAGGTCCCAACCCAAGGTATTGAGAGAGACACACTCTCAAAACCTCAGGTCTATTGCTCTCTGTTCTACCATACCATAAGGGGCACCTTTTGGTTCAGATGCACCATCTCAGGATACTCCTACTCCCTCACTCCTCTCCCTCTCCCTCCTGAGCTCTTATCTTCCACAGCCAGCAGCTTTCACCATCAGGAGCACAGGTGCCCTCCTTGCCCACTAACAGGCTAAACATTTGTGACCTGTTTGGCCTCTGCCTATGTGGGAGGTACAGGCCCCATTCACCCTAATGGGCCAGGGGGTCATATTGATATCCTGTATAAGCCCAGCTTAAGCCCTGATTCCTTCCTCTCATTCCTGAGGTCTCCTTTTTCACTATGAGCAGCTTTTGCCATCAGGAGTGCAGGTGCCCTACTTGCCCATTAACAGGCTAAAAAGCTGACAGTTGTGACCTGTATGGCCTCTGCCCTCGTGGGAGGTGCAGGCCCCATTCACCCTAATGGGCCAAGGGGTCATATTGGTGTTCTGTGTAAACCCAGCTCAAGCTCCGGTTTATTTTTCTCTCACCCTTGCTTTGTTCTTTCCCTGTCTCCTTAAGAACTTAAAGCCACTATGACTCTTGGACGACATCTTATCTTTCTCTGCAACTCTGCTTGGCCACATCCATAAGCTGGACAATGATCCAAATGGCCTGAGAATAACACTTTTGATTTTGAAATTCTCACTGATTTAAAAAACTTCTGCCAATGTACAGGCAAATGGTCTGAAATACCCTATTTTTCACTCTGTGTGCACAGCCTTCTCTCTGCCCTACCTGCTTTTCTTACCAGGTCCTTCTAGCCCTTCCCCCATACTTATCCTCACGTTCTGCTTTTGACCCTGATGCCATAGAGGACCTGACCCTAACATATCCTCTGGTTCCTCTAGCTCCCTCAGCTTCTCCTGATACCCTCTCAGGTTTGATTTTAGTCTTCAGAGTTGTAAATAGAACAGAAATTTAAAATGAAAATGCATAACTTTTGAATGAATGAATGAATGTGTGAAGGGGAAATGGTTGTCTAGAGTCTATATGAAAAGTGCACTTGAAATGAATGTGTGTGTGTATGGGTATGCTCACAGCCCTAATGCTACAGAATGATTGCTGTTCTGAGCAGCACCATTTCATTGTGGGGAGGTTTTCCACCAAGCCCACTGTACGAGATGGCATAGCCAATTTCTACTGTTGAGTGTACCCCAGAAGGAACACTAAAAGTAATTAAGATCATAGGCAAAAAAAAAAAAAAAATTACAAGATTCTCCTACTCTTAAAGAGTTGTAAAATGGCAGGATCAGAAAGCAGCCTATAGCCCTGAGGGAAGATCAAAAGTCTCCCTGGAATTTAGGGAATAAAAAGGTTCTTTCTTACTTTCCCTTCCTTGCAGAGCAAGGGAACTGCAAGCATACGGAATCTCAAGATCCTGGCCCCAGCATGATGATGAAAGAATGCCAAGTCACTATGGGGACTTCTTATAAGAAATTTGTAACTGTTTTACATGTACTGTATCTTTCTATGCTTATATGGAACTACTAACAGAAAATAGCCTCAAGATTTATGTTTAAATTTAAAAGTAATCAATAATAAATTTATTTAAAAAATTCTAAAATTTCTAATAATATTTAAATCTGCTTTCATATATTTTTTAAAAAAATGTGTTTCAGGAAAGTTATAAGAAACAAAGTTCCAAAATCTATTTGTTTATTCTGGGTAAACAGCATAAGTCAAATCTGATCTACTCTTTCTTTCAAAAAGTTATTTCAAAAGGCCTTTTGAGGGAAAAAAATCTGGTCATATTAAAAGTGTTATGGGGCCTGGAGAGATGGCTTAGTGGTTAAGCGCTTGCCTGTGAAACCTAAGGACCCTGGTTCAAGGCTCAATTCCCCAGGACCCACGTTAGCCAGATGCACAAGGGGGCACACACATATGGAGTTTGTTTGCAGTGGATGGAGGCCCTGGTGTGCCCATTCTCTCTCTCTCTCTCTCTCTCTCTCTCTCTCTCTCTCTCTCTCCCTCCCTCCCTCCCTCCCTCTTTCTCCCTCTGTCTGTCGCTCTCAAATAAATAAATAAAAATGAACAAAAAAAAGTGTCATGGTAAGAACAATAAAAGTTTTTGTTGGTAGTTATGAGATGAAATGACTGAAAAAGATAAAGTGGAGAGAAAACTTTATATGTTGGATGTTAAATGTTTGATGAAAAAGATTGTTACAGAGTGGTTACATGGATTGTAAGGTAAAAGTATGTAGATGAAGATATGAGTAAAGTATGCAGATGAAGATATGAGTAAGCTTAAACAGGTTAAAGACAAAGTTCTTAATCAGATTACAGACTTCTTGACATATAAAATGATTTAGCCTAGGGCTTACATCAGAATAACAAAGTATGGCCCTGGCTGGTAGCAGGATGCTGTGGTATTCAGGTTGTAAACTTAACTTTAACTCATTGATGCTCATCTGGTCATAATAATGGTTATGAAAGACTGGATTTAGTGTACCCAACCAAGTTAACTAGTTCCTCTACTTATCAACCTTTTAACTAAATCTGAAGGTTAAAATTGACTCATTAATATTTAATTTTCTCCTAAGGTTATTATATCTAAAACCCTGCCTCACAAAAAGAAAATCTCACAGAGGAACTAGTTACTCCTTCCCCCCCCCCCCATTTGTAAGGTAAATAGACCACATTTGAAACATTAAACAGTATTTATCTGCCACACACTTGAAAACTACTTACTTCATGGTAAACAGTAAAAAATTAAAATTAAAATTAAAAATTCTAAACAAAGTTATGTTGTGATTTAAGATGTTACTTCCTCAATTCCTCCCAACAATCAGTCTTAATACTTTAATTTTAATTTATGTCATTACTGAACAAGTTTACCAAAGTACTACACACAGGATTATAGAGTTGATTAAGGTTCAAATAGTTAGATTGTGTCATAAAATTTTGTGTATGTTAAGAGATTACAAATATTTCATTTTGGCTCAGCAGTTAAAGATGCTTATTTGCAAAGCCAGTTGCACATAGTGCAGCACACATTTGGAAATTGTTTGCAGTGGCAAGTGGCTCTGGCATGTCCATGCCCTCTTTTTCTGTGAGACTTGTCTCCTTTTTTAATTAGATCATGGCAGTTTAATCCAGTTCCTCTGTTCTCTAGGTACATAAAATAAGCTAAATTAATTTCAGGAACTAACTTATAGATTGATGGACATCTTATTTAGCTTTAAAAAGTACTAAATCTCCTCATGAAAATATATGTGTATATATTATATAAAGGTATCCTGTCAGGAGCTGCAGCTTCTCTGAGACCTTGGGGACTGCAGCTGCTCTTTGACCTCTTGACACAGAAGCAATTAACATAGGGTCTTGTTGAAGCAGGCACCAGGCACAGAGGCCTTATCACATGGCCTTGGAGAAGTGGGCGCCAGACACAGAGGCATAAATTATTATACGACCCTGGTGAAGCTGACTTCAGGCACATAGGCATTGCTGAAAAAGTTTTCTTTTCTGTATATAAGCTTGTATCTGCCTGAATAAACCTGAGCCTTGATCAGAACTTGTCTTGGCTCCATTCCTTGTGTTCTTGTCTCAGGTTCATTCCCACTCCCTCCTTCGAGGTCTGTTTCGACTAGTGCCGCAGGCCGGCACATAGTGGCGCCCAGAACATGGATTTTGAATACGAGGGACTTCAGTGAGGAACACCAACATCAACTCAGGATCTGAGGAGAAGAAAGCAAAGATTAAAAAGAAGACTGTAGTCGCCCGCTCAGTCTTCTGGAATAAGGTAAATTGGCGCAATTATGGGACAAGCAAAGAGTAAAAAGGAGCTAATTGCTGTAGTAAAAGATATTTTAAAAGCACAAGGAATTGGGATTTCATCAAGTTCTTTAAGCAAATTTTTTGATTTTGTTAATAAAAGGAGCCCTTGGTTTATAGAACAGGGAGATGTTGATTCACATGCTTGGGATAAGGTAGGGAAAGAATTAAATGTCTGAACTAACTTTTGTGTGTGTGTGCATGTGCTTATGTGTGCTCATTGTGCTTTCTAGTTGTGTCATGTTTGTGACTGTTTGTGACTAAAGAGATGAGATGAACGCAGATGACACCCCTTTCTCTTCTAGAATCAATTTGCTGTAATTTTTTTAATAGCCTTATAAGAAATATGGTTAATAATGTGGTGAGATGAATTGATTGTAGGAACTGGAAAGGAATTTTTCAATGTTGGGACATAGAATGCTCATTAAAAATGCCTTTTGAGTGGTACTTAGATCAGAATGTTAAAGTATGTAAATAAAGGTGTGTGGATGTAAAAATAAAAAAAAAATGTTCAGGCTAAACCTAAACACCATGCCTAAAGTTAGAGGTTTTTAAACTAAATATGTTGGGATAGCTTGCTTAAGCTTTATCAAATTTAAGTCATGAGTAAAACATAAAATTGTTTTACGTTAATAAAAATTTCTGTGGTACATGAAATCAATAGCTATCAAGTTTAAACCAAAATTATTGATTGTAAAATAATGTTTTTTCTTTCAAAAAGATTTATCAAGGGTTATATTAATATTTAGCTAGCATTTTGGCTCAGAAAAGACCAGATTCTACTCTATTGTATGTAAAGTAACTGTCAATTTTGGCATCTTAATGTCCTGTTACTTGAAAATCTATAGGCAAAGCTTGTTTATCAGGAGGAGAATATTTAATTTGGAAAGTAGAATTCTATGACTTATGCAAAAAGACTGCAATATTGAATCAACAGGCAGGGAATGGTAATTGGAATGTTGATATGCTTACTGGGGAAGGAAACTATGCTGGGAATGACAATCAAATTGTATAACCCCGTGCTGTTTATCAACAACTAGCCACAGCAGCTCATAAAGCATGATGTAGTCTTCCTTCAAAAGGAGACGCTGTGGGGGAGAATTTAACTAAGATTATACAGGGTCCTGATGAGAATTATGCTGATTTTGTTGATAGATTGATAAAAACAGCAGGGAGAGTATTTGGAGATGCTGGCGCTGGTATGGACTTTGTAAAACAGCTTGCTTATGAAAATGCAAATAGTGCCTGCAAAGCAGCTATATGGCCTTATAGAAAAAAAGTTGATCTACAAGGATATATTAGATTATGTGCTGATATTGGCCCTAGCTATACGCAGAGGATAGCCATGGCTGCAGCGTTACAAGGAATTCCTTTTCAAAATGGCCTTTGACAGGGGAAAAAGTGATAGCTGCTCAAACATTAGCTCAAGAGCAATTAGAGGCAGGGCACATAGAGGAATCATCTTCACCCTGGAATACTCCAATTTTTGTCATTAAAAAGAAATCAGAAAAATGGCGATTACTACAAGATCTGAGAGCTGTGAATGTTACTATGCATTTAATGGGAGCATTGCAACCTGGTCTGCCTAGTCCTGTAGCTATTCCAGCTGACTTTTCTAAAATTATTATTGACTTGAAAGATTGCTTTTTTACTATACCTTTACATCCATGAGATTGTTGCTGTTTTGCTTTTAGTGTTCCTTCTAGTAATTCTAAGGAACCTATGAAAAGATATCAGTGGAAAGTTCTCCCTCAGGGTATGGCTAATAGTCCAACTTTATGTCAGAATTTTGTGGCTAAGGCTTTAGCTTCTACAAGAAGCAAATTTCCTCAAATATATATTATTCATTATATGGATGATATTTTATTAGCTGGAAAGGAAAGGACAGATGTTTTGACTTGTTTTTCTTACATGGAACAACAGCTCACTATGTGGGGATTAAAAATTGCACCTGAAAAGGTACAACAAGATTCCCCCTTTTCTTATCTTAGGTTTTATTTACATCCAAACAAAATTAAACCACAGAAAGTTACTCTTAAAACACAGAACCTTACCACTTTAAATGATTTTCAGAAATTGTTAGGAGATATTAATTGGATTAGGCCTTATTTAAAACTTACTACTCATGAATTAAAACCTTTATTTAATATACTACAGGGGGACTCTAATCCTTCTTCTTTTCATTCTCTTACACCTGAAGCTTCTAAAGCATTAATTACAGTACAAAAGGCTATAGAAGAACAATTTATCACTTATATTGACTATAGTAAAGAGTTGTGGTTACTTGTATTTCCTACCCCATATACTCCAACAGGATTGTTGTGGCAAGGAGCCCCTATACTATGGGTACATCTTGCATCTTCCCCTCCAAGAACTGTCACTCCTTATTATGATGATGTTGCTAACGTAGTGATGGAAGGAAGGGCTGATTCTATTAAATATTTTGGAATAGAACCACAGGTTATCTGTCAGCCTTATAATTCAAAACAGGTTTCTTGGCTTTTTGCTTTTTCAGATACTTGGGCATTATCCATGGCAGGTTTTGCAGGAAGCATTGATAATCATTACCCTAAACATAAATTGATTCAGTTCTTCATGAAATATCAAGCCATTTTTCCTTGCAATACACAATTTTCTCCTATCAAGGATGCTATGTTGGCCTTTACAGATGGATCTTCATCTGGCCTAGCTGCTTATTCTTTAAATGGACAAACATATACTTTTAATACTCCTTATAAATCTGCACAATTTGTAGAACTGGCAGCCTTTAAAGCTTTATTGCAACATACTGCTACTATATCTGTTAATATTTACATTGATAGCCAATATATTGTCCACTCAGTTCCTTATTTACAAACCTGTAGTAGAATAAGTCCTTTTTCTACTGTTTACAATTTGTTTGCACAGGTTCAACTTTTGATTCTCCAGCACTCAGCACCTTTCTATGTAGGACACCTTCAAGTTCATTCTGGCCTCCCCTGACCCTTAGCTCTGGGAAATGCTATTACAGATGAGGCTACTAGAATTTTTTCTGTGGAAGAAGCTATTAATGCTCATAAGCTTCATCATCTTAATGCTAATACTCTACGTCTTAAATATAAAATTACATGTGAACAAGCACGACAGATTGTTAAAAACTGTCAACAATGTCTCACATTTTTATCTGTGCCACATCATGGTGTCAATCCTCGAGGTTTGACTCCTGGCCATTTATGGCAAATGGATATAACTCATGTTCCTGAGTTTGGAAAAATGAAATTTGTACATGTTTCTATTGACACTTATTCTGGTTTCATTTGTGCTTCTGCTCAAATGGGAGAAGCTACTAAACATGTTATTGCTCATTGTCTTCATTCTTTTATATTCTAGGAGTACCTAAACAACTGAAAACAGATAATGGTCCAGGATATACAAGTGCAGGATTTAAGCACTTTTGTTCTTCTTTTAATATTGAGCATGTTACTGGAATTCCTTATAACCCCCAAGGGCAAGGTATCATTGAACGAGCAAATGGAACATTAAAAATCTGGTTACAAAAAACTAAAAAGGGGGAAATGACACAGGGATCAGTAACAAAATAGTTAAATCATACTTTATTTATTTTAAATTTTTTACTTTTGGATGCAAAAGGGTTTTCTGCTGCTGACTATTTTTGGCATGCACAAACCAAAACTAGTTATGCTAAAGTAATGTGGAAAGACCCATTTACTAACAAATGGAGTGGACCCGACCCTGTATTAATATGGGGCAAGGATCTGTTTGTATTTTTTCACAGAAATAAAATGGAGCCAGATGGTTGCCAGAACGTTTGGTCTGGTATGCAGGCCACGAGATCAAACAAGAGGATACTGCTACTCTTGATGACATGGTGTCATGTACATCTTGCTTACAGTGAAGTCTACTGGACTGTCCTCAGGACTGTGGTGGTCAGACAATGGACACCAGCAAACTTACATGTGGAAAATTGCTGCTGCTATGGAAGGTATCAAGGTTCCATCTGACAGCAATAATTCAAATAGTCTTCCGAAGGGAACTGTTATGGCCTGTGTTACACCACCTTATGCCCTGATGTTAGGAAATATAAATATTACTTGGCATCATGGGTCTGAAGGAATGTTTAATGTTACCTGTGATAATTGTAGTCTGTCCAATTGTATTTCTCATGATTCTAAAACTGTAATGATTGTCAACAACCTGCATTTGTTATGATTCCTGTTAATCTTTCAAAGCCTTGGTATTCTGACAAGGGTATTCAAATTCTAGAGGAGGTTAAAAATAGTTTAAGTAGACAAAAGAGAGTTGTAGGTTTAATTATTGCTGGGATTGTTGCATTTATTACATTATTAGCTTCTATTACTACTGCTGCTGTTGCTCTTGCACAAGAAGTTCATACTGCACACTTTGTTAATAATCTAGCTAAAAATGTTTGTTGCTTTGGGAACTCAAGTAACCATAGACAAGAAGTTAGATGAAAAAATAGATGCCTTGTTTGATGTAGTGACATATTTAGTAGAGCAAATTCAAGGATTGAAGATTAGAGCTTGATTGGAATGCCATGCAAATTACCAATGGATCTGCATCACTTCTAAATCTTACAATGCTAGTTATGAAGATTGGGTAAAGGTCAAAATGCACTTGGAAGGAATTTGGCACCATGATAACATTTCGTTAGATTTGGTTAGTTTACATTCAGAAATTCTAGCTATATAGAAGAGTCATCTTGATTTTGACACCACTAAGGCTGCTAATGATTTAATTGCTGCAATTAAGTCTGTGTTGCCTGGTTGGGACTCTCTGAGTTCCTGGATAGGCAGCTTTGAAGCTGTGGGAGTTTGCCTTCTGCTTCTCTTATGCCTATTACCTATTTTCTTCAAGTGTCTAATGAGGTCTATTGTAAATGTTCGCACAGAGGTCTGAGCTATGCACTATAGAACACATCCTTGGCTCCCTCAGACTTTATCCTAATTCTCCCTGAATTTTATCTGGCTGGTAGCCAGAGACGGATAAGATCAGGGGAGGAGGCATCCAACCTAAGACAGAGCACGTATTGAAGGATAATACATTTGTTCAATGACGGGTAAGGATATTCTGCCTCTGACAACCTAAGACAGGCGCAGTCACTTCTTTTAATAAATAAAGAAGGAGGAGATGTCAGGAGCTGCAGCTTCTCTGAGACCTTGGGGACTGCAGCTGCTCTTTGACCTCTTCACACAGAGGCAATTAACATAGGGTCTTGTTGAAGCAGGCACCAGGCACAGAGGCCTTATCACATGGCCTTGGAGAAGTGGGCGCCAGACACAGAGGCATAAATTATTATACGACCCTGGTGAAGCTGACTTTAGGCACATAGGCATTGCTGAAAAAGTTTTTTTTTTCTGTATATAAGCTTATATCTGCCTGAATAAACCTGAGCCTTGATCAGAACTTGTCTTGGCTCCATTCCTTGTGTTCTTGTCTCAGATTCATTCCCACTCCCTCCTTCGAGGTCTGTTTCAACTCGTGCCACAGGCCAGCACAGTATCCCACCTCTGAACTTTAAAAATTATAAATTTTTTTCATGTCTATTTTAAATTATGTCAGCAGATCTTTTTTTCATAGTTTACTCTCTGTAGCCTCATGTGCCTTAAATATGTAAACTCTACTTTTTGTTAATATCAGACTTTTCCAGATATCAAAATATTATAATAAATTTGATTTATACAAAGTGCATGATGTTTAGCTATCAATAAGCATGAGTTATCATGCCTGACTAAAACTGTAATTTTAAGATGTTTTTTGTCTTGCTGATGCTGGTTTTGCTAGATGATTATCACTGAGGTTATAATCTAAGACTTATAAAAAGTGACTTATTGTGATTTTGTTCTTAGAAAAGCTGAAAAAGCTCCCCATGTCTTAAAAAATCCACTGCATACAAACAATGTTAATATAGTTTGTCTAAGCCTCATGTAAGTCATAATTATTTCTTTAATTAAGCCTTAAAATTGTTCAATGCTGAAAAGTACTTATTTAAGAAATTACTTTGTGTCTGTCATACTGTCTCTAATGTAACTCAGGAATGACCCAGTTTTATTTTATTCTTAAGCTATGTATAATCTGTCTCAGTCAATGTTTCACTTAATTGTCTCATTTCTCATATCTTAAGTTCATTGCTTATAGAGATATTAATACTTAAAACACAGAAATACAAACAATGTTGATATAGTTTGCCTAAGCTTCATGTAACAGTCATAGATATTTCTTTAGTTATGTGTAATCAAGTCTCAGTCAAGGTTTCACTTAATTAATTGTCTCATTTCCAGTATCTTAAGTTCACTGATTATAGAGATACTGATACTTAAAACATGTTTCCTGCCCTGAGAATAATCTTAAATTGCTGTTCTACTTCCAGTTTGTGGGGTACTTAGTACTTGCATTGGTATTCAGACTAGCCAAAACTGTTGTCAAACACAGATGCTAAGTTTTTATACTATCTTGTCTTTTTCCTAGGATACAATTTCTAGATTAAATCAATTGCCTTAAAGTTATTGATAAAATAATTGACAAAAATACTGTTTACATGGCTACTAAAATGTTCTGCCTATGCTTATAACTGACAGATACTTAAAAGATAGAATGTGTATGCTTTCTATGCCCAAGATATAGCTTACACTGTCACCTGACAACTAAACTTAAATATTAATCAGAATGATTTTAAACTATTGTGTCATTCTCTAACCAGATCTGCTTTGCTAACCAGATCTTTTGTGCACCTTTTTTAACTAATCTGTTTTGCTAATCAGATATGTACAGTCTCTCTGAATGAATAATAACCATATGCAGAAGCCAAAATCAATTGGAAACATTGGAGTTAAATGGATAACCAATATTTTGGTTCCTGCTCCCATGTCAAAAGACCACAGGAGATGATGGGACACTTGAACTTCTAGCCTCTGGTAAGTTACCCATCTGCTTGATCAAAGAGGATGTGAAAACCCAGAAATGAGTTCCAAGTCAGTGTATCTGCAACAGGAGGGTCACATTGGAGGAAAATCAGTACTCCAGGCTTCCCAAAAGAGGGAAGGCCACTTGGTCAGCATGGCCTTGACTTATCCTAGCAGATGACAATGCTGAGAGTCATGGAACTCCTCACAGGTCCCTGAAAGTCTCACCTACCATGCCATTATTGACCTCCAAAATATACAGTTAATTCTGACAGCCTAAATGGTCTTAATCACCCAATGAGAAAAAATATAACTACAATATAAACAGTGAGTCAGACTAATAGGCTCCCCTATCTGATGCTGACTTACAATACTAAATATTAACTCAAGTCTTCTGCCTCTACCTGGCCCTGATTAACTTCACCTATCCTGACCCCAGCTCCTCCCACTTGCCTTAGCCAGAATCAGAGCTATTCCTCAGAACCCCTGCCTCCTTCCTTAGCCCTTACCCTATCTCATCCAGGGATAAGTACACTGCCACCCCAATGGATACTCTCAAAGTTAAACTCCAGATGCATGTGCCCCCTTGTGCAACTATATGCAGTACAATATGGTCTTGTTTGGTAATTCTATCTCCAGTGACATTAACATATTCATTATACTTAACAGATAGACCCATGAGATTATTAGCTAATAGTTGGTGGACTGAGTTTCCCTCTTTTATGCAAAAAGAATATTTGTTCATCTAACAGCCAATTGTACCCAGAAGTTTTGAGTATTTAAACACTACAGAGAGCTCATAGAGATGCTTACATTCAAGGTAGCCTTTGAATAGACAGTATCTGTAAGGGCTTCTTTTTAAGTTTGGTACAAGAGTATTGTCCTGAATCTTGAGGGTGAGCTGGAATCTTGTACATATCAAAGTTCATACTATCTCTTCTAGACTGATGTGTGAGTTTTTTTCATGGTCCTTGTGTGAGCCCCTGATGGAATTTTTCTTGATTATACCATCTAATAGGGCCAATTATAATGTCAGGGCATGAAAAGGTATTAGGGGAGATCCTATGATAGCAGTTCTTATTTAGGCCATAGAGGAGATACACGTGTCTGGTGTAGCATAAGCATGAGTGGCAATAAGCATTATTTGGGATATAGTGTTGGGATGAGGGGCAATAAGCCTGTTATATTTCATATTTAGGAGGAGTTAAAGAATGAATGACACCTAAAAAAATTACCACTAGGAAGTATACCCAGAGTAGGAGGGCTTTTGGGTGTGAATCAAATCTGTAGAAATTAATTATTATTAGTCTGGTCGACAAAAGGACAGAACTATGAGAAGGGATGGCAGGGCATCTCCTAGGCTCCTATGGGAAGAGGAGGAAGTATAGAGCAATGGTAAAGAACTGTATCCATTCCAGCCTGAAGGGAATGAAAGTTCCTTGTAACCAGAGTTCCTCTAGGATGTTCATAGCTTGTCAAATGTAGAGATTGGCTGGGGCATCAACCATAGGTCTTCCTGTATATGAGTCAGATGAAATTGTTGGAGAGTGACTGCCCTCTGTCTTAAGGTGGACCTGTTCAGGTATAGGGGGAAGTTTAGTAATCTTTAAAGAGGTGGGGCCTGTGAGTGAAAACAGGGAGAAAGAGTGGGAGGAGACAATGGGGTTCTTTTCAAGTGGGAGAGATGAACCCAGGAAGGGAAGCCTTGGAGTTTGGCTGCAGGGGGGGTTAGTAGGATGATCTTGTGGGGACTCTGCCATTTTGGAGACAGATTGGTGGGTGGTATTAGAGATATAAACCATGTATCCTATCTCTAAGTTAGGAAGAGGAGGAAAGGGTGGTGTTAGGGTGTTTCCACAGTTCTGTTTTGAGGAATGGGAGGAAACTCATAGATAAGGAGGGACAGAGTAGTGGAGTCTCAGGAGAGAGTCCAGGGGAAATCATGGGCCTCCCATACATGAGCTCAAAAGGGGCTGGTCATGGAAGGCTTTTTAGGTAGGGCTCTAAGTTTAAGTAATGCTAAAGGTAAAAGTCTAATCCAATCCCATTTTAGTTCTAGGGTTAGCTTTGTAAGGGTTTTTTTGATGGTATGATTAGTTTTCTCAACCTTGCCAGAGGATTGGGGATGATAGGGAATGTGAAACTTCCAGGGACTGTAGGTACCTGTCAATGTTTTGGGAGATGGAGGAGAAAAAAATTTTGGGCCACTGTCTGATTGTATTGAGGTTGGCAGGCCAATCAGGAGATTATTTTTGTAGTCAATATTTGAGCTAGTGTGTTAGCTCTTTTGTTTGTGGTGGGGAAGGCTTCTACCCTTCCAGAAAAGGTACCCACAATAACTAAAAGATATCTGTATCATTTAACAGGAGGCATATAGGTGAAGTCTATTTGCCAATCCATGGCTGGTAGAAGGCCCTACATTTTGTGAGTAGGAAATTGGGGAGGTTGGATGCTGGAGTTAGGTTGTGTTTTTTGCAGATATTATACAAGTCTGTAAGAGCTTTGAGGAATTGTCTGTCTGAGGGCTTGAGGAAGGTGTGATTTTGTAGGAAGGAAAACAGAACTTGGTTAGAGGTATGAAATAAAGAATGTAGGTATGAAAAAATCTCCTGAGTGAGGGAGACGGGGGTTGGTGTGTAGTCTGTTAAGAAAAAGGAGGAGGTGGAGCAGAGGTCCGGATGTGTCAGGGCAATTTTATGGGTCAATTTATCAGCATGTTTGTTTGAGAAGAAGCTGTACTGTTTGTATTTCTGGTGTCTATAGCAGTGGATGACTGTTGCCTTAAAGGGGAGAAGAGCAACATCCAGAAGGTCTTGTACTAGAAAGGCATTAATAATTGGGGTTCCCTTTTAGGTGAGGAAGCCACTTTTCCTCCAAATTAGAATAGTTGATTGGGTGATATTATAAGCATATTTTGAATCTGTATAAATGTTTACAGAAAGATCTTTAGCCACTGTTAGGACTTGAGTAAAGGCTGTAAGTTCAGTCTGATGGGAGGTGGTGCCTGGGCCAAAAGGTTTGGCTTCAATAAGGGTGTACATTTTAAGAGAGTTGGGGTGGCCCTGGATTATGGCATAACCTGATGCATGGGGGGGGTGATTTTAAGGAGCTACCAACTATAAACCAGTCAGGAATTTGGGGTTCAGGGAGAGGGTGGTCAGTGATGTGACTAAAGGTGTTGAGGGAGAGATCTAATATCTCAGAGCATGAGTGTAAAAGGGCTTGGAGAGTGGAGGCAGTGGGAGCAGGGAGCAGGGTAGCTGGATTGAGAATTGGGCAGGGCTGGAAGCACAGGTTAGGGTCAAGGAAGTGTACATGAAGGATTTGGACTCAAAAGGGAGGCAAGGCCAGTAAGACTTGATAGCTGAGGAGGTCTTTAAGGGAGTGGAAAGAATAGAGGGTTAAGGGGCTATGTAAAGAGATTTTATTTGCTTTGGGAATGATTAAAGCGGCAGCTGCCAAAACCTGCCAACCCTTGGTGACCAGGTCCAATGTATAAGTGTCTCCTGCCCTCTGGCAAAGGAGTGCTAGGGCCTGGCTGCCACAGACCAGAAAAGCCAGGACCACCAGTCTGAGGGAAAACAGGGCCTTGGGAGGTGGGCAAGGAGTCGGCGAAGTGACAAGCAAACACACACACAAGGTTAATGTATCTGAGTGTATTTTATTGAAGTAGAGCATCAGGTTATGTACAATTCTGGCTGCATAAGCTTAGCTTTTGTTTATTCATGTGGTACAATTTCTATGAATAGCCTGCTTCAAGCATCAAGTATTTTTAACAAAAGTTCTAACAGGGCAACTTATTTTCTCCTTTGAATCATGCAGTAAAAATGTTAGCAAGCACCAAGGTGGCCTTGACCTAGCAAGTCTGTCCACAAAAGTTAAAGATTACCAAGAAACATGTTTCCCACCATTGTTTACTAGCATATCCCCATTCCTATACACTCCTGTATAAGGTAATGGTTCATCGATTGGTTCTGGTTCTCAGAATTATGACTATGGTTTGAAACAATAGCGGAGTCTTCAGAGGAAGCATCACACCATCAGGTGACTCAATTTTTTGGAAACTTGTTTCATATCTAATTTTTACTAAATTGTGAAAGAACATCATGCTGCTGCCATGTATCAGGAACAGAACAGTAATAATGAAGAAAACAGCTATTAGAGAGCAGCAAAAGGCACTACAAGCCTGGAAAATGCATGTCCTTCCAGGAGGCTTTCTTCCTTGAAGCTTTTGCCTCGGCCTGGTGGACAGGTCACGCAGACTCCACTGGAGTTGGCATGGCACCTGGCCCTAGTTAGTGTGAAGGAAAAGCAAAAATGGTTTAGAAAGATCTGGTAGTTTTAGGGAGAAAGTCCCAGATAAGGCTTTGTTTTAGGGCTTTGGTGGGAGTATTTAGTGCAGCAGGGGTGAGGAGAGGCTCTTCAAGGGAGCCTCTAGTGGCTTCATACAGGCACTGAGTAATGAGAGAGAAATTAGGTATTTATGTGCAGAAGAAGCTAAGGAGGCCCAGAAGTGACAGGAGTACCCTTTTGGAGGCAGGCATGGGGCAGTCTAGGAGAGTTTGTACCCAATTTGGGGGCATGGCTCAAGTCTGGTGAGAGAGAGAGAGAGAGACCTAAGTAAGTTACAGTCTGCTGACAGATCTGAGATTTGTCTTTAGAGACCTGATAGCCCCAGGTAGCTAAGGCATTGAGGAGTTTAGCAGTGTGTGTAATACAGATTTCTTGGGAGGGATAACATAGGAGATGGTCATCTATGTACTGTAAGACATGGCTGAGATGGAGGCTTAGGGATGAGAGAGCTCACTAGAGGGCCTGACCAAAGTAGTGAGGACTGTCCCCAAAACCTTGTGTCCAGGTTAGATGCTGAGCTAAAAAGGTGTCCAGGTCCTCCCAAGTAAAAGCAAAAAAGGTTGTGAGTCTAGGTGTAGGGGGATGGTTTAAAAGGCGTCTTTAAGATCTAGGACAGTAAAGTGGGTTGGAAGCAGGACCAAGGAGAGGAGAGTGTAAGCGGTAGGGATGACCAGGTATGTGGGTATAGTTGCCTCATTTATTTTTCTGAGGTCTTGGATTAACCAAAAAGTGCAATTAGGGTTTTTTTTTTTAACTCCAAGGATGGGGGTATTGTGAGCAGAGTTGACAGGGGTTAAAAGTTGGGCCTTTGGGAGGCACACAATTAAGAGTTTAAGTCATCAGTGGATGGTAGGGAGTAAGAGATACTGGCCTCAGGTTACATAGGAGTGAGGATTTTTTTAAAGCAACATGGAGAGGCTCATAGTATTTGAGCAAAAACACAAAAAGAAGAAATCTTGTTATGAACAAAAGAACATACAATTAGGGATTAATTAATGAAAAATGTAATGCAACCGGGTGTGGTGACGCATGCCTTTAACCCCAGCACTCGGGTGGCAGAGGTAGGAGGAGTGCCATGAGTTTGAGGCCACCCTGAGACTACAGAGTGATTTCCAGGTCAGCCTGAGCTAGAGTGAGACCCTACCTCAAAAAAAAAGAACATAATCCAAAGTTCTGTTTGTAAACAACTTTTGTAAACATCAATAGAAGTATAGCAGTATCTTAAGAGTAAAATTGGATTTTCTAAGACTTGAATTTTTGTTACAGAAATTTAATATTTCCTATTAATAATACCCTCTAATAATGTAATTTTAACTAGTTCAATATTCTATAATAATAATATGCTCTATTTTAAACTTGGCTTTATCTGGGACCAGTCCTGTGGTTAGAAAATGTTTTTTTGTAATGTTAATAAAGTTGGGTCAGTCTTTGTTGGCATTTGAGCCTAACTGGAATCTCTGTATTGCCCCTTTTAACAGTTAGAACCCAAAATAATTTGGAAAATGGATGTTGACTCAGTCTGCCTTCTTTACACTGGAAATGGATGGAAGGGAATTATAAAATCTTGACCCTTATGGGCTAGACCTTGGGCAACCATATGAGTAAACCCAGAAAGTCAGCTATAATTAAAATTAACTTTTACATTAGAGTGTGATGGCATTGGGATTTTAGCTTTGCAGCATAAAAGACATAAACCTGTAAGATGATATGTAATGTATCCTGTTAGAAAAATTTATACATTGATCTGATCATAAGAAATTTTTCAAAAATGTCTTATAAGTGTTAATATATAATGTGCAATTATTATATTACAGAGATCAGCAACAATAATAATAATATGATGAACTTAGAAAATGTGGACACTGTGACTGGTGGAAATAAAGTATATGGATAACTGCTTCAAAGATAACATTTTTATTGACAGCTTCCATATTTCACACAATAAATCATGATAATTTTCTCCCCTCCACTTTCCCTTCACAATTCCACACTATTTTTCTTCCTATTATGAGTATCTTGTGAAGGTAGGGCTAGACACTGCAAAGTCATGGATATTGAGGCCAATTTCTGTCTGGAAGATTGCATTTTAAGCAGCCCTACCCTTCCTTTGGCTCTTACATTCTTTCTACCACCTCTTCCACAATAGACTCTGAGCCTTAGAAGGTGTGATAGAGATATTTCAGTGCTGAATACTCCTCAGACACATCTTCTCAGCATTACAGTGACTTTTGGGTCATCACAGAAGAGAAACTTCTCTAAACAAAAGTGAGAGTAGCATTAATATATGGAGATGAACATTAAGTAAACTGCTCACAGTGCAGTTTGGTGGGCAAAAAATGTGCATTTAGCCAGACAAGAGCTGGCGTTACACTCCTAAGTCTCATGATTGCCCTCACAATATGCTTTTGATTAGGTTTTCAGTACCAGGCATGTATTCCCTCCCATAGAATGGGCCTCCAGTCCAATTATAGAGCATATGGTTTCCCCCATAACAGACATGTCACTATTTCGAGAATTGGCTCATTTGGCCTGGTTGGCCAAACTTGAGGCTTGCAGTGTCCACTGTTTTCACCACTGATGGCTTCTGTCTCTCATAGAGCTGCATGCAGTACAGCTTTTTTCCAGCTTTCTGTCAGCCTTGTCTAGAGGGAGGAAGTTTTCAGCTCATCCCCAATTTGATTTCTTGGTGACATTGCAGGTCAGGCATGGTGGAGGCTTCAGAAATAGGATCTTATCATCTATCCCTGGTGGGAAACCAAGAGCCATGGAAAGAGCCTGTAATGTTTTGGGGGCATCAGGGATCCTCTGGCCAACTACTCACTGGAAGGTATCACATCCCTGGCACTGAAACTTTTCTAGTAACAGTCTATGGCTTCTGGGTATGCAATTATCCAAAAAAGTAGTTTATTATGTGGCTTATTCACAATGTCCTGAATTTTTATTAACCCTCCCCCACCCTTGCTTAACTCAATCTCTCCCCTTGACCTCACTTAGGCCATTCCACCTTCAGTAATCTCTTCATCTACTTACATATATATATGATACCACCCCCTTAAGTCTACCCCCTCCTCCCTCCCTTATAGCCCCTCTGTGGCTTACTGCACACTGCTCCCAATTTTTACTCCAACTCAGGCACAAGTCTGAATATCTATAACTAGGATACACATATGAGAGAAAACATGTGGCACTTGGCTTTCTGGACCTGGGTTATCTCACTTAGTATAATCCTTTCCAGATCCATCCATTTCCCTGAAAAGTTCATAATTTCATTTTTCTTTGCTGCTGTATAGAATTCCACCACATCTTCATTATCCATTCATCAGTTGAGGGACATCTAGGCTGGTTCCTAGCTACTGTGACTAGAGCAGCAATAAACATAGTTGTGCAAGTATCTCTAACACAGTGAGAAGAATTCTTGGGAAATATACCTAGGAGTGGTTTGCTGGGTTATATGGTATATCTATTTTTAGCTGTCTCATGAACCTCCATACTGATTTCCACAATGGCTGTACCAGATTATATCCCCACAGTGCATAAGGATTCCTCTTTTTCTGTATCTTCACCAATGTCATTTGTTTTCTTTTTTAAAATTTAAATTTTATTTTATTTATTTATTTGAGAGAGAAAGACAAAGACAGAAAGGTTGAGAATGGGTGATCCAGACCTCTAGCTACTACGAATGAACTTCAGATCCATGTACCATCATGAGAATCTGGCTTATGTAGGTACTGGGGAATTGAACCTGTGTCCTTAGGTTTTGCAGGCAAGTGCTGTAACTGTGAATCCATCTCTCTAGCCATATCATTTGTTTGTGTGATGATAGCCATTCTGACAGTAGTGAAATGGAATCTCAAAATAGTTTAAAATTTGAGATTCCATTTCCCTCATGGCTAGGGGTGTAGAATATTTTTTCAATGTTTATATGCCATCTGTATTTCTTCTTTTGAGAACTCTCTATTTAGTTCCTTAGCCCATTTTTTAATTGGGTTATTTGATTTCTTACTATTTAGTTTTCTGAGTCTTTGTATATCCTAGATATTGATTCTTTGTCAGATGTACAGCTGGCAAAGACTTTCTCCCATTCTATAGGTTGCCTCATTACTCTATTCACAGTGTCCTTTGCTGTACAAAAGCTTTGTAATTTCATGAGGTCCCTGTGGTTGATGAATGGTTTTACTTCCTGAGCACCTGTTGCTACATTCAGAAAGTCATTGCCTATGCCAATGTGTTGAAGGGTGTATCCTAATTTTTCCTCTAACAGTTTCAGAGTTTCAGATCTGATATTAAGGTCTTTGATCAATTTGGACTTGGTTCTTGTGCATGGAGAGGGATAATGTCTATTTTCATCCTTCTACATATCCACTTTTTCCAGCACCATTTGTTAAAGAAGCTGTCTTTTCTCCAATGCATGTTTTTGGCATTTTTGTCAAAAATAAAATGGCTGTAGCATCCTGGATTTCTATCTGGATACTCTATTCTGTCCCATTTATCTACATGTCTGTCTTTGTGCCAGTACCATGCTGTTTTTTGTTTGTTTGTTTGTTTTACTATGAATTTGTGAAATAGCTTAACATTGGGCATGGTGATACTACCTGCCTTATTTTTATTACTCAACATTGTTTTGACTACTGGAGGTTGTTATACTTCCAAGTGAATTTTAGGATTGATTTTTCTATTTCTTTGAAGAATGCCTTTGGGATTTAATGGGGATTGCATTAAATGCATAGATTGCTTTTGGTAAGATTGACATTTCCACAATATTGGTTCTTCCAATTCAAGAACATGGGATGTCTTTCCATTTCCTAATGTCTTTTGTAATATCTCATTTGAGAGTTTTAAAGTTTTCATTGTACAGATTGTTCACATCCTTGGTTAGATTTATCCCAAGATACTTTCTTTTTTGTGGTGAAATTGTGAGTGGGAGTGATTCCCTGATTTCATCCTCCACATGTTTGTTGTTAAGATATAGAAAAGCTACTGATTTCTGTGTGCTTATTTTGTATCCTGCTACAATGCTTAAAGTGCTTATCAGCTCTAACAGTTTGCTGGTAGAGTCTTTTAGGTCCTTTATGAATAGAGTCATGTCATCTGAAAATTATGATAATTTGATCTCTTCCTTTTCAATTTGTATCCCTTTTATGAATGTCTCTTTTCTTATTGCTATAGCTAAGACTTCCAGTACTATATTAAGTAAAAGTGGGGACAGTGGACACCCTTGTCTTGTTTCTGATTTTAGTGGAAAAGCTTCAAGTTTTTCTCCATTTAGCATTATGTTGGCAGTAGGTTTGTCATAAATAGCTTACATTATGTTGAGATGTGTTCCTTCTATTCCCAGTTTCTGTAGCACTTTTACCCTTGAGGGTTGTTGGATTTTGTCAAATGCCTTCTCTGCATCTATTGAGATGATCATGTGATTTTTTTCCTTCAGTCCATTTATATAGTATATTACATTTATCGATTTGTGTATGCTGGGATAAAGCCTACTTTGTCAGGGTGAGTGA
Source organism: Dipus sagitta (assembly GCA_036346955.1). Classification (NCBI taxonomy): domain Eukaryota; kingdom Metazoa; phylum Chordata; class Mammalia; order Rodentia; family Dipodidae; genus Dipus; species Dipus sagitta. The sequence continues at coordinate 217,126,903 of CM070770.1, forward strand.
TCTTTCTGATATATTCTTGTATTCTATTTGCCAATATTTTGTTGAGAATTTTTGCATCTATGTTCATAAGGGAGATTGGTCTACAATTTTTTTCTGTCTTTGTCTGGTTTTGGTATCAGGGTGATACTGGCTTCATAGAAGGAGTTTGGTAGAATTCCTTCCTTTCCTATTTTATGAAAAAGTTTGAGAAGCATTGGTGTTAGTTCTTCCATGAAGGTCTGTTAAAATTCACCAGTGAATCCATCTGGGCCCGGACTTCTTTTATTGGGAATTTTTTATAACTGCTTTCATCTCCATATTTGTTATAGGTCTATGTAAATGGTTTATCTCATCTTGACTTAATTTTGTCAGGTCATAGCAATCTAGGAAATCATCCATTTCTTTCAGATTTTCAAACTTAGAGGAATATGTGTTCTTAGAGAATTTCTTTGGTATCTGTTGTAATAGTGCCTTTCCAATCTCTAATTTTATTAATTTGTGTGTCTTCTCTCTTTCTTTTGGTCATATTTGCTAGGGTTATCAATCTTCTTTATCCTTTCAAATAACCAACTCTTTGTTTTATGGATTCTCTGGATTTGGGGGGTCTATTTCATTAATTTCTGCCCTAATCTTTATTATTTCTTCCCATCTACTGATTTTTGGTTTGCCTTGTTCTTGTTTTTCCAAGGCCTAAGGCAAAGTTTTAAGTTCTTTTCTAGCAAACTTTCTAATTTCTTAATAGACATTTAAATCTATAAATTGTCCTCTTACGACTGCCTCCATTGTGTCCCAAAGGTGCTGGTATGTTATATTACCATTATCATTTGATTCTATGAATTTTTTTGTGATTTTCTTTTGGATTTCTTTAGTAACCCTTTCATCATTCAATAGTGTACTGTTTAGTCTCCATGATTTTGTGTATGCTCTATAGTTTTTCTTGTTGCTGATTTGTAGTTTAACTCATTGTGATCAGAGTATAAGGAATTATTTTAATTTTCCTGTATTTACTAAGATTTTATTTGTGTCCTAAATATGGTATATTTTAGAGAATATTCCATGTGCTTCTGAGAAAAATCTTTATCCTGCAGCATTTGGATGGAATATTCTACTGAAATCTGTTAGGTCCATTTGTTCCATAAAATCATTTAATCCAGATGTCTCTCTGTTTATTTTTTGCTGGGATGACCTGTCAACTGATGAGAGTGGGGTATTGAAGTCACCCACTACAGCTGTGTTTAGTGCTATCTGTTTAAAATTGTAATGTCTGTTGTAATGTTGATTGTAATATCCTGTTGGGATGTTTCTTTAATCAATATCAAATAACCTTCTTTATCTTCCCTCACTAATGTCGATTTGAAGTCTATCCTGTGAGGTATTAGGATAGCAATACCTGCTTTTTTTCATATGCCCAGTTGCTTAAAATATCGCTTTTCATCATTTCACCCAAGACAGTGTCTGTCTTTTATGTAGAGATGAATTTCTTGGAGGCAACAACCAGAAGGATCCTGCCTTTTAATCCAATCCGCAAGCCTCTGTCTTTTGGTTGGGACATTGAAGCAATTGATATTAACAGTTATTATTGAAAAGTATATATTTATTCTTGACATTCTTCTTTTTTTGTAGTGCTTCATACTTTCCCTTTACTCTCTTGTATTAACTGTTATTTTAGTATGGTTTTTATTTTCTGGTTTAGTATGGTATATGTCTGGTTTTCTCTTCAGCATAAAGGATCCCTTCAAGTATTTTCTGTAGAGATTTTTTAGTTGTCATATATTCCTTTAGCATGTTTTTGTTATGAAATTTCCTTATTTCTTCATCTGTTTTTGGTGGATAGCTTCTCTGGATAATCTTGGTGGACAGCTGTTATTATCTTTCAGAACTTGGAATACATCATTCCAAGCCCTCCTAGCTTTTAAAGTTTGTGTTCAGTAATCTGCTGCTATCCTGATAGGCTTGCCTTTATAAGTGACTTGCTTGTTCTATCTAATTGCTTTCAATATATTTTCTTTGGTTTGCATGTTTGGTAGTTTAATTATAACATGGTGAGGAGAGGTTCTTTCCAGGTTTTGTCTGTTTGGTGTTCTAAAAGCTTCCCATATCTGCATTGGCACTTCTTTCCCAATTTGGGGAAAACTTTCTTCTATGATTTTGTTGAACATGCCTACTATGCCTTTGAAGTGAAATTCTTCTCCTTCTACTATACCCTGAATTCTTATGTTTGATGTTTTCATAGTTTCCCAAATATCTTGAAATTCCCAATCATACTAGCTTCTCTTTCTGTTTGCTGGCCTGTATTAAATCTGCCATCTGGTCTTCTAGTTTAGATATTCTGTTCTCTCCTTCATCCATTCTACTGGTGAGACTTTCTACAGAGATTTTTTTTTTTTTTTTGCTTGAATTGCTGTATTTTTCATTGCTATTATTTCTGCCTGGTTCTTCTTTAGTATTTCTATTTCCTTTTGTATTGACCTTCTTATTTCATTAAGTTTATTTCCCATGTTCTCCTTCAGGAATTTATTTTCTTCTTTGATTCCTTTGATTTCTTCTTTGATTATTTTGAGTATAGATAAAATCATATTTTGAAATACCTGTCAGGCATTCATTTGTGATGGATTTATAGTATTTGGTGGGATTGTATTGTCTTGAATTTTTGTGTTTCTTGTATTATAGTGTAGAGATATCTTCATCCTGACTTGATTTGATGAGTGAGTTTTCTAATTATCTGTAGTATTCTTAGCCATGTAATTCAACTTTATATACCTTCAGGGTAGGAGTTTAAGGTGCCAAGTGTAGCTCTTGTACTCCAAGAAAACAGTAGAAGTGACCCTAGGCATTGAGGTTGCCTGATATTCCAGTATTCTAGTAGGCTCGGTGGAGCAATTTACTGGCAAATTCTAAAATTCAAATGAGCAATATACACATTCAATCAAAACCAGCACAGAGTATTTATGCAAGAGTGGAGATTAAAACAAATGGATAACCTTAACCTGTCAACTGGGGGGGGGGGTTGATATTTCTGTTCCAAAATGGGTTCCAGGTCAGCCTGGGTCTGAGTCAGACCCTGCTCCTAATAATGACAAAAGAAAAAGACAAAGGCCCTATAAATCAGTAAGCATCAAAGGCAACAGTAGTCAACCCCAAAATACAGCTTATTTGAGAATGATAAAGCCAACTAAGAATATGTAACCCTTAATCTGCCCTGACATGGAAAGAGAGATTAATACTTCCAGTGCAGGCCTTCGCACCTGCTTGTTTGTCAGTCAGTCCTGTTACCTTTTGGGATGGCTTCCAATCTCACCAATGCTAAGTGCCCACCTCGATCCCTCTCTTTTTGTGCTATGAATCTGGTGTTCTTCTCAGCTGTTCTGGATGACCTGAAGCCAGGGGCTGAATGAGTTCTCTGGTGGTTCACTGCAGCACTGACAGTTGGGGAATGGGAGACTGTGCAGGATGTTTGTAGTTGTAGCAGAGCTGCTCATCTAGTCCCATTTGTGTTCTCCTTCAGCAGCTGCTCAGCTGGACCCTGCTGTCTTCCCTGTCAAGTTTCTTGACTTTGGAAGAAGGGCTGATGTGAGTGGAAAATCCCCTCACTTGGTTTCTGCTCCTGCAGCTTGGTGCCAGACAGGTAGGCTCTCAGATTGTGGCCACTGATGCCCAAGTGGGATTCTGGCCAGTTTCCTCCTTTCTGGAGGATCCTAGTCTCTCTTGCTTCTCTGCTGCAGTTGATAATAACTTAAACACCTCCACTTTTTGAAAGAAGAGTGTATTTTGCTGTGTTTTCACTTATTTCCCTCCCTAGGCTGGTTTGGCGTGGCTCCTATGATGCCACCTTACCAAGAAATACAAAAAATAACTTTTAAATAAAGCTTGATAAAAGGCATATATATATATAGCTTAATAGCATTTGTAGAGTTTTTAAAATATTTGTATTTATTTGAGAGAGAGATAAAAGCAGTGAGAGAGAGAGAGAATAGGCATGCCAAGGCCTCTAGCCACTTCAAACAAACTTCAGACACATGTGCCACCTTGTGTATCTGGCTTATGTAGGTATTGGGAAATTGAACCTGGGTCCCTAGGTTTTACTGGCAAGTGCCTTAACTGCTAAGCCATCTCTCCAGAACCCCCTTTTAAAAAAATTTTTTGTTTATTTATTTGAGGGAGAAAAAGAAGCAGGAGACATTTTTAATTAATCTATTTTAACAGAGGGATAACAGATATTGAAAAGGTTGTTAATTAAGAAAATTAAAAAGAGAACATCTTGATGTTTCTGTCCAAAATATGTATTTTTTAACCAGTTATGTCATGGTATCCAGGTTATAAGTTATGATTGCCATGCCTCAAGATGTCAAGGTTAAGGCTTCAGCTCACCGATATTAACCTGTGCTTGGTCGTATTTATAACTCAACCAAGTTGGCTGTGCTCCTCTATCAATCAACCTTTTAACTACTAAAAAGAACTGAACCTTAACATCAATGTTTACTCATTAGTATTTAATCTTCTACTATAAGATTAATATATAAAGATACTGTAACTATGAGATGGTCCCTGTCTTGTTCATGTCGGTTGTGCTAGGTGGTGAGTGCTGAGGTTATCTTGTAAGTCTAATAAAAATGTTTTAGTTATTATGAACCATCATAAGTTAAGTTAAAAAACTGCCCAATAGTTAGAGATGCTTTCTTACAAGATTACTTTATGTCTGTCAGAATGTCTCTAGTGTATGTAAAATACAGACTGGTTTATTTCAACAATGACCAGATTCTGCTTTATTCTTAAACTGTGTGTGATCAAAGTCTCAGTCAAGGTTTTCGTTAGTTGTCTCATTCCTGGTATCTTAACTTCATACTGACATTTAAGAAATGCTCCCTGTTCTAGGACACAATCTCATGTCCAAATGACCTTCGTTGATGAAAAATGATCTTAAACTCTGCAGTTCTGCTTCCAGTTTGTGGTAATTGGTACCTACATAGGTGTACAGACCAGCCAAATTTGTTTTCAAATATAAATGCCAAGGTATTAATAATATTGTATTATCTTTTCCTTACATACAATTTCTAGATCAAATCAATTTCAAAGTTATTGGCAAAATATTGTTTTCAGGACTACTAACAAGTTCTGTCTGTACTTATACCTGACAGATACTTAAAAGATAAAATGTGGCTGGGCATGGTGGCACATGCCTTTAATCCCAGCACTCGGAAGGCAGAGGTAGGAGGATTGCCATGAGTTTAAGGCCACCCTGAGACTCCATAGTGAATTCCAGGTAAGCCTGGGCTAGAGTGAGACCCTACCTTGAAAAACCAAAACAAGATAAAATGTATATGGTTTCTAAGTTCCAGATGGAGTTTATATTATTACCTTAAAAATGCTAATCAGAATAATTTTAAACTGTTGTGTTATTCTCTAGCCAGATCTGCTTTATTACCCCTATATACTCTGTACTTCTTTAAGCAGAGCTGTTTCACTAATCAGGTGTATATAGTCTCTGTGAGTGGGTAATAACTATATGTAGAAGCCAACATCAACTGAAAACATCCAAGTTAAGATAATGATCAAAATTTTGGTTCCCAATTTTAGGTCAAAAGGCCATAGGACATGATGGGACACTTATAGCCTCTAGCCTCTGGTAAATTGCCTGTCTTCTTGGTCAAAGACGACATGGAAACCCAGAGACTGGGGAATGAACTCCAAGTCATTGTATTTGCAGGAAAGTCACTACAGATGCTTCTAAAGGAAGCCACATGGTAAACATGGCTTTGATTCATCCTAGCAGATGACACAATGCTGAGAGTAATAGAGCTTTTCATGGGTCCTTAACAGTCTCTCCTACAGAGCCATCACTGACCTTTAAAATAGAATATGTTATTAATTATGGCTGCCTGTATGATCTTAAACCACCAGTAAGTGAATAGCACCACAAAATGTTACAATATAAATAAAAACTCAGACTAATAGGCTTCTTTGTCTGATGTTGACTTACATTACTAAACTCTTATGTTAACTTATGCCTTCATCAGCCTATGTTTGGCCCTGATTAGTTAGCCACTGTTTGCCTTCAAAGAAAAGGAAAGAAAATGTCTAAGGGTAAAATCCATCTAGGAAAAGTGCAATGAGTAAGAGTACAAAATCTTTTCTAAAATTTTTTTTGAAGCAAGCCCAACAGACTGGTCCTTTTTTTTTTTTTTTTTTTTAATGAGAGAAAGCAAAAGCAAGTGTGTGTGTGAGAGAGAGAGACAATTGGCATTGGCATGCCAGGGCCTCCAGCCACTGTAACAAAATTCCAGATGTATGTGCTACCTTGTGTAAATGTGCAACTTTGCACTTGCATCATCTGTGTGTCTGGCTTATATGGGATCTGGAGGGTCTAACATGGGTTCTTAGGCTTTGCAGACAAATGCCTAAACTGCTAAGCCATCTCTCTAGCCCAGGAATACATATTATTTAAAAGAGATAATTTAAGAAAAAAAATTCCAGAAGTAACTTGCTCTTCACTGATTGCTCAGTGGATGTTTTGACCAGGCTGTGATCAGCCCAGTTGGAGAGGTAAAATAGACAAACCAAAGATGTGGTCACTGATTATGTTTACCTGGTGGTTATCAATTTTTATTGTTATAGTCCATGTGAGAGAATTATAGATCACCATGCTTTTGTAGCCAATTGACAATCCTTTTTATTAAGCCAGCAGTGACTGAGAGGGCCTCATTCCAGAAAATGCCTACAATGCAGAAGCTCAGGGGTACAGCTTTTTTCAAGGCAAAAGATGATAAAACTTACAAGGACATCAGTGCCAGTTGTAAGTCAGGAATTTCAGGCATTGTTTTACTCCCTATCCTTGAACTTACCCACTTGGGTGAACTTGTACTCTGGAGTGATCTTGAATCAATACATCTGGGTTACAGGAAGCCCCAAGAATGCTGTCAGTGTGATTGTGACCATCTGGGGGATAAGGGAGCTAGCAGCTGGAAGACACTTGGACAAATGTGGAATCAGGCCTAACTGGCATAGAGTGGCCCTATTTTAGCTTTTAACATTTTAGGACATGATGACCTTATCTTAGCTTTTAACAGTATTGGTCCATTCGATCCTTGTTATGCCTTATTACAATGGAAATGCTTACTCTGTGCCATCATATGTTAACAATATATAACTTGTTTTGATTTTATAGGATTTACAGTTATCAAACAGTCCTAAATTGCAGGGAGCCACATCTAGTCCCCACCACTAGATGTCGCTGGCACTGCACGAAACCACATGTAATCCGCTTTTATAAAGATGGCGCTGACCTCGTGGTGTCCAGTTCTTTTACGACAGTGCTTTCGCGCCAACCGTATTCAAGGTACGCGCATGCGCTTGACGCAACCTGTCCTGAGCCTATCCCGTGGCGCCTGGCGGTGACAAGCGGGTGAGCAGCCAATCCGTAGGTGCCTTATTGCCCATCCCCCAATAAAAGTAGCTGCACATCCCGCCCCCGCGTCCTTCTCCTTCCGCTCTCCTGTTAACCAAGAGCTCTCCAATAAAAGTGTGATCAAGAAGGATTCTCGTGTGGTGATTGTTCTTTCCCGCTGGTCGGGGGGGCTCGCCGCAAAGTGGTGCCGAAACAGTTCCGGGATGCCGGGAGCCTTGTGGTCACCAGGGAAGGACCAAAGGAGGATTCAGAACTTGACACACGGAGAGGAAGGTACTGGTAAGTCATTCTTTCTTTTTTTTCTTTTCTTTTCTGTGTCTCAGTCATGTCCGTGTCTGAGGGCCTCGCTGTTCTTGCTGTTTTTTGTTTGTTTTGTCTGGGTCTTTCTATTGTTTTGCGTTCGTTTCTATCCTGCCTAGTCTGCTAATAGCCTGGACCGGTTAAACCCGCGGTAGACAACGCGGCTCTGGTCCTTGGAGCCTCGAGTCAGATAAATCCTCAGTAGATAGCGTGGGGCTGGCTGTTAGTTTTATTTCCAGCCTTCCAGCTCGTGATGGGCAATACATCGAGTGCACGGCATTCTCCCATTGATTTTACTCAGCCTATAAAGGAAGTTTTGAAACAACGTGATCTAAAGGTCTCTAATGCCACTATTAAAAAGATTGTTAAAGACATTGATGCTGCAGCTCCATGGTTTGCGGTGTCCGGAGATCTCTCATTGCCCTCATGGGAAAAGCTGGGTAAAGACCTTGAGGCGGCTAGGGAGGAGGGGCACTTAGGTCGAGGTACCCTCCCTTTCTGGAGGATGATACATTCTTGTTTACGTTCTGGAAGCCACCCGGACCCACTTCAGGAGGGCCGGAGACGGCTCAGACAACATCAGGATAGTTTGTCAGAATCTGATGCAAGTGGGGATAACAAACCCAAATTATATAAGAAAGTAGAGGAAAGAAGGGCCAGTCAGTTCTCGGGAGGAGTTCCCAATGTGGCCAGTCATTTCAAGGAAAAGGTTCCCTGCCCTGTAGAGGAGAAGGCACCCCCGTTAGAAGAGAGTAATGAGGGCTCCGGCTGTATGCACAGGAGGGGTGAGGACTTCCCTAGGGCCCCGCCGCAGCAGGGGGCTGTGGGGTTATATCCTTCCCTACAGCCGCTGCGACACCTGAGTATACGAGATGATATCGGCAGTAGTTCTGCTTCTGATCAGGAGGACTCCAGTGGGACAGAGGGACAGGATTTAGAGGAGGCAGCTTTACATTGTGCTCAGGATGCTCAGTTTGTGGGCAGGCGTGTCTGCCCTCCCGCGGTTAGGGGGAGGGGTGCCTTAAAAGAGGAAGTTGGTATTCGAAACCGAGCACCGCCTAGTGCTCTGCCACGCCCTCATGTTCCCCCCCCCTATGTCCCAGCCGAGGATCGCAGCCATTTTGTTAAGCCGCGCACGTGGTCCCGCCTGGCCTCCGCTTTCCCGGTTTTTTTGAATAACACTACCAATCAAAGAGGCTGGGAGCCAATCCCCTATATGGAACTTAAAGATTTAGTCCAGGCCTGCAAAGACTTTGGACCCACTGCTGATTATTCACTTATGCTGCTTCGCAGACTCACGCAGCGCTACCTTACTCCTGGTGACTGGTTAGATTTAGCCCGGGCTTGCCTAACGAGGGGGCAATATTTGGATTTCAGATCACTGATTTCTGATAAAGCCCAAGAACAAGCTAGGCAGAATATTATGAAAGGGGACTGGGACTGGTCTTCTGATATGCTTCTGGGGACTGGTCCCTTTCTTACAGATCAGCTCGATTTTCATCCAGACGTGTATATCCAAATTAATAATATTCATTATCAGGCATGGAAGGAGCTCCACAATAAGGGAGAGGCTGCAGGACAGTTGACTAAGATTGTTCAGGGCCCTACAGAGTCATTTTCTGATTTCTCAGCTAGAATGTTGGAAGTGGCAGAAAAGACAATTGGCCTTGCTGACCACAACATGCCGTTTATACAACAGCTAATATTTGAACAGGCCACTAAGGAGTGCAAAAAGGCTATACAACCAGTAAGAAAGGGAACATTGGATGACTGGCTCAAAGCCTGTCGAGAGATAGGGGGGCCTCTGTCTAATGCAGGATTAGCAGCAGCGGTCCTAGCTGCCGCTAAGGCTCAACGGACAGGGACTCAAAAGGGCTGTTTCCGATGTGGTCAATTGGGACATTTTAAACGCCAATGTCCTCAAGCGGATAGCCCAGCCCCTGTCCGAGATGCGGGACCGGCACAGCGCCCCCCTGGGACTTGTCCTAGATGTAAGAAGGGAAAACACTGGGCTAATGAATGTAGATCTGTGAGGGATATTAATGGTTTGCCCCTCCCCCCTCTTTCAAGTAATCAGGACCAAAAAAACGGGGGGAAGGGCCCACGTCCCCAGGGCCCACAAATCTATGGGGCAATGCAGACACCTCAGGTCCCGGTGACTGTGGCGCCAGATCCCCCGCTGCCTCAGCCCGGAGAGCAACATCGGGCTCCGCAGGCCTGGACCTCTGTGCCACCTCCGGATTGGTCTTAACTCCGGAAATGGGCGTGCAAATCCTGGACACAGATGTGTCTGGCCCGCTAGCAAGAGATACGGTGGGCCTTCTTTTGGGGCGCTCCTCCTCTACTTTAAAGGGTCTCATAGTCTTCCCCGGTGTTATCGATCCAGATTATACAGGTGTAATTAAAATTCTTTGTCATTCCCCCTATGGGGCAGTGTCAGTGGCCCCTGGGGACCGTATTGCCCAATTGCTGATTTTGCCTTCTAACCATTCTCTATTTCCTGCACTAGATAAGGAAAGGGGTGACAAGAGCCTTGGGTCTACCGGTGTGGACTTGACCTGCTTGTCTTTGGAGTTGGATCAAAGACCCCTTCTGCGCCTGACCATAGAAGGAAGAGAATTCTCAGGACTGGTGGACACTGGGGCAGATAAAAGTATAATAAAATTAGATTCTTGGCCAAAAGCCTGGCCCTTGCAGAGATCAGCTCAGATCTTGCAAGGCTTAGGGTTTGCTAAAACACCACATATGAGTGCAAAGGAGTTAACATGGACCACTACAGAGGGTCAAAAGGGAAAAATCCAACCTTTTGTGTTGGATGTTCCCATTAATTTATGGGGAAGAGATATTCAGACCCAGATGAATCTCCGTTTGACTAATGAATATTCAGAAGCTAGTAAAAATATGATGAAAATTCAGGGCTTTGTTCCAGGTTCAGGTCTAGGGAAGCACCTTCAAGGGCGACCTCAGCCCATCATCCCGGAGGAGAAGCTGGATCGCTTTGGGTTGGGTTTTTCTTAGGGACCACTGAAAATTCTGCTTCCAATTTTGAACAGGTGCCCATACCCTGGATGACTCATAAGCCAGTGTGGGTTCCTCAGTGGCCCCTCTCACAGGAAAAACTGGAAGCAGCCCAGAGGTTAATTGAGGAACAATTGCAGTTAGGCCACCTGGAGCCCTCTATTTCCCCTTGGAACACACCTATATTTGTGATTAAAAAGTCCTCTGGAAAGTGGCGATTATTACATGATTTGAGGGCTGTTAATGCTCAAATGCAGGTCCTGGGCCCAGTTCAGAGGGGCCTGCCAGCGCTTTCTGCTCTCCCCAGGGAATGGCCAGTGATGGTTTTAGATATTAAAGACTGTTTTTTCTCCATACCCCTTTGCCCTCAGGACAGAGAGCGTTTTGCTTTCACATTACCAGCTGTAAATCATGAGAAGCCTGATGCCCGCTTTCAGTGGCGTGTGTTGCCACAAGGGATGTCCAACAGTCCCACTATGTGCCAGCTTTATGTAGACTCAGTGTTATTTGTAGTAAGACAACAGTTCCCCTCTTTACGTATGATCCACTATATGGATGATATCCTACTCACAGCCCCTACCTTAGATGTTTTGCATGTCTCCTTTCAGGAGGTCGTCAAGGCATTGGAACATAAGGGTCTTTTTATTGCCCCAGAGAAGGTCCAGCAAACGGATTCAGTAAATTTCCTTGGGTCCGTCATTGGCCTTCAGTCTGTGAAACCTCAAAAAATTTGCATCCGTACCTCTCATTTGCATACATTAAATGATTTTCAAAAACTTTTGGGGGACATTAATTGGTTGCGAGGTTTTCTCCATGTCCCACGTGCAGATTTGTTACCATTGTTTTCCATTTTGGAGGGTGATCCTGAGATTACCTCTCCTCGTGTGCTCACTGAGCCAGCTCGTCAAGCCTTAAGCAAAATAGAAAAGGCTCTTATGAAGGCACAGCTTAAACGCTTTGACCCTTCTAGTCCACTTCTTCTTTGTATTCTAAAAACAAGGGATGTCCCCACGGGAGTGCTATGGCAGGACGGCCCTCTTTTGTGGATTCATGGACATTCCTTGGGAGCTCGTACCCTGCAGTACTTCCCACAGTTGGTTGCCCAACAGGCTTGTTTGGGTTTAAAATTGTGCCTAACTCATTTTGCAAAGTTGCCTGATAAGCTTATCATCCCCTATACTAAGGAACAAGTAGAGACTCTATCCGGTACGGTTGATGAATGGAGCATTCTTATGTGTGCTTTTCCAAATCCTATAGATAACCATTACCCAAAAAGCCCCATTCTGTCCTTCGTGGAAAAAAATTTAGTCTATTTTCCCCGGGTCACATCAAAGGGCCCTTTGCCCTCAGCCCCTGCCATTTTCACTGATGGCTCAAAAACAGGTCGCGGAGCTTATATGGTTCAGGGCTCAGAACCTGTGGTGAAGTTCTATAGGCCTGACTCTCCCCAAATTGTGGAATGCATGATTGTCTTGGAGGTGTTTCAGACTTTTGGTAGTCCCTTTAATTTGTTCACAGATTCACAGTATGTGGCTAATGCAGTTGTTGGACTGGAAATTGCTGCTTCTATTCGTTCTGCTAGTCCTGTCTCAAACATTCTTTCTCAAATTCAATCTCTCATTTGGCAACGCTCTTCCCCCTTCTATGTTACTCATGTTCGTGCTCACTCCTTGCTACCAGGACCTATATCTCAAGCAAATGACTTGGTAGACAAAGCCACGCGGATGACTATGTTAGCCATGAGTAGTCCTAAAGATATGGCCACCGAGTTCCATAGACTGTATCATGTTCCTGCTAACACCTTAAGAAAGACCTTTGCCATTTCTAGGTCTGAGGCACGTGATATTGTTAAGGCTTGTCAATCCTGTGTCACTTTCCTGCCTTCTCCACATGTGGGTGTGAACCCACGGGGCCTAAGACCTGGTGATCTTTGGCAGATGGATGTTACTCATGTCTTGGAATTTGGCAAGCTTAAATACCTGCACGTCTCGGTGGATACTTGCTCAGGAATCATACATGCTTCTCCTCTTGCAGGGGAAAAGGTTACTCATGTAAAAACTCATTGTTTGGAAGCCTGGGCGTCTTGGGGAAAACCGCGACGCCTAAAGACTGACAATGGCCCTGCTTATGCTTCCTCTGGCTTTCGTGCCTTCTGTGCCCAGATGCAGGTTGCCCACACTACTGGCCTACCTTACAACCCACAAGGCCAAGGTATTGTGGAGAGAGCAAATAAAAGTTTAAAAGCTATCCTTTTTAAGCAACGAAGGGGGATAGCGGAGAATGCAACCCCCAAGGAGAGAGTCTCTCTAGCACTCTATACCCTTAATTTTTTAGTTCTGGATGTTCATGATAGGTCTGCAGCAGACAGACATTGCCACCAGGGGGCACAAGCACATCCGGAACTGGTCATGTGGAAGGATGTGTTGGATAATAAATGGAAGGGACCGGATCCTGCTTTGGTAAGATCCAGGGGAGCTGTTTGTGTCTTTCCACAGGACCAGGAATCGCCACATTGGGTCCCGGCCCGGCTAGTCAAGACGCTGACATCAACTCCAGAGGAGAGTCCAGGGGACGAGGAAGGCCATCCAAGTACGAGTGCCAAAGATCCTGTGGATGCTGATCCTTATGTGCCTGGAGACTAGTAGAGGAGAATTGCGCTGGGGCATCCTGTCTGTTTTCCCCAAGCCCCTGCCCGTTCGCCACACGGCGAGAGTCCTTCCTCGGTTCTTCACTACTCAGCAAGGTCTCAATCTCCCTACGGTTGTTAAAGACCTGACCCTTGCCCCCCTGGGGGAGGCTCGACACTTCGAGGAAAGTGGAAGTCTCTGCTTTACTCTCGCCCGTGAACGTGACTCTTGTATACAACTGGAGATGCAGGCATTTGCTTGGTTTAGGGGGAACAGGAGATGGGGCCCAGAATCTACCTTTCAGAATTCGTCCCACAAAGCTTATAGTTACCCCTTCTCAGAAGAGGTGATATGGCTCAATGGTACCTTTTTTCGTGGCCAGAGAGGTACTGTGACTCTGCCTCAACCACGCCTGGCACCTCACTGTATGGGAACTTATGAAGGGGACCTTTGGCCATGGACGGAATGCCAGTCCAGTACTGTGGGCTGGGCAGATGTGGGACGGACCTTTACTTATTCCCCGAATATGAAAGGGCTTTTTCCTTTACAGTTGTCGTGGAAGGAGGGACCATTTCTACAGGATAGTAATATGAACCCATTTTCAAAGTGGGTTCTGTGTGGGGTTAATGGTAGCTGCACAGATATGACACCCTTTGTTTTATTACGGGGGGGGACAGTTGCCCGTAATAATGTGTCTGGAGTAGTCCGTGAGCTACTATTCCTGAGCGAATCCCTTGAATGGAGATTTGGGGGAGTGCTCGGGGGTGTCACCCGGATAGGAGAATACCTAGGAAAAAATGCCTCTTATGCCCCCACCCCGGTGTGTGTCCATCCACCATTCATGTTTGTCCTTAGTAACTTTTCTTTCAGCAATTGTTCTAATGCTTCTTGTTATTTGTCCCAATGTTGGGACGCAACACTCTATCACAGAGCCATGGTACTTAGGGTCCCCCGTTGGGTCCCCGTGCCTGTAGAGGCTCCTAGTACATTGTCTTTGTTCAGGCATAAGAGAGATTTTGGAATTACGGCCGCTGTTATTGCTGCGGTGGCGGCTGCTGCTGCCGCAGCTACAGCCGCTGGTGTAGCCATGGCTTCTTCCGTTCAAACCGCCTCTACCTTAAATACCTTGGCTTCTTCCACAGCTGCCGCCTTAGACACACAATCAAATTTAAATTCCCAACTCAAAGGTGGCATTATGATCCTAAATCAAAGGGTGGACCTAGTTCAGGAGCAAATTGATGTTCTTTGGCAAATCGCTCAATTGGGATGTGAATGGAAACTTAATGCCTTATGTATTACTAGTGTTCAATATGAAAACTTTACAAGGGCAGCAAATCTGTCAAAGCACCTGTCCTTGTACTTGGCAGGGAATTGGTCCCTAGATTTTGATGCGGAATTGGAAGAACTAAGACAAGCTATTGTTATGATCAATTCCACGCGAGTGGACCTTAGCCTGGCTGAGGGTTTTACCTCTTGGCTTTCTTCTGCCTTTTCCTTCTTTAAGGAGTGGGTAGGGGTAGGGATGTTTGCAGTTTGCTGCCTTGGGGGCTGTGCGCTGTGCCTCTGGTTGATTTGTCGCCTGCAAGCCCAGACCAGGCGGGACAAGGTAGTTATTTCTCAAGCACTGGCCGCTTTGGAGTGTGGATCCTCCCCCCAGATTTGGCTGTCGGCCCTAAAGAGCACCTAGTTTCCCCTGGCCCTTGCACCCTTAGGGCCTGAAGTGCCCATTGCACAAGGATAGGCAGAGGGTTGGTGTTGGGAACACGACATTCATTGGCGCTCAGGCTGCGAGACAAAGTACTGCACATGAGGTATGCTCTTAGCAGCCTCATGGAAGGCATGTTTGATTGCATATGGGTTGGTACCGACATCCCATCTCTGAGAAAAGGTACCGGACGGGTGAGGCACCAGCCTGGCTGGCCACCTGGCCTGGGGTCTTCACAATGTCCTTTGTTTATCAGAGATCAAACCTCTACCTTCACCTGCTGCGCTTTATAATAGAAAGGGGGAACTGCAGGGAGCCACATCTAGTCCCCACCACTAGATGTCGCTGGCACTGCACGAAACCACATGTAATCCGCTTTTATAAAGATGGCGCTGACCTCGTGGTGTCCAGTTCTTTTACGACAGTGCTTTCGCGCCAACCGTATTCAAGGTACGCGCATGCGCTTGACGCAACCTGTCCTGAGCCTATCCCGTGGCGCCTGGCGGTGACAAGCGGGTGAGCAGCCAATCCGTAGGTGCCTTATTGCCCATCCCCCAATAAAAGTAGCTGCACATCCCGCCCCCGCGTCCTTCTCCTTCCGCTCTCCTGTTAACCAAGAGCTCTCCAATAAAAGTGTGATCAAGAAGGATTCTCGTGTGGTGATTGTTCTTTCCCGCTGGTCGGGGGGGCTCGCCGCACTAAATCTCCAATGAAACTTGAAGCTTTAGAACTATCCTAAAGTTGGTAAAAAGTAATGGGGACTTATAAAGCCAGTCTAAGTGTAGTTTACATTATGAGATGGTCATATCTAGGAGAACAATTTTTTTAAGGGTTTAGATGTGTGGGCCCACAAAATCAGACTTAAATCTTGTCTCCAATGGACAGAGCCCCACCAAGGAAAAACATTTGGAACAAATCTGGAGTCCATCCCTAAAATGTGAATTCTGATTTAAAAATATTAATAATGCTGGTTGTTTGATGGGGTTCCCTTGGAATTTGTAACATAGGAGACCCACTTATCGCTAGGAAACTGTACATGTCCCCACCAGCCTGGGGATATGATCTAAATAAAACATTGTAATAAGGAGCCATTCCAGCCAGTTTGGACTGGCCCAATACTGTAATATGTCACTCTAACTGCTATTAATGTTACGGGTGTGACTCTGTGGATTCATCACATTTGGGTAAAAAAAGGCCCACATGGCTGAAGGAACACATCTTGGATGGCACAACAATGTCCAGACCAGCCACTCTGAATCATCCCACAGAGGCATTTCAGGAATGCTGCAAAAATCTGCAGCTCTGCTCTGAGCATACCTGGAAGCTGGCCAGTTTTTACACAGCTGAAGCTTGAGGATATACAGGCCCACACCAATCACACAACTGGGAGCCAACTGACCTGTTCATGCTGGAAGCTTGAGGAAGTCTGTTGGGGACACCTCTGGACCATGATCATGATGCCACTCCATCCAGTTGGGTCTAGCAGTGGTACCATTGCTGGTATTCTCAGTGGGGATGGGGACAATGGCCCCATGGGGTCAAAACGGGGGAAATAATAGCTATAGCCCTATTCTATAAAGCAACAGAAAACATGATTGGAGGGGTTATCTGTTTTTGTAACAGTCTGTGCCATATCAAGCCATACAGTTAGGAAGTACCCATGAATAGGAACTAAAATTGAAAAAAAAAAATAGGAGTCTCTATACACTTTAAAATGTCTTGCCTGCTAAATTCATGGATGATGTGTACCAAATAGCGGAGTCACTGGTACACCTACAAAAGTAACTAAATACCCTGGCCAATGTGTTTATACAAAACTGGAGAGGACTGAATCTACTTACAACTGATAAAGGAGGACTATGCTTATTTTTAAATAAGGAATGCTGCATTATACAAACAAACTTGGAGCTGCTATGAATAGAGCCCAGAGGTTTAAACAAAGTGTGGCTAAAGGAGAGAAAATTAGCCAACTCCTGGATGTTGTGGGACATCTACTAGCCATGGGATAAATGATATATGCCTCTGATTAGGCCATTAACAATGATCCTCTTAGGATTATTATTTGGGCCTTGCATCTTGGACCTCATAACTAGACATCACCACTAGATGCTCTCAGCCCTGAAGGCTTATTATTATGTCCAGAGGAACAAAAAGACTCAGATTTATAAAGGTTGGAGTCTTTTATATAAAATAGACAAGACTTTGGCTGGAGAGATTGCTTAGCAGTTAAGGCACTTGCCTGCAAAGCCAAAGGACCCAGGTTCCATTCCCAAGTACCCATATAAAGCCAGATGCATAAGGTGGTGCATGTGTCTGAAGTTAATTTGCAATGGCCCTGGTGTGCTCATTCTGTCTCTCTTCTCTCTATCCTCTATCTCTCTCTGCTTATAAATAAATAAATATTTTTAAAAATCACAAGACTTCAAAAGGAAGAAACTATTGAATAAATACTATATGCCTAATGTTTCTAGCATATATTAGTTTAGATGGAGTATAATTAATATATCTATAAGAAATGTAAATGTGCCCAGGACTTTCAGTGAATTGATTGATGTTGCATTTCCCTCCTCTGAGACTGCAGTGGGGAAGATTCCTCTGATGATAGTTAACAAGAACTCTGTGACTCTGAGCCTGACCCCTTTGGACAATATTTAACTGCCTTATCTCAGGAGACAGCTGCCTGTGCTTAATCTCATTTGACAGAACCCTACAGTCGTGGATGTAAATCTCTTCCCTCTCCAAGCACGGGGGAATTCAGACAAAGACTGTAATAGCACAACCTGGGTTCAGGGACTCTGTCTTTCTGGCATTAGCTACCAGAGGTCCATATGTGAATAAAGGCTCACTTCCTCTCTCTCTGAGTGGATTTTTTTGCCTGATTTTGCTCACTGAGTCAATTATTTCCTATAACAATGGCTCAGCAGTTAAAGGTGCTTGCTAGAAAAATGCATTCAGAAGCCTACTCCCTACCCCATCTTCTGGGGCCACAAGCCTGTCCTCCAAAGCCCTCCTCTGGGTGGGGCCCAAGGTCAACAGCATCCTGACCTCTGTTTTTGGATGTTCAATTCCAGGACCATAGACCTGTTATTTTCTTTCTTTTCTTCTCTCTCCCTCTTCTTAAAACAATCACATGCAATTTGTTAACTCTTAGACTTATAACAAGTTACAGTAAAGTTTTCATTAACGGTCTTAGACAAACACTTCAACATTACAATACCCTAACAGTTTTTCAGGGACCAACCTCCATGACCTGACATCACTATCGCCAGGTTTGGCTGCGTTTCAGCAAGCAGGCAGAAAACAAATTCAGATAAGAAGATTCATTGGCTGGCTCAATCTGTCTAAAGAATCAAAACAAACCATGGCAGGCAGTGCCTGGGGAATTATGTATTATGAGGTAGGTTAGAGCTGTCTCTTTCTGTAGCATGAACTGGGAGAAGGGCGGAGCACCCTAGCTTCAACACACAGTAACAAGAAAAATAAATGAATCGATACAACATACACATAAGGAAATAAATTATTGTAGGCTAAACAATCTTCATAGAAGAAAGAGGAAGGCTCCTGTGGTCTTTCTGGCTCTCATGGGTAGCAAGAGCCATTCTGTGGCAGGGTATCTCCTTCACAGCTGTCCACCATTTTAAAGCAGGAAGGGTCTCTCATTTTGCTGCTCACTTTGGTAAGCTTCCAGGAAGCTCTCCTTTACCTCCCTCCTTGTCCCTGTAGGTGCACTGGAATAATATAAGCCTGCCACAGCTTCTGGCTCTTTATGTGTGGGGCCTAGAGACCTGAACTCAGGTTCTCAGAGTTGCATGGCACAGCAAGCACTTTATCCACTGAGCAATCTGGGAAGCCCACTTTATGTGTGAAATTTTCTACTTGTTTGTAGCAGAATTCTGGATTGTTGTGATCTTAGAAAAGCAATGAATGACAAATGTAATCCATGAAAAATAATTAACATTTAAGAGTCAAGTGTGGTGCACAGGCCTGTAATCCCAGCAATTGGGAAGTGGAGGCAGGAGTTTATTTCTTTCTCATTTTTCCTAGCACAGCCAGCCTTGGTTATATATTGAGTTCTAGATCAGCTTGGGCTATCTATCTCACCTCCACCCCAGATTAATTTTCAGAACCCAATATGGTTTCATTTTTTTTGTTTGTTTGTTTTATTTATGAGAGAGAAGGGGAGAGTGAGGGAAGGAGGGAGGGAAAGTAAGAGTATGGTTACTTCAGAAACTAATTTATTTTTTTCCCACATAACCAGTTATATGTAATAGATGAAAGAAGGAAAACAAACTAACCTAATTTAGTAAAGCAACTTGTGAACTTAAGAAATACTAGTGAACTTGCAAAATGTAGAAATAAAAAAAAGAACAAACTTTTAAATTTTTATTTATTATTACTACTTGTTTGGGAGAAGGGGATGAATGAACACTGCTGCAAATGAAATCCTGGTGCATTGCCACTTTGTGCATCTGGCTTCATGTGAATGACTAGGGAACTGAACTGGGAGGTGGGCAGGCTTTATAAGTTAGTGTCTTTAACCACTGAGCAATCTCCCCAGCCCTTGGTTATTATTTTCTTTTCTGAAATTCATATTTATTTATAGTTTTTTTTTCTTTGCTTATTTGATGGAATGATATATATGGAGAGAGACAAAGAGAGAAAATGCCTGAATCAAAGGCATGTGTCACCATACTTGGCCTTTATTATTATTACTGTTGTTATTGTTGCTATTATTACTATTTGTAAGAAGAGACAGAGAGAAAATGAGTGTACCAGGGCCCCTTGCCATGTAAACAAACTCCAAAAATTGTTATTTCTGTCTGAAAGAAATGTTTTAAAAACACTTATTTATTTCCTTTTTTGTTTGGGGGGAGGCAAGATCTCTTGCCTCTGCAAATAAATGCCAGATAAATAAATGCCAAATAAATGCCCACACTAGTTTTTGCATCTGGCTTGATGTGGGTCCTGGAGAATTTAATGAATGAGCCCTTGTAAGAAGGCAAGGTGAACATCTCTCCAACCTTGAGAATTTTTTTTTTCCTAATGAATTTGAAAATTTTAGCATTCTGAAACCAAGCATCCTTCCATTACCTGTTTATTTTCAAAACAAATCAGATTAAGATATCTGTTGCTGCTGCTGCTGCTGCCACTGCCACCACCACCACTTCTGCTTTTCTGTTTAGTTGATAGATATTGTAAGCCACAGAGAGCAGAAGTTATAGAAGAGTTGACCAATCTCAGTCTTGCTTAAGGAATGACAGGGAAGAATTAGGGAAAACATTTTGAATCATTCAGGAGGAGTTAGATTAGAGAAAGGGAAAGGAAGGGCCTCAGAACTTATTATTACTTTCAGAACATTACCATGTGAAGCTGAAAAATGGGATTCAAATTAAATTGAGAATTGAAAATAAAACATTTCTCAGCCTTTAATCCCAGCACTCAGTCAAGAGCCTGAGGTAGGTAGGAGGATCACTGTGAGTTTAAGGCCAGTCTAGGCCTACAGAGTGAATTCCAGCCTGGGCTAGAGTGAGACATCTCATTTCACTTATTCCTGCTTCCCATCTTCATTGTCATCCCAATTGCTTAAAGAAACAGACCTCCAGAGCTGGGGACATGGCTCAGCCATTAAAGGTGTTTGCTTACAAAGGCTGTTGGCCCAAGTTTGGTTCCTCATGTAGAGCCAGAAGCACCACAAGGTGTCTGTTCCTTTGCTTTACAGCGGCAAGCGGCCCTGGTGCATTCATCCTCTCTCTCTCTCTCTCTCTCTCTCTCTCTCTCTCTGCCTCTTTCTCTCTCCCTCTCTGTCTTACTCCATCCCTCTCTCTCATAAATAAATAAAATATTAAAAACAAAAGAAAAAGAAACAGGAAGAGGGCTAGAGAGATAGCTCAGTGGCTAAAGGTGCCTGCTTGCAAAGCCTAACGGCCCAGGTTTGATTCCCCAGAATCTACGCATGTAAAGCCAGATGCATAACATATGGTGCATGCCTCTGCAGTTTGTTTGCTGCATCAGGAGGCCCTGGAACACTCAAACATTCCCCCCTCAAATAAATAAATAAAATATTTAAAGAAAAAGGGAAGCCATAAATAAAAATACATTTAAGGAGCTTGACATGGTGATATGCATATGACTTTAGTCCTAGCACTTGGAAGACTGAGGTAGGAGAATCACCATGATACTGAGTCTACCCTGGGCCTATAGAGTGAGTTCCAGGTCATCCTGGGCTAGAGTTGAGACCCTGCCTCAAAAAAACTGTTTAAGGGACATACTGCTGGCCACATTATGTTTACTCAGAAAATAGATGGACCTTACCTATGCTAAACATCAAAAATTCTTGGTGTCACCTTCATTTTATCTAAGAAACTTAATTTTTATTCTATTTTACTTATGTATTTATTTATCTATTTTGATTTTTCAAGGTAGGGTCTTACTCTAGCCTTTTTTATTTTTATTTTGTAATTTTTTTTTTTAAGAGGTCAGGTCTCACTCTAGCCCAGGCTGACCTGGAATTCACTATGTATTCTCAGGCTGGCCTTGAACACACATTGATCCTCCTACCTCAGCCTTCCAAGTGCTAGGATTAAAGTGTGTGCCATGCCCGGCTTTTTGTTGTTGTTGTTGTTGTTTGTTTTTTGCTTTTGTTTTTCAAGGTAGAGTCTTGCTATAACCTAGGCTTATCTGGAATTTACTATGTAGTCTCAGGCTATCCTTGAACTCACAGTGATCCTTGTACCTCTGCCTCTTGAGTGCTGGGAGCACTGGGCTCTAGGTCAGCCTGAGCCAAAGTAAGACACTGTGCCCAAAGAAGAAGGGGATGAGGTACTATAAATTAAGGAATAGCAAAAGTAACAAAAGCTAACCCTAATTTCCAACTTATTTAAGAATGGCAAAGTGTGCTAGAGAGCTGGCTCAGTGGTTAAGGCATTTGCCTGCAAAGCCTAAAGGCCTGAATTGATTCCCCAGTACCCACATAAAACCTGATGCACCAGGTGGCATGCATCTGGAATTTGTCTACAGTGGCTAGAAGCCCTGGCATGGCCATTCCCTCTCCTTCTCCCCCCTCCCTTATCACTCACTTTCTCTCAAATAAATAAATAAAATATTTTTACAAAAGAATGTCAAAGTAAGGCATGTTGCACACATCTTTAATAGAAGTCAGTTTGAGCTAAAATGAGACCCTGCCAAAAAGAAAAGAAAGAATGGCTAAGTAGATCTAACAGAAGTTTGTTTGTTGGCTTGTGTTCAAACAGTTGCTTGGTTTGTTTTTAGTTTTGTCTTTTTTTTTATTTTTAGGTAGGGTTTCACTCTAACCCAGACTAACCAGGAATTTACTATGTAGTCGCAGGGTGACCTCCAACTCAAGGCGATAGTGCTGCTTCTGCTTCCCAAGTGCTGGGATTAAAGGCGTGCGCCACCACGCCCAGTTTTCTCTTAGTTTTATTTTTATTTCTGTTTATTTTTATTTATTTATTTGAGAGTGACAGAGAGAGAGAAAGAGGCAGATAGCTAGAGAGGGAATGGCTGCAAGAGGGCCTCCAGCCACTGCAAAGGAACTCCAGATGCATGCGCCACCTTGTTCATCTGGTTTACATGGGTCCTGGGGAATCGAGCCTCGAACCTGGGTCCTTAGGCTTCACAGGCAAGCACTTAACCGCTAAGCCATCTCTCCGGCCCTTATTATTATTATTTTTTAATGAGACAGGATATCACTGTTGTCCAAAATACACTCAAGTTTGTCATGATGTTGTTGTATCCCAAGTAGCTGGTACTTAGAAATATGTGTCACCATTCCTGATACCATGGACAGCACAGGAAAAAGAGAATTAGTCCAGCTCATTGAAGACACATCATACTTAAAGCAGAAAGGCCTACTGGGGAGAGAACATTATTCAAATAATGCCTCTGCCCTCAGGCCCAGCACAGTGCTTTTATTAGGAAATGATTAACAAGCTTGTATGTGAAAGGTACATTTAAGATGCAATAACTTTTTACTGCTAAGTAGGTTAGACCATGCAGTTGCTTCGATAGATATTGATCAATTTCCCCCAGTCGCCCATGTAACACCTTCTGGCACTAGACGCGATGACTGTCTGGGGACTGACTCTCTTCCAACCGACTGGGGGAAATTGACCAATATCTATCGAAGCAACGCATGGTCTAACCTACTTAGCAGCAAATAACTTCTTGTGATGCCCACACAAGTGCAGTGGTGGCACACAGCCATGGTGGGGAACCAACTGCTCTCAATTTGGCTAACTGATCCCCTCACTGGTATGGGACCCATAGCTGGAGCTGAGAAACAAGTCAGAACCATATCCAAACATAAGCCCACTCTCCAATATCAAGCTACCATCAATTGTGGGCTACAAGAGGGCCTACACCTATTAAATTCTCTATAAAAAAAAAAAGTAAGGGTTATCTTATTTGTCCTGATGCTAACTTACTCTCCATTGGAGAATCTGCTTCTCTTTTTCAGATAGATGTAGATCCTAAGGAGAGAGCCACCCCATCATACCTCAAAAGGGCCCCAGCTGAAACTAAGAAAAATTGGAGAAACAAGCAAGGGGGCTGTTTTCCTGATGAACCAGATACCAGCACAAGGGGGAAGGAGATCAGCACAGAGAAAAATCAACTCCTACCAAATCAGAGAGCCAGAGCCTCAGAGGCCCCCAACACCTCATCACTGAAGCAGACCAAAAATGAACCCAACATGGCTCAGGGAAATTTTGCGGAAGAGGGGGCGGAAAGAATGTCAGAGTCACATGTTGGGTCATGAGATGCAGAGACATTTAGCTTACCCATAACTGTGGGCTAACTCCACAATGCATGACCCCTATACCTCAACAAGGAGGGGCCAAGGGGAGGGGGTAGGTCACGGATGAGCCTAATAATGATACCAAACTGACTGTATTTGCTGAATACAGAACTGACTAATAAAGAAAAAAAAAAAGATACAATAACTTTTTAATGTTTTTTTTGTTTTTGTTTTTGTTTTTGTTTTTGTTTTTGTTTTTTGAGGTAGGTTCTCACTCTAGCCCAGGCTGACCTGCTGCTATTCATTATGTAGCCTCAGGCTGACCTTGAACTCACTGTGATCCTCCTACCTTAGCCTGTGAGGGCTGGGTTTAAAGGGGTGTGCCACCACACCTGACAACAATAATTTCTTTATCTGAGTCTTATGTTAGTAGGTCCTGGAGATTTAGTAAGAATGTAAATAAGAGCATTGTGACCTAAACTTAGTAAGCTAAAAGCAGTGTGAAAACAGTGTGGCTTGTATGGGGAAAACATTGAGAAGCTTTTGGGCTTCATCCATTGCATTGGTTCAGTAGTTCACCTGAAACTTGGAACCTGCTCTCTTGTGAACACTTTCCTCCTTCCTCCTGCTATATACGACAAAATGGTATATTTTCCAGCTGGCCATTGAACTCCTGCTGTGAAATCAGTCTCCATCAGCTGGGCAGCCAGTAATTCTAGTTTTCTACCAGGGTGATTCCTGGGCATGCTCCAGCCATTCACAGTTACTCATTATACCAAACTATTTTGTTTGTTTTTGAGGCAGGATCTTACTCTAGCCCAAACTGACCTGGAGCTCATTCTGTAGCCCAAAAGTGTCTTGCAACTCATAGTGATCCTCCAGCTCAACCTCCTAAATGCTGGGATTAAAGGCATTTGCCACCACATCTAGCTTCCAAAGCACTTTAAAAAATATATCTTTGGGGCTGGAGAGATGACTTAGAGGTTAAGGCACTTGTCTGCAAAGCTAAATGACCCAAGTTCAATTCCTAGGATCCACATAAGCCAGAGATATAAGGTGGTGCATGTGTCTGGAGTTCATTTGCATTGGCTAGAGGCCTTGGCGCATCCATTCTCTCTCTTTCTTCTCTTTCTCTTTCTCTTTCTCCTTCTCTTTCTCTTTCTCTTTCTTTGTCTCTGTCCCTGTCTCTCTCTCTCTCTCTCTCTCTGCCTCTTTCTCTCTCAAATAAATATTTTAAGAACTTTAAAATATAAATAAATGTATATTTGCAGGGGTGTGTGTGTGTGCACGTGCATGTGCGCGTGCACATGCAGGTACACAATATGGTCACACCAGGATCTTTTGCTGCTATAAATGGATGCCAGGTCACTTTTTGTTGTCTGGCTTCACATGAGTACTGGGGAATTGAGCCTGGGCCAGCACACTTTAACTGCTGAATCATTCCCCCAACCCCAAATCCATTTTTGTTCTTTTTTTTATTATTTATCTTTTGCTAGGAGAGAGAGAGAGAGAGAATGGACATGCCACGGACCATAGCCACTGCAAATGGACTCCAGATGCACACGTACGTGGTAAGGTGATTTTGGAATAACAGCCTAAATGAAGAGAAAGGCACTTTTTCAAAAAGCAGTATCAGTAAAAGTGGATATTGACACATAATAGGAAACTGGATATTTATCTACCATAAACAATTATAAAATAAGGATTAATGTGAAGCCAGATGTACAAAGTTACATAAGCATCTGGAGTTTGTTTTCAGTGGCTAGAAGCCATAGTGTGCCCATTCTCCCTCTCCCTGCTTGCAAATAAATAAATAAAACCATTTTTTTTAAGCTGACATGTCATGTAAGGCATCAGACTCTGCTACTTCTGTACATAGTACCTGCAGAGTTCTTTTCTACTTCCTCCCTTTCTTCTCTTTACATAGGATAAGTCCTAACTCTCTTTCAATTGTTAACTACTTTGATGATTGGCTCTTAGAAAATATTATCTATCTATCTCTATATGTATCTATCTATCATCTGTCTATATAATCTTTAAGCTCCCTAATAGTTAACTACTACCTAAACCTTTTACCAATAACCTTTACAATACATGGATGTACTTTCCCTGAGATGTACTCACTTTAAATTCCTTAATTAGTTACTTGAAATTTTAACCTATAATCTTGAAAACAGATGTACTTCTCTAACAAAAGACAAGCACCCCTTTGGGCTGTGTGATTCTCTGCCTGGAGTTTCCATCCTGTGAGATCTTTTTCCTGAAACTCTATTAGTAATTATTGTCATTTAAATTATTGATGTATTTCTCTAATGAAACTGTACAGTCCCAGACTTTCACTGGGTTAGGGGAGTTGATGAATGTATCAGTGTTAGTTGTAGGTCAGCCTGCCTCCCCCACCTTCTGCCCCCACTACTAGGGATAGAGGTAGTTTTCCCAAATGGGTTGGTGAGACCTGCTAGAGTGTTTACCTCTCAAGCTTGTCCATGACTCAGCCTTCCAATAATTCAACACTTACACTTTAGGTTTTCTTGTCCCCATGCTGTTTTCTACAGAGGTTTCTCCTAATGAATTTTTCTCCCAGTAAGTTATGAATCTGCCATTAGTTAAGTTGTAGGACTGCTTCCCCAAACCATGAACAGGCTGCTATGTGGACACACAGTCTGAGGAATGCTAGTAGCTTTCACCACACTAAACAACAACACTTTGTTATATTAGGTGCTCCAGAACCTGAAGAAAGAGATGTTAGGATGATTCATGCTAAACACATGACCATCTACACGTCTCCCAAATGACAGACATGTTCCTTCTGTTAGTGGCTTTACTTCATAGTTTATCACAATTCCAGTGTCCAAGAAAGTATGTGTAGATGGAGGATAAAGGACTAATTACCAAGTAATAGAACTGACTGTTAAAGGAGGAGTGGGCTTTACTGGACCTTTTCCAGAAGAATCTTTACTGAGTTGTGATGCAAGAAACCTGTACAAATTTGTCTTTTTTAGGTAAGTAAGCTTGACATCACTTCACTTCAGTCATTAGAGAATAAATGTTTCTCTGTCATCATAGCTGATTTGGAGTATAGTTAGGATATGCTGTGGGGAATAAGTCAAATATGGCCCTCGTGAACTATAAGTAGTATCTAGTAATCCTTTATAATTTTTCAGCCATTCATTGATTTTTTTTTTTTCTGTGTCTAAGTTTTAAGAATCAAAGGCTTTGGAAGTTCAATACAAACATCTGGAAAGAAATCCGAGGTATTTCATACTCATAAGACATACTTTCTCTGAATGGTAAGAAAATTCAGAAACAAGCCCAAATTCAGATTATGCACTCTGTTATTTATAAGTATAAGCTATTAATGAGCAAACCTTTAAACTTATGTTTCTCAATTTTTCCAGAATCCAAGCAGTAGAAAAAACTCTCTGAACATAAAGATGGTAGTCAATGTAGAAGAAGGTTCAACAAATATGTAGTTGATGAAGAAACTGTTAACAAGAAAAGTCAAAGACTAAAGTTTTATGAACACCACATCTGTGAAGAAGAGAACATTGATCGTTCATCTTTTAACAAGTACATTATATCTCCCCCCTGAACACAAAATTTGTGATTATGTACAATATGTAAAGAATTACTATGTATGTGAAACATGTAATAAAGCCTTTACATGTTCCATTTCCTATTGAAAACACAAAAAGATTCGTGCTGGAGAGAAACCCTAAAAATTTGAACAGTGTAGGAAAGCATTTGCTTAACACCTCAGTGCTGAAAGACACATGAAGACTCACAATGAAGACAGGTCTTATAAATGTAAGATTTGTACAAAAATGGTTTGTTCTGCTAATTTACTTTGACAACACAGAATAATGCACCCTGGAGAGACACCTGAATGTAAGCAATGTGGGAAAGTCTTTTGGACTACCAGTTCACTCATGAAAGGCTTTATATAAGAGAAAAACTCTATGAATGCAAACACTGTAGGAAAACTTTCAGGGGTAACTGCTCCTTTCAGCAACATGAAAAAACTCATATTGGAGAGAAACCTTATGAATGTAAACACTGTGGTAAGACATTCACACATTCCAGTCATGTTTGAGCACATGAAAGAATTCACAATGGAGAGAAACTCTATGAGTGTAAGCAGTGTGGCAAAACATTTACTTCTGGCCACTGTGCTAGGAGACACTTGGTAACTCACAGTGGAGGCTGGTCTTCCAAATGTAAGGTATGTGATAAAGCATTTCCTTATTAAATAAATATTAGATATTAAAATAAATATTAAATTTTAAAAATAAAGCATTCCCTTTAACTCCATGGAAAATCTCACACTGGAGCTTCTGGTCAAGATGGCATCTCGCTAACCACACCACAATTCCTGGAAAGGAGAGGCAAGAAACTAAGGGGTCACTGGGACTTTTAGAGATGAGCAATCTCTCATAGATCACCAGTGGGAGGGTGCAGAGGGGCAAAAAAGAGAATTGGCTGATTCCCATGCTTTCTGGTAACCCTCCAGTCCCCCAATCACTCCAAGTGGCCATCCTAGCCAGAGACCCAGCCTCAGGCTACTCTCACAGTAACCGCAGGCAAGGAGACCCAGGCCAGTACTTCCACCTGTGCCCCCAAACACAAGCAATTGCTGGGATCCACATAACCCCCTGCATGTTCACAGACCTCCCTTACTCCCCACTTCCATCCCTCTCTGCCCTGCCCCCATCCCCACCCATTGCAACTTCGGAATGGCTCCACTGTGCCCCCCTCAACTTCCACCCACCCCATGCAGCCCCACACCCCCTGCGACTTCCTTCAACCCACTCTGCTAGGCACCCCCCCACAATTTCCTCAACCTGCTCTGCTGGGCCCCACTCCTGCCCCCGTAACTTCAGATCCCACCTGCTGGGCCCCACTCCCACGTGAATTCTGACCCCCTCCTCTCTGCTCAGCCCCTGCCCCTTGTGAATTCAGACCTGCTCTGCTCCACCCCACCCCACCCCCACACGAGTCTCGGGGCACACCCCCGTGCTCTGCCCCCACCCCCACGCCTATCTCCACCCCTTCCCTTCCCAAAGCTGAACCACCTCCCCTGCCCATCATGACCACAGTCCCACTCTCCCTGATCCCACAGTGTGATGGGCAGACCACAACGCAAAAGAAATAACAAAACAATCAAATGCAAGTAAATCCAGTAAGATCTCCCAGTCCTACCATGGAAGCCTCTAATCAAAACATAGAAGAGACAATAGGATCAGAAACCCAAAATGAAGTTATGAGCAATGCAACACTGACCAAGCTATTGGTAGAACTTGCACAAAAGCAACAAAGGACTGATAATTGTGTGGACGCTGCCATCACTAGAATAGAATAAAAAAAATAGAAGGGGTCCAAACACAGTTAATGGATATAAAGGAAAGCTAAAAAAAAAAAAAAAAAAAGAGGACCTAAAAAACCAGCTGGCTATGCTAAATGAAGACATAAAGAAATGCAAAGAGGAGCTAGACAGATGGCTTAGCAGTTCAGCACTTGCCTGTTAAGCCTAAGGACCCCGGTTTGAGGCTTGATTCCCCAGGACCCACGTTAGCCAGATGCACAAGGGGGTGCACACATCTGGAGTTTGTTTGCAGTAGCTGGAGGCCCTGGCATGCCCATTCTCTCCCTCTCCCTCTCTCTCTCCCTCTTTCTCTCTCTGTCTGTCACTCTCAAATAAATAAATAAAAATAAACAAAATTTAAAAAAAAAAGAAATGCAAGGAGGAATTCCAAGAAGCATCAAGAAAATCAGAAAATGATGTGAAAAGGGAGCTTGACAGAGTGATGTAAACCATACATAGAAAAGTAGTAGAAAATGCAAACTTAATTGAACAAGCCCCAAACTCCTTAGAGGCTCTCAAGAATAGTCAGCCATGTGGAGGATAAAAACTCAGATGTGGAAGACAAAACATAAGAAGCAGTTTGAGAGTACAAAAGTTTCAATAAGTTTTTCTGTGAACAGAACACGAGGGAAATGTGGGATACCCTCAAACATCCTAACATTCAGATCATAGGAACACCAGAAGGGGAAGACATTCAGACAAAAGGCATGGAGAACTTATTCAACAAAATGATTGAAGAAAACTTTCCCACTCTCTCAAAACAAAGGCCCATCAAGATACAAGAAGCTAACTGTTGCAGTCAGGTTCACATTGCTGGTAAAAATCACCCAACCAAGAGTGCCTTGTGGGAAAAAGGAGGTTTATTTTGGCTTACAGGCTTGAAGAGGAAGCTCCATGATGGAAGGGAAAACAATGGCATGAGCAGAGGGTGGACATCACCCCCTGACAAACATAAGGTGGACCATAGCAACAGGAGAGTATGCCAAACACTGGCATGGGGAAACTGGCTATAACACCCATAAGCCTGCCCCCAACAATACATTGCCTCTAGGAAGGGTTAATTCCCAAATCTCTATCAGCTGGGAACCTAGCATTCAGGATACCAAAGTTTATGGAGGACACCTGAATCAAACCACCACATTAACAGAGCTCCAAACATATTGGACCAAAGAAGAAACTCTCCAAGACATATTGTCATTAATATTCTAAACATTGAAATCAAAGAGAAAGTCCTAACAGCATCTAGGGAAACAACACAATACATTTAAAGGTAACCCCATCAGAATCATTACAGAGTTCTCAATGAAAGCCCTGAAAGCCAGAAGAGCCTAGATTGGAACACTGCAAATTCTAAGAACATATGGCTTTCAACCCAAATTACTTTACCCAGCAAAAGTATCCCTCATAATACATGGTGAAAGAAAAGACTTCCATGGCAAAACTCAACTTTACAACAATATGAACACAAAACCAAACCTACAGAGAGTATTTCAGGAAATTCTCCACACAGAAGAATCAAATAATCAACCTCAAGTCCTACAAGAAGCAGATCACAATAACCTAACTCAGAGAAGGCACAAAAAACTTCAAAGTCCATGAAAACACCAAACCACATAAACCAACATAATATGGCAGTGATTAAATCAAACCTCATAGTCATTACCCTAAATATCAATGGCCTTAATTTACCCATCAAGAAACACAAGCTAACAGGGTGGATCAGAAAATTAGACCCCTCATCTATTGTGTTCAAGAAACCAGCCTCACCACTAAAGACAGACACCTCTTCAGGGTGAAAGGGTGGAAAATGATATTCCAATCAACTGGGAATAACAAACAAGCAGGCATAGCCATACTAATATCAGATAATTTCATGACATACTCTCTGTAGGTTTGGTTTTGTGTTCATATAAAATAGACTTCAAACCAAAAATAATCAAAAAAGACAAAGAAGGCCACTTTTTTTTCATACTGATCAAGGGACCAATCCAGCAATCATCAATCTTTATGCACCAAACACAGGGGCACCACAATTCATAAGACAAAACCTACTTGACAATAAAGCAGAAATAACCACCAACACCATCATAGTTGGGGACTTCAATACACCATTATCAGCAATAGATAGATCATCCAAGCAGAAACTCAACAGGGAAGTGAGAGAGCTCAACAAAACCATACAACATTTAGACCTAATGGACATGTATGGAATGTTGCACCCCAAATCCACGGACTACATGTTCTTCTCAGCAGCACTCAGAAGCTTCTCTAAAGTGGATCATATACTGGGTCACAAAGCCTGCCTCCATATATTTAGGAAGATTGACATAATCCCCTGCATGATATCACAATGCTATATTGCTAGAAATTAACAACAAAAGACCCACCAAGAATTCCATCAGCTCCTGGAAACTGAACAGCACACTTTTAAACAATAAATGGGTAGTGGGCAAAATAAGAAATGAAATAGAGAAATGTCTAGAAATGAATGACAATGAGAACACATCGTACCAAAACTTATGGGACACAATGAAGGTGGTCCTCAGGGGGAAATTTATAGCACTAAATGCCTTCATCAGAAAGAGAGAGAAATCCCAAATCTAACCATTCACCTAAAGGCACTGGAAAAGCAAGAAGAATCCAACCCAAAAAGCTCCAGATGGAAAGAAATAATTAATATCAGAGCAGAAATTAATGAATTGGAAACTAAAAAAACAATTAAGAAAATTGATGAAACAAAAAGCTGGTTCTTTGAAAAAATAAACAACATTGACAAACCCCTGGCCAATATGATCAAGCAAAAAAAAATAAAAGAGAGACACTTCAAATTAACAAAATTAGAAATGAAAAAGTAGAGATCACAACAGACATAAGTGAAATTGGGAGAATTATCAGGTCTTACTTCAAAAACCTCTACTCTACAAAATTGGAAAATTTAGAAAATGGATAAATTATTGGACACATACCATCTACCAAAGCTAAACTCAGAGCAGATTAATCTTGTAAACAAACCTATCACACCCATAGAAATTGAAAAGGTGATTAAAAAAAAAAAAACCTCCCCAAAAAGAAGAGTCTAGGACCAGATGGCTTCTCAGAAGAATTCTATCAAACCTTCATGGAAGAACTGAAACCAATCTTTCTCAAACTGTGCCACACAATTGGAGATCAGGGAAAGCTCCCCTGCTCCTTCTATAAAGCTAGTATCACCCTAATACCAAAGCCAGGCAAAGATGCCACAGGAAAAGAAAACTACAGGCCTATTTCTCTGATGAACAAAATCCTTGCAAACTGAATTCAACAACACATCAAATCCATTATCCACCTTGATCAAGTGGGCTTCATCCCAGAAATACAGGGATTGTTTAACATATGGAATTTTGTCAATGTAATACACCACATAAACAAGGCTAAACACAAAATCCACATGATCATTTTGATAGATACAGAAAAGGTCTTTGACAAAATACAACATCACTTCATGATCAAAACATTGGAGAGAATTGGCATGGTCAGTTTATATCTTAACACAATAAACGCTATATACAAAGCTCCTAAAGCCCAAATAATACTTAATAGAGAGATACTGGAGGAATTCCCATTGAGATCAGGAACAAGACAGGAGTGTCGACTCTCACCTCTGGTCTTCAATATAGTACTGGAAGTCCTAGTTCAAGCAATAAGACAGGAGAAAGAAATAAAAGGGATACAATTTGGAAAGGAAGGTGTTAAGTTAGCTCTATTCACAGATGACATGAGTAAGAGTCCTGAGAGCCTCCATCCCAAAAATCTTAAAGGTGATAAAATCCTGCAGCAAAGTAGCAGGATACAAATTCAATGCACAAAAATCAATAGCCTTTCTATATGCAAAAGACAAAGATACAGAGAAAGAAATAAGTGCCATTGTCCCATTTTCAATAGCAACAACAACAAAAAATACCTCAGAATAACATTAACCAAGGAAGTGAAAGATCTTTGGGTCAAGTAACTACAGCTACTTGATATTTGACAAAGGCCCTGACAATATAGGCTGGAAAAAAAGACAGCATCGTCAACAAATGGTGCTGGGCAAACTGGATAACCATATGTAGGAAATTGAAACTTGGTCCACACATCTCACCATGCACAACAATAGAGTCCAAATGGATCCAAGACCTCAATATAACACCAGAAACTCAGCTACTACTGGAAGAAAAGTTAGGAGGAACATTCCATGATTTAGGAATGGGAAAAGACTTCCAGAACAAAACCCTAATAGCATAGGACCTTAAACAATCACTCAACCAATGGGATCTTATGAAGCTGAAAAGTTTCTTCACAGACAAACATGCAATAAGCAGAGCCAATAGATTTCCCACAGAATGGGAGAAAATATTTGCTGAATATCCAACTGACAGAGGCCTAATCTCTAGAATCTACAAAGAACTCAAAAACCTAAACAATAAAAAGTTAAACAACCAACTCACAAAATGGGGCAAAGAACTGGACAGGCAGTTCACAGAAGAAGAAATACAAATGACAAATACACACCTAAGGAAATGTTCATCATCCTTAATAATCAAGGAAATGCAAATTAAAACTACTATGAGATTCCACCTTATGCCAGTAAGGATAGTAAACATCAAAAGCTAAAATGCAAACAAATTCTGGAGAGGATGTGGAGAAATAGGAACCCTCATCCACTGTTGGTGGGGATGTAAGATGGTACAACCACTTTGGAAAGCAATATAGAGACTCCTAAAAAAAACTGACTATAGAGTTACCAAGAGACCCAGTTATTCCCTTACTGGGCATGTACCCTAAAAGCTCCACACCTCAGCTCAGAGAGATTTGCTCAACCATCTTTATAGCTGCTCAATTTGTAATAGCCAAGAGCTGGAATCAACCCAGAAATCCATCATTACACAATGAAATTTGAAGAAAAATGGTTGAACCTGGAACATCTTATTCTCAGTGAACTCACCCAATCACAGAAAGATAATTGCCACATAGTCTCACTCATCTACAGCTACTAACCTGAATCTACCCAAGTTGCCAACATACCTACCAAGCATCTTGAGAATCAGACAATAGGGAGAGTGGGGAGGGAGGAGAGGGTAAGGGAGGGAGGTGGGGACACAAAACTGGACCCAAAAAGGCAATGGTACCATAAAACTGTACAACCTAAAATACAGACCAAATAATTGAACCTCCACCAGGCCCTTAGAGGGAACACCGAATTCACAAGGCCCTGAAGAGGGTACGACGAAAACTGTTCATTATCTCCTCCTATGTCTGCTTCTCTCTCTCTCTCTCTCTCTCTCTCTCTCTCTCTCTCTCCCTCTTCTCTCTCATCTCTCTATCTCTTTCATATCACTTACCCTGTTCTTCCTTCTCTTCTTGGGGACTGACCTATAACTCTCAGTACCAGCAGGTGGTTATCATTTTGATCACAGAGACCTACAAGGTCTCCCAAAGGAAGACAGATTTATGTCAGAGCACTTGAGGACCCACCATAGGTTAGCGGTAAGACCTTATTGCTGAAGACACCATACACTGTTGGTATGTATCATGGAGCAACATGGCTGGAAGCTGGAAGAGAGTCAGTCCCCAGACAGCACGTCTAGTGCTGGAAGGTGCTACATGAGTGACTGGGGGATAATGACCTATATCTGCCCAAGCAGTGCATGGTCTAACCTACTTAGTAGCAAACAACCTGACATGATGCTCATACAAGTGCAATGGTGGTGCATAGCCATGGTGGGAAACCAACTGCTCTCAATTTTGCTAACTGATCTGCTCAGTGGAACAGAACCCATAGTTGGAGCTGGGAAACAAGTCAGAACCATATCCCAAAATGAACCTCTTCTCCATTAAACTCTCCCTTAAAAACAATGGTTATCACATTTACTTTACTAACTACTTTGCTAACTTTACTATACACTGGAGAATCTGATTCTCTTTTTCAGATAGATGCAGATCCTAAGGAGAGAACCACCCCATCATACCTCAAAAGGGCCCAGCTGAAACTATAAATAATTGGGGAAACATGCAACAATGCCCTTTTCTTGGTGAACCAGGAACAAGTACAATGGTGAAGGAGATAGGCATAGAGAACAATGAACCCCAACCAAACCAGATATCCAGAGACAGAGAGGTGCCCAAGATCTCAACATGGAAGCAGACCTAATATGAACCCAACATGGCTCAGGGAAATTTGAAGAATAGAGGTGGAAAGAATGTCAGAGCCACACATTGGGTCACGATACCCAGAGACATTTCCTCCTACTCAAAACTAAAGGCTAACTCCACAATGCATGACCCATATACCCCAACAAGGTGGGTCCCCGTGGATGGGGGAGGACAGGGAGGAGGCTAACAATGGTACCAACTTGACTGTATTCACTGATTACAAAAATAAAAATTAAAACTTAAAATTAAAGTTAAAAATTAAAAAAAATCTCACATTGTAGAGAAACCCCATGAATGTAAAAATGTGGTGAAACCTTTAAATGTTCTGTGTCCCTTATAAAATCATGAAACCACTCACACTGAAGAAAAACCTTATGCATGTGAGCAGTGTGAAAAAAAACCTTTAGTTCTAGTTGCCTTCAACAACACATGAGAACACACAGTGAACATAAACCCTGTCAATGCAAGGAATGTGGGAGGACATTCTCTCATTCCAAATGTCTTCAAAAACCTAGGAAAATACACAGTTGATACACATGGCTGGTCCCTATAGATGTAAATAATGTAGAATAGCTTTCAAGTGTCCATCTTTTATGGACATGAAAATAATTACAGTGGAGAATGTAGTTACTGCAGCAAAAGCCAATCATATTAGTCACTAGGTCTTTGCAAGTAGAGAGAATGTGCATGTCAGGGCCTCTAGCTATGCCAGCAAATTGAAAATTTTCAGTGTTAACAACTACTTTAAAACTCATACCAAAATTCCCACTAAATCTTGTAAACTTAAAAAGTATGAAGCCTGGGCTGGAGAGATGGCTTCGCAGTTAAGGTACTTGCCTGCAAAGTCTAAGGACCCAAATTTGATTCCCCAGTACCCATGTCAGCCAGATGCACAAGGTGGTGCCTGCATCTGAAGCTCATTTTCAGAGGCTAGAGGCCCTGGCATGCCCATTCTCATTCTCATATTCTCTCTCTCTCTCCCTCCTCTCTCTCTCTCTCTCTCTCTCTCTCTCTCAAATAAATAAATGAATAAAATACAAAAAATTAAAATTATGAAGCCTACAAATTCTTACATATTGTGGTCCCCAGAAGCCACACTTGGAAAGAAATATAATTGTTCCACTCTCAGTAACCTAGTCTTGGATGGATCACTGACCAATGATTGCCAGTTCTTATATAATTTTGTAGACGTTTAAGTCAGAATACATAAGTTTTTTTTTTTTTTTGCTTAGTTTTAATTTTTTTTATTTGGAAGGGGCATGGTGGAGGGTGTTTAGGACAGGGTCTCACTCTTGCCTGGGCTGACCTGGCACTCACACTAGTCCCAGGCCTAAACTCTTGTGATCCCCTGACCTCTGCTTCCCATGTACCCACCTACTTTTTTATTTTTGAGATGAGTTATGTTATGATGCCCAGAAT
The DNA here is from genome assembly GCA_036346955.1 of Dipus sagitta. Lineage (NCBI taxonomy): Eukaryota > Metazoa > Chordata > Mammalia > Rodentia > Dipodidae > Dipus > Dipus sagitta. The sequence goes on from CM070770.1 coordinate 217,163,641, forward strand.
GGCCTGAACTACTAGCTTCTAGCAGTGTTCCTGCATCACTGACCAGTGGAGCTAGAACTACAGGTGGCCCAAACCATGCCCAGGTTATGCATGAGTTTACCAAAATAGTTTTCTCTTATCAGTAAAATTTTGCTCATTCTAAGGGAATTAGAACTATGGGTGAATTGAAAGGTAATTCAGGGGCTGGAGAGATGTCTCAGTGGTTGAAGATACTTGCTTGAAAAGCTTGGCATCCTGGGTTTGATTCCCAAGTACCCATGGAAAGCCAGATGCACAAAGTGGTACACTCATCTGGAATTCATTTGCAACCACAAGAATCCTTGTGTGCCCATTCTCTTTCCCTCTCTTCTCTCTCTCAAATAAATAAATTGTCTTTCAATTATGCATAAATATAATTATTTTAATATAATTATATGTTTCATGGCCAAGTGAAAAATAACTGTAGGGCTGGAGAGATGGCCTAGCAGTTAAGGCACTTGCCTGCAAAGCCAAAGGATTCCCCAGTACCCTTATAAAACCAGAGTTAGAAAATGGCAAAAGGGTCTGGAGTTCATTTGAAGCAGCAAGAGGCCCTAGTGTTCCCATACTTTCACTTTGTCTCATCTCTCTATCTCTGCTTGTGTTGTTGTCACCTGCTGACACCAACTGAGCCTTTTGTAGGTCCTGATTGACTGGTGTCAGAGGAATTGAAGCTGAGATTGGGGCGAATCAATCGAACCAGGGAACTCCAGGCTATTTCTGCACATGAACCCAAAGTCACAGGATTTTTATTAGGACAGATCAGTGTTCAGGATTCATACAGAGTTTATGCAGATAATGGCTTATGCAAAGCAGAGTGGATAGCCACTTCCTTATCTCAGAAGAAGGAGACAGCTTGGCTAACTTGAGGCTATAGATGAATGAATACCAGACCTCCCTAGTACATGCTCTGAAGCATATGAAAAGAGCTGGAGAGTAGACACCACAAAAACTGCTCTCAGTATTCTGAGAGCAAGTACAAGTGTCCCTCTTCTCAAAGCACAGTGTCAGCAGAATCACAGGCTGCTCTATAATCATATTCTATACATTTCTAGGTATCTACATGAGTAATAGACATGTGAAAGACGTCTAGACACCTAAGAAAGATATCTAGAAAATCTTGTAGTAGCCTCTACCAAGGAATACAAAGCACTGTTTCTAGAATTCCAGGGATTTTCATTTTCTTGCCCACCTTGCTCAAGGTTCCCATGCCTTATATAACCTGATAAAGTGGGATACATGATATTGAGATGAAAGAGTAGAGGCTTTTTGTTTTTCATTAATTTGTTTATTTGCAAGCAGAAATAAAGAATGGGCAGACCAGAGCATCTTGCCACTGCAAATGAATTCCAGGTGCATGTGCAACTTTATGCATATGGCTTTACGTGGGTACTAGGGAATAGAACCTGGGCCATCAGGCTTTGAAAGCAAGTGCCTTTAACCACTGAGAACTTTCTCTAGCCCCAGAGCTAAGGATTTTTTTTTTTTTTTAGCAAACTAAGATTCTTGTTGGTAAGCTAAGCAAATTGTGTGCCCCAGCACCCTAATGCATATTTGTCTTAATGTAAAGCAAGATCCCTGGGCTATGGCAGAAACAATCTGAACAGATATTTCTAGTAGGGTTCTGGCCCCATAACAAAAGGGGTAGGAGCCCAATACACACTGGAGCAACAACTGCAAGCCATAGATAAAGCCCAGGAGCAGAGGAAATCCACTGCAGGACCTGCCTCAGTCATTAGAAAGGCAGCATATACAATCCAGAGTTGGGATGAAGACCTTCTGGCCCTTTTGCGGAGTAACACAAAATAAAGCTCTGCAAAAGTAGCGCTTAGGGCTAGAAGATTTCTTGATGGTTAAAATGCCTAGACCCTGTGTCCAAAAGCCAGAAGCTGTGGTGGAAATCTGTAACCCAGAGCCCCTACAGTAAGAAGGGAGATGGAGACAGGACAATTTCCCAGAAGATTATAAAAATAACAAAGTACAATAAGAGACCCTGCCTCAAACAAAGTGGAAGACATGGACTGGCTCAAAAGTTGTCCTTTGATGTCCACAACCATGCTGTGGCATATATGCCCCCAACCGTCTGCCAACACATACAACAAATACATAAATAAAAAAATAAAACTTAAGGGCTGGAAAGATGGATTAGCTGTTAAAATGCTTGCCTGCAAAGCCTACGGGCCCATGTTCAATCTCTCTCCAGGTCCCACATAAGCCAGACACACAAATGTAATGCAAGCACAAGGTCACACATGTGCACTAGGTGGTGCAAGTGTCTGGAGCTTGATCACAGTGAATGAGGCCCTGGCATGCCAACTGTCTCTCGCACATGTGCACACTTTCACTCTCTCTAAAAAAATTTTAAATTTTAGCTGGGCGTGGTGGCACAGGCCTGTAATCCCAGCACTCAGGAGGCAGAGGTAGGAGGATCACCATGAGTTTGACGCCACCCTGAGACTACGTAGTGAATCCCAGATCAGCCTGGGCTAGAGTGAGACCCTACCTCAAGAAAAAAAAAAAAAGTTACTTTAAAGTTTTTGCAGACAGAAAGAGATAGATGAGAGACAGGGAGAATGGGTGTGCCAGGGCCTCTAGCTGTTGCAGTGGACTCCAGATGCATGTGCCACTTTGTGCTTCTGTCTTTATGTGGGTACTGGGAATTGAACTCAGGTTGTTAGGCTTTTCAGGCAAGCACCTTTACCACTGAGCTAACTCTCAAGCCTCCAAATAAATAGAAATTTAAAAGTTACACTCAATCTTAAAAAACAGCTAAAGAGGAGACTTCTGGGTAAGATGGCAGATAATAGCTGTGCAAAGCAGCCTAGGGAGGTAAAGAAGCATAAAACCAGCAAAATATATTCTTCTAATGAAAAGTGAAAGCGTATAAGTTATTGTCAACCACAGAAGAGAAGCAGGAAAGGCTAAGATCTTCCACAAAGGAAGAAATCGGCAGAATCCCACCAACGCACCTGTGGCCCTGGTCAGTGAGCCCATCTGCCTGGCCAGCACAGAGCTGTAGGAGCAGAAACCAGGTGGAGGGATTTTCCACTGACTTCAGCCTTCTCTAAAAGTCAAAAAACTTTAAGGAGAAGACAGCAGAGACCAGCTGAGCAGCTGCTGAAGAAGAACACAAATGAGACCAGTGAGCAGCTCCAGTACAACTCCAAGCATCTTACACCATCCCATACCCCAACCACTAGTGCCGTGCACCTCCAGAGAACTCATTAACCCCAGCCACACAGCATCAAGCACAACCAATAAGAACACTAGAGGGCTGGAAGAATGGCTTAGCAGCTAAGGTGTTTTCCTGCAAAGCCAAGGACCCAGGTTCAACTCCCTAGGACCCACATTAGCCAGATGCACAAGGGGGTACACACATCTGGAGTTCATTTGCAGTGGCTGGAGGCCCTGGCTCTCTCTCTCTCTCTGCCTCCCTCCCTCTTTCTCTGTCAAATAAATAAATAAATAAATATAAAATATTTTTTAAAAGAACACTACAGACACAGAGAACAATAAAAAGGGATCAAGGTGGGCACTCAGCATTAGTGAGATTGGAAGCCATCCCAAAAGTTAACAGGGCCTACGTACACAAAGACAAGTACATGGGCCTGTATTGGAAGTTCTATTCTCTCTTTCCATGTCAGGACGGGTTATTCTTGGTTGGCTTTACTATTCTCAAATAAGCTATATTTTGGTGTTGACTATTGCTGCCTTTGATGTTCACAGATTCATAGAACCTTTGCCTTTTCTTCTGTCATTATTGAGGGCAGTGTCTGGCTTGGACCCAAGCTGACCTGGAACCCATTTCAGAGCAGAAATATCAACCTCACAGTTGACAGGATTAAGGGTGTGAGGCAAAACACACTGTTAGGGACTTTGGCTTTATTTGATTATCTGTTTGCTTTAATCCCCACTACTGCATAAATACTCCATGCTGGTTTGGATTGAATGTGTGTATTTCTCAGTTGAATTTTAGAATTTACCAGTAAATTGCTCCACCAAGTCTACTAGAATACTTGAATAGCAGGCCACCTCAAACACCTAGGGTCACTTCTGCTGTTTTCGTGGAGTATAAGAGCTACTTTTGGCACCTTAAACACCTACCCTGAAGATATATATAAAGTCAGATTTACACAGCTAGGAACACTGCAGATAATTAGAAAACCTAAACACCAAATTAACTCAAGATGCAAATATCTCTACATTATAATACAAAAAAACAAAAACAAAAAAGTCAAGACAATATAATCCCACCAAAATCTATAAATCCATCAGAAATGACCACAAGTGAGAATGTTTTAGATGAAATGCCTGACAATGATTTAAAAAAATCATTATATCAATACTCAACAAAATCAAAGAAGAAATCAAAGGAATCAAAGAAGAAAAAAAAACTCCTGAAGGAGAACACAGGAAACCAACTTAATGAAATAAGAAGGTCAATACAAGACATGAGTAAGGAAATAGAACTAATGAAAAACTACCAATCAGAAATACTAGAAATGAAAAACACATTAAGTCAAATTTAAAAACTCTGGAGAAAGTCTCACCAGTACAATGGACCAAGAAGAGGACAGAATATCTAAACTGCAAGACCAGCTGGCAGATCTAATACAGTCCAAAAAAGAGAAAGACAAGTTAATAGGAAGGCATGAATAGGAATATCAAGAAATTCAAGACACTATGAAAAGATCAAACATAGAATAATAAGAATTACACTACAAAGGCATAGCAGGTATTTTCAACAAAATCATAGAAGAAAATTTCCCCCAAATATGGGAAGTAATGCCAATACAGGTATAGAAGCCTTTAGAATGCCAAACAGACAAAACCTAGAAAGAACTCACCATCATATTGTAATTAAACTACAAAACACACAAACCAAAGGAAATATATTGAAAGCAGATGGAGAGAAAAACTGAGACACACACAAAGGCAAGCCCATCAGTATAACAGCATATTACTCAACACAAACTTTACAAGCCAGAAGGGCTTGGAATGATATATTCCAAGTTCTGAAAGATAACAACTTTCAACCAAGATTGCTTTATCCTGCAAAGATATCCATCCAAATAGATGGAGAAATAAGGACATTCCACAACAGAAACAGGCTAGAGAAATATATGAACACTAAACCAGCTTTACAAAAAATACCTTAAAGGATCCTCCATGCAGAAGAAAAAGAAAAGCACACACATAAGGAATCAGGAAAAAATAATCATACTCAAATAATAGCTAATAGAAGAGAGTAAAGGAAAAACTGGAAGAACTATAAAACAAGAAGAATGACAAGGACAAATACACACCTTTCCATAATCACTCTTAATGTTAATGGATTCAATGCCCAAACAAAAGACATAGGTTTGCAAACTGGGTTAAGAAGCAGGATCCTTCTATTCGCTGCATCCAAGAAACCCACCTTTCCATAAAAGATGGACACTATCTTAAGGTGAAAGGTTGTAAAATGGCGTTTCAAGCAAATGGGCCTAGGAAACAAGAAGGTGTGACTATCCTAACATCTGACAGGGTAGACTAGTTAGAAAAGATAAAGAAAGTGACTTCCTCTTTTTTATTGTTTTGGTTTTTTTTCGAGGTAGGGTATTACTCTAGCTCAGGCTGACCTGGAATTCACTATGTAGTCTCAGGGTGACCTCAAACTCATGGTGATACTCCTACCTCTGCCTCCCCAGTGGGAGGATTAAAAGATGTGCCATCACGCCCAGTTAAGAAGGTCACTTTCATTGGTTAAAGGAACATTTCAACAGGAGGGCATTATAATCTGAAACATATATGCACCTAACATGGGCGCTCTCAATTTCATCAAAAAACACTACTAGAATTAAGGTCACATATAGCACCAAGTACAGTTGTAAGTAGGTGACTTCAAAACCCCACTCTCATCAACTGACAGGTTATCCCAGAAAACAAACAGAGAAACATCTGGATTAAATGATGTCATAGAACAAATGGACCTAACAGATACTTACAGAACATTTCACCCAAATGTTACAGAATGCACTTTCATTTCAGCAACACATGCAACATTCTCTAAAATAGACCATATAAGGACACAAAGAAAACCTTAACAAATACAGGAAAATTGAAATAATTCCTTGTACTATATCTGATCACAATGGGATTAAACTAAAATCAATAACAAGAAAAGCTATAGAGCTTTTCAAAAAATCATGGAAACTAAACAATACACTCTAAATGATGAATGGGTTAAGAGGAAATCAGAAAATTCATAGAATCTAATGATAATGTGAACACAACAACAAAATCTTTGGGACACAATGAAGGCAGTCCTAAGAGGAAAATTTATAGCTTTAAGTGCCTATATTAAGAAATTAGAAAAGTTGCAAGGAAACAACTAATGTTTCCCCATGAGGCCTTGGAAAAAGAAGAACAAGGCAAACCAAAAATCAGTAGACAGGATGAAATAATAAACATTAGGGCAGAAATCAATGAAATAGAACAAAAAACCAACACAAAGAATCAATGAAATGAAGAGTTGGTTCCTTGAAATGATAAAGAAGATAATAAGTGCTTAGCAAATCTGACGAAAAGAAAGAGAGAAGAGACACAAATCAATAAAATTGGAGATTAAAAGGCACAATTATAACAGATAACAAAAACATTCAGAAAATCATAAGGACAAACTCTGAGAACATATACTCCACTAAGTTTGAAAATCTGAAAGAAATGGATGATTTCCTTGATTTATATGACCTACCAAAATTAAATCAAGATGAGCTTAGCCACTTAAATAAACCTATAGCAAGTACAGAGGTCCAAGCAGTTATATATATTAAAAAAATCTTCCAACTAAAAAAATAGTCCAGGCCCAGATGGATTCACTGGTGACTTTTACCAGACCTGCGTAGAACTAACACCAAGGCTTCTCAAACTTTTCCATCAAATAGAAAAGAAAGTAACTCTACCAAACTCTTTCTATTAAGCCAGCATCACCCTGATACCCAAACCAGACAAATAACAGGAAAAAAAGCTACAGACCAATCTCCCTCATGAACATAGATGCAAAAATTCTCAACAAAATACTGGCAAAATACAAGAAAATATCATTCACCTTGACAAAGTAGGCTTTATCCTAGAGATGTAAGGATGATTCAACATACCCAATTTAATAAATGTGATACACTATATGGATGAAGGACAAAAATCACATGATCATCTCAATAAATGCAGAAAAAGCATATGACAAAATCCAATATCCCTTCATGATAAAAGTACTACAGAAACTGGGACTACAAAGAATATATCTCAACATCATGAAGGCTATTTATGAAAAACCTACAGCCAACATAATACTAAATGGGGAAACCTGGAAACTTTTCCACTAATATCAGGAAAAAGTCTAGGGTGTCCACTGTCCTCATTTTTATTTAATATAGTACTGCAACTCTTAGCTATAGCAATAAGACAACAGATGGTCATAGAAGGGATACAAATTGAAAAGGAAGAGATCAAGTTATCATTATTTGCATATGATATGGTTCTATACATAAAGGATCCTAAAGACTCTACCAACAAACTGTAAGAGCTGACATACCCTTTTATCAACATAGCAAGATATAAAATAAACACACAGAAATCAGTAGCCATCCTATAAACTAACAACAAACATGCAGAGGATGAAATCAGAACGTCACTCCCATTCACAATTTCCTCAAAAAACAAAGTATCTTGGAATAAACCTAACCAAGGAAGTAAAGAATCTCTACAATGAAAACTTTAAAACACTCAGAAATTTAAAATGGACAGAAATTGCAGAAGATACTGGGAAATGGAAAGACATCCCATGTCCTTAGATTGGAAGAATCAATATTGTGAAAATGTCAATCTTACCAAAAGCAATCTACACATTTAATGCAATCCCCATCAAAAGTACAATGCCATTCTTCATAGAAATAGAAAATTCTATCCTAGAACTCACTTGGAAGCACAAAAAACCTCAAATACCCCCTAAAAGTTTGAGCAACAAAAATAAGGCTGGAGGTATCATCATACCCAATTTTAACCTATACTGCAGAGCCATAGTAACAAAAACAGCATGGTACTGGCACAAAAACAGACGTGTAGATCAATGGAACAGGATAGAGGACCCAGATGTAAGTTAGGGCAACTATAGCCACCAGATCTTTGACAAAAATGCAAATAATACTCATTGGAGAAAAGAAAACTTCATCAATGGTGCTAGAAAAACTGTATATTTATATGCAGAAGGAAGAAAATAGATCCCTATCTCTGTACATACACAAAAATTAAGTCTAAATGGATTAAAGGTCTTAATATCAGACCTGAAACTCTGAAACTGCTAGAGGAAAAAGTAGGAGGAACCCTTCAACATATTGGCATAGGCAATGACTTTCTGAATATAACCCCAGTTGCTCAGGAAATAAAACCACTAATCAACCAGTAGGACCTCCTGAAATTACAGAGCTTTTGTACAGCAAAGTACACTGTTAATAGAGCAAAGAGGCAACCTACTGAATAGTAGAAAATCTTTGCCAGCTATACATCTGACATATGATTAATATCCAGGATATACAAAGAACTCAAAAAATAAATAATAAGAAATCAAACAACCCAATTAAACATGGACTATGGAACTAAATAGAGAGTTCTCAAAAGAAAAAATGCATCTGGCATCTAAACATCTAAAAATGTTCTACATCCTTAGCCATCAGGAAATGTAAATTAAAATATTTCGAGATTCCATTTCACTCCTATTAGAATGGCTATTATCAAGAAATCAAAGGACAATAAATGCTGGTGAAGATGCAGAAAAAGAGGAAACCTTCTATACTATTGGTGGGAATGTAAATCTGGTACAGCCATTGTGGAAATCAGTGTGGAGGTCCCTGAGACAGCTAAAGATAGATTTACCATATGACCCAGCTATACCACTCCTAATCCTATATCCTAAGGACTCATTGTACTACATTAGCAATACTTGAATATCCATGTTTTTTGCCACTCTATTCACAATAGTTAGGAAATGGAATCAGCCTTGATGTGCCTCAACTGATGGGTGGGTAATGAAGATGTGGTACATTTATATAATGGAGTTCTATTCAGTGGTAAAGAAAAATGAAATTATGAATTTGCAGGGAAATACATGGACCTGGAAAGTATTATACTTAGTGAGGTAACCCAGGCTCAGAAAGCCAAGTGCCACATGTTCTCTCTCAAATGTGGATCCTAGCTACAACCATTGTCATATTACCCATTCCCTATCATATAAGACAACTGTAAGCAGTTACTTCTCATTGTTGGACAATGACCAGAAACACCTGACCAGAAGTAGCTTATGGGAGGAAAGGACTTATTTCAGGCTTACAGTTTTGATGGCAAGCGTCGTCATAGCAGAGAAAGCTGGCTCGCTTCATTAATCATATACAGGAGAGGAGAGAAGATTGGGGAGGGGAAGGGAGAGGAGTGATGAGAGAGGGAAGGAGAGGAGAGGAGGAAAGAGCCATCAACTCCATCTGGCTCTGAACACAAAGTGAGCTGGATTCAAGTCCACCTCTCAGTAAGACACTTCTTCCAGCAGGGCTTCACCTACTGGGGACTAAGTAAGAATCTTAAACAAACACTTGAGGCTATGGGGGGACATTTTCTTTCAAATCATCACACCAATGTAATAAATTCCTTTTACATATTTTTACAAATTTTTTACATATCTAATACATATTCATTCTGTAGGTGCTGTTCCTCCAGAGATTCCTGCCTAACACCACAACACATGGGAAGGGATAGATGAATGACAAGTACTTATCTGTCTCTCTCTCTTGTCTGAGAGCTCTCTCTTATAGGTAGAATCTGAATTCCAGCCATGTTTTGTTTTGTTTTGTTTTGTTGTTTTGTGTAGCCCAGGCTGACCTGGAATTCATTAGGTAGTCTCAGGCGAGCCTTGAACTCACAGTGATCCTCCTATCTCTGCCCCCTGAGTGCTGTAAGGATTAAATGTGTGCACCACCATGCCCAGCAAGTACCATAAATATTTTTAAGCTGAATTTGATGACAAGGTTTAGAAGGACACATCAGATTGAAAGGATCTTCAAATCATTGGTCAGTGTATTGCTCAAGAAGTCTTCTGTGTGTGAAATTAGCCACCACCTGATAGGAAACAAGAAAGAAGCCTTCATATCTTGATCTTCATTGATAGCAAGAAGTTAGAGCGCTTGCACAAACTGATAACATCTGAAGCCTGGGGTGAGGTAACTCTTATCTCCTGCTTGCAGAGTCCAGGCCCAGCTACCACACATTCAATAGAGCCTAATCATCTAAAGCCAAAGTTGAGCAATGAACTCAAGAGACTGCAGTGGCCAGAACAAACCCGATCCATGCTCTTGTGAACCATACAGGGGATGAAAAATGCAGATGAGACTATGAGGACTGGGAGGCAGGGAAGGAAAGGCAGGGTTATATGAGCTGTACAACCTCATCCTCACAGCAGGGGTCAGGTTGATGGGGGAGGGCTTCATAGACAAGGTGGCACTTCAGATTCTACTCCAGAGGTGGAGGGAGAACAGAGGATGTACCCAGCAGAGGAAATGGCATGTGCAAAGGAAGGGAAAAATAGGATAGAGGGCAGCAAGGACAGGCAAGTGGCTCAAGAAGAATGACCTAGGGCTAGGGAGATGGCTCAAAGGGTAAAATGCTTTCCAGGTAAGCATGAGGCTCTGAGTCCCATCCTAGCACCATGTAAAAGCTGGGCATAGATAGGGCTGGAGAGATGGCTTAGTGGTTAAGGCACTTGCCTGCAAAGCCAAAGGACCCAGGTTTGATTCCCCAGGACCCATGGAAGCCAGATACACAAAGGGGTGCACACATCTGGAGTTTGTTTGCAGTGGCTGGAGGCCTTGGCCTATTCTCTCTCTCTCTCTCTCAAATAAATAAATAAATAAAAATAAAATTTTTCAAAAAGGTGGGCATAGTAGTGCATGCTTGTAATCCCAGTACTGAAGCAGATGGAGACAGGAGTATCTGAGGGGCTCACTGGACTAGCTAGACTAACCAAATTGGTAAAGTCTAAGTTCAGCAAGAGACACTGTCACAGAGAATAAGGTGGAAAGTGATTGAAGAAGGTGCCCAGTGTTAACCTCTGGCCTCCACATGCACATGCACTTGCCTATACACATATGGACATATCTACACACACATGTAAAAATATAAATAAAGAAAGGTAAAAGGAAGACTGATGTGAAGAGACAGGCAGGATTCGGATTTTAAAGGACCTTCCCCTAGCATCCCAATAACCCCAAAATGACTCTTGTCTATATGGGGGATGAAACTTGTGATATATACACAAGACTAGTAGATTTATGTGATATCAACCACACCTTAAAGGAGAATTTCAGATGTACGAGGGAGCAGCCATCCATACTTCAGAAGGAATTTGCAATTCACAGACCTTCTATAAGGTTATAATGTGAGGACCATTTATTTGTTTTCTTGGCAAGTGTTCATTGGGCCCCTTCTAGATGCTAGGCAGGGGAAACAACACCAACTAAGTTCACAGTGGTCTTTGCCTCTTACCTGGCTAGCCTGGTGGAGGCAGGAAGGGAGGTACTGATTAACGTACATGCCATAGCTGTTAACATTACAAAAGAAGTGGATGCCTCAGCTGCCCTCATACTGTGGAGGCCTTTGCCATCTGTGGCAGCAGTAGAGGGGTGGATATAGGGGACAGACACAGGCCACCAACAGCTTTGCAATCTTTCTAAAGAAAATTCCAGGGGGTGGGGGCTGGAGAGTGGCTCAGTGGCTAAGGCATTTGCCTGCAAAGTCTAAGGACCAGAGTTTGATTCGCCAGTACCCAAGTAAAGCCAGATGCACAAAGCAGTGTATGCATCAGGAGTTTATTTGCAGCAGCTGGAGGCCTTAGCATGCTCTCTCTCGCTCTCTCTCTCTCTCTCTCCCTCTCCCTCTCCCTCCCTGCTTGCAAATAAATAGATAAAATAAAATAATAAATATTTTTAGGGGTTAGAGATATGGCTTAGCGGTTAAGGCACTTGCCAGCAAAGCCAAAGGACCCAAGTTTGATTGCCCAGTACCTATGTAAAGCCAGATGCACAAGGATTCAGTCTGGAGGTTGTTCCTCTCTCAAACAAATATATAAATAAAATATTTTAGAAAATTAAAAATATTTATATTTATTTATTTGCAATCAAGGAGAAAATGAGAGCACGAAACAGAGAGAAAGAGAGAGATTGGGCATGCTAGGGCCTCTTGCCACTGCAAACAAACTGCAGATATATGTGCCACCTTGTGCAACCAAGGGCAACAAGCTTTCCAAGCAACCCCCTGAACCACTGAGCCATCTCTCCAGCCCAGAGCTTTGCAAGGTTTTATTCTGATTATCAGGATGTGGTGATATAGTCAACCTATTAGAGTTCTGGGAATCTGGTACCCAGACAAAAAATAACAATTAAAAAAAAAAAAAGCCTTGTAGCTAATTAGAGAACTATTTGGGCTTGAGGTTAGGTGGGAAAATTATGGGGGAACCTCAGTGTGGGATATATATGTGATTCTATTCTCACCTTATCTCGAAGCTATGTATCAAACCTCATTTTCAGCTCTGTGACTGGTCCTTAAGGAATCTCATTTGCAAAGAAAAAAAAGAAGTGGAGATGGGAATTGCATGTCAACTTTTTTTAATTAAGCCTTTTATTTTGAGATAATTATGGAAGCACAGGTGGATGTGGAGTCCAATGAACTGACATGAGTGCTGGGCCACAGTATCCAACTATAACACACACAGAAGATTCATCTGGGGCCATTACAGGGCATACATGTCACAAAATCCCTTAAAGGCTTATTCTCCCACCTCTCTCCTCAATGTTTGCTTAGCCTAAGACACCAGTGACATTCATTCTGATCATGCCTCACTACTGCAGACAAATGAAAGTCCCCTCCAATCCTGAGTTGACCTGCCTATCTCAAAAAAAGGGGGGAAATAGGACTGGAGAGATAGCTCAGCAGTTAAGTGTTTGCCTGAGTTGTCCTGATGGCCTGCATGTCTTCATTCAGACAGGTGCTGTGTTACCCACTATTGTGAGAACCCGAGTCCCCACAAGTATCTGCAGGTGGTGCTGGGGCAAGGGCAGTCTGCATGTAAACTGTTTTTGTTTGTTTATTTGTTTGTTTGTTTGTTTGTTTGTTTTGGTTTTTCAAGGTAGGGTCTCACTCTAGCACAGGCTGACGTGGAATTTACTATGTAGTCTCAGAGCGGCCTGGAACTCACCACGATCCTCCTACTTCTGCCTTCTGAGTGCTGGGATTAAAGGCGTGTGCCACTATGTCTGGCTGTTTATTTGTTTTTTTAAGGAAGGGCATTGCTCTAGCCCAGGCTGACCTAGAATGCACTACATAGTCTCAGGCTAGCCTTGAACTCGAAGATCACTTCATACCTCTGCCTCCTTAGTTCTGGGATTAAAAACATGCACCATCACACCTGGAAACATTTTTTCTAATTTTTTTTATTTACTTATTTGAGAGCAACAGAGAGAGAGAGAAAGAGGCAGATAGAGAGAGAGAGAATGGGCATGCCAGGGCCTCCAGGCACTGCAAACAAACTCCAGATGCATGTGCCCCCTTGTGCATCTGGATAACGTGGGTCCTGGAGAATTGAGCCTTGAACCAGGGTCCTTAGGCTTCACAGGCAAGTGCTTAATCACTAAGCCACCTCTCCAGCTGAAACTTTTTTTTTAAGTTGGTTTTCTTCACTTTATGCATGTAAAATTTTAATTAGTTCCCAGGTGTTCCTGGAAACTCCATGGAGTTCTCACTAACAAAACTTGGAATAGGCTTCCTAGGGACTATTATGGAAGAGGACTTGGGCAGGTTGTATGTTCAGAAACAACCTCAAGGGCCTCTGTCATGCCAGTGAAGCCACCCTTGTTCATCTCTGGTGTGTCCTCCTGGAAGGGTATTCAAGAGACTTCAGTAATTGGCACAGAGAGATGAGAGGAGGTGGAGGGCTGCCTAGTGGTTGAAACCATAACATCATTTCAATTAATTCCCTGAGGCTTCTCTTCCTTTCTCTTCTTTCCTCTTCTTTTCTACTCTCTCCCTCACCCAGTCTCACCCTCCAATCCCAGAATTTGGGAGGCTTAGGTAGAAGAATTCCAGGCCAGGCTGGGGCTGTAGAGTGAGTTCCAAGTCAGCCAGGGATAGAGTGAGACCCAACCTGGAAACAAACAAAAAATAAGATATAATAATAATATTTATAATATTCAAAGAACTTGAAAGAACTGAATAACAAGAAAACAAACATCCCAAACAATAAGTGGGATAATGAGCCAGGTATGGTGGCACACAGCTTTAATCTTAGCACTTGAAAGGCAGAGGTAGAAGGATTACTATGAGCTTGAGGCCAGCCTGAGAATACATAGTGAATTCCAGGGATTAGAGCAAGACCCTACCTTGAAGAAATAAATAAATAAATAAATAAATAAATAAATAAATAAATAAATAAATAAACAGGCTAATGAAATGAGCAGATAGTTCACAAAAGATAAAACCCAAAAGGCCAATAAGAATATTTTTTAAAAAGTTTAAGAACTTTTGGTTAAGATAGTGGCATAGTCAGAGACATTTATCTTACACATAACTGTGGGCTAACTCCACAATGCATGACCCATATACCTCAACAAGGAGGGGCCAAGGGGAAGGGGTAGGTCATGGATGAGCCTAATAATGGTACCAAACTGACTGTATTTGCTGAATACAAAACTTACTAACAAAGAAAAACAAAACAAAAAAACAAATAAAATATTTAAAAAAAAAAGATAGTGGCATAGTGGCCACATCAAAACACCCGGGGGGGGGGCATAAAAACAGCACAATACACTCATCTACAAAAAGCATTAATACATGAGTATGAATATTAAGAAAAGTGCTTACTGAGCACGTTGATGAGCATAATATATACATTTAGCCAGATAACAGCAGGTGTTATTCCCCTAGAGCTCATGACTTTCCCTACCTTAGGCTTTTGACTAGGTTTTCAATATCAGGCACTGTCCCTCTTGTAGAGTGGCCAATGACTCACTGGAAGGTATCCCATCCCTGGTGCTGACATACTTATATATCTACTTACATATTTACAATACCTTCATCTTGAGTCCTCCCAGCTCCTCCCACCCTCCCACCCTATGCCCCCTTTATAGATTACTGGTCTCTGCTACCAATTTTTGCTCCAACTCACATACAAGTCTAAACATTTGTAGCTAGAATCCACATGTAAGACAGAATATGTGGCATTTGGCTTTCTGGGCTTTTCTGACTTAGTATAATCCTTTCCAAAACAACCATTTCCCTACAAATGACATAATTTCATTTTTCTTTATTGTCAAACAAGATTCCATTGTATACATATACCATACCTTCATTATTCATTATTCATTCATTAGTTGAGGAACATCTAGGATAGTTTCATTTCCTAGCTATTGTAAATAGAGCCATAATAAACATGGGTGAACAAGTATCTCAAAGGTAGTAAGAAGAGTCCTTAGGATATATACCTAAGACTGGTATTGCTGGGTCATATGGTAAATCTATTTTCAGCTGTTTCAGGAACCACCACACTGATGTCCACAATACCAGTTTACATTCTCACCAATAGTGTAGAAAGGTTTCCCCCCCTCCCCATCTTCAACATTTATTGTCATTTGTGGGTGTTTTGTTGGTTTGTTTTTTTTCAAGGTAGGGTCTTGTTCTAGCCAAGGCTGACCTGGAGGCTTAGGTAGAAGAATTCCAGACCAGGCTGGGGCTGAAGAGTGAGTTCCAAGTCAGCCAGGGATAGAGACCCAACCTGGAAACAAACAAAAACTAAGATATAAGATTAATATTTATAATATTCAAAGAACTTGAAAGAACTGAATAACAAGAAAACAAACACCCCAATCAGTAAGTTTGTGTTGAGTAATCTGCTGTTATCCTGATAGGCTTTCCTTTCTATGTGACTTGATATTTCTATAACTGCTTTCAACATATTTTCCTTGGTTTATGTGTTTAATAGTTTAATTATAATATGGCAAGGAGAGGTGCATTCCTGGTTTTGTCTGTTTTGTGTTCTAAAGGCTTCCTGTATCTCTACTGGCATCTCTTTCCTTATTTGGGGGTAATTTTCTTATATGATTTTGTTGAAAATACCTACTATGTCTTCGGAGTGAAAATCTTACCTTCTCCTATACCCTGAGTTATTTTGTTTGACCTCTTAATAGTGTCCCTAATGTCTTGATATTCCCATTCATATCTACCTATTTGTTTGTCTTACTCTTTCTTGGACTGTTTAGGTTCTACCACCTTGTCTTCTAGTTTAGATATTCTGTCCTCTTGATACATTGGTCTATTGATGTGACCATCTACAGAGATTTTTTTTTTTTTTACTTACTGTGTTTTCCACTTCTAGTATTTTTTATTACTTTTTCTTTCATATTTTATATCCTTACTCATGTCTTGTATTGACCTTCTTATTTAATTAAGTTGGTTTCCTAGGTTCTCTTGGGATTCCTTCAGGAGTTTATTTTCTTCTTTGATTCATTTGATTTCTTGTTTGATTTATTTAAACATAGTTATAATCATTCTTTTGAATTTGTCAGGCATTTCATGTAAATTAGGTCATTTCTTTTCTATTCTTTTGTTTTAGTTTTTTGTTTTTTGTTTTTTGTTTTTTGTTTTTTTGAGGTAGGGTCTCACTCAAGCCCAGACTGACCTGGAATTCACTCTGTACTCTCAAGGAGGCCTCTAATTCATGGTGATCCTCCTACCTCTGTGTCCCAAGTGCTGAGATTAATGCTATGCCCAGCACTAGAGGCCATTTCTGATGGATTTATAATTTTTTGTGAAATTATACTGTCTTGATTTTTGGTGTTTCTTATACTATAATGTAGAGATCTTTGCATCTTTCATTAGTTTGATGCTTGGGTTTTCTAATTAGAAACACTTGTCAAAGATCCTAACCCAATTATTGATAGCTCACACTGCATCTGCAGCCCACATAGACTCCTTTCCCAAATGTCTCTCAGGATGTCCCTTTTCTCTGTCACCATTTTCATGCCCCAGGACAGAGACCAACCACCCCCTTCTGCTCTGCCTCTGCTTTTTCTTTTTTCAAGTAGGGTCTTGCTTTAGCCCATGCTGACCTGAAATTCATTATGCAGTCTCAGGGTGGCCTCAAACTCATGGCAATCCTCCTACCCCAGCCTCCCAAATGCTGGGATTAAAGGTATGTGTCACCATGCCTGGCTTGCCTTTCCTTTTTTGAGCAACTCTGTGGGCTGTAGACAGGTTTTCTCCCTGGCAAAGTCTCCTTACCTTTGGGGAGAGCCATGATGACAGTAACAATCACAAAAATTACCATCAGAGATACAAACAGGAAGAGAAACTTCCAGGTCCTGCCCTGGGACTTCTGTCCTTGCTGCCCTGGGGGAAACCAAGTCAGATTTATTGTCTAATTATTTTTGAATTAGATTCTCACTCTAGCCCAGGCTGGCCTGAAACTCACTCTGTAGCCCAGGTTGGTCTCTAACTCGTGATGCTCCTCCTAGCTCAGCCTCCCAAGTGCTGAAGTTAAAGGCATGAGCTACCACATGTGAGGAACATATACTAGCCTTCCCTAAGATGCCCAATGGCTGGGAGAAAACATGTTCCCCCATGCTATTCTAGACTCCCTATTAAATCCATGGAATATTGAGGAGTCAGAAAAGGCTGAATAAAGAACCATTGTCCTGAGCCTAGGGGAATGGCTCAATGGATAAAATATTTATCATACAAATATGAGGATATGAGTTCAGATTCCTGGCACTCACATAAAATCTGGGTGCAGTGTAGTGCCACAATTTCAGTGCTGTGGAGGCAGACACAGCATAATCCCTGCAGCTCACTGGCTACATAGTGTAGCTGAATCAGTGAGCAATAGGTTCAATGAGAGACCCTGTTTCAAAGAATAAAGTAGATAGCAATCAAGGAAGACAGTGGATGTCAACTTCTGACCTATACACCCACACATGTATGCACACCACACAGACATACACATGCAACATCAAACAAACAGAAAGAACCCTTAGAAAAGAAATGGTCTGAAGACCCACTGACAGAAAGCTAGAAGAATCCATTCTGTATGCAGTTCAATGGGAGAAAGAGAAATCACCAGTGAAGATACTCAACAGTGAACATTGCAAAATAAAAGAGAGACTGATTGAGATGGTGAGGGGATATGGTGGAGAATGGAGTTTCAAAGGGGAAAGTGGGGGGAAGAGGGTGTTACCATGGGAAATTTTTTTATAATCATGGAAGTCATTAATAAAAATTTGAAGAAAAAAAAGAAGAAGAAAAGAAGTGGTCTGAGCTGGGTGTGGTGGCACATGCCATCAATTTCAGCACTCCCAGGCAGAGGTAGGAGAGTCCCAGGCAGAAGTAGGAGAATCACTGTGAGTTTGAGGCTACACTGAGATTACACACTGAATTCCAGATCAGCCTGAGGTAGAGTGAGACCCTGATGTGCCCATTATCTCTCTCTCTCCCTCCCTCCCTCTCTCTCTCTCTCTCTCTGTCTCTCTCTGCCTCCCAAATAAATAAAAATAAAATATAAAAAAGAATGGTTAAAACAGAGGCTGGGGAGATAGCTTGGTCAGTAAAGTATTTGCCTCACAAACATAAGGACCTGACTTTAATCCCTGGAAACCACATAACCAGGCATAGGGATAGGTACTGATGCAGGATTTGGGGGTTCAGGAGAGGCCTCCCAATTATGGCTCACAATATTGAGTTCTTATCCTATTTAACAAATGATTGATAAAAACAGACTCAATAAAGACAAATTATGAATTATTAAGTTTATTTTGGAATAAATCATAAACTTCAGGTTTTATTTAAGGGAAATTGGGCCTAGGAAGAAGGCTAGAGCAGAGTTAAAAACACATAGATGACAGGAAACATGCACTCATGTGGAAGGCAAAGCATAGTTCCTGAGGTTCACTTAAGAGAAATGGAGGTTTGGGAGGGGTTGGAGGAGAGCCATAAACATGTGGAAGACAGAACCTAGCAGCTGAGGACTTCCGGCCAAGATGGCAACCGCCTACCTGTGCTGCAAATCCCGGGGAAAGAAAGGCAAGATATTAAGGGTACATAGTGGCTTTTAGGGGAGAGAAATCTGGGAGGGCACAGAGGCGGGGGAACAGGGAATCACAGATCCCTTCGCGGGTGGGTAGCCCACCCCTCACCCCAAATAACCGCCGTGTTCACAGCACCACCGCTGCCACTGCTGCTACGCCGGTGCCGGTGCCAGCACTGCTGCCACCACACGCCGATTGTTCCCTGCATGCCGAAGCTTAGACTGCTCTGCACTTTCTTCCACTCGCCCACTTACTGAACAAGCCCAGTACCACAGCAGGTGCCATGCAAGCTCAGACTCTCTCTCACTTGCGCCAGCTCAGGTGCCATCCCCTACCTGTCTGCCACGCCGGCTGTCCACCAATGTCCTGTGGCAGGGGAGCGCAGACTACTTCTGGTTCCCAGTGTTCCCAGCCAGAGTTTGAGCTGCTTCAGTGCTTGGTGCCTCAGTGCCACTCCTAGCTTGAATGCAGGGAGCTGTGGCACATTATTGCTTGAGAACTCAGGCAACTTTGGTGCCCCTGCCAGGCAGTAGATAGGCGGCTTTGGCAAGTGAGAGCCAAAGCCCAGGCTGCTTGGCAACTGCCCCAGGCTGCATAAGATTCCCATTGTTCTTGAGCCCAGGCTGATACACCCAACTACTTGCCCATACACTGTCATGGGCAGAATACAGCGCAAAAATAAATAACATGAAAAATCAAATGCAAGAAAATCCAGTTAGATCACCCAATCCCACAATGAATACATCTAACCAAAACATAGAAGAACCAAGAGGACCAGAACACCAAATTGAAGCTATGAGCAATGCAACCTGACCAACCTACTGGTAGAACTTGCAGGAAAGCAACAAAGGGCGAATAATCCTGTGGATGCTGCCATCACTAAACTAGAACTAATAGATAAGAAATTGGAAGGATTAGATAAGAAATTTAAAGGATTTCAAAGAGAGTTAAGAGATTTGAGGGAGAGTGAAAAAAAAGAAGGCCTTAAAAATCAGCGGGCCATGCTAAATGAAGACAGAAAGAAATGCAAGGATGAACTCCAAGAATCATCAAGAAAATCAGAAAATGATGTGAAAAGGGAGCTTGACAGAGGAATGGAAATTATACATAGAAAAGTAGTAGACAACGCAAACTTAATTCAACAAGGCCAAAACTCGCTAGAAGCTCTCAAGCATAGAGTCAGCCAAGTGGAGGATAGAAACTTTGATCTGGAAGACAAGATGGAAGAAACAGTTAGAGAGTTCAAAAATTTCAGAAAGTTCAAAAGCTCCTGTTACAGAACATGAGGGAAATGTGGGATACATTTAAACGTCCTAATATCAGGATCATTGGAATACCAGAAGGAGAAGAAATTCAGACCAAAGGCATGGAGAACTTATTAACAAAATAATTGAAGAAAACTTCCCCAGTCTCTTAAAAGAAAGGCCCATCAAGATACAAGAAGCCAATAGAACTCCAAACACACTGGACCAAAGGAGAAACTCTACAAAACATATTATCATTAAGACTCTAAACATTGACACCAAAGAGAAAATCCTAAAAGCAGCTAGGGAAAAACAGCACACCACTTTCAAAAGTAACCCCATCAGAATTACTTCAGACTTCTCAATGGAAACCCTGAAAGCTAGAGTGGCCTGGAATGAAACACTGCAAAGTCTAAAAACCTGTGGCTCCCAACCCAAACTACTCTACCCAGCAAAAGTATCCCTCATAATGGATGGTGAAAGAAAAACATTCTACCACAAAACACAGCTTTACAATTATATGAACACAAAACAAAACCTACAGAGAGTATTTCAGGAAATTCTCCACAGAGAAGAAAAAAATAATCAAATACAATTGCCTACAAGAAGCAGATCACAACAACCAAACTCAGAGTAGGCACAAAAAACTTCAAAGTCCATGAAAACACCAACCCACATGTACCATCACAATATGGCAAGGACCAAATCAAATCTCACAGTCATTACCCTAAATATTAATGACCTTAATTCACCCATCAAGAGACACAAGCTAACAGGATGGATCAAAAAATTAGAACCCTCAATCTCTTGCCTTCAAGAAACCCACCTCACCATTAAAGAAAGACATCTCCTCAGGGTGAAAGGGTGGAAAACAGTATTCCAAGCAAATGGGCATAAGAAACAAGCAGGTGTAGCTATATTAATATCAGATAAAATAGACTTCAAACCAAAAATAATCAAAAAAGACAAAGAAGGCCATTTCCTACTTATCAAGGGAATGATCCATCAAGAGGATATTACAATCATAAATCTGTGTGCACCAAACACAGGGGCACCACAGTTCATAAAACAAAACCTACTTGACAATAAAACAGAAATAACCACAAACACCATCATAGCTGGGGACTTCAATACACCATTATCAGTAATAGACAGATCATCCAAACAGAAACTCAACAGGGAAGTAAGAGAGCTCAACAAAACCATAGATCACTTAGACCTAACGGATATCTACAGAACCTTCCATCCCAAATCCACAGATTACACATTCTTCTCAGCAGCCCATGGAACATTCTCTAAAATAGACCATATACTGGGTCACAAAGACTGCCTCCACATATTTAGGAAGATTGACATAATTCCCTGCATGATAACAGATCACAATGCTATATTGCTAGAAATCAACAACAAAAGACCCACCAAGAATCCCAACGGCACCTGAAAACTGAACAGCACACTTTTAAACAATAAATGGATAGTGGATGAAATAAAAAATGAAATTTCAAAATTTCTGGAATTGAACGACAATGAGAACACATCATACCAAAACTTATGGGACACAATGAAGGCGGTCCTCAGGGGAAAATTCATAGCACTCAATGCCTTCGTAAAAAAGACAGAAAGGTCCCAAATCAATGACCTAACCATCCACCTAAAGGCACTGGAAAAACAAGAAAAATCCAACCCAAAGAGCTCCAGAAGGAAAGAAATAATTAAAATCAGAGCAGAAATCAATGAACTGGAAATGAAGGAAACAATTAAGACAATTGACAAAACAAAGAACTGGTTCTTTGAAAAAATAAACAAGATTGAGAAACCCCTGGCCAATCTGATCAAGCAAAAAAAGGAGAAGCTTCAAATTAACAAAATTCAAAATGAAAAAGGAGAGATCACAACAGACATAAGTAAAATTGGGAGAACCATCAGGACATATTTCAAAAACCTGTACTCCACAAAACTGGATAATGTGGAGGAGATGGATAAATTCTTGGACAGATGCCATCTACCAAAGCTAAACACAGAGCAGATTAATCACCTCAATCAACCCATCACACTCATGGAGATTGAAAAAGTAATAAAAAACCTCCCCAAAAAGAAGAGTCCAGGACCAGATGGCTTCTCAGCTGAATTCTACCAAACCTTCATGGAAGAACTCAAACAATCTTCCTCAAACTGTGCCACTTAATTGGTGAACAGGGAAAGCGACCCAACTCCTTTTACGAAGCTAGCATCACCCTAATTCCAAAACCAGGCAGAGATACCACAAGAAAAGAAAACTACTGGCCTGTTTCCCTGATGAATTTAGATGCAAAGATCCTAAACAAAATCCTTGCAAACTGAATCCAACAACACATCAAAAGCATTATCCACCTTCACTAAGTGGGATTTATTCCTGGAACACAGGGGTGGTTCAACATACGGAAATCTGTCAATGTAATACACCACATAAACAAGGTTAAACATAAAAACCACATGATCATTTCGATAGATGCAGAAAAGGCCTTTGACAAGATTCAACATCACTTCATGTTCAAAACATTGGAGAGAATTGGCATGGTTGGTTCATATCTTAACCTAATAAAGGCACTATACAAAGCTCTGAAGGCCCAAATAATACTTAATGGAGAGAGACTGGAGGAATTCACATTAAGATCAGGAACAAGACAGGGTTGTCCACTCTCACCTCTGCTTTTCAATATAGTACTGGAAGTCCTAGCTCAAGCAATAAGACAGGAGAAGGAAATACAAGGGATACAATATGGAAAGGAAGAACTTAAGTTAGCTTTATTCGCTGATGACATGATTGTATATGTAAGAGACCCGAGAGACTCCATCCCAAAACTCCTGAAGGTGATTAACTCCTATAGCAAACAAACAGGATACAAAATCAATGCACAAAAATCAGTAGCCTTCCTTTATGCAAATGACAAAGATACAGAGAAAGAAATAAGGGACATTGTCCCATTTTCAATTGCAACAAAAAAATAAAATAAAATACCTTGGAATAACGTTAACCAAGGAAGTGAAAGATCTATACAACGAAAACATACAAACACTCAAAAAAGAAATTGAGGTGGACTTTAGAAAATGCAAAGACCTCCCATGTTCCTGGATAGGCAGAATTAACATTGTGAAGATGACAATCTTACCAAAGGCAATATACAGATTTAATGCAATTCCAATTAAAATCCCTACAGTGTTCTTCACAGAAATAGAAAAAATGATCTCAAATTTCATATGGAAAGGCAGAAGGCCTCGCATATCCAAACATATCCTCAGCAAAAGAAATACCTCTGGAGGCATCACCATACCTGACCTAAAGCTATATTAGAAAGCCATAGTAATAAAAACAGCATGGTACTGGCATAAAAACAGGAGTATAGATCAATGGAATAGACTTAAAGACCCAGACTTTGGGTCAAGCAACTATAGCTACTTGATATTCGATAAAGGCCCAAACAATATAGGCTGGAAAAAACACAGCATCTTCAACAAATGGTGCTGGACAAACTGGATAACCATATGCAGGAAACTGAAACTTGACCCACACATCTCACCATGCACTACAGTCAAGTCCAGATGGATCAAAGATCTCAATATAAGACAAGAAACTCGAATACTACTGGAAGAAAATTTAGGAAGTACTTTCCATGATATAGGAATGGAAAAAGACTTCCTCAACAAAACCCCAGTAGCTCATGAACTTAAAACGTCACTCAACCAATGGGATCACATGAAGCTGAAGAGTTTCTTTACAGACAAGCAAAGAATAAGCAAAACCAATAGATTACCCACAGAATGGGAGAAAATATTTGTGGGTTATCCAACTGATAGAGGCCTAATCTCTAGAATCTACAAAGAACTCAAAAATCTAAACAGTAAGAAGTCAAACACCCCACTCACAAAATGGGGCAAAGTGCTGAACAGGCAGTTCACAGAGGAAGAAATACAAGTGGCAAACGCGCACTTAAGAAAATGTTCATCATCCCTAATCATCAGGGAAATGCAACTTAAAACAACAATGAGATTCCACCTTACCCCAATAAGGATAGCAGACATCAAAAAATCAAATAAAAATAAATGCTGGCGAGGATGTGAAGTAGGAACACCCATCCACTGTTGGTGGGAATGTAGGATGGTACAACCACTTTGGAAAGCAATATGGAGACTTCTGAAAAAGCTGAGTATAGAGATACCAACAGACCCAGTTATTCCCTTACTGGGTATGTACCCTAAAACCTTCAAACCACAGGCTAGAGAGATTTGCTCAACCACGTTTATAGCAGCCCAATTTGTAATAGGTAAGAGCTGGAATTAACCCAGATGTCCATCACTAGAAGAATGGATAACTAAGATGTGGTATATCTACACAATGGAATTCTATACAGAAGTAAGAAAAAATGACACAATGAAATTTGAGGAAAAATGGTTGAACCTGGAACAGATCATTCTCAGTGAACTTACCCAATTACAGAAAAAAAATCGCCACATAGTCTCACTCATCTACAGCACCTAACCTGAATCTACCGAAGATACCTTACATACCCAGCAAGCATCTCCTAGACTAGACACTAGGATGGAAGGGGGGGAGGGGAGGGCATTAAAAGGGTGGGAAACACAAATCTAGACCCAAACGGCACTGGTACCATAATTTTCTACTTACCAAAAGACCAAATGGCTGATCCTTCACCAGGCCCTTACAGGGAACACCTGAACCACAAGACACTGGAGAGGGTAAGATCAAGACTAACCTTAATCTTCTACATCTTCCCTCCCTCACTCCCCCCCGCCTCTCTCTCACACACACACACACATCTCTAACTCTTGTATATTAGTTATCTTTTTCCTCATTTTCTTTGTGGGCACTGACCTGTAACTCCCAGAACCAGCATGGGGCTATCATCCATAATGAGCTTTTGATCAGAGAGACCTACAAGGTTTCCTAAAAGACAGACAGATTTCTGTCAGAGTACTTGATGACCCACCAAAGGCTAGTGGTAAGACCCTACTGCTGAAGACACCTTAGTGATTGACATGCAAAATAGAATTGCATGGCTGGAAGTTGGAAGAGAGTCAGTCCCTAGACAGTCAGCGTGTCTAGCTACATGGGCGACTGGGGGAAAATGACCAATATCTGTCAAAGCAACACATGGACTAACCTACTTAGCAGCAAATAACTTGGTGTGATGCCCACACAAGTGCAGTGGTGGCACACAGCCATGGTGGGGAACCAACTGCTCTCAATTTGGCTAACTGATCCCCTCACTGGTATGGGACCCATAACTGGAGCTGGGAAACAAGTCAGAACCAGATCCAAACATAAGCCCACTCTCCAATATCAAGCTACCATCAATCATGGGCTACAAGAGGGCCAACATTTATTAAATTCTCTATTAAATAAAAAAGTAAGGGTTATCTCAGTTGTCCTGGTACTAACTTACTCTCCGTTGGAGAATCTGCTTCTCTTTTTCAGATAGATGTAGATCCTAAGCAGGGAGCCTCCCCATCATACCTCAAAAGGGCCCTGGCTGAAACTAAGAAAAATTGGCAAAACAAGCAAGGGGGCTGTTTTCCTGATGAACCAGATACCAGCACAAGGGGGAAGGAGATCAGCACAGAGAAAAATCAACTCCTACCAAATCAGAGAGCCAGAGCCTCAGAGGCCCCCAACACCTCATCACTGAAGCAGACCAAAAATGAACCCAACATGGCTCAGGGAAATTTTGCAGAAGAGGGGGTGGAAATAATGTCAGAGCCACATGTTGGGTCATGAGATGCAGAGACATCTAGCTTACCCATAACTGTGGGCTAACTCCACAATGCATGACCCGTATACCTCAACAAGGAGGGGCCAAGGGGAGGGGGTAGGTCACGGATGAGCCTAATAATGGTACCAAACTGACTGTATTTGCTGAATACAAAACTGACTAATAAAGAAAAAAAAAAAAAAAAAACCTATCAGCTTATGTAGGGCGATTTAGAAGAAACACATATAGCATCCACCCTGAGTCTCCCCATGGAAGAAAGTTAAGAGAGCAAATGGTAGTAGCTTAAGGAAGAATAGCAGAAGGAAAATATCAAAGCAAACTCACGAAATTCAGACAAAAAAAATGAGTGGCAAAGAGTTGTACAGGCTGGAGAGAGATGGGTTAGTGGTTAAGGCACTTGCTGCAAAGCCTAAGGATCCAGGTTCAATTCCCCAGAACCCACATGAGCCAGATGCACAAGGTGGTGCAAGTGTCTGGAGTTAGTTTGCAGTGGCCGGATGCCCTGGCATGCCCATTTTTTTTCTCCCTCTGTTTCTCTCCCTCCCTCCGTCCCTCTCTCTCTTTGTCCTTCTCTCTCAAATAAATAAATAAAATATTTTTTTAAAAAATAGAGAGTTGTACCCATGGTGATCCCAAGTTTAGAAAAATTACACAGGTAGAAAGCCTATGGTTTAAAGGAAGCACCCACATGGTATATATAGAGTGTAAGAAAAATAGACATGTGGTAAATTCAGATTCCAGAGGAAAATCATACATATAATTAAAGTGAGAATCTATATGAAAGTATAAAGTAGAAGCAAGCAGAAAAAACACGCAGACCAAGAAGCAGTACTCTGCTCCCCCCCCCACACACACACACACCTTCCCAGACACACACACACACAGTCAGGCTGGATAGGGTGGGGAGAGCCAGACTTATGTGAATCCAGGCAAAGTTCACATAGTAGAGCAAGGAAAAGCAGAGAGAGAAAAAGCAGTCCTTGGAAGGAAACACTCACCACCCCTGCTATACTTAAAATGTATTACAAATGTATTCTTTCATCAGATTCAGGTATGTAAGAGGAAGACCTGATTGGTTTGTAGATTCAAAGGGCAGACTCCAAAGCCTTGCCCACGTAGGTAGTGAAGGCCAACCCATCTAAGTAGTGTGCTAGACTGTGGGCAGCAGGGGGCGTTACAACTGCTGTAGATGAATCTGGATCAGATACAAGTTACAATCCTACCAAGAGTTCCATTCTTACCAAAGTAAAATGATTTTTTGAAGAAGGGTCTCACTATAGCCTAAAAGAAGCTAGCTTTCTCCTGAGTCTCCTTCAGTACCTGTAACCCCAGCCCTGAGGAGATGGGGACTGGAGTGTTCCTGGGGCTTGCTGGGCAGGAAATCTAACCTAATTGGTAAGCTCCAATCCAGTGATAGACCCTGGATAAATAATAATAATAATAGGGCTGGGGTGATGGCTTAGCAGTCAGGATGTAAGCCTGTGAAGCCAGAGGACCCAGATTTGATTCCCCAGCACCCACATAAACCAGATGCACAAAGTGGTACATCCATCTGGAGTTTATTTGCCATGGCTAGAGGCCCTGGCATACCCATTTACCCATTCTCTCTCTCTTTCTCTATGTCTCTCTCTCTCAGATAAATAAATAATTTTTTTTGACAAAAGAGCTGGGTGTGGTGGACATACCTTTAATACCAGCACTCAGAAGGAAGATGTAGGAGGATGACTGTGACTTTGAGGCCAGTTAGGGACTACAGGGTGAGTTGCAGGTCAGCATGATGATGCACGGATTTAATCCCAGCACTTGGGAGGCAGACGTAGGCGTATCACCATGAGTTCAAGGCCACCCTGAGACTACATAGTTAATTCCAGGTCAGCCTGGACCAGAATGAGACCCAACCTCAAAAAAAAAAAAATAAATAAATAAAAACAAATAAATAAAATAAAAATACTTATGGTGCATTCTTCCCAGCACCATGGGGAAGTGGACAATCGGGTGGCCTACATGAATCCAACTGCAATGGCCAGATCAAGGGGTCCAGCCCAGTATTCAGGTCCAATATTCAGGACTATCTGAATCAACCAAGGCGAAAAACAAAGGTACCAAGGCTCTGGCTGAATTTGAAGAAAAAAAGGTACATGAGAATTGGAAGAAAGAGCTAGAAAAACACAAGGAGAAATTACTAAGTGGCAATGAAAGCTCATCTTAAAAGAAAGACAGAAAAACAAAAAAGAAAAGAAATCTAGTAGATATTCATCCTCTTCTTCATCAAGCTCTGATTCTTCCAGTAGTTCTTCAGATTCTGAGGATGAGGATAAGAGACTAGCAAAAAGGGGAAAGAAAAAGAACTGTTCATACAAATCTTCTGAAAGCTCCATGTCAGACTGACTCAGACAGTAAAGATGGTTTAAAATGGAAAAAAAGCCAGGCATGGTGGTGCACGCCTTTAATGCCAGCACTCAGGAGGCAGAGGTAGGAGGATCGCCGTGAGTTCAAGGCCACCAGAGACTTACATAGTTAATTCCAGGTCAGCCTGGACCAGAGTGAGACCCGACTTTGAAAAACAAAACAAAACAAAAAACAAATAAAATAGAAAAAGAAGTCAAAGGATGTGACAGAGAAGAAAAGGACACTAAAGGACTCATAAAAAAAAGAAAGAAGGAAACATGTGCACTCTGGCTCTCTGATCACTTGGGAACTTCCAACTGTGGGGACTTCCGATTAAGATAGTGGCGTAGGAACCACACCAAAGCAACCTAGGGAGAAAAAGGCAAAAAAAAAAAAAAAAAAAAAGAAAAGAAAAGAAAAAGCAAGATACACTCTTCTACTAAAAAGTGAGGTGTATAAGAAATTACCAATGGCAGCAGAGAAATAGGACAGATACAGAGCATCCAGAGCCCACATAGGCAGGCAGAAGTGGCTCCACCAAGTCCACAGTGGCAGCAGGTCTGCAGGGCCACAGCTGCAAGGCTTGGCTTGAACAGCAGAAAAAGCCAGGTGAGGGGATTTTTCACTTACACCAGAGCTCCTCACAAACTCAAGAAACATAAAGGTAGAACCATAGCTACCAATGGAGGAGCAAATCATGAACTAGAGGATCACAAGGACCAACGGGAGAACTAGAACCACCACCCTCAGCCTTCCCCCCCACCACTGGCACAAGCACCAGCAAGCACAAGAGACCTGGGGAGGGGAGCTCACAGCATCCAGGACCGGAGAACAGAGCAGCGATCCAGTGATCCAGTGACCCAGCCAGCCTACTTGAACTCAAAGCACACCAAAGAGGGACCAGTAGAAGAGCGCAGCAAAACTGAGACCAAAATCATCCTAAAAGGTAACTGGGATTACACCAGGTCAGTACCCACCAAATAAGCCTGCTATATAGGCCTGAACAGGAAGTGCTAATTGCACCTTCCATATCAGAATAATTTATAGGTTAAATATGATGGATGGCCACGCCTTTAATCCCAGCACTAGGGAGGCAAAGGTAGGAGGATCGCTGTGAGTTCGAGGCCACCCTGAGACTACATATTGAATTCCAGGTCAGCCTGGGCTACAGCAAGACCCTACCTCGAAAAGCCAAAAAAAAAAAAAAAAAATTCTTATGGACGGTCTGATTTGCCATTCTTAAATAGCTATATTTTGGGCTTGTTATTTGTTGCTTCCTGATTTATAGTGGCTTTGTTTCCTCTTCTGTTGTTCATTAGGGAAGGGTCTTACTTGGTCACAACCTAACTTGGAACCCTCAATAAATCAGAAATCTGAACCTCCTTGTTGACAGGATTAAGGGTGTGGGGCAACACACACCCTAAGGGACTGTGACTTTGATAGAGGATCTAGTTAACATAATACACACTCTTGCATAAATACTCGGTGCTGTTTTTCATTGAATGTGTACATTGTTCAGTTAAATTTTAGAATCTGCCTGTATTTTGTTCCACTCATCCTACTTGAATACTCTCATAGCAGGCAAACCCAACATCAATGCTCACTTTTGCAGATACTCTGAGAGTCTTAAGAGCCACACCTAGCACCTTAAGCTCCTACTTTGAAGCTATATAACATCAGATTGATTGATTCATCTAATAATACTGCAGCTAACTAGGAAATCCAAGCATTAAATTAATCCAAGATGAAAAAATATGTACATTATAACACAAGAAACACTAAACATCAAGACAATATAAATACACCAAAAAGAATTAATGCATCACAAATGACCTCCAGAGAGAATGAGTTAGAGGAAATGCCTGAGAAAGATTACAAAAGAATGATTATAAATATGCTCAAAGAAGTCAAAGAGGCAATCAAAGGAATCAGAGAAGACACAGGAAACAATTTAATGAAATAAAGAGGTCAATACAAGACATATATAAGGAAATAGAAATAATAAAGAAAAACCAGTCAGAATTACTAGCAATGAAGAACACACTTAATGAAATAAGAAATTCTGTAGAAAATCTCACCAGTAGAATGGATGAAGAGGACACAATATCTAAACTAGAACACCAGGTGGCAGATCTAATACAGTCCAACAAAGAGAAAGACAAACTAATAGGAAGGTATGAATGATAATTTCAAGATATTCAGGACACTATGAAAAGATCAAACATAAAAATTCAGTGTATAGTAGGAGAATAATTTCACTCCAAAGGCATAGTAGGTGTTTTCAACAAAATCATAGAAGAAAGCTTCCCCCAAATTGGGAAAGAGATGCCACTGAAGATACAGGAATCCTTTAGAACACCAACCAGACAAAATCTGGAAAGAACCTCTCCTTGCCATATAATAATTAAACAACCAAACATACAAACCAAAGAAAAGATATTGAAAGCAAAGAGAAAAATCGAGTGACATACAAAGGTACATCCATCAAGATCACAGCATATTACTCAACACAAACTTTAAAAGCCAGAAGGACTTGGAGTGATATATTCCAAGGTCTGAAGGATAACAACTGTCAACCAAGGTTACTTTATCCTACAAAGCTATCCATTCAAATAGATGGAGAAATAAGGACATTCCACAACAAAACCAGGCTAAAGGAATATTTGAAGACAAAACCAGCTCTACAGAAAATACTTGAAATAATCCTCCATGCTGAAGAGAAAGAAAAGCACACATATAAGGAACTTTGAGAAAACAAACCATACTCAAATACTAGTTAATACAAGAGAGCAAAGGTAACACCAGAAGAACTACAAAACCTGGCAAAAATAAAATACACACCGTTCAATAATATATCTCTTAATATCAACAGCCTCAATGCCCCAACCAAAAGATAGATTTGCAGACTGGGTTAAAAAGCACGATCCTTCAATTTGCTTCCTCCAAGAAACTCAACCTTCTACAAAGCTGGGACAGTATCTTAGGGTGAAAGGTTGGAAAACGGTGTTTCAAGCAAATGGGCCTAGAAAACAAGCAGGGGTTGCTATCCTAATATCTGACAAGGTAGACTTCAGTCCAACATTAGTTAGGAAAGATAAGGAAGGTCACTTTATATTGATTAAAGGCACAGTCTAATAGGAGGACATTACAATCTTAAACATATATGCACCTAACATTGGGGCTCCCAGTTTCATCAAAAAAATGCTATTAGAACTAAGGTCACAGATAATATCAAACACATTGTAGTGGGTGACTTTAACATCCCACTCTTATCAACTGACTGGTCATCCCTGCAAAAAATAAATGGAGAGGCATCTAGGTTAAATGAGGTCATAGAAGAAATGGACCTAACAGATATAAACAGGACATTTCATCCAAATGCTGCACAATACACATTCTTTTTTTTTTTTCCTTCACGTTTATTTATTCCCCACTCACTGTTTCTCAGCTCCTACCACTGATCAAAATTTTATAATTTTCCCTTGCAACTAAAGTACATATCTAACCAAATGGTTAATATACATATAAAGACCAAGGATGAGTAAGGCCCACAAGGTACTATGTGTAATGTATCCACTGTCCAGTTGACGAGGCCAGTTGTTATATTTGACAGCAAGAAAAAGGTAGCTGGTTTCTGTTCAGCGCTGTAAAGACAAAGACAGGGTTCCCTTTTTTCAGCTTCCAGCACTAGAGATCCAGAATGCTTTTTATTTGTAGCAGGCAACTGGCTAAGTTCCCAAAAACGTGGTACTAGAGCCCCTTTAATTAGAAATTTGGCAAAACTCAAAATTATATCACTCAGTAATAAACAACTAAGAAGCATCAGGCTAGAAGCAGTTATCCACATACAAAAGGCTAAGTTGGCCATTCTTTGAGATACCACCTCAACATTTACTTGAACTACATGAAGAGCTATGAAGAAGCTGACAGCTACTAGTAAAAGACCAGATGCTACTTTCATCCAGTCTTGGATATGTGTTCTGTTCTTCAGCACACATAACCCTGTTTGTACACAAGCCATGTGTATTGCCACATACCCCAGCGTCAAGATTATTCCTTCTCTGTTGGCATTTAAGAAACCAACCCTTGTGCCACTGCTATCAGTGCCATACAAAATTAACCTTTTGAGTGGGATAAAGTCAAGGACTAGCTGGTATAACACAGCAATGTTGATGGCCACGATCCAGGATTTATCCAAGGGGAAAATGATCAATAGCAGTGATGTCACCAATTTCACAACTATGATGGTAAAGAAAATGTTCCAGTGAACTCCATATTCAGTCACATGTTCCTGATAGTCTATGGATTTTGTAAGAACTAACCATCCCACTCCTAGGACAACTAATGGCCAGAGTATAATGATTTTCTAAAATAATTCAAACTTCTGACCTCTGGACAAACCATTGCAGTCCCAAAAATAAATCCGCCTACTCCAAAATCCATTGCCTCTGTCCCATAAAGCTTAGTATTGGCAAGTCTTCTGGGCAAAAGTGGAAAGTCCACAGCCAAAATGGCAATAGCAGTAAATAAACTGTTAATGACATGGTAACAGGTGATGGCTGGATTGTGATCTGATTCTAGGCTGATTGTCAAGAATTTTTGAAGGATTTTCTGAGCAGGCACTCTGGCATAGCAAGTCCTCCTCTGGTATATCTGACAGAACAGCCATGCCCCACAGGTAAGTATAGTGAGATGCTCAATGAGGACAAATTAAGACAATATGGCAAAGGTGGTCACCAGGGGGACAATGAGAACAACAAAGTGGAGAAAGAATCTCATTCTCCAGGAAAAAGAACACAAGTGCTGTGAGAAGATGATCAGGAGGCCTCTGCACAGGATGCAGAACACAGGGAAGCACAGGCCGTGGGTGACTTCCAGTATGCTAGTTCCATTGAGGTTACTGACAAAAGCTTCCTTCATCTGCTTTTGATACATTTTCTTCCAGAGTTGGTAGTTTTCTTTTTACAGGCTATGAAATATGAGAGTATTTCACTGATGTCATGCATCAGTGTCTGAAAAGTAGCATGCTGGGAGTACATATCAGTTGCCAAGATGAAAAAAAGTCCAGGCCCAGATGGATTCACTAGTGAGTTTTACTAGACCTTCAGGGAAGAACTAACACCAAAGATTCTTAAACTTTTCCATAAAATAGGAAAAGAAGGAATCCTACCAAACTTCTTCTACAAAGCCAGCATCACCCTGATACCAAAACCAGGCAAAGATAGAACAAAAATAGAAAATTACAGACCAATCTCCCTCATGAACATAGATGCAAAAATTGTCAACAAAATATTGGCAAAACGAATACAAGAATATATCAGAAAGATCATTCACCCTGACCAAGTAGGCTTTATCCCAGAGATGCAGGGATGGTTCAACATACGCAAATCAATAAATGTAATACATTACATAAATGGCCTGATGGGCAAAAATCACATTATCATCTCATTAGATACAGATAAAGCATTTGACAAAATCCAACACCCCTTCATGATAAAAGTCCTACAGAGACTGGGAATAGAAGGAACATATCTCAACATAATAAAGGCTATTTATGACAAGCCTACAGCCAACATATTACAAAAATGGGGAAAACTGGAAGCTTTTCCACTAAAATCAGGAACAAGACAAGGGTGTCCACTGTCCCCACTTTTATTTAATATAGTACTGGAAGTCTTAGCCATACCAATAAAGCAAGAGACTCACATAACATGGATACAAATTGGAAGTGAAGAGATCACGTTATCATTAATTGTAGATTATATGATTCTATACATAAAGGACCCTAGAGACTCTACCAGCAAACTGTTACAGCTGATAAACACCCATAGCCTTGTAGCAGGATACAAAATAAACACAGAGAAATGAATATTTTTCCTATATGCTAACAACAAACATACAGAGGTTGAAATCAGAGAATCACTACCATTCACAATTGCATCAAAAAAATAATAAAATACCTTGGCATAAACCTAACCAAGGAAGAGAAGGATCTCTACAATGAAAATGTTAAAACACTTAGGTGAGAAATTGGGCTTCCAGTTAAGATGGCAGCATAGGTACCACACCAAAGCAGCTGAGGGGGGGGAAAGCCAAAAATAAAAATAAAAATAAAAATAAATAAAACAGCAAAATACACACTTTTACTAAAAAGTGAGGTATATAGGAAATTGAAATAGCAGTGGAGAAGTTGGAGAGATCCAGAGCATCCAGAGCCCCCACATCCAGCAGAAGCTGCTCCGTTGGGGCAGGCAAGCCAGCCACCAGGCTCGGCTTGAGCCACAGGAAAAGCCAGGGGAGGGTATTTTCCACTCACACTGGAGCTCTCTGCAAACTCAAGAAAAGTGAATGGAGAATGGCAGTGAACAACGAAGGAACAGATCACAAGGTAGAAGAACACATGGAACAGCGGGCGAACTAGAGCAGCATCGCTCCCTCCACCTTCCCCACTGCCAATGCCCAGCCCTCAGGAACAGAGCAGCAGTCCAGGGACCTGGCCATGCCTACTTGAACTGACAGCACCAAAGAGGGACGCAATTAAGAGTGCAGCTGAGACCAAAATCATCCCAAAATGTAACTGGGATTACACCAAGTCAGTACCCTCCTAATTAACCTGGTATATAGGCCTGAACGAGAAGTGCTAATTGCACCTTCCATATCAGGATAAATTATATGTTAAATCAGATGGATGGTCAAATTTGCCATTCTTAAAAAAGCTGTGTGATGGGTTTGTTATTTGTTGCTTCTTGAATTATAGTGGCTTTGTTTCCTCTTCTGTTGTTCATTAGGGAAGGGTCTTACTTGGTCACAACCTAACTTGGAACCCTCAATAAATCAGAAATCTGAACCTCCTTGTTGACAGGATTAAGGGTGTGGGGCAACACACACCCTAAGGGACTGTGACTTTGATAGAGGATCTAGTTAACATAATACACACTCTTGCATAAATACTCGGTGCTGTTTTTCATTGAATGTGTACATTGTTCAGTTAAATTTTAGAATCTGCCTGTATTTTGTTCCACTCATCCTACTTGAATACTCTCATAGCAGGCAAACCCAACATCAATGCTCACTTTTGCAGATACTCTGAGAGTCTTAAGAGCCACACCTAGCACCTTAAGCTCCTACTTTGAAGCTATATAACATCAGATTGATTGATTCATCTAATAATACTGCAGCTAACTAGGAAATCCAAGCATTAAATTAATCCAAGATGAAAAAATATGTACATTATAACACAAGAAACACTAAACATCAAGACAATATAAATACACCAAAAAGAATTAATGCATCACAAATGACCTCCAGAGAGAATGAGTTAGAGGAAATGCCTGAGAAAGATTACAAAAGAATGATTATAAATATGCTCAAAGAAGTCAAAGAGGCAATCAAAGGAATCAGAGAAGACACAGGAAACAATTTAATGAAATAAAGAGGTCAATACAAGACATATATAAGGAAATAGAAATAATAAAGAAAAACCAGTCAGAATTACTAGCAATGAAGAACACACTTAATGAAATAAGAAATTCTGTAGAAAATCTCACCAGTAGAATGGATGAAGAGGACACAATATCTAAACTAGAACACCAGGTGGCAGATCTAATACAGTCCAACAAAGAGAAAGACAAACTAATAGGAAGGTATGAATGATAATTTCAAGATATTCAGGACACTATGAAAAGATCAAACATAAAATTCAGTGTATAGTAGGAGAATAATTTCACTCCAAAGGCATAGTAGGTGTTTTCAACAAAATCATAGAAGAAAGCTTCCCCCAAATTGGGAAAGAGATGCCACTGAAGATACAGGAATCCTTTAGAACACCAACCAGACAAAATCTGGAAAGAACCTCTCCTTGCCATATAATAATTAAACAACCAAACATACAAACCAAAGAAAAGATATTGAAAGCAAAGAGAAAAATCGAGTGACATACAAAGGTACATCCATCAAGATCACAGCATATTACTCAACACAAACTTTAAAAGCCAGAAGGACTTGGAGTGATATATTCCAAGGTCTGAAGGATAACAACTGTCAACCAAGGTTACTTTATCCTACAAAGCTATCCATTCAAATAGATGGAGAAATAAGGACATTCCACAACAAAACCAGGCTAAAGGAATATTTGAAGACAAAACCAGCTCTACAGAAAATACTTGAAATAATCCTCCATGCTGAAGAGAAAGAAAAGCACACATATAAGGAACTTTGAGAAAACAAACCATACTCAAATACTAGTTAATACAAGAGAGCAAAGGTAACACCAGAAGAACTACAAAACCTGGCAAAAATAAAATACACACCGTTCAATAATATATCTCTTAATATCAACAGCCTCAATGCCCCAACCAAAAGATAGATTTGCAGACTGGGTTAAAAAGCACGATCCTTCAATTTGCTTCCTCCAAGAAACTCAACCTTCTACAAAGCTGGGACAGTATCTTAGGGTGAAAGGTTGGAAAACGGTGTTTCAAGCAAATGGGCCTAGAAAACAAGCAGGGGTTGCTATCCTAATATCTGACAAGGTAGACTTCAGTCCAACATTAGTTAGGAAAGATAAGGAAGGTCACTTTATATTGATTAAAGGCACAGTCTAATAGGAGGACATTACAATCTTAAACATATATGCACCTAACATTGGGGCTCCCAGTTTCATCAAAAAATGCTATTAGAACTAAGGTCACAGATAATATCAAACACATTGTAGTGGGTGACTTTAACATCCCACTCTTATCAACTGACTGGTCATCCCTGCAAAAAATAAATGGAGAGGCATCTAGGTTAAATGAGGTCATAGAAGAAATGGACCTAACAGATATAAACAGGACATTTCATCCAAATGCTGCACAATACACATTCTTTTTTTTTTTTTCCTTCACGTTTATTTATTCCCCACTCACTGTTTCTCAGCTCCTACCACTGATCAAAATTTTATAATTTTCCCTTGCAACTAAAGTACATATCTAACCAAATGGTTAATATACATATAAAGACCAAGGATGAGTAAGGCCCACAAGGTACTATGTGTAATGTATCCACTGTCCAGTTGACGAGGCCAGTTGTTATATTTGACAGCAAGAAAAAGGTAGCTGGTTTCTGTTCAGCGCTGTAAAGACAAAGACAGGGTTCCCTTTTTTCAGCTTCCAGCACTAGAGATCCAGAATGCTTTTTATTTGTAGCAGGCAACTGGCTAAGTTCCCAAAAACATGGTACTAGAGCCCCTTTAATTAGAAATTTGGCAAAACTCAAAATTATATCACTCAGTAATAAACAACTAAGAAGCATCAGGCTAGAAGCAGTTATCCACATACAAAAGGCTAAGTTGGCCATTCTTTGAGATACCACCTCAACATTTACTTGAACTACATGAAGAGCTATGAAGAAGCTGACAGCTACTAGTAAAAGACCAGATGCTACTTTCATCCAGTCTTGGATATGTGTTCTGTTCTTCAGCACACATAACCCTGTTTGTACACAAGCCATGTGTATTGCCACATACCCCAGCGTCAAGATTATTCCTTCTCTGTTGGCATTTAAGAAACCAACCCTTGTGCCACTGCTATCAGTGCCATACAAAATTA
Source organism: Dipus sagitta (assembly GCA_036346955.1). Taxonomy (NCBI): domain Eukaryota; kingdom Metazoa; phylum Chordata; class Mammalia; order Rodentia; family Dipodidae; genus Dipus; species Dipus sagitta. Next base: position 217,201,794 of record CM070770.1, read on the forward strand.
ACCTTTTGAGTGGGATAAAGTCAAGGACTAGCTGGTATAACACAGCAATGTTGATGGCCACGATCCAGGATTTATCCAAGGGGAAAATGATCAATAGCAGTGATGTCACCAATTTCACAACTATGATGGTAAAGAAAATGTTCCAGTGAACTCCATATTCAGTCACATGTTCCTGATAGTCTATGGATTTTGTAAGAACTAACCATCCCACTCCTAGGACAACTAATGGCCAGAGTATAATGATTTTCTAAAATAATTCAAACTTCTGACCTCTGGACAAACCATTGCAGTCCCAAAAATAAATCCGCCTACTCCAAAATCCATTGCCTCTGTCCCATAAAGCTTAGTATTGGCAAGTCTTCTGGGCAAAAGTGGAAAGTCCACAGCCAAAATGGCAATAGCAGTAAATAAACTGTTAATGACATGGTAACAGGTGATGGCTGGATTGTGATCTGATTCTAGGCTGATTGTCAAGAATTTTTGAAGGATTTTCTGAGCAGGCACTCTGGCATAGCAAGTCCTCCTCTGGTATATCTGACAGAACAGCCATGCCCCACAGGTAAGTATAGTGAGATGCTCAATGAGGACAAATTAAGACAATATGGCAAAGGTGGTCACCAGGGGGACAATGAGAACAACAAAGTGGAGAAAGAATCTCATTCTCCAAGAAAAAGAACACAAGTGCTGTGAGAAGATGATCAGGAGGCCTCTGCACAGGATGCAGAACACAGGGAAGCACAGGCCGTGGGTGACTTCCAGTATGCTAGTTCCATTGAGGTTACTGACAAAAGCTTCCTTCATCTGCTTTTGATACATTTTCTTCCAGAGTTGGTAGTTTTCTTTTTACAGGCTATGAAATATGAGAGTATTTCACTGATGTCATGCATCAGTGTCTGAAAAGTAGCATGCTGGGAGTACATATCAGTTGCCAAGATGAAAAAAAGTCCAGGCCCAGATGGATTCACTAGTGAGTTTTACTAGACCTTCAGGGAAGAACTAACACCAAAGATTCTTAAACTTTTCCATAAAATAGGAAAAGAAGGAATCCTACCAAACTTCTTCTACAAAGCCAGCATCACCCTGATACCAAAACCAGGCAAAGATAGAACAAAAATAGAAAATTACAGACCAATCTCCCTCATGAACATAGATGCAAAAATTGTCAACAAAATATTGGCAAAACGAATACAAGAATATATCAGAAAGATCATTCACCCTGACCAAGTAGGCTTTATCCCAGAGATGCAGGGATGGTTCAACATACGCAAATCAATAAATGTAATACATTACATAAATGGCCTGATGGGCAAAAATCACATTATCATCTCATTAGATACAGATAAAGCATTTGACAAAATCCAACACCCCTTCATGATAAAAGTCCTACAGAGACTGGGAATAGAAGGAACATATCTCAACATAATAAAGGCTATTTATGACAAGCCTACAGCCAACATATTACAAAAATGGGGAAAACTGGAAGCTTTTCCACTAAAATCAGGAACAAGACAAGGGTGTCCACTGTCCCCACTTTTATTTAATATAGTACTGGAAGTCTTAGCCATACCAATAAAGCAAGAGACTCACATAACATGGATACAAATTGGAAGTGAAGAGATCACGTTATCATTAATTGTAGATTATATGATTCTATACATAAAGGACCCTAGAGACTCTACCAGCAAACTGTTACAGCTGATAAACACCCATAGCCTTGTAGCAGGATACAAAATAAACACAGAGAAATGAATATTTTTCCTATATGCTAACAACAAACATACAGAGGTTGAAATCAGAGAATCACTACCATTCACAATTGCATCAAAAAAATAATAAAATACCTTGGCATAAACCTAACCAAGGAAGAGAAGGATCTCTACAATGAAAATGTTAAAACACTTAGGTGAGAAATTGGGCTTCCAGTTAAGATGGCAGCATAGGTACCACACCAAAGCAGCTGAGGGGGGGGAAAGCCAAAAATAAAAATAAAAATAAAAATAAATAAAACAGCAAAATACACACTTTTACTAAAAAGTGAGGTATATAGGAAATTGAAATAGCAGTGGAGAAGTTGGAGAGATCCAGAGCATCCAGAGCCCCCACATCCAGCAGAAGCTGCTCCGTTGGGGCAGGCAAGCCAGCCACCAGGCTCGGCTTGAGCCACAGGAAAAGCCAGGGGAGGGTATTTTCCACTCACACTGGAGCTCTCTGCAAACTCAAGAAAAGTGAATGGAGAATGGCAGTGAACAACGAAGGAACAGATCACAAGGTAGAAGAACACATGGAACAGCGGGCGAACTAGAGCAGCATCGGCTCCCTCCACCTTCCCCACTGCCAATGCCCAGCCCTCAGGAACAGAGCAGCAGTCCAGGGACCTGGCCATGCCTACTTGAACTGACAGCACCAAAGAGGGACGCAATTAAGAGTGCAGCTGAGACCAAAATCATCCCAAAATGTAACTGGGATTACACCAAGTCAGTACCCTCCTAATTAACCTGGTATATAGGCCTGAACGAGAAGTGCTAATTGCACCTTCCATATCAGGATAAATTATATGTTAAATCAGATGGATGGTCAAATTTGCCATTCTTAAAAAAGCTGTGTGATGGGTTTGTTATTTGTTGCTTCTTGAATTATAGTGGTTTCGTTTACTGTTCTGTGATACATTAGGGAAGGGTCTCACCTGGTCACAAGCTGACTTGGAACCCTTTACAGACCATAAATCTTAACTGGCTTGTAGTCAGGATTAAGGGAGTGGGTGAGGCACCACACAACTAAGGGACAGACAAAGGATCTGGTTGTCATAATACCTACTCTTGGATAAATACTCTGTGTGGTTTTTCACTGAAAGTGTACATTGTTTAGTTAAATTTTAGAATCTGCCTGTATTTTGTTCCACTTAGCCTACTTGAATACTCTCATAGCAGGCACACCTAACACCTAGAGTCACTTTTGTAAATACTCTGAGAGTCTTCAGAGCCACACCTAGCACCTTAAACTCCTACCCTAAGATATATATCAGATTGATTGATATATCTCTTAATACCCAGCTAACTGGAAAATCCAATCATTAAATAATCCAAGATGCAAAAATATGTACATTATAACACAAGAAGTACCAAAATCAAGACAAAATAAATCCACCAAAAAGTATTAATGCATCAGAAATTACCTCCAGTGACGAGTTAGAGGAAATGCCTGAGAAAGATTTCAAAAGAATGATTATAAATATGTTCAAAGAACTCAAAGAAGAAATCAAGGGAAGCAAAGAAGACACAGGATGCCAATTTAATGAAGTAAAGAGGTCAATACTAGACATAAATAAGGAAATAGAAATAACAAAGAAAAACCAGTTAGAATTACTAGCAATAAAGAACACACTTAATGAAATAAAAAACCCTAGAAAATCTCACCAGTAGAATGGATGAAGGAGAGGACAGAACATCTAAGCTAGAAGACCAGGTGGCAGATCTAATACAGTCCAACAAAGAGAAAGACAAACTAATAGAAAATTATGAGTGGGAATTTCAAGATATTCAGGACACTATGAAAAGATGAAACATAAGAATTCAGGGCATAGTAGAAGGAGAAGAATTTCAATCCAAAGGCATAGTTGGCGTCTTCAACAAAATCATAGAAGAAAACTTCCCCCAAATTGGGAAAGAGGTGCCAATGCAGATGCAGGAATACTTTAGAACACCAGCCAGAAAAAAACATGGAAAGAACCTCTCCTCGCCATATTATAATCAAACTACCAAACACACAAACCAAAGAAAAATTATTGAAAGCAGTCAGAGAGAAAAATCAAGTTACCTACAAAGGCAAACCTATCAGTATTACAGCAGATTACTCAACACAAACTTGAAAAGCCAGAAGGGCCTGGAGTGATGTATAACAACTGTCAACCAAGGTTACTTTATCCTGCAAAGCTATCCATTCAAATAGATGGAGAAATAAGGACATTCCATGACAAAAGCAGGCTAAAGGAGTATTTGAAGACAAAACCAGCTCTACAGAAAATACTTGAAAGAATCCTTTATGCTGAAGAAAAAGAAAAGCACACATATAAGGAATCGGGGGTGGGGGGGAATACTCAAATACTAGTTAACACAAGAGAGCAAAGGTAAAACCGGAAGAACTACAAAAAAAATGGCAAAAACGAATACACACCTTTCAATAATATCTCTTAGTATCAATGGCCTCAATGCCCCAACCAAAAGACATAGGTTTGCAGACTGGGTTAAAAGGCAGGATCCTTCATTTTGTTGCCTCCAAGAAACCTATCTTTCCATAAAGGATGGACACTATCTTAGGGTGAAAGGTTGAAAAACGGTGTTTCAAGAAAATGGACACAGAAAACAAGCAGGGGTGGCTATCCTAATATCTGACAAGGTAGACTTCAGTCCAACATTAGTTAAGAAAGATAAGGAAGGCCACTTTATATTGATTAAGGGCACCCTCCAACAGAAGGACATTGCAATCCTAAATATATATGCACCTAAGATGGGGACCCCCAAATTCATCAAACAAACACTATTAGAACTAAGGTCACAGATAACACTAAACACAGTGGTAGTGGGTGACTTCAACACCCCACTCTCATCAATTGACAGGTCATCCTGGGAAAAAAATAAACAAAGAGGCATCTGGACTAAATGAGTTCATAGAAGGAATGGACCTAAGAGATATCTACAGGACATTTCATCCAAATGCTGCACAATATACATTCTTTTCAGCAGCACATGGAACATTCTCTAAAATAGACCATATATTAGGACACAAAGCAAATCTTAACAAATACAGGAAAATTGAAATAATTCCTTGCATTCTATCTGACCACAATGGAATCAAACTACAAATCAATACAAGAAAGGCTATAAAGCATACACAAAATCATGGAAGTTAAACAACACATTACTAAATGATGAATGGGTCAATGAAGAAATCAAGAGGGAAATCAAAAAATTTATAGAGTCAAATGATAATGAGAACACAACATACCAAAATCTCTGGGACACAATAAAGGCAGTCCTAAGAGGTAAATTTATAGCTTTAAGCACCTATATTAAGAAATTAGAAATGTCGCAAGTAAATGACCTAATGCTTCACCTTAAAGCCTTGGAAAAATAAGAGCAAGGCAAACCCAAAATCAGCAGACAGGAAGAAATAATAATAAGGATTAGAGCAGAAATTAATGAAATAGAAACTAAAAAAAAAAAAAAAAATCCAAAGAATCAATGAAACAAAAAGTTGGTTCTTTGAAAGGATAAACAAGATTGATAAACCCTTAGCAAATCTGACCAAAAGAAAGAGAGAAGAGACACAAATTAATAAAATTAGAGATGAAAAAGGTAACATCACAATAGATGCCAGAGAAATTCAAAAAATCATAGGGACATACTATAAAAGCATATACTCCACAAAGTATGAAAATCTGAAAGAAATGGATGGTTTTCTTGATTTATATGACCTACCTAAATTAAATCAAGATGAGAATAATCACTTAAATAGACCTATAACAAGCATGGAGATACGAACAGTTATCAAAAATCTCCCAACAAACTGGGCTTGGTGGTGCATGCCTTGAATCCCAGCACTTGGGAGGCAGAGGTAGGAGGATCTCCATGAGTTCAAGGCCACCCTGAGACTCCGTAGTGAATTCCAGGTCAGCATGGGCTACAGTGAGACTCTACCTCAAAAAACCAAAAAAAAAAAAAAAAAAAAAATCTCCCAACTAAAAAATGCCCAGGCCCAGATGGATTCACTGCTGAATTTTACCAGACCTTCAGAGAAGAGCTAACACCATTGCTTCTTAAGCTTTTCCATAAAATAGAAAAAGAAGGAATTCTACCAATCTCCTTCTATGAAGCCAGCATCACCCTGATACCAAAACCAGGCAAAGATAGAACAAAAATAGAAAATTGCAGACCAATCTACCTCATGAACATAGTTGCAAAAATTCTCAACAAAATATTGGCAAACAGAATACAAGAATATATCAGAAAGATCATTCACCTTGACCAAGTAGGCTTTGTCCCAGAGATGCCGGGATCATTCAACATATGCAAATCAATAAATGTAATACATTACATAAATGGCCTGATGGACAAAAATCACATGATCATCTCATTAGATGCAGATAAAGCTTTTGACAAAATCCAATATCCCTTCATGATAAAAGTCCTACAGAGACTGGGAATAGAAGGAACATATCTCAATATAATAAACGCTATTTATGACAAGCCTACAGCCAACATATTACTAAATGGGGAAAAACTGGAAGCTTTTCCACTAAAATCAGGAACAAGACAAGGGTGTCCACTGTCCCCATTTTTATTTAACATAGTACTGGAAGTCTTTAGCCATAGCAATAAGGCAAGAGACACACATAAAAGGGATACAAATTGGAAAGGAAGAGGTCAAGCTATCATTACTTGCAGATGACATGATTCTATATATAAAGTACCCTAAAGACTCTACCAGCAAACTGTTAGAGCTGATAAAAACCTACAGCCATGTAGCAGCATACAAAATAAATACACAGAAATCAGTAGCCCTCATATATACTAACAACAAATACACAGAGGGTGAAATCAGAGAATCACTCCCATTCACAACTGCATCAAAGAAAATAAAGTACCTTGGAATAAACCTAACCAAGGAAGTAAGGGATCTCTACAATGAAAACTTTAAAACACTCAAGCGAGAAATTGCAGAAGACACTAGGAAGTGGAAAAACATCCCTTGTTCCTGGATTGGAAGAATCAATATTGTGAAAATGGCAATCTTACCAAAAGCGATCTACATATTTAATGCAATCCCCATCAAAATTCCAAAGGCATTCTTCATGCAAATAGAAAAAACAATCCAAAAATTCATTTGGAATCACAAAAAAAACTCAAATATCTAAAATAATATTAAGCAACAAAAATAAGGCTGATTTTAACCTATACTACAGAGCCATAGTAACAAAAACAGCATGGTACTGGCACAAAAGCAGACATGTAGATCAATGGAACAGAATAGAGGACCCAGATGTAAGTCGAGGTAGCTAGAGCCACCTGATATTCAATAAAAATGCCAAAAATACTCATTGGAGAAAAGACAGCCTCTTCAGAAAATGGTGCTGGGAAAACTGAATATGTATCTGTAGAAGGATGAAAATAGATTCTTCTCTCTCTCCATGCACAAGAATTAAGTCCAAATGGATTAAAGACCTTAACATCAGACTAGAATCTCTAAAACTGCTAGAGGAAAAAGTAGGGGAAACCCTTCAATATATTGGTCTTGGCAAAGACTTTCTGAATATAACCCCAATTGCTCAGGCAATAAAACCACAGATTAACCACTGAGACCTCATGAAATTACAAAGATTTTGTACTGCAAAGGACACTGTGAATAAAGCAAAGAGGCAACATACAGAATGGGAAAAAATCTTCACCAGCTATATATCTGATAGAGGATTAATATCTAGGATATACAAAGAACTCAAAAAGTTAAATAATAAGGAATCAAACAAGCCAATCAAAAAATGGGCTATGGAGCTAAATAGAGAGTTTTCAAAAGAAGAAATATGGATGGCGTATAAGCATCTAAAAAAATATTCTATGTCCCTAGTCATCAGGGAAATGCAGATTAAAACTACATTGACATTCCATCTCACTCCTGTCACATTGGCTACCATCATGAAAACAAATGATCATAAATGCTGGCGGGGATGTGAAAAAAGAGGAACCCTTCTACACTGTTGGTGGGAATGTAATCTGGTTCATCCATTGTGGAAATCAGTGTGGAGGTTCCTAAAACAGCTAAAGATTGATCTACCATATGACCCAGCTATAGCACTCCTAGGCATATATCCTAAGGACTCATCTCATTTTCTTAGAAGTGCGTGCTCAGCAATGTTTATTGCTGCTCAATTCATAATAGCTGGGAACTGGAACCAGCCTAGATGTCCCTCAACTGATGAGTGGATAATGAAGATACGGCACAATTATACAATAGAGTTCTACTCAGCAGTAAAAAGGACTTCTGAGAAATAAACAGCGCTTCAGTCCTGGACTGGAGTCCTTGCTTTCATTCTTTCTCCTGTCTTTCTTTAATCCTCACTCCCCATCAGGCTTGATCCTTTTCAGCCAGCAGGTTCTGGAACTCTTTTGCTCTGTTAACTATAAAAATTTCATCAAACTGTTACTATGTTAGAACATGGTATTTGGGGTAACTTGAATCCAAGTTACCTGGCCATGGCCACACTCAGAATTGTCTCAAGAATGAACTACATTATTTCCTTTGAGATGAGAGCTGTGTTATGAATTTAACACTTTGTTTAGGAGATAAATTCTAAACTAACTCTTACTGAAAGTGTTACTGTGATGGACATTAAAAAAAAAAAAATTTTCAAGGTGGTGTCTCACTCCAGCCCAAGCTAACCTGGAACTCAACACTGTAGTCCCAGGCTGGATTCAAATTTACAACAATCCTCCAACCTCTCTTCCCAAATGCTGGGATTAAAGGTGTGCACCACCACACCCAGAAAATATTAAAATGTTAAAGGAGAGAGCACTCTTACCATTGGAGGAGAGATAGCAGGACACTGTCAGCCCCCAGAATTTAATCCTAGGTGTTCCTGCCTCGAGCACCAGTAGCTGATCTTCCCTGAGACTCCATCTCACCCTTCAGTCTGCCTGCCAAGTTTGGGAATATGTCCAACCTCCTGAAAGTGGCTTTTCCTTATGATCTTGGGTGCACCAGGCTGCTGTAGGAGCTGGAACAAAGGACTGTTTCTCCTCTCTTGATGCCATGGTGTGAATGTACCATACAACCAGTGTCCACATGCATATTCTAATTGTATTACCTTTTTGGTATTCTTGGTTGAAAATGAGTAGATGGAATTATAACTTATGACAATGCTTTGGGCAAAGGAGCCAACTGCACATTCCAAATTCCTCGAATATGAGAAAGTCTTGCCTTCTCTGCTGTTCTGGTGTGGCTTCTCCTTTCCCAAGCACCCTTTCTTCTCTGAGTTCAGGGGTTACCTCCATGTGATTCATAGGAATTCTCTGTTCCCACTAGTGAAACCCATTTCCAAAAGGGCTTAGTACAGGAAGAAGCAGGTGCCCATTTCTGGGGAGCTAGAAACAAGGTTTTTGTTTGTGTTTAAAACATTTATTTGCAAGGAGACAGAGAGAGAAAAGACTTCACATAGCACTGTATCAGAGGGGGAAATGTAAAGGGATACAATAGACTGTGTTAAATATTCTCCTATGCAGCCCTTGCCTCTAGGCACATATAATGGACATCACTACCCAAGCTGATCTTGACAAATAAAGAAGTTTCAAGAATCATTACCACAGGCCTTATTGTGAAATGCAGGCACTTCCTGTTACTGCACCATAAGGAATGTCTCTTGTCTGCCTCACTTCTGCATATGTGACGCATGTAATGAATACCTTGTGATTTCTTCTGTTTAACAGTAACCTTATGTCATTTTGTAGTTTAACTTGTCATTTAACTCCCATCCTGTTTTCACAAAGAACATCTTATGGTTTTCTACAATAAAAACTGACTCCTCAGCCGGGCATGGTGGCGCATGCCTTTAATCCCAGCACTCGGGAGGCAGAGGTAGGAGGATCGCCGTGAGTTCGAGGCCACCCTGAGACTCCATAGTGAATTCCAGGTCAGCCTGGGCTAGAGTGAGACCCTACCTTGAAAAACCAAAAAAAAAAAAAAAAAAAAAAAAAAAAAAAAAAAAAACCTGACTCCTCCAGCAGCCCAAGGCTGCACTCAGAGATCCCGACCTCTAGGATGTAGTCTTGATGCATCAGCCCTTACCCAGCACTCTGTGAGTTGGTGGTCTTACTTACTGGACCCCAAAGCATCTTGGGGCCTCACCCAGGTTCTACATTTCAAGAACCCCCTCCCCCTGACTCCTGGGCACCTGGACTGGGGGAAAACCCTAATCTCAGCCCGAGAACCAGATCTCCATACATCTGCATGTTCCTGGTTTTGGAGCTGATAGCACTCTGGTGATGGGGGGTGTAGCAGACAGCTTCAGGTTCACTGAGATGAACTTCCAGACCAGCCACAGTTATGGAGGAAGGGATATTTATTGAAGCTTACAGATCCAGGGGAAGTTCCATAATGGCAGAAGAAGCTGGCCTGCCTTCACAGGCCCAAGCAGACAGACAGAAGCACAAGCTAAAAGCCACACAGCACAGCACACTTCAGGGACTCCAGCTAGGCACACTTTGCATATCTTTAGATTGAAATCTGAAACCCACCACCACATCTAAAGATCCACCCAGTGACATTGCCTCCAGTCAGGTGGCTGCAGAATGCAAACTACAGACAATAAAGGACTGAATATATTGGGGGCCATCTATTCTATTCAAGCCACCACAGGGGCCTTTTGCCTAGGACAGCAGGCCCCTTCCTTTGTTGGGTAAGAAACCTCCAGGGGTGCTTTTCTCACTTTTCCTTTTTGTTTTTCTTTTTCATTTCTGGTTTTCTGGGTCCAAAGGGAAGCTGGATGCAGCATTAATCCCCCTGGACAAGGGATCAAGGGGCCACCCTCAACAAAACAGAGGTCTGTTTCTGGTTCAGTTTTGGTTTGGCAACTACATGGCAGTGTCAGGAGAGCCATTGTTGCTAGCATGTTTTTGTTTGGTGTTGTGTTCATTTGTCTTGTCCTCATCTTTGAAGATATGGGTCAAAATCATTCTGTTAAAAAAAAAATCTCCTTTAAAATTTGTTTAATACTAAAGTGCTAAAGAGCTGGGTGTAGTGGCACATGCCTTTAATCCCAGCACTTGGCATGCAGAGGTAATGGGATCTCTGTGAGTTCAAGGTCACCCTGAGACTACATAGTGAATTCCAGATCAGCCTGGGCTAGAGTGAGACCCTACCTTGAAACCCCCCCCCCCAAAAAAAAAGAATGAAAACATGCTTTAAAGATCTTCAGAAAAAAAATATCAAAATCAGGTGACCCAGTCTTTCCTGGAAAACTAAATACTTATTATTCAATTGATTGGCCAGCCTTCAATGGAGGATGACCACCAAAGGGTACCTTTAACTTATCGTTAATCTGCTCTGTACAGAAAAGGAATTTTTCTTCTTCAGGTCACCCAGACCAGGATCCTTACATTGTTGCATAGTGCTATCTTGTGCAAGAATCTCCTTCTTAACTAAAGTGTTATGGGGGCCAGTGTTACACAAGTAAGACCGTTGACTCACGGAATGTGAGGCCAAGTTTTATTGGGTAGAAAGAAAGAAAAAGGAAAGCTGGTGCAACAGATCTGCATTCCAGAGTTCAGGATCTCAATATGCAGCCCTTATCTGTTTGGAGCGTCAGTTTTTATTGGAAATAACCACATGATGTTTATAGTGAAAACAGGATTGGGAGCTTAAACCACAAAGTTGCATACTGTTAAACATGGGGGGGGGGTATGCTATGTAATCACAAAGATATTTAGAAGCAAAGAGATACAGGGAGGTCATGGTACATTACATAGAGGGAATCATCTCATTCCTTAGGCAACAGTAAACATCTGCATTGCATAAAGGGATAATCCCATTCCTTACACATTCCATTTTCCATTTCCCCCTTTGATATGACATTAAGTCAAATCCTTGACTCGTGAAGAACAATGCCTAGGGTATTTTCATCTAAGGGGGGCAATACCATGAGTTTAACAGAATTTATTCTGTTCTGTATATATCTATCTAGAGTATTAATAATGCAAGGTCCTATGGTAAGGCCTAAGAGCAGTAGTATAAGGAGGCCAACAATGGAAGAGACAAGGGTAGTTAGCCATGGAGACCAACTAAACATAGACTGAAACCAATTATTAGTGGCTTGTCTCTGAAGTTTTCTTTCTTCGAGGTTTTTTCTAACTATAGCCAGAATATTTCAGATTATTCCTGACTTTTTGGCATAAAAGCAACAAGTTTTACCTAAAGCCATACATAGGCCCCCTTGTTTCATGAAAAGTAAGTCTAATCCTTTTATATTTTGTACCTTCCACTTTCATGGCTATTGGAGTGGTTAGGATGACCTGGTGGGGGCCCTTCCAATGTCCAAAGATGGTGTCTCTTAATCCAAATTCTGTCGCCGAGATGAAAGGGATGGGGATAAACAGGGTGTGTCTAAAAAGCAGTTTTGATTGCTGGAACAATGGACTCCTGGACTCTTTGTAAGACTTGGATAGAAAGAAGCCTTTTATTAGTAAAATCAGTTATCTGTTCAACATCCATCCTAGGCAAGATGTGGGGAGACGTTCCATACATAATTTTAAACAGAGTAATTTTTACATGGGGTACACCTGGCCATTAACATGGCAGAAGGGAAGGAGTCCCACCCATCCTTCCCTGGTCTCTAGAGTTAATTTAGTTAAAGTCTCCTTTAAGATCCAATTCATCCTTTATACCTGTCCTGAACTTTGGGAATTTTAGGCACAATGTAATTTCCAATTAATCCCCAAAGTCTAGATTAATTCCCTAGTTATTTGACACAAAGGCAGGCCCATTATCTGATCTTAACCTGAGGCACAACCCATCTCCTCTAACAACTTCTTAGTCACTATTTGGGTTGTCTCAGACTTGCCTCCACCCATCCTGAAAAGGTATCAACATAAACAAGTAAATATTTATATCGATCTGGCTTTACCTCTGTGAAATCAACTTCCTGTTACCTACCTGGCTCTGTTTTCCACTCTCTCACCTCCATTGGTGGTACCCTACCAGAGGAGGCATTTGTCTATTAGCAGGCTTGACAGTGGGTGGTGGTGTCCTTGATGATTGAGTCCATACCTGGGAAGAAAAGCTCTTTCCTTATTAGCTTGACTAGCTTGTTGTTTCCTAAGTGAGTTCCTTCATGTAGTTGCTTAGCCAGTCTCCACCCTAGGGCTTGGGGCAGTAACAGTCATCCATTCTCCAGTTGATACCATCTTTGTGGGGTCTGTTCCTTTATCAGATGAGAGGTCCTGTTTTGGGTATGTTGGTTGCTCAGGAAGAGTAGGTGCTGGGAGGGTGACCAGACAATTTAAGGGATGATGAGAGGCAGCACTCTTTGCTGCTAGGTCTGCCAGTCTGTTCCCTCTTGCTTCTGTGGTCTCCCCTTTCTGATGACTCAGACAATGGATACTACTATAGCAGGTGCCCAAATGGCAGCTAGCAAGTCCAAATTTTATTTTTTTATTTTTAATGTCTTTACATTCTGCTGTTAGTAGTCCTCACTCCCAGTAGATGGCCCCATATACATGTGCTGTAACAATGGCATAATGGCTGTCTGGGTACATATTACTGTCTTGCCTTTCCCCAATATCAGAGCCTTGGTCAGTGCTATCAGTTCAGCTTTCTCAGCTGATGTACCCCAAGGTAGGGCTTCAGCCCACAGGGTTTCTTCCAAAGTCACCACAGCCACCCCTGCATACCTGATTCCATCCACGACAAAGCTGCTACCATCAGAATACATCACCAGATCAGGGTCCAGCCAAGCCACATCTGTCAGGTCTAGGCAGAGTCCATGGAAGGCGGAGGTGATCTCTAGGCAGTCGTGCAGAGGGGTTGATGCCTCATCAGTTTCTGGCAGCAGGGAGGCTGGGTTCAAAGCCTTGGTTTGGCGAAACTTGGTTGATCTAAGAGTAAGGCCTGATAGTGGATTATGTGAGAGTTGGAGAGCCATTAGTCTGGGGGGGGGGGCTCTTTAAAAGCATCACTATCATATGTGGAACCATAATTGATAAAGTTTGGCCCAAGGTTAATTTGTCAGCGTCCTCTGTCACAATAGCAGCAGCTGCTGCAATAGCCCAGAGACAAGGGGGCCAACCAATGGGTACTGGGTCTAGCATCTTCAACACTGGGCAATGCCATGGCCCCAGGCTTTGATTTAGGACACCCCTGGCTGTCCCCTTCTTTTCATCCATGTCCAAGTGGAAGGGTCTGGTTAAGTCTGGAAGCACCAGGGCAGGGGCTGAATGCAGAGCTGACTTTAGTTCTTAGAATGCTTGTTTCTCATTTTCAGTCCAATTCAAATCTTTCTCTCATGGCCTCATATAGAGGCTTGGCTAATTCAGCAAACCTTGGGATCCAAATTCTTCAATACCCTGCAGCTCTGAGTAATTCTCAGATCTGTCTCTTAGTGGGGATTTTAGTGATGGCCTGAATCCTAGAGGCTGACAGCATGCCCCAAGTAGCTTGCCTTACACACACACAGTTGAGCCTTCCTGCTGAAACATGATATCCCAGATGTTGTAATTTGTCCAGGAGATGCTCTGTGGCAGAGAGGCCTTCCTCCTCCATTTTTGCAGCTAGAAGGAGGTCGTCCACGTATCATAGGAGAGTTGCCTCAGGCATTTCCTTGGGAAAGGCCTGCAAGTCTCTATGAAGAGCCTCATCAAAGAAAGTGGGGGAATTTTTAAATCCCTGTGGAAGCCAAGTCCATGTTAGTTGCCCACTGGTGCCTAGGTGCCTAGTTCCAGGTCTGTCCATTCAAAGGCGAAAATGGGTTGACTTCCCTTTGCTAATGGGATGCTAAAGAAAGCATCTTTTAACTCCAACATGGTATAAATTTGCCTTTCAGGTAGAATCATACTGAGCAAAGTATAAGTGCTGTCTCATAGGGCCTTGTGCCTTGTGGAAGGTAGCCACCATAACCTTAGCCATTTTCTTAGCCTATCTTCTGGAGTGTCTCTATTACATGCCCTGGCAGCAATCTCTATCAACTCTGAAAAAAGTTTACCCGCAAAGCCTTTTGTTCTTTGAATCTCCTTTATAATATCTGGTGTGGACTGAGTTATAAACACAATGTTAACAGCTCACCTATTCTCGGGAGCCTCGGGATCTATGGAGGGTGGGAGTATGTCCAATATACTTTCTTGCAGCCTTTCTAGGAAAGCAGCAGGGGAGTCTGTGGGCACTTGGGTCACTTCGTTCACCTTAGACAAATTTGTAGGGTGCTGAGCAAGCAGATGCCTGGAGACCACCCATTAGAGTCTGGTGAAAGAGGTTAAGGAATGTCCTACCTTCAGTGGTGTTGGGATCCCAGTCCAGTAGCATACAAGGGAAGACCTCATCAATAACATTACAGTTCTCTCTGAGACAGCTGTTGGCTCCAAATGCTAGTTTCTTGGCTTTCATTCAGATTTTCTCATGTTCCTCTGTGGTAGTGAAGAGGATCTGCAAGAGTTGCTGACAGTCCTCCCATGTGGGCTTATGGGTATAGAAGACTATCTCGAGAAGCGATATCAGAGAACCTGCTTTAAATCAAATTTAGGTTTAGCAATAAGAATGGGGGTGCTGGGAAATCGAACCTAGGTCTTTAGGTTTCCCAGATAAGCACCTTCACCATTAAGCCATCATTTACTTGATGCCTTTTTTTTTATTATCTGTTTATATCCTGATATACATTTTAGGTAAGTCTGATGTTTGTGTTATGTAAGGAGTTTGTAACTTGATCAAGTACCGTGATTCAATTTACCTATTTAACTTTTTGTCTACTGAGAAATTTCATCTAACAGATGTGACTTTAGGCGTTCAAAATAGAAAAACTATTAAGAGAAAGTTATATGCTCTTTTTCATTCCCTTTTACTTGTCAGAGACAATTGGCCATTTTGTCTCTGGACAGGGTCAGGGGGACACATGGCTTCGACTTGCATGACATAAAGGGGACGTCATTCCTTTTTCTAAAGTCTAGTTTGCCATGATTTTAATAGCATATAATAATAGGCAAGAGCAAAAGGGAATGACATAGCAGAGAGTTAAGCATCCTAACATTCCTTGTCTTATTCTGAAGTTGTTTGTTTCTACTTAGGAAATTTATTTTACCCATTTGTAATACATAAGGTGATAGGGACTTGTCTATGGCTAACCTGGTTAGACTTCCAAAAAAATATGAATTACATCTGTGCTTATGACTTTGTGACCCACCTAGCATAGGACATCACCTGTGTCTAATGTATGCTGAATATACATTAAGTCTATGTCCCTACATAAAACTTTTAGAGCATCCTTAAAAGTGTGTAAACAGTTGAAAAATCTTTAACTTTAGGCATGCTGTTTAGGTTTACCCTGAAAATTAGCTTTCTGTTCCTTCTAAAAGGAAATTAATTTTATGCAAAATTTGGTCTTTTTAGATCTCTTACAACCTCTCTACATACACACATCTTCATCCGTATACTTTAACATATTGATCTGAGTTCCATTCCAAAAGCATTTTTAGCAAGCATTCTATGTCCAAATTGAAAAATACCTTCCCAGTTCCTGAAGTCATCTCATCTCAACCCATAACTAAACATCTTTCTTATAAGACTATTAAGAAAAACTACACTAAATTGTTTTACCTTATTACCTACTGACAAAGAAGCAAGTAGCCTGGCTTCAATGAGTTATCCATTTTACTATTGGAAATTTGTAGAGAAAAAGCCTTCCTTAGTATTTAGGTCACCAAAAAATCTCTACCTGACAACCAGACTTGCTTTATAATACTGGTATATATACCTTCTGGTTTCATATAACCCATTGATTTGAGATAGCTCCTACTAATAAACTCCACAAAATACACTTTCAATGAATACAGGCAAAACATGACAACCATTTTGGGGATCATCTTTATCAATACCTCTAATACATTTGGAAGTGTTTTTATTAGAAGTAACTAAGGCAAATTCTATTTCTATCTTGAGGCAGGCTGGCCTAGAGCTCGGGCCAGTTGCCTCTTCCTTTTAAGTAACAGGACATTGCAATCATTTAAAATATGTGGCAAATTATGAGTCACCACCTCGAAGAGAATTTTGATGTTTTTAATAATCCTCTATGTAAGTTGGAAGTCGACCCAGAACATAAATTCAGTAATTATATTTATGAGATAATGTAACAAAATATGGCTTTTTTTACATAAAATTTTAGCTCACCATAGGCTTTAGTTAAATCTGATTTTTAAAGACAAAAACCAAAAAACCTTGAAACAAATCAAATGCCAACAAAAGCTTTAGGAGAGACCTGTTGGACTATTTGGATTAATAAAGAAACCAAAAGGTTTCTACAAACAATGTCTTATTTGTTTAAAGCCCAGACAAAAGAGGAAATATTAGGCATAGTTCAAATTAAAATTATTTTCTAATTTTTTATCAAGAAATTAAAAGTCACATGGTTTAAAATGTGGAGTCAGGCTATCACATTGGAACCCTGAATTGGAGATCCTCCTGTCTCAGCTTCCAAAGTAGCTAGGATAATAGGTCTAGCTCATTTTATTTTATTTATTTATTTATTTTTGTTTTTTCAAGGTAGGGTCTCACTCTAGTCCAGACTGACCTGGAATTCACTGTGTAGTCTTGGGGTGGCCTTGAACTCATGTTGAGCCTCCTACCTCTACCTCCCAAGTACTGGGATTAAAGGTGTGAGCCACCACACCCAGCACCTAGCTCACTTTAACATTTATCTTTTTCTTTTTCTTTTCTTTTTTTTTTCCTGAAGATCTTCAAAGTGGTTTTTAACCAGTTTTAAAGGAGATTTTTCAACAGAATGATTTTGACCCATATCTTCACAGATGAGGACAAGACAAATGAACACAACACCAAACACAAACATGCTAGCAATAACGGCTCTCCTGAAACTGCCACGTGGCTGCCAAACCAAAATTGAACCATAAACAGACTCTCTGTCAAACCAAAAATGAACCAGAAACAGATGCACTGTCAGACCAAAGCTGAACCAGAAACAGACATGCTTTCAAACCAAATGTGAACCAGAAAGACACCTCCATTCGAAATCTCTGAATGGAGCCAGATGGGCCAAGGGTGGCCCCTCTGTCCCTCATCCAGGGGAATTAATGCTGTGTCTAGCTTCCCTCTTGGATCCAGAAATGCTCACAAAACCAGAAAGCCAGAAAAACCAGAAGAAAAAAAAGAGCGGAAAAAGCATCTCCAGACGTTTCTTACCCAATAAAGGAGGGGACCGCCAGTCCTGGGCAAAAGTTCCTGGTCAATGGCTTGGTACCAACTTAAAAGCCAGGAACATGCAGACAGATGGAGATATGGTTCTCGGGCCAAGACTAGAGATCCTTCTCAGGTTCAGTCACCCCAGAGTTGGGGAGGGAGGTCTTGAAATGTGGATCCATGGTGAGCCCCCAAGATGTTATGAGGGTCCAGTGTCACACAAGTAAGACCATTGACTCACGGAATGTGAGGCCAGGTTTCATTGGGTAGAAAGAAAGAAAAAGTGGAAAGCTGGTGCACCAGATCTGCATCCCAGAGTTCGGATCTCAAGATGCAGCCCAGATCTGTTTGGAGTGTCAATTTTATTTATTTATTTTTTTTTTTATTTTTTTATTTTTTGGTTTTTCGAGGTAGGGTCTCACTCTAGCCCAGGCTGACCTGGAATTCACTATGGAGTCTCAGGGTGGCCTAGAACTCACGGCGATCCTCCTACCTCTGCCTCCCGAGTGCTGGGATTAAAGGCGTGCGCCACCACACCCAGCTTGGAGTGTCAATTTTTATTGGAAATAACCTCATGATGTTTATAGAAACAGGATCGGGAGTTGCATACTGTTAAACTGTTGTGCCAAGACCCCCGACCAGGAGCCAATATCCCCAGTCACCCAGGAGTCACCCAGAGAACCACCACAGAAGCTGAGACACTCAAATGTAAAAGCAACAGGTTTCTTTATTGCAAACCTAGGCCTAGGCTCCGTCCACACAGTCCAGCACAGCGGTAGTGAGGGAGAGAGACCCTTTCTTTTGGGGGAAGGGGTTCATATAGGAATTCAAACAAAGAAGTAGGGGATAGATACATGATTGGTTGATTTAAACAGTTCTGATTGGCTTGGGGTTTCAGCGGGCAAAGTCGGGGGTAGGAGCTAGGGGCACTCCAGGCAGATGAAGTAATCTCCATTGTCCTTGAAGTGGAGATTCCTCAGTTTCTTATCTAAGCAGGTGGTTGGAGGCCAGAGGCCCCCTGCAGTGGAGTGTTTCTGCAATGTCCTTGAAGTGGAGATTCCTCAGAAACTTTAGGGAGAAAGGCAGCAATTGAGCAAGCAAGCAAAGTTTACAGAAGCAAAAGGTCAGCACATTAGCTGGCTAGTTCTCTATCTAAATCAGACCTGGGCCTTTTTACTTAAAATGGTTACATTTGGTCTCTCAAAACATGGGGGGAGGGGCTATTACAAGAAGTCACAAGGTTACATAGGTCACATAGGCAAGAAACATTCTATGCTATGTAATCACAAAGATATTTAGAAACAAAGAGATACAGGGAGGTCATACTACATTACATAGAGAGATCATCTCATTCCTTAGGCAACAGTAAACATCTGCATTGCATAAAGGGATCATCCCATTCCTTACACATTCCATTTTCCATTAAAGAAAATGCACCATCCCTGTAACAGCACCCCAGAAACCCAATTTACCCATTACAGAACGGAAGTCCCACCGAGAGATCTTGAAAATGATTTTTATACAACTAGCCACATTTTTATTTGGTTTCCCCACTTTACTTCTATGAGCCACTGGTATGCTCCAGCTGCTGCTGATCCTATCTGTTCCATGGGTACTCCAGATCCTTTATACTTCAGCATTTTCTGAGAGTAACAAAAATCTGATTTATGGTTTGCATTTTGTGCTCTCCTCTCTCCCTCTCTCTCTCAGCTAACTCTGTCATGGCTTGTGCCTGGCCTGCTCCACCCTGCTGGAATCAGAGCCCTATTGAAATTCATTATCACCTGAGGCCAAACTGGTATAGCAACAGGCAGGGCTCTTTTGTAAAGGTGATGACTTTTGTAGGGAGATACACTTCTCAGACCCCAAGACTAAACTCCTCTAGAGCTTGGAAGCTGATTCTTCTCAGCCTGAAAGGGTGGAGGGTGGAGCTCAGACTCTGGGCTCCACCCATACTTCAGCACAGGCCTAGACTTCATCACCAGCCAGTGTCCGAGGGTCGCTGCCCACATAAATGAAGTGGAAACTAAAAATGCACCAGCCAAGCCCTGAACCTAAGCACTTGGTTGAAAGGCTTTTTCTTTTCTTTTCTTTTCTTTTCTTTTCTTTTCTTTTCTTTTTTCTTTTTTTTTTTTTTAACAGGCCTGGGTTCCAACCACATGCCTCCTTCCCCCTATGGACCTGAGGCCTATGGCTATGTCAACTGGGTGGGGGAGGTAGCCACACTGTCCCTCAGGACAGGAAAACAACAGGAAAGACATGCCTAATGGTGCTCACTAACTGTTATGAGTTTCCACTAAAATGTTCTATGACAAGTATATTGAGAGACCAAATATAACCATTTTAAGTAAAAAGGCCCAGGCCTGACTTAGATAGAGAACTAGCCAGCTAATTTGCTGACCTTTGCTTCTGTAAACTTTGCTTGCTAGCTCAATTGCTGCCTTTCTCCCTAAAGTTTCTGAGGAATCTCCACTTCAAGGACATTGCAGAAACACTCCACTGCAGGGGGCCTCTGGCCTCCAACCACCTGCTTAGATAAGAAACTGAGGAATCTCCACTTCAAGGACAATGGAGATTACTTCATCTGCCTGGAGTGCCCCTAGCTCCTACCCCCAACTTTGCCCGCTGAAACCCCAAGCCAATCAGAACTGTTTAAATCAACCAATCATGTATCTATCCCCTACTTCTTTGTTCGAATTCCTATATGAACCCCTTCCCCCAAAAGAAAGGGTCTCTCTCCCTCACTACCGCTGTGCTGGACTGTGTGGACAGAGCCCAGGCCAAGGCTTGCAATAAAGAAACCTGTTGCTTTTACATTCGAGTGTCTTGGCTTCTGTGGTGGTTCTCTGGGTGACTCCTGGGTGACCAGGGGTCTTGGCTCATGGTCAGGGGTGATGGCACAACAATATATTTATCTACCTGTAAGTAATTTACTCATGCAGGTATTATAAACAAAAATAAAATGAGCTAAACCTATTATCCTAGCTACTTGGGAAGTTGAGACAGGAAGATCTCCAATTCAAGGTTCCAGTGTGATAGCCTGACTCTCATTGTAAACCATGGGACTTTTAAATTGCTTAATAAAAATAAGTACATAATTTTGATTTGAACTATGTTATGTGTCTTTGGGGGGGGGGGGCTTTAAACAAATAGATATTAGTTATAGATACTAAAGTTCAGGAGTGACCAAGGACCACGGAGAACACTCTGAGGCAAAGATGGAAGTTTTTATTCAGGAAAAACACCAGCTGCCAGGACTGACTCTTAAGAGCTGAGCAGTCAATCTGGGGTTACAGATAATGGGCTTTACAGGTTTTTAAAATTGGGGGAAGGTGAGAAAGGGGAAGGAATTTTCTTGTTAGGGCAGTAAATTTCTGTTCTTTTACATTAGCCATATGGACAGAGCAGGAGTGACCTGGTGAAAGATAGGTGGACAGTAAATCTTTGATCTCAGGGTGAGACCAGAAGTGACCTGGTGAGAGATAAGGAGGGGCAGTAAATCCTGTTCTTGGGGCATCTTTCTTGAGGAATGTGGATGATCCATTTCTTATATCTCCCTGTAGCCATCCTGTTTTTCTTTTGGTGATTCTCTTTTTGGGAAGCCCATTTCAACCTAACATTCCAGCATTTTGTTAGTGATAAGGGCCCATGGTCTTTTCTTCTGTAGTGTCTTCATGCTGACCATAGGGGGCAATGAGCTCTTATGGAAGAGGCTGGGTGATGTGGCTGATGGGTCTCCCCTCAGAACAGGTGATGGAGTCAGTTCTTCAGTGGCCAGAGGCTGGTAGGAGATAGAGGAGGGACAAGTCAGTAAAAGTTGGTTGAATCTTAGGTGGGTGAATTGGTCCACCTGCTTTTGGATGCATCTCAGAAGGCAGGGGCCAGAGCAAGAGTAGTCCAGATATAGGCCCTCAGAGTGGCAAAGGCCAGGGTCAAGCTACACCAAAGATGTTCCATGACTCTGAGGGGATTGGTGTTCCTACCTGAAGCTGGTCAGCCAGGGTTTTTAGTTCCTTAATTTCATCCTCTACCTTGCCTGATAGGTTGAGATAGTAACAGCATTCCTCATTCAGAAAAATGCAGGTCCCTCCTTTGTCTGCTGTCAGGAGGTCTAGGGCTCAGTGGTTCTGTAGCACAACTGAGGCCAGAGAAGTAAGTTGTTCTTGTAGTAGTCGTAGGGCCTCAGTGGATCCTCAGACTGCAATGCTCAGTTCTGTAGAAAGCCTTTCATAAGAGATAAGACTATGGCTCAGGCCTCCTGTAGCTAGTCCTGTGGCAGCTATAGAGGCTGCCAGGCTTACCCTTACCATCACAGGCAAGTGAAAGGCTCTTTTGTAATGATGAGCCCACTTAGGAAGAAGGACTGCCAGTTCTTTCTTTGTTTATATGGTGAGACTAGGTACCAAAGTGACTGGGTTGCAAGAGCCTGAGTGTGTTCTCAGAGAGATGCAAGTATACAGCATGGAGTCATGCCTAAAACAAACTCCCTTAGGTAAAGTGTGGTTTGTCTCAATAGAGTTATTCCTGAAAGCTCCTGACCAGCATTGAGAGATGTCCTTATGCCAGCAATCAAGGTGGTTTGGAAGAGACAGTGGGATAGGGAGCTTGGAGAGAGGACACCAGAAGCAGGGAGTGTCTGAAGCAGAGGTGACATTGTAAAGGGGTCTGCAGTAAGCAGGAAGTGTGATTGGTAAGATTGAGTTGATTGAGGAGGGAAAGAGAAGAATTAAGGATGGACATCCAGGGGCTGGTGGAGAAGGTTAGGTCATGCAGACTTTCCTGGAGCTTGCCATGAGCTTGTTTGATGCCCATAACTGTCTGGATATGGGCATTATGGGCAGACTTAGGGGCATTTTGAATGGATCTAAGTATTTTCATTTTGCCCCCATATCAAGATCAAATGGTGTCTTGGGTTGCCATCCCATCTGCCCAGTTTTGGTTCCATGGGTTTGTGATGGAAAAAGTAGTGAGTACCCTTGAGATTTGAGCTGTGGTGGTTGGATGCCATAGGACTTAGTTGGGTGAAAGTAGTGGAACTAACAGAGTGGGGAGATCGATAGTAGTGGGCATCCCCAAAAGATCCAGTGTAGCATGCTGGTACAACTTAGTCTTTAGTGAAGCAGAGACTTCTCTCATACCATTTCTGTATTGAACTGGTTTTAGGGCAGTCATTGGCAATATCTATTATAGAGAAGGTGAGGGAGATGGGCTCGGCACACCCCGTGAGAGGACAGAAGGAAGAATTAAGCACCTTGTTATTCTTGTCAAAAGCTATGACATCAAAACACCAGGCACAAGGGGGGAGGGGGGAGCACTCATGGGCTGGGGGTAGAGGGCTTGGGGCAAGAGAGAGAAGGCGGAGGGGCATTAGTATCAAGAGAAACATTCTGGGATTGGGGGAAAGGTGGAAATATGAGAGAGTTTTAGTTTAAGAGGGTCTGTGGGGGTGGCGGTGTACTTATTCCTGGATGGAGAAGAGTAGGACAGAGGTGGCTTGACTCTCTTTAGTCGTGATAGGTGGATCCTAGTGGGGATGCCCTGAAGCTTTGCGGCTGTGGGGGTGGTTAGGATCACCAGATGAGGTCCAGTCCAAAGTGACTAGAGACCCTGTGGACAAGACTGTTTGAGATAGACTTGACCTCCAGGATTAAATGAGAGAGTTATGGTTCCCTCTAGTGGTTGGGGAAGGAGGCGGTCAGCATGTTCCCATAGAAGATTTCAGACAAAGGTGAAAGTCGGTAAGTACCCATGGAGAGGTGTTTCTGGTAGTGGGGGAAGGTTGTTCAACAGGAAGGGGTGTCCATACATGAGTTCAAAAGGGCTAGGGAAGGAGGGGGCCCGAGGAGTAGCTCTTATTCTGGCTAGGGCACGTGGGAGGAGCTGGGTCCAGAACGTGTGGAGTTCAGAAGTCAGTTTAGACAGGTGGGTTTTGAGAATGGCATTTGCTCTTTCCACTTTGCCTGAGGACTGAGGCCTATATGGAATATGGAGTTTCTGATCTATTCCCAGGGCTCTGGATACTTCCTGGGTTACGTTGGTCCATTGTCTGATTGAATGGTAAAAGGAAGGCTAAAATGGGGTAGAATAGATTCAAGAATGTGAGAGGCGACTATGTTTGCAGATTCTCTTGTTGTAGGAAAAGCTTCAACCTGCCCTGAGAAAGTATCCACCATAGTGAGAAGGTATTTAGTTTTCTTGTGAGGAGGCATGTGGGTAAAATCTATCTGCCAGTCTACCCCGGGAAGTGAGCCCCTGTGTTGGTGAGATTTGCAAGAGGGAGGGTCATGGACTCCCCCTTGTGGAGAAGCCTTGGAGCAGACTGAGCAATCCTGTGTCACAGAGGAGATTAGAGAGGAAAGGCAAGGGTGGAAAAGGAGCGGGGTCAGGAGTCTTTGTAGAGGGCGGGCTCCCACATGAAACAGATTATGTAGGTGGGTCGGGATGGTAGTAGCTTGAAGATCAGACAAGCAGTAGAAATCCCCCAGGAGCAGCCAGCTTTGTAGTCTCGGCATGCTGCAGAGTTTTGTTAGAGTTTGGTACTGTTCTGGGGTGTATGAAGCAGTGAAGGAGGTGGGGCAAGGAAGAAGGCTGAAGCTGAGTGCATGCTATGGAGGCTGGATTCCCTGGCAGTTCTGTCCGCAAAGGAGTTTCTCTTGGCCACAGGTGAGGTTGAAGCCTGGTGTCCCGTACAATGAATGACAGCTGCCTTGGTAGGAAGATAGGAGGCATGTAGTAGTTTGAGGATAAGGGGTCTGTTAGTAATGGGCATTCCTCTAGTGGAGAAGAAGCCTCTCTCCTTCCAGATAGCAGCATGGTGATGTAGAATATGAAAAGCATATTTAGAGTCAGTATAGATATTAACTGTTTTGCCTTGTGCCAAGGTTAGGACTCTAGTGAGAGCTACCAGTTTGGCCTTTGGGGATGTACTCCCTTAGGCAATGGGCCAGTTTCTATTATCTGGTCATCTGAGACAATAGTATATCCCACTCTTCCAGAGCCCTGTGAGTTACTGGAGGAGCTGCCATCTATATACCAGGTGTGCTCAGGGTTAGGGAGAGGAGATAGAGAGATTCTAGGATTATGATAGGTGAGTTCCTCTAGGGTTTCTAGACAGGAATGTGTAAGTTGTTTGGGTAAAGGTAGGAGGGTAGTGGGGTTAAGTGGGAGGCAAGAGTCTAGTGTGATGTCAGGGTTATCAAGGAAAGTGACGTGAGAGAGTTGAATTTTAGATGGGGTCAGAGTAGACAGGCAAGAATTGGAAAGTAGGTCTTTAAGGCTGTGGGGGAGAGGACAGTGAGTTGTCCAAAAGTGAATTTTTTGTGCCTCTTGGGCCAGAAGAGCAGCTGCAGCAAGAGCCTGAGGCATGGTTGCTGGCCCCTGACAGAGGTTTCTAGTTGTTTAGAGAGATAGGCCACGGGGGCAAAGAATGGGCCCTTCATTTGACCTAGAACCCCCACCGCCATACCTCCTTTTTCTGTAGAACAAAGAGGAAAATGCTGTTGGAAGTCCGGAAGTACAAGGGCTGCAGCTTTTAAAAGAGCATCGCACAGATGGGAGAAGGCAGCATCTGTCTCCAACTCAGGGTCTAGGGGCTCATGATGGTTTCCCTTTGCCCTGTCATAAAGGGGCTTTACCAGGAAGGCAAAGTTTGGAACCCATATTTTAAGGAACCCAGCAAAGCTGAGAAAGGAAAGAATTTCTTCTTCCTTAGAAGGAGGCGGGAAGAGAGAGTGAAGTTGTTGTTTGCAGTCTAGGGTGAGTTGTCGTGAGGTGGGGGTGAGGTGAAAACCCAGGTTGGGTTAAAGAAAGTTGAGCTTTTGGGGGGGGGCAAAACTCAATATCCCTTGGATCCAAGAAAGTTAAGAAGTTTGTTGGTATGTAGTTTGGATAGAGAAAGAGAGGGTGAGCAGAGCAGAAGATCATCTACATATTGTAAAAGTGTGCTGGGCAACAGATCCAGGCACAAAAGGCCAGTGGAGAGAGCTTGACCAAATAGGTGGGGGCTGTCTCTAAAACCCTGGGGAAGGACAGTCCAGGTGAGTTGAGAGGCAGTATGAGTGTCGGGGTCCTCCCAGGTGAAAACGAAGAGATTGTAGGAATTGGGATGGAGGGGGATGGAGAAGAAGGTATCTTTGATGTCAAGAATGGAAAAGAGTGGAAGGGGGAATGTGAGAGAGAAGAGTGTAGGGTTAGGAGCTGCTGGATGAATGGGCATAACAGCTGCATTGATTAGGCACAAGTCTTGGATTAAGAGGTAGGTCATGTCAGGTTTAGTAACAGGCAGATCAGAGTACTGCAAGGGGAATGAGTGGGGTGAGGAAGTCCAGCTTTGAGCAGGAGAGAAATAATAGGTTTGAGACCCTGGCAATGTTTAAGTGAGATTGGGTATTGAGGGCAGCAGGGAAAGGATGCGGGGTCTTTGAGTCTGATGAGGATAGGCATGTGATGAGAGGCTAGTGCTGGCAAGGAAGTGTCCCACACTTTGGGATTAATAGGAGATAGGGAGATGAAAGTCTGGATTCTTTGTAAGGGAGGGGGCTGGGGTGAGAAGGAAGGAAGAGGGTGGGCAGTAAGTCAGGAAGAGAGAAAGTTTTTGCATAAGATCCCTACCCAGGAGAGGGACAGGACAGGAGGGTATTATGAGAAAGGAATGGGAGAGGGGAGTGCCCCAGATCACACAGGGTAAGGGGGGAGTGATGCATGGGACCATCAATACTGGACATGGAGATCTGTGAGGGAAAAATCATACCAGAATAACATTGTAAGACTGACAACGTGGCCCCATGTATCGACCAGCAGAGAGATAGGCCATCCTTCCATCTGGATCGTGACCCTGGGCTCCTCCATTGTGACATGGAGAGTGTTGGAGGGGGGCAGGGGGGCGGAGGGGGCGGGGACTGAGGTCCCAGAGCACTATCATGGGCCACCAAGCCCAGAAGACCAGCAATTGGCTCTTGTGAGGAATTAGGGGAAGGGGCTGGCCTAGTTTGTGACCCTTTTCTAAGCAGTTAAATTTCTTCCTAATGCCAGGAGCAAATTAGGACAGGAAATGGGTATTGAGAACTATCATGCCCTCTTGTGAAGTAGGGTCAATGTCAGTGTATTGGGTGAGTGCCTCAGTTAGGCATCCCAGAAACTCAGCTGGATTTTCATTAGGTTGTTGGGTAAGGGTCCAGAGTTTGTCAAAATTGACAAACTTATGGGATGCCCTTTGGAGGCAAGCCAAGAGGCAGAGAATCATCCTGTCAAGAGCCACCCTTCCTGGGGAGTTAGCAGGACCATGGTATTCCCAGTCAGGGTCCTCTCTGGGGACAGCAAGGGCCCCCACTGGGAAAATGTTATCAGTTAAATGAGCCTCATCAGCATGAGCCTGAGCAGCCACCCAGACACGTTGTTATTCATCAGGAGTGGGAGTGGAGGAAAGAACTACAAAGAGATCACGCCAGGTGAGTTCATAGGCTTGGGTGAGGTAGCAAAATTCTAGTGTAGCAAGTTGGATCAGTGGAGAAAGACCCTAGGCGCTTCTCAATCTGGAATAAATCAGACATGGAACAAGGAACATGAACACAAACGATTCCTTCAGCACCTGCGACCTCACACAAAGGGTATATGCCATCCCTGTGAGAATGAGTACGGTGGGTGGGAGGGGATAGAGTAGGAGAGGATATGGGAGATGGTGGTGGTGGAGGGCATGGAGAGGGAGCAGGAGGTGGGTGAAGGGAGGGAGAGAGGGTGTGTGCATCAGGCAGGAGATCAGGAGGGGCTGAGGGAACTGGAGGAGCTGGAGGAGCTGTTGGAGGCAGATTGTCAATGATATCCAGGTCGAAAGCAGAGGGTGAGGATGAGTATGGGGGAGGGGTTGAATTAGAGTGTGTTTCTGAGATTTTGGCCAAAAGGACCTGGTGAGAAGAACAGGCAGAACAGAGAGAAGGCTGTGCATGCAGTGTTAAAAATGCTTGGATATAGGGTAGTTTGGAGCATTTGTCTGTACGTTGGCAGAAGTTTTCTAAGTCAGTGAGAATTTGGAAATTAAAAGTACCATTCTCAGGCCATTTGGACCCATTGTCCAGTGTATATTGTGGTCAGGCAGAGTTGCAGAGAAAGATTAGACGACGAGGTTTGATGTCATCCAGGAGTCGTAGAGGTTTTAAGTTTTTAAGAAGACAGTGTTCTGCCCAGTTCTCATCACCCCCAGTGACCACCAAGGAGAACCAGACATGTATGCAAGGGCAAGGAGCTTTTATTTCAGGCTTAAGCTCAGACTCTTGACTTCACCAATGCAGTGGGTCCTTACAAGAGCCCCGAGTAGCAGGAGGGTAGGGTTTATATAGAAATTCAAACAAGGAGGTTGGGGATAGATACATGATTGGTTGATTTAAACAGTAAATGTACTTGTATTCTTCTGATTGGCTTGGGATTTTGGCAGGCAAAATTGGGGGCAGGACAGAGGCAGAAAGATTTTGGTGGGCAAAGTTGGGGGCAGGACGGAGGTAGGAGCTAGGGGAACACCAGGCAGATGAGGTAGTCTTCATTGTGATTGGCTGGGCAGAAAGAGCAGAGAGGACAGGCCTCAGGCATGTCCTGGGCATGTCTAGGCTAGGGGTGACTCCAGCCTTTGGGTGGGCAACTTCCCTAACCATATGTCAGGGCGGTTGCCTTCTGCCTAAATGGAAAACCTGAAAGTTAGGCCCAGCCAGGGCAGCACCTTACTGAATCCCTTCATGGTGTTAATTTAGTTTCTGGGTCTTTCATTCCCCCCTTCTACTTGCAACTTCAGGAGACCCAACCTTGGGTCTTTACTAGGGAAGAGGTTGTGGGGGACGGTACTGAGTTCTCAGCACCATGAGTTGTACTGCATTAATTCATTCCCTGACAAAAGAGACCAGCCTATTGATTATATAGGGCCCAAGGATTAATAATAATAATAATAATAATAATAATAATAATAATAGAATCAGGGGTCCAGCTAGGGTCGAAAGTAAGGTTGTTAGCCATGGGGACCAATCGAACAAAGATTCATACCAATTTTGATTCTGTTGTCTAGCTTTAGCCCTTTCTTCTAGCTTCTTGCAGACCATGGCTAAGCTGTCTCTAATGACTCCTGAGTTGTTGGTATAAAAACAACATTGTTCTCCCAGTGCTTGGCATAGTCCTCCTTATTGCAGGAAGAGTAAATCTAGCCCCCTTCTATATTGGAGTACCACTTCAGCTAATGAGTCTACTGACTGTTCTAAGTGACGAATGGACTTTTCTAATTGAGCAAGATCTGAATCTATGATGTTACTTAGAGCCTGAAAATTCTGAATGGCTCTAATTAAGGCCGTAGTTCCAGTGCCAATTCCTGCAGCTATGCCAGATCCAATTAACATTGAAAGAAGGATTGCTGAAGCCCCAAAATCTTGTTTTTGTCTATAACATTCCAGAGCTGTTTCCATATATGAGCTGAAAGGAAGGTAATAAACCTGAGGGAATGGAGTAACTAGAACGCACATACTGGAGTCCTGCAGGACTTGTGGGTGTATACAGGGGGTCGAGCCTGTAGTGCAAGCAAACCAGGTTCCATTGGGAGGCACTAGATAGGAATTACTATCATCTGTGACTATAGCATGGTCACAGAGGTGTTTGAGGAGAGGGAAATTAGTTAGACTTCCTCTTTTCCCTACTACACAAAGTCCTTTCCCTGTTACAGCCTGAAGGGTAAGGACTGGGGATCTTCCCCAAGAACATTTCAATGGTCTTTCTCGAGGGATGACAAGTTTCCTACAGTAGGGAGACCTGGGATCTAAACAAAGCCAACAGTCTTCTCTGGTGAGGTTGGTAGTAGATCTAAGGAAGTTAAAAATGAGACTGAGTAATCCGAATAAATTGGACGTATCTGGGACCCCAAAAGGATTCATAATTGCTGAGGTTGTAACCCAAATCATGGGGTGGGCAGTGTTCAAGACTGGGGTTGGTCCTACAGGCTTTAGAATAGGTGAGGCAGGAGCTGCTGGTCCTATAGCTATAGGAGGAGGTCCTGTTAGAATAACCTGTCTCTGAATCTTAAAGAGAAATCCCCTATCCAGGATAAATCTTTGTTCATATATCCTCAGGCCCCAAATTTTTCCAGCCTCCCACCCTCTGATTGTTCATCCCTTTTCTGTTATGGAGATGGAAATAGGGTTTCTCCTTTATAGTGACATCTGGTTGTTCTACTAATCAATATCAGGTCTCAATCTTTATCTTTCACCCAGGGATCATTGGTTTCACAGCCCCATTTATAACAAAAGAAACTTTCTGACCCACCACAAGTCCCATAATTATTTGTCCCTGGGCAAACATAAAACTTTAGGTTAGCAAGTTTTTGTTCCTGGCAATCGCTACCACAATTAACATCACTCTCGCTAACCCCAGTGTGATGGGCAATTCACCTTCTTGTGCCATCTCTCAACTGGGTCTGGCCCCACCCACATTGAGCCAGCTAGGGCACAAAGATCTAGGTGAAAGACTGGGAAGCTGGTACTCATCGGGCCAGTTAGTACTTGTGTCTGTACTTCCCTCCCTAAGTACTGTGGGGAGGTCTTAGGGCCTCGGAGTGTCCATTTGGTGGTGACAGCCTGGTGCGGGTTGGAAGTACATACAGTTAGGAGCATGGTTAGGATCAGGAACATTTGAGTTTGAGCTTGAGTGAGGTGCTGCGTTCCTGGTCAATTTTCCATTGTGGCTGGTGGTCCTCAGGTGCAGTTATTGGATCTGCTGGTTGGACGTGGGTGTGATGAATCTAAGTAGCAATTCTGTCCACCTTCACAGCAGTAGGTGTGGTCAGAATGATGATGTAGGGTCCTTTCCAGCGGGGCTCCAATGTCTCACGGCGATGACGGTGAACAAACACCCAGTCTCCTGGATTATAACCATGAGTTGGTGGGGAGGGTCCAGTCTCACATAAGACCTTCAATCTCGCCCACACCTCTTTATGGGTTCTAGCAAGAGATTGGAGAGATTCATGCAATTGTTGATTATTAAATTCAGCAATTAACTCTGCCTTCAAATCAGGCAGAATTGGGGGTGGCCTCCCAAACATTATTTCATAGGGTGTTAAGCCTATCATGTAGGGTGTGTTTCACACATGGTAGAGGGCAAAGGGAAGGAGAAACACCCAGTCCCTGCCAGTCTCCATGGTTAATTTAGTAAGGGTCTCCTTTAGAGTCCTGTTCATTCTTTCTACCTGTCCTGAGCTTTGGGGTCTATAAGCACAATGTAATTTCCAATTCACCCCCAAAATTTTAACAACTTCCTGTGTTACCTGAGAGATAAAGGCTGGTCCATTGTCTGAGCTCAAAACAGCAGGCATTCCATACCTGGGAAGGATGTCCTCTAGGATTTTCTTAGTTACCACTTGAGCTGTTTCATGTTTGGTGGGGAAAGCCTCGGTCCATCCTGAAAAAGTATCTACAAAATCTAAAAGATATCTGTAACCATATTTACCAGGTTTTACCTCAGTAAAGTCCAATTCCCAGTGTGCTTTGGGCTTAGAGCCTTGCTGGTGTATCCCATCTCCTTTAGGATGATTGTCTGCATTAGTCATCTTACAACTTAGGCATTTGTTAGCAATTTCTTCAATGTGAGATCTTAAATTGAGTATTTTGAGGTGACTGTGCCTTATCAGCTCTTCAGTCCGCTTTCTGCCCAGATGTGTGGACCAGTGCAAATGTTGGAGAAGCTGCTGAGCCAGGCATGTGGAAAGGATCAACTTATCCTCCCCATTTTTCATCCAACCTCCAGCACCCTCTTGTGTTAAAGGCAACTTGCTAATCTGTTTGGCGTCCTCCTTTGAATACCCTGGAGTGTCAGGTAAAGTTAGAGGTCCTGGGTCTGGGAATAGAGTCAACTCCAGTTCTGTATCTAGGGCAGCCCTCTTAGCGACTTCATCTGCCCTCATATTTCCCCTGGCCACCAGAGTATCATTTCTTTGGTGGCCAGGGCAATGCATAATGGCCAGTTTATAAGGTAGCCAACAAGTCCAAAATTTGCTCTTTGTTTTTGATTGTCTTTCCTTCTGCTGTGAGGAGGCCTCTCTCTTGATAGATAGCCCCATGTACATGGGCAGATGCAAAGGCATAACGGCTGTCTGTATACACATTCAGCTTCTTGCCTTTGCCTATTTGCAAAGCCTTTGTCAGAGCAATACGTTCCACCCACTGTGCAGAATTCCCTCTAGGTAATGCTGCCGCCCAGACAGTCTCTGTCTCACTCACCACAGCAGCCCCTGCATACCTTTGTCCATTTTTCATGAAGCTGCTGCCATCAGTATACCAAGTAACTTCAGTGTCTGGCAGGGGCTGGTCAGTCAAGTCTTCTCTGATGCTGTAAACCTGACTCAGGATCTCTACGCAATCATGGAGGAGGCCCTCCAGGTCCGGGTCTGGCAGCAGGGTAGTCGGGTTTAAGGTTGTGCTGGGAACGAATTGTATCTGCAGCGGGTTTAAAAGTAGGCTTTGATAATGGGTTATGCGAGCATTACTCACCCATTGGTCAGGAGGTTGTTTGAGAACTCCCTCTATGGCGTGGGGAGTGACCACCTGCAGTTCCTGCCCTAATGTTAATTTGTTGGCATCTTTTACCAAAAGGGCTGCAGCTGCTATTATTCGTAGGCATGGTGGCCATCCTGCTGCTACAGGATCCAGTTTCTTTGACAAGTAAGCAACCGGTTGATTCCAAGGTCCCAATGTCTGAGTTAACACTCCTTTAGTTATTCCATTTTTTTCATCTACATAGAGGCAGAAGGCCTTCTTAATGTCAGGCAATGCTAGTGCAGGTGCAGTCAGTAGGGCCTGTTTTATTTCATTAAATGCCTGATCCTGGGCTGAAGTCCATTGGAAGGGACTCCCTTCTTTGGTCAATTCATATAAGGGCCTGGCTTTCTCAGCAAACCCAGGGATCCATAAACGGCAAAACCCAGCAGATCCCAGGAAGAACTCACACATCGCTCTGCAGGTGGTGGGAGTTGTTATACTTAACACAGTCTCTTTTCTGGCCTGGGATAGCCATCTCTGTCCATCCTTAAGAATGTATCCCAGATATGTTACTTCTCTTAAACAAATTTGGGCCTTTTTGGCAGAAGCACGATACCCCAAGTCTCCTAAAGTTGTTAGTAAATCTTCTGTGCCTGCTTGGCAAGCCTGAGCTGTATCTGCAGCTATCAGAATGTCATCAACGTATTGCAATAAAGTCAAATGTGGGTGCAGTTGCCAGTACTCACCCAGGTCCTCATGCAATGCCTCGTCAAACAGGGTAGGCGAGTTTTTGAATCCGTGGGGTAGCCATGTCCAGGTCAATTGTCCATTAAACCCTTGTTCTGGGTCATGCCATTCGAAGGCAAATAGTGGCTGGCTCTGTGGTGCCAGCAGCAGGCTAAAGAAGGCATCTTTAAGTCCAAAACAGTATTCCACACTCTGGAGAGGCAAGGAACTCAAGAGGGTATAGGGGTTTGGCACTGTCAGGTGGATATCCATCACCCATTTGTTAACTTCCCTTAGGTCCTGAACTGGCCTATAATCTCTGATGTGTGGCTTCTTTACCAGCAGGAGTGGAATATTCCATGCACAGTGGCAGGGAACAAGCACCCCAAGGTCTTGGAGTCACCTAATATGGGGGGTTATTCCCATATGGGCTTCTTGCGACATAGGGTATTGCCTCACCCTGATTTGGAGTTGCTCTGGACTTTAATTCCACCCAAATGGGTGGTCGATGGGAGGCCAGTCCCATCCCTCCTGCTCCTGACCAAGCTTCAGGGAACTTTTGCAACCATTCAGCAATGTCCATTATGGGACTTGGTTATTGGTGGAGTCTATATTCATCTTCTAATTGCATGGTCAATATTTGTATTGGGTGCCCATTTCTATCGGTGAGATGAGGCCCATTGGATCAAAAGAAATTTGAGCTCCTATTTTGGTTAGTAAGTCTCTCCCCAATAAGGGGTAGGGGCATTCAGATATGACCATGAAAGAGTGGGATACCCAGCCCGTGCCAAGGTCCACTGTTCTTCTGGTAGTCCATGAATATTGGTTCATACCAGTGGCCCCCCGCACCCAGGACTTTTTATCTGACAGTTTCCCTTGGGGCATTATTAGCACCGAATGCTGTGCCCCAGTGTCCACTAGAAAAGTGATAGGTGTCCCCTTCACTCTTAAGGTTACCCTAGGTTTTGGGAGGGGGTCTGAACCCCATCTCCTTCAGTCATCAGCCCTTCTAACTCCATGACACGCACTCATTCTGTGCAGCTGGTTTTCTGAGGAGGTTTCTTAGGGCATTCTTTCATCCAGTGCTCTATCTCCTTACAATAGGCACAGTGATCATGTTGAAGTTTGAGCCTCTCCAATGAAGGTCCTTCTTATCTTGCTCTCCTACAAGTTTCTTATATTGTCAGTGTTAGGTGTCAGGGGACCTCGCAGTGGCTGCCAGGAGAATCTTAGCCAAATTGCGGGTACTCCTTTCATTTGCTGAGGCAATGGCTCAGGCTTGGCATTCCTCGGGACTCTCTCTGTTATTATACACCCATTCTGCCAGTGCCACTAACTCCTGCAAACTCTTATATGCTAGTCTGTCTAATTTCTGAATTTTCCTCCTTATGTCTGGGGCTGCCTGGTTAACAAAACTGAGAATAACTGCTGTCTTCTTTTCTGGAAGCTCTGGATCCATAGAAAAGCGGCAGGAGCCTCATCTTTACCCTGCTGCACATCACTGACCTTAGCCAAATTAGTGGGGCGCCTAGCGGCAGCCCTAAACCCCCCCCATTAGAGTCTGGCGGTACACCTAGAGTCTCTCCTTACCTGCTGCTGTGTTGAAATCCCAGTCTGGTCTAGTCAAGGGAAAGAAGGTGTCAATGATAGCTTGATTACTGGTGGGATTCCCATCTGTGCCCAGAACCAATTTCCAGGCTTCAGTCTGGATTCTCTCTCTCTCCTCTGTGGTGAAAAGAATCTGTAACAATTGTTGACAATCATCCCAAGTTGGTAGGTGGGTAAAGATAATGGAATCCAGAAGATCAATAAGCCCCTGTGGTTTCTTGGAGAATTTAGGAGTCTGCATTTTCCAATTATATAGATCACTGGTGGCGAATGTCCAGTAGTGATGCAGCTGGTTACCATCCTGGTCTGGGGGCCCCATAACCCAGAGGGGAAGCATTGTGACCTCCAGGTCTGGGGGTAGACTCCGGGGGGCCCTACTAAAGGTGTGGGGAGGACTAGGTACAGGTGGGGGTTGGGCTGTTGGTGGTGGGTCCTGAGATTGTGGATCTGTAGGCGGAGGCGGGTTTATAGGTGGAGGAGGGTAAGGAGGAGGAAAGATTAACTCTTCTTCCCGGGAATTTGGAAGCACAGGATATAAGGGAGCAGAGGGAGGAGAGGAAGGGGGGTCATCTTATTCATTACTTTTCTTCTTCACTGTCAGAACAGTAGTGTTCTCCTGCAGAGGGGGAAGAAAAGGTTTAACCCAAGAGGGGGGGAGTCTTCCACCAGGTCTTGCCAAACCAGGATATAAGGGATCTGGTCTGGATGGCCCGGAGGTCCTTGGAAGATGTTTTCCTGGACTCGCTGTATGATCGGTAGGTAGAAGGTGCCCTCTAGTGGCCAACCCACGTTATAGGTGGGCCATTCATTCCTGCAGAGAACAATGAGTCTATTTTTCTTCATCTCTACACTAAAGCTATGAGCTCTAACTTTAACGTCCTGAAAATGGTCTGTCACTAAAGAAAGTGGGGTCGTCTGTGTCTTTCCCATCAGTCCAATCACACAAACAGTAATTCCAACAAAGAACAGAAAAATAGACAGCGAAAGAGTTCAGCTGGCCAGTGACTACACAACCAAAATTGAAACAATGTGCTCTCCC
Organism: Dipus sagitta; assembly: GCA_036346955.1. Lineage (NCBI taxonomy): Eukaryota > Metazoa > Chordata > Mammalia > Rodentia > Dipodidae > Dipus > Dipus sagitta. Next base: position 217,237,590 of record CM070770.1, read on the forward strand.
CATTCCACGGTAGCAATCCGCATTGTCTCTGCAAGTCTACCAAAAGGATAGAATCCCCTATGGGTGGGCCTGGGGCACCCAAGACTCGCCGTGCAAACGAAGTGGCCTCCAGGGGGCATCTACCCAACCACAACTTTTCTGATAAATGGAAAGACAGAGAACAGATATCCCGAGGAGAAAAAACACAAAGACACACTTACCAGCTGGCGACCTGGGCTCCACGTCTTGGGGGTCCTCAGGGTCTCTGGGGGGGGGGGCAAATCCCAGATGAGCCCCCAATTGTTCTGCCCAGTTCTCAGCAGCCCCAGTGACCACCAAGGAGAACCAGACATGTATGCAAGGGCAAGGAGCTTTTATTTCAGGCTCAAGCTCACACTCTTGACTTCACCAATGCAATGGGTCAGTACAAGAGCCCCGAGTAGCAGGAAGGTAGGGTTTATATAGAAATTCAAACAAAGAGGTAGGGGATAGATACATGATTGGTTGATTTAAACAGTAAATGTACTTGTATTCTTCTGATTGGCTTGGGATTTTGGCGAGCAAAATTGGGGGCAGGACGGAGGTAGGAGCTAGGGGAACACCAGGCAAATGAGGTAGTCTTCATTGTGATTGGCTGGGCAGAAAGAGCAGAGAGGACAGGCCTCAGGCATGTCCTGGGCATGTCTAGGCTAGAGGTGACTCCAGCCTTTGGGTGGGCATCTTCCCTAACCATATATCAGGGCGCTTGCCTTCTGCCTAAATGAAAAACTTGAAAATTAGGCCCAGCCAGGGCAGCACCTTACTGAATCCCTTCATGGCATTAATTTAGTTTATGGGTCTTTCAACAGGCTAGGGGGTTAGTAGGAAGTGGTTTGGAGGTTTCGTTCCCCATAAAGGTGTGAGAGTATCATGAAAGGGTGAGTGAAAGGATGTGGAGAGCCGAGAGAGTGTAATCGCCATTACAAGATGGCGCTGACATCCGGCCTCGGTCCTGGTGAAGAATAGCGCATGTGCAAGTGGTGAAAGCGCGCCAAGTCACTGCCCAGCCCGGGGCGTCATATGGGGTGATGAGCGCGCAGCCAATCAGCAGAGTACACGCCACCTAGGGCTATATAAGCGGCGCCATTTTGGGGCTCTGGGTCTTCCTCTTTTCATCTGTTAACGGAATAAACGGTTAACGGAATAAACGGTTAACGGAATAAACAGTTAACGAAAAAAAAAACGCTTGCTGCAGAAGGATCCTGGTGTCCGCGTGCGTTCTTGCTGGCGAGATGACTACGCGGGCTACAGCTGGTGCCGAAACCCGGGACGCCGGGTGCCTGTCATCGCCGGTGCCGAGGAGACCCCCCATTCACGGGGAAGGATTCAGAACTGCAGGACTAAGATAGGTTCTGAGAGGCATGTTTAGTCTTGACTTGTCTCATCTCTCACCCAAATTGGCAGGAGCAATTTTTGCTCTCCCTATTGTTATGGTGGCTCTCGTTCTCTTCCTTTTGATTTTAAAATCATGTCTAGAAGATGAGAAATGCCGCTCATCTGTAGCGGATGGCCAGGGGGTATTAGAGGAGCTACAAGACAGCATGTCAGAAACAGAATGGGATAAAAGGTTAGGGGCCCTTGAGGAAAAAGAAAAAGACGTCTCTAAGAAAAAAGGCCTTTCCGCGGACACTAAGTCCACAGAAAGAAAAGACAAGGGAAAAGACGCCCTGGGAGAGAAACATGAGAGGGAAAAGAGAAGTCCAAAAAGGAGGCTTCTTTATCTGATAAAAGAATTGGAGGCTTTAGGAATTGATAGCTAAGAGTCTGAGGATCTTAGTCCCTCCGAGGAGGAAGAATTAGATGGGGAAGTGGCTCGCTATGGGGAGGAGAGATATTATCTTGATGAGCAGCCGCTACCGCAAAAGAAGATAGGAGATAAGAACCGCGCGGCTTTTCAATCTGCCGCCCCTGCCATTCCCAGTGCTCCTCCGCCTTATGCCGGCAAGCATTGTTCAGATTCCTTCCTTTCAGAGGGGGACAGAAGGAGGTTCTTACAAGCCTTCCCGGTGTTTGAGGCTGCGGATGGAGGCCGCGTCCATGCGCCGGTAGAGTATGCCCTCATTAAGGAACTTGCTGAATCAGTTAATAAGTATGGAGTAGATGCTAATTTTACAGTCATGCAGCTTGAGAGACTCGCCACTATGGCAATGACTCCAAATGATTGGCAAGTTACAGTAAAAGCTGCTCTTCCTAATATGGGACAATATTTAGAATGGAAAGCCCTTTGGCACGATGCTTCTCAAACTCAGGCAAAGGCTAATGCCAATGCAGAAGATAATCAACGGCACTGGACCTTCGATTTACTAACAGGGCAAGGCCAATTTGTTCATAATCATAATCATAATATGATTGGGGAGCATATGGTCAGATCTCTGCCGCTGCTATTAAAGCATGGAAAGCCCTCTCAAAAAAGGGCGAGGCCGGGGGACACCTAACAAAGATTATTCAAGGCCCCCAGGAGTCATTCTCGGACTTTGTAGCCAGGATGACGGATGCAGCGGGCAGGATATTTGGGGACCCAGAACGAGTTAAGCCGATGATAGAACAACTAGTGTTTGAAAATGCCTCCCCAGAGTGTAGGACAGTCATTGCTCCTAGGAGAAGCAAAGGGCTGACAGACTGGATAAAGGTTTGCCGAGGACTCGGAGGCCCACTCACTAATGCTGGCCTTGCAGCGGCTATATTACAGGCTAAAAACCGCCAGAGTCTCGGAGGTAATAAAGCTTGTTATAACTGTGGCAAAGTGGGTCATTTAAAACGAGATTGTCGTGCTCCTGCACAAAAGAAAATTCCAGGACTATGCCCCAAGTGTAAAAAGGGCAATCACTGGGCCAATGAGTGTCGCTCAGTTAGAGATATTCAGGGAAAACTTATTCAGCATGATACCCCTTTTGAAGAAAGAAATGAGAATGTTCCAAAAAACGGGTCTCAGGGCCCCAGGTCTCAGGGCCCCAAAAGATATGGGACACGAGTGGACAACAGGAGGGCATGTCTAGCTGCAGAGCAACAAGACGTTCTGCAGGACTGGATCTCCGTTCCACCTCCCAATTCTTATTAATGCCACATATGGGAGTGCAACCAGTCCCGGTTGAATTTGAAGGTCCCCTCCCTAAAGGAAGTGTCGGCCTTATTTTAGGATGCTCCTCTCTTACCCTAAAGGGGCTTATGATTCATCCTGGAATAATGGATCAAGACTATACTGGAAGGCTTCAGGTTCTTTGCTCTTGCCCGCAAGGCATATTTTCAATTTCCCCTGGGGATAAGATTGCTCAATTAGTTCTCCTTCCCAGCTTACATGATTGTTTTCCATCCACCGGAATGCCGAGAGGCACAAAAGGGCTTGGTTCTTCAGGAACTGACTGCGCTCATTTGGTAGTTGATCTTTCAACTAGGCCTACTTTACAACTACAGATAGAAGGGAAGAGCTTTTCCGGTATTTTGGACACTGGAGCTGATAAAAGTATCATTTCCTCCCGATGGTGGCCTAAGGCGTGGCCTGTTACACAATCGTCTCACTCTTTTTTTTTTCTCTATTTTTATTAATATTTTCCATGATAATAAAAAAATCCCATGGTATTACCCTCCCCCCTTTCCCCTTTGAAATTCCATTCTCCATCATATCCCCTCCCCATCTCAATCTTTCTACTTACATATATACAATACCAACCTAATAAAAGCCCTCCTCCCTTTCTTTCTCTTCCCTTTCTATCTCCTTTTTTAACTTATTGGCCTCTGCTACTGAGTTTTTTCCTTCTCACACAGAAGCCCAATCATCTCTAGCTAAGATCCACATATGAGGGAGAACATGTGGCGCTTGGCTTTCTGGGCCTGGGTTACCTCACTTAGTATAATTCTTTCCAGATCCACCCACTTTTCTGCAAATTTCATAACTTCATTTCTCTTTACTGCTGAGTAAAACTCCATTGTATAAATGTGCCATATCTTCATTATCCACTCATCAGTTGAGGGACATCTAGGCTGGTTCCATTTCCCAGCTATTATAAATTGAGCAGCAATAAACATGGTTGAGCAAGTATCTCTAAGGTAATGAGATGAGTCCTTAGGATATATGCCTAGGAGAGCTATAGCTGGGTCATATGGTAGATCAATCTTTAGCTGTTTTAGGAACCTCCACACTGATTTCCACAATGGCTGGACCAGATTGCATTCCCACCAACTGTGTAGAAGGGTTCCTCTTTTTCCACATCCCCGCCAACATTTATGATCATTTGTTTTCATGATGGTAGCCAATCTGACTGGAGTGAGATGGAATCTCAATGTAGTCTTAATCTGTATTTCCCTGATGACTAGGGATGTAGAACATTTTTTTAGATGCGTATATGCCATTCGTATTTCTTCCTTTGAGAATTCTCTATTTAGCTCCATTTCCCATTTTTTGATTGGTTTGTTTGATTCCTTATTATTTAACTTCTTGAGTTCTTTGTATATCTTAGATATTAATCCTCTATCAGATATATAGCTGGTGAAGATTTTTTCCCATTCTGTAGGTTGCCTCTTTGCTTTCTTCACCGTGTCCTTTGCAGTGCAAAACCTTTGTATTTTCATGAGGTCCCAGTGGTTAATCTGTGGTTTTATTGCCTGAGCAATTGGGGTTGTATTCAGAAAGTCTTTGCCAAGACCAATATGTTGAAGGGTTTCCCCTACTTTTTCCTCTAGCAGTTTCAGAGTTTCAGGTCTGATGTTAAGGTCCTTAATCCATTTGGACTTAATTCTTGTGCACGGAGAAAGAGAAGAATCTATTTTCATCCTTCTACAGATATATATCCAGTTTTCCCAACACCATTTGCTGAATAGGCTGTCTTTTCTCCAATGAGTATTTTTGGCATTTTTATCAAATATCAGGTGGCTATAACTACATGGGGTTACATTTGGGTCCTCTATTCTGTTCCATTGATCTACGAGTCTGCTTTTGTGCCAGTACCATGCTGTTTTTGTTACTATGGCTCTGTAGTATAGGTTAAAATCAGGTATGGTGATACCACCAGCCTTATTTTTGTTGCTCAGTATTATTTTAGATATTCGAGGTTTTTTGTGATTCCAAATGAATTTTTGGATTGTTTTTTCTATTTCCATGAAGAATGCCTTTGGAATTTTGATGGGGATTGCGTTAAATGTGTAGATTGCTTTTGGTAAGATTGCCATTTTCACAATATTGATTCTTCCAATCCAGGAACAAGGGATGTTTTTCCACTTCCTAGTGTCTTCTGCAATTTCTCGCTTGAGTGTTTTAAAGTTCTCATTGTATAGATTCTTTACTTCCTTAGTAAGGTTTATTCCAAGGTACTTTATTTTTTTTGATGCAATTGTGAATGGGAGTGATTCTCTGATCTCATCCTCTGTGTGTTTGTTGTTAGCATATATGAAGGCTACTGATTTCTGTGTATTTATTTTGTATCCTGCTACATGACTGTAGGTTTTTATCAGCTCTAACAGTTTGCTAGTAGAGTCTTTAGGGTCCTTTATATATATAATCATGTCATCTGCAAATAATGATAACTTGACCTCTTCCTTTCCAATTTGTATCCCTTTTATGCATGTCTCTTGCCTTATTGCTATGGCTAAGACTTCCAGAACTATATTAAATAAAAGTGGGGACAGTGGACACCCTTGTCTTGTTCCTGATTTTAGTGGAAAAGCATCCAGTTTTTCCCCATTTAGTAATATGTTGGCTGTAGGCTTATCATAAATAGCCTTTATTATATTGAGATATGTTCCTTCTATTCCCAGTCTCTGTAGGACTTTTATCATGAAGGGATGTTGGATTTTGTCGAATGCTTTCTCTGCGTCTAATGAGATGATCATGTGATTTTTGTCCTTCAACCCATTTATATAATGTATAACATTTATAGATTTGCGTATGTTGAACCATCCCTGCATCTCTGGGATAAAGCCTAGTTGGTCAGGGTGAATGATCTTTCTAATGTATTCTTGTATTCTGTTTGCCAATATTTTGTTGAGAATTTTTGCATCTATGTTCATGAGGGAGATTGGTCTGTAATTTTCCTTTTTTGTTCTATCTTTGCCTGGTTTTGGTATCAGAGTGATGCTGGCTTCATAGAAGGAGTTTGGTAGAATTCCTTCTTTTTCTATTTCATGGAAAAGCTTAAGAAGCAATGGTGTTAGCTCTTCCCTGAAGGTCTGGTAAAATTCAGCAGTGAATCCATCTGGGCCTGGGTCGTCTCACTCTTTACAAGGGTTAGGATATGAGGCCAGCCCTGCAGTGAGTTCATGGTCATTGACTTGGCAAACACTAGAAGGTCAAACAGGAAGCTTTATACCCTATGTGCTCCCTCTCCCTGTTAATCTATGGGGAAGAGACATTTTACAGGAATTAGGACTAGCATTGACTAACGAATACTCTCAGCAAGCTCTGGATATTATAAAAAGAATGGGATATAAGGAAGGAAGAGGCCTTGGCAAAAAAGAGCAAGGGAGATTAAGCCCGATCCCACAAGAAGGTAATGCAGGGAAGCAAGGTCTGGGTTTTCATTAGCTGCCATTGAGGGTTCCATGCCCATACCCTGGCTCACAGAGGAAGCCATATGGGTTCCTCAATGGCCTCTTTCCTCTGAAAAGTTAGAAGCTGCTACAAGGCTGGTTAAAGAACAAGTACGGTTTGGTCATTTGGAGCCCTCTACCTCTCCTTGGAATACACCTATTTTTGTTATAAAAAAGAAATCTGGAAAATGGAGACTTCTCCATGATTTGAGGGCCATCAATGCACAGATGCGGCTATTTGGCTCCGTACAACGAGGCCTGCCCTTGCTCTCCGCTTTGCCTAAACAATGGAAAATTATAATTATAGATATTAAGGATTGCTTCTTCTCCATTCCTTTATGCCCACAAGATAGACATAGATTTGCATTTACTCTACCTGCTGTTAATCATTTTGAGCCAGATAAAAGATATCAATGGAAAGTTTTGCCTCAAGGCATGGCCAATAGCCCCACCATGTGTCAGTTATATGTGCAATTGGACCTTGAACCAGTTAGAAAACAATTTCCCTCTCTGCTGTTAATCCATTATATGGATGATATTCTTATGTGCCATAAGGAATTAGTTGTTTTACAGACTGCATATCCTTTATTATTAAAAACCTTAAGACAATGGGGCCTGCATATTGCTTCCGAGAAGGTTCAAGTTTCAGAAGTAGGTTCCTTTTTAGGGACGGTTATTTACCCAGAAAAAATAGTTCCTCAAAAATTAGAGATTCGCAGAGATCATTTACGAACGTTAAATGATTTTCAGAAATTATTGGGTGATATAAATTGGTTTGAGACCGTTTCTAAAAATTCCCTCTGCTGAATTGAAGCCATTGTTTGACATCCTGGAAGGAGATGCTCATATTTCTTCACCTAGAGCCTTAACACCAGCTGCAAGCTGCGCCCTAAAAGTGGTAGAAGAAGCTTTACAAGATGCTCAGTTGAAACGCATAGATGAAACCAAAACCTTCAACTTGTGCGTTTTTAAAACTAAACATTTACCAACTGCCGTGCTGTGGCAAGATGGACCCTTATTGTGGGTTCATCCCAACGCTTCTCCTGCAAAGATTATTGATTGGTACCCAGATGCAATTGCTCTGCTTGCCCTTCGTGGATTAAAGGCAACCATTACTCATTTTGGAAAAGAACCCAAGTCTTTAATTGTGCCTTATACAGCCCATCAAGTTCAGATATTAACCGCTACTTCTGATACTTGGGCGGTGTTAATCACCTCCTTTGGTGGTTTAATAGACAATCATTACCCTAGACACCCTATTTTACAATTTGCCTTAACCCAAGAGGTTGTGTTCCCGCGCATTGTATCCCGGGAGCCACTTCAAGACGGGCTGGTGGTCTATACAGATGGGTCAAAAACAGGAGTAGGGGCCTATGTGGTTAATGATAAGATTATATCTAAACAATATCATGAAACCTCACCTCAAATTGTGGAATGTTTGGTAGTATTAGAAGTTTTGGAAAAATTCCCAGGTCCCCTGAATATTGTTTCGGATTCCTGTTATGTAGTAAATGCAACAAAAACTTTAGAGGCTGCTGGGTTGATTAAGGCATCTAGCAAGCTTGCAACAATTTTTCAAAAGATTCAGTTTGCCTTGATTAATAGGAGATCTCCTGTTTTCATTACGCATATCAGGGCTCATTCGGGCCTACCGGGGCCCATGTCCCATGGAAATGACTTGGCAGATCGGGCCACGAAGTTTATCACGCTTGCTCTTTCATCAAAATTGGAGTTAGCTAAGAGTTTTCATAAAAGGTTTCATGTCACAGCTGAGACATTGCGTCGTCGGTTTGACATCACTAGGAAAGAGGCTAGAGACATAGTAACTCAATGTCAAAATTGCTGTCAATTTTTACCTGTGCCTCATGTAGGAATTAATCCCAGAGGAATTCGCCCATTACAAATTTGGAAGATGGATGTTACTCACGTCCCATCTTTTGGCAAATTACAATATTTACACGTTTCCATTGATACTTGTTCTGGAGTTATGTTTGCTTCCCCATTAACCGGGGAGAAAGCAGCCCATGTTATTCAACACTGCCTCGAGGCGTGGAGTGCCTGGGGGAAGCCCAAAATTCTTAAAACTGACAATGGACCAGCTTATACTTCTCAAAAATTTGGACAGTTCTGTCACCAGATGGGAGTGACCCATTTGACAGGCCTCCCATATAATCCTCAAGGACAGGGTATTATAGAACGGGCTCATCGCACTCTAAAGTCTTACTTAATAAAACAAAAAGGGGGAGTCGAGGAGGTTCTGCCCTCAGTCCCACGAGTGACTATATCCATAGCACTCTTTACTCTTAATTTTTTAAATTTGGACAGTCAGGGCCATTCGGCGGCTGACTGTCATTGCTCAGAGCCTAACAGGCCACAGGAGATGGTTAAGTGGAAAGATGTTTTGACTGGTCAATGGAGAGGCCCGGATCCTATTTTAATAAGATCCAGGGGAGCTGTTTGTGTTTTTCCACAGGAAGAAGACAATCCATTCTGGCTACCAGAACGCCTAACACGTAGACTTGTGATACCTGATGCGAAATTGGTCTGCTGATTTTGAAGCCACCGTGAGAGAGTTGAGACTAGCCATCGTCCATGTGAATTCTACTAGAGTTGACCCCTCCCTAGCCTGACATCCTGGATTTCTTCAGCCTTCTCTTTCTTTAAGGAATGGGTGGGAGTGGCGCTGTTTGGTGCAGCCCTATATTGTGGCTTAGTGTTCCTGCTTTGGTTGTTCTGCAAGCTCAGAGCTCAACAGCAACGTGACAAGGTCGTTATTGCGCAAGCACTTGTGGCTATGGAACAGGGATCATCTCCTGAAATTTGGTTAAGAATTAATTAGACTGAGACCCTCAGTCGATGCACCTCAGGGGTTTAGCCCATTGCACTGAGTCGATGAGAGATCTAGTCTAATCAGCCCTTGCCTAAGTGGCTGCAGCACCAAAATATGAGATTGACAGCCCTTGCACCCCCAGGAACAATATTCCATTGCACGGGGATGGGTGTCAACTCCCCTTTTTACCTCTCCCTTGGCCTTTGCACTCAGAGGACTTGTCTCCATTGCACCTGATAAGGTGAGGGAGTGAGCTCTTGATCGCTTACTCCCCAAGGAAGGAATTTGCTTGATCGAGCATAGGGTTATTTGGTGCCACGCTGGTTGGGCTATGAGGCAGTTGTCATCTTATTAAAACAAAAAGGGGGAGATGTGGAGAGCCGAGAGAGTGTAATCGCCATTACAAGATGGCGCTGACATCCGGCCTCGGTCCTGGTGAAGAATAGCGCATGTGCAAGTGGTGAAAGCGCGCCAAGTCACTGCCCAGCCCGGGGCGTCATATGGGGTGATGAGCGCGCAGCCAATCAGCAGAGTACACGCCGCCTAGGGCTATATAAGTGGCGCCATTTCGGGGCTCTGGGTCTTCCTCTTTTCATCTGTTAACGGAATAAACGGTTAACGAAAAAAGAAACGCTTGCTGCAGAAGGATCCTGGTGTCCGTGTGCGTTCTTGCTGGCGAGACGACTACGCGGGCTACAAAAGGAGACAGAGAAAGAACTAGATGAAGGTGATGAGAGAGACCAGAGCTTAAGCTGGGTTTAATAGGATACCAATATGGCCTCCTGGCCTGTTAGGGTGAACAGGGTCTGCACCTCCCACGTGGGCAGAGGCCATACAGATCGCAACTATTGGCTTTTTAGACTGTTTAGTGGGCAAGGAATGTACCTGTGCTCCCGATGGAGAAAGCTGTTGGCAGTGAAAGAAGAGATCTCAGGAGTGAGACGATGGAGGGAGAGGGAAAGGAGGGAGGGGGAGAGAGAGTGTGTCCCAGGATGGTGCAACAGAACCATAAGGTTCCCCTTAGGGTGCAGTAGACCAGAGAACTATAGGCCAGAGTTTCTCGAAACCTGGGGTGGAGCCTCACGGCTGAGGGGTGTGGCCTGGTGTGCCAGCATGGCTTTCAGGAGGGGGGTGAAACCTGAGATAGACTAACCTTAGAGAATGGGACATTTATTGAAAAGGGAGGAGATGGAGAGAAGAACAGTGAGGCAGAGTGGGACAGTTACTGAGGCCAAATCGTGGTGGGTGTGAAAGCCTGTATCAGGCAGAGATGGTCCAAAGCCTTCAGAGGGTTGGATGGCAACTCAGTGGTCCAGTCAGGTGAAAAGGAGGTCTGGCCGCCCAAGAGGGCAGTCAGAGGCCTTCCTATCTGAGTCAGGCACCAGATGTAAGGTTCAGGAATGACCAAGGACCACGGAGAGCACTCTGAGGCAAAGATGTAAGTTTTATTCAGGAAAAACACGAGCTGCCAGGACCAACTCTCAAGAGCAGAGCAGTCAGTCTGGGGTTACAGATAGTGGGCTTTATAGATTTTTACAATTGGGGGAAGGTGAAAAAGGGGAAGAATTTTTCTTGTTAGGGCAGTTAATTTCTGTTCTTTTACATTAACCATATGGAGAAACCAGGAGTGACCTGGTGAAAGATAGGGGGACAGTAAATCTCTGATCTCAGGGTGAGATCAGAAGTGACCTGGTGAGAGATAAGGAGGGGCAGTAAATCCTGTTCTTGGGGCATCTTTCTTGAGGAATGTGGATGATCCATTTCTTATATCTTCCTGTAGCCATTCTGTTTTTCTTTTGGTGACTCCCTTTTTGGGAAGCCCATTTCGACCTAACAGACACCTTTTGGTTTCTGTTTTTTCTTTTCTCTTTTTTTTTTTGTTTTGGTTTTTTGAGTTGGGGGTCTCACTCTAGCCCAGGCTGACCTGGAATTCACTATGTAGTCTCAGGGTAGCCTTGAACTCATGGTGATCCTCCTACCTCTGCCCCCCAAGTGCTGGGATTACAGGTGTGTGCTGCCATGTCCGGCTTTTGGTTTCTTTATTAATCCAAATAGTCCAACAGGTCTGTCTTAAAGTTTTTGTTGGCATTTGATTTATTTCAAGTTTTTTTTTTTTTTTTTTTTTTTTGGTTTTTGTTTTGTTTTGTTTTGTTTTGGTTTTGGTTTTGGTTTTTGTCTTTAAAAGTCAGATTAACTAAAGCCTATGGTGAGTTGAAATTTTATGTAATCAAAGCCATATTTTGTTACATGATATCATAAATACAATTACTGAGTTTATATTCTAGGTCAGCTTCAATTTACATAGATAGAGAATTACTGAAAACAAAAAAAAAATTCTTTCTGAGGTGGTGGCTCATAATTTGCCAGGTATTTTAAACGATTGTAATGTCCTGTTCTTAAAAGGAGACAAGTGGCCTGAGTTCTAGGCCAGCCTGCCTCAAGACAAAAATTTAAAAATCCCTTAGGTACTTTTTTGTTTGTTCATTTGTTTTTGTTTTTTCGAGGTAGGGTCTCACTCTAGCTCAGACTGACCTGGAATTCACTATGGAGTTCTCAGGGTGGCCTCAAACTCATGGTGATCCTCTTACTTCTGCCTCCTGAGTGCTGGGATTAAAGATGTGTGCCACCACGCCCGGCTTGCTTTACATACTCTTAATAAAAGCATTTCCAAGTGTGTTTGAGGTGTTGGTAAAGATTATCCCCCAAATGGTTGTCATGTTTTGCCTATATTAATAAGCTTATAACTTAAAAGTATATTTCATGGAGTTTATTAGTAAGTGTTGCAGTCAGGTTCACATTACTTGTAGAAATCACCTAACCAAGAGCAGCCTGTGGGACACAAGAGGTTTATTTTGGCTTACAGGCTCTAAGGAAGCTCCATTATGGCAGGGAAAATGATGGCATGAGAAGAGGGTAGACATCACCCCCTGGCCAACATAAGATGGACAATAGCAACAAGAGAGTGTGTCAAATACTGGCAAGGGGACACTGGCTATAATACCCATAAGCCTGCCCCCAACAATACACTGCCTCCAAATCTCAAATCTCCATCAGCTAGGAACCTAGCATTCAGAACACCTAAGTTTATGGGGGACACCTGAATCAAACCACCACAGTAGGAGATATCTCAAATAAATGGGTTATATAAAATCTGTAAATATAAAACAAGTCTGGTTGTCAGGTAGAGATTTTTGGTGAAATATACACTAAGAAATGCTTTTTCTCTACAAATTTCCAATAATAAGATGGTTAAATCTTTGAAGCTAGACTACTTGCTTCTTTGTCAGTAGGTAATAAGATAAATCAATTTGGTGTAGTTTTCTCAATAATCTTATAAGAAAAATGGTTAGTTATGGGATGAGATGAGATGATTATAGGAGCTGAAAAGGAATTTTTCAATGTTGGACATAGAATGCTTGTTAAAAATGCTTTTTGAGTAGAATTTAGATCAGAATGTTAAAGCATGTGGATGAAGATGTACGTATGTAGAAAGGATGTAAGAGATCTAAAAAGACCAAATTTTGCCTAAAATTAATTTCCTTTTATAAGGATCAGAAAGCTAACTTTCATGCTAAACATAAACACCATGCCTAAAATTAAAGATTTATCAACTGTTTACAGACTTTTAAGGATTCACTAAAAGTTTTATATAGGGACATAGACTTAATGTAAATTCAGCCTACATTAGACACAGGTGATATCCTATGCTAGATGGGTCACAAAGTCATAAGCACAGATGTAATTCATATTCTTTGGAGGTCTAACCAGGTTAGCCATAGACAAGACCCTATCACCTTATGTATTACAAATGGGAAAAATAAATTTCCTAGGTAAAAACAAACAACTTCAGAGTAAGTCAAGGAATGTCAAGATGCTTAGCTCTCTGCTTTGTCATTTCCTTTTGTTCTTGCTTACTGTTATGTGCTATTTAAAATCATAGCAAGCTGGACTTTAGAAAAAGGGATGGCACCCCCTTTATCTCAGGCTCCATGCAAGTATAAGCCATGTGTCCCCCAGACCCTGTTCAGAGACAAAATGGCCAATTGTCTCCGACAAGGAAAAGGGAATGACAGACAACATATAACTTTCTTTTCTTTTTATCGTTCCTCTCTTATAAACACCTAAAGTCATATCAGTTAGATGAAATTTCTCAGTAGACCAAATGGGTAAAAAAGTAAACTGAGTCAAGATACTTGACCAAGTTACAAACTCCTTTCATAAGACAAACATCAGACTTACCTAAAATGTATATCAGGGTATAAACAGATGATTTTAAAAGGCATCAAGTAAATGATGGCTTAATGATTAAAGTGTTTGCCTGGGACACCTAACGACCTAGGTTTGATTCCCCAGCACCCCCATTCTTATTGATAAACCTAAAACTAATTTAAAGCAGGTTATTTCTCTCTCTCTCTCTCTCTCTCTCTCTTTCTCTCTCTCTCTCTCTCTCTCTCTCCAAAAAGAAAATCCCTCCATCTTATAGGTCTCTGATGCTGCAGCCATCTTCTAACCTGTATCCACCTCTGCCCATACCACAGAACCCCCCTTCTCAGCCCTCCCCATACTCGCAGTGGTTTTCAATATCAATCCCCCTCTCAGTCTACCCATTCTGACTCTCCTAAAATACTTTGGGCCTCTGCCCTTACCCTGCTGCTCTGGCAGTCTCTCCCAATGGCAAATCTGTTGCCCAGTATGCCCCCCCCCCCAGCATGTTTATGGTTTATACCCCTTTTTTGACTAGTGACCTGTATAATTGGAAAAATCAGAATCCCTCTTTGTCAGAAAAAAACTCAGAATCTGATATCCCTTCTCTAGATATCACCCTTCATGGGAGGACTGTTAGCAACTCTTGCAGACACTCTTTACCACAGAGGAACATGAAAGAATCAGAATGGAAACCAAAAAACTAGTGTTGGTAACCAACAGCTGCTCCATGAAGAGCCCTCATATTATTGATAAAGTTCCCCCCTCCCCCCCACACACATACATGGTCATACCAGGATCCCAACACTGCTGAAGGTAGGGTGTCACTTTAACCTCTTTCACCAGACTGATGTGTGGTATCCGGTCAGCTATTCAGCACCCCACAAATTTGTCTAAGGTGAGTTAGGTGACCCAAGAGCCCACAGAATCCCCTGCAGCTTTCCTAGAAAGGCTGCAGGGAGCATATAGGACATATTCCTCCACAGATCCTGAGGCCCCTGAGAATAGGCGAGCTATTAACACTGCCTTTGTAACTCAGTCTGCACCAGATATTAGAAAGAAGATTCAGAAAATAAAAGGTTTTGAGGGTAAACTTCTTTCAGAGTTAGTAGAAATTGCTGCCAGGGAATATAATAATAGAGACGCTCTGTAAGATAGACAGGCTACAAAAATGGCTAAGGTTATGGGGCTACCTTCCAGAAGGCACAAAGCCCCACGAGACAGCCCTTATACTTTTGCTCAATATGTTTCCACCTGAAAGACAAATACATACTGTGCTGGACCTAAAAGATGCTTTCTTTAGTATCCCACTGGCAAAGGGAAGTCAAACTATTTTTGCCTTTGAATGGACAGGCCCAGAACAAGACACCAGTGGGCAACTAACCTGTACTAGGCTTCCATGGGGATTTAAAAATTCCCCCACCCTCTTTGATGAGGCTCTTCATAAAGATTTGCAGGCCTTTCCCAAGGAAATACGTGAGGCAACTTTCCGACATACTTGCACAACCTCCTCCTAGCTGCAGAAATGGAGGAATGCCTGTCTGCCACAGAGCATTTCCTGGACAAATTACAACATCTAGGCCATCGTGTTTCAACCAGGGAGGCTCAACTGTATGTGCATACAGCAACCTACTTGGGATTTGAGCTCCAAGAAGGTAAGAAAATGCTGTAGACCTCTAAGATTCAGGCCATCACTCAAATCCCCAAACCTCAGACTAAGAAACAGATCCGAGATTGGATGCCAAGATTTGCTGAATTAGCAAAGCCTCTATATGAGGGCATGAGAGGACTCACACAGAAAAATATTTTAGTTGGACTGAAAATGAGGAACAAACATTCCAAGAACTAAAGTCAGCCATGATATCAGCCCCTGCCATGATGCTCCCAGACCTAAGCAAATCCTTCCACTTGTAAGACTGGGTCCATGCTAGACTCAATAGCTTCCAGTTGCCTCCCCGCCCCCATCTCCAAGCTATTATAGCTGCTGCTATTCTGACAAAGGACACTGACAAATTAACCTTAGGACAAATTTTATCAATTACAACCCCACACGTGATAGAGACTCTTCTATAAAGCTCCCCCCGCCCCTGACCAAAGGCTCTCCAACTCTCACATAACCCACTACCAGGCCCTGCTCTTAGGATACCAATTTTTTTGCCAAGGATACAATTTTGCCAGACCAAGACTTTGAACCCAGCCTCCCTGCTGCCAGAAACTGAGAAGCTTCAGCTCCTTTGCATGACTGCCTAGAGATCACCTCCACCTTCTAAGGATTCCACCCAGACCTGACTGATGTGGCCTGGCTGGACCCTGATCTGGTGATTTATTCTGATGACAGAAGCTTTGTCCTGGGTGAAATCAGGTATGGAGGGGAGGCTATGGTGGCCACGGAAGAAACCCTGTGATCTGAGGCCCTACCCAAGGGAACATAAGCTCATAATGCTAAACTAATAGCCCTGATCAAGACTCTGATATTGGAAAAAAAAGACAGTGAATATCTACACAGACAGCCATTATGCATGCCTTTGCCACAGCTCATGTCCATGGGGGCCATCTACTGAGAGTGAGGGCTATTAACAGCAGAAGGTAAAGACATTAAAAATAAAAATAAAGGCTGGAGAGATGACTTAATATTTAAGCACTTGCCTGTACAGCCTAAGGACCCCAGTTTGAAGCTCCATTCCCCAGGACCCACATTAGCCAGATACACAAGGGGCACGTGTGTCTAGAGTTCGTTTGCAGTGGCTGGATGCCCCTGGAGCACCCATTCTCTCTCTAACTGCCTCTCTCTCTCTCTCTCTCTCTCTCTCTCTCTCTCTCTCTGTCACTCTAAAATAAACAGATAAAAATAAACAAAAAAATTTAAATAAAAATAAAATTCTGGACTGATTGGCTGCCATTTGGGCACCTGCTAAAGTGACCATAATCCACTGTCTGGGTCATCAGAAGAGGGAGACCACAGAAGCAAGAGGAAATAGATTGGCAGACCTCACAGCAAAGAATGCTGCCTCTCAACATCCTTCAGATTGTCTAGTCATCCTCCAGGCAACTACTCTTCCTGAGCGACCAACATACACAGAGCAGGACCTGCAACTCACCTCTAACCTGACAAAGGAACAGACCCCACAAGGATGGTATCAACTAGAAAATGGATGGTTGTTGCTTCCCCAAACCCTAGGATGGAGACTGACTAAACAACTGCATGAAGGAAATCACTTGGGAAACAACAAGTTATCTGAACTAATAAGAAAAGAGTTTTTCTTCCCTGGTATGGACTCAATCATCAAAAACCTGCTGTCAGGCCTGTCAACAGACAAATGCCTCCTCTGGTAAGGTACCACCAATAGGGATGAGGGAAAGGGGAATGGAGCCAGGTAGATATTGGGAAGTGGATTTTACAGAGGTAAAACCAGGTCAGTATGGATATAAATATCTACTTGTTTATGTTGATGCTTTTTCAGGATGGGTGGAAGCTTTCTCAACTAAGTCTGAGACAGCCCAAATAGTGACTAAGAAATTGTTAAGGATATAATTCTCCACGATGGGTTGCACCTGAGGGTAGGATCCAATAATGGGCCTGCCTTTGTGTCAAAAATCACTAGGAACTGGGCATGGTGGCACATGCCTTTAATTCCAGCACTTGGGAGGCAGAGGTAGGAGGATTGCTGAGAGTTCGGGCTACCCTGAGACTACATAGTGAATTCCAGGTCACCCTGCCCTAGCGTGAGACCTTACCTTGAAAAACCCAAATAAATAAATAAATAAATAAATAAATAAATAAATAAATATCACTAGCGGAATTGACCCAGACATTGAGGATTAATTGGAAACTACATTGTGCCTATCATCCACAAAGTTCATGACAGGTTAAAAGAATGAATTGGGGGCTGAAGAGATGGCTTATTGGTTAAGGCACTTGCCTCCAAATCCAAACAACCCAGGTTCAATTCCCCCAGGACCCAGATAAGCTGGATGCACAAGGGGGTGCATGCATCTGGAGTTCATTTACACTGGCTGGAGGTTCTGGCATGCCCATTCTCTATCTCTGTCTCTCTTTCTCTGCCTATTTATCTCTCTCTCTCTCTCTCTCTTTCCTCTCTCTCAAATAAGTAAATAATAATAAAATATTTTTCAAAAAATGAATTGGACCCTAATGGACACTTTAACTAAATTAACCCTAGAGACGAATGGCGAAGAATGGGTGGGACTCTTTCCCTTCACCCTGTTAAGGGCCAGGTGTACCCCTTATGTAAAAGAAATTACATCATTTAAAATTATGTGTGGAGCCAGGTATGGTGGCACTCACCTCTAATCCCAGCACTTGGGAGGCAAAGGTAGGATCACCATGAGTTCCAGGCCACCCTGAGACTACATAATGAAATCAAGGTCAGCCTGAGCTACAGAGAGAATCTTACCTTGAAAAAACAACAACAACAAAAAATGTTTGGAAACCCTTCCCCCAGCCTGCCCCAATGGGTCTTGAACAGATAACTGACATTACTGATGAAAGGCTTCTACATTCTATGCAAGCCTTACAAAGAGTCCAGGAGATAATTGTTCCAACAGTCGAGGTTGCTTTTCAGACACATCCTGTTTGCCCCCCTCCCTATCAGCCCAGTGACAGAGTTTGGATCAAGAGACACCATACTGTAACATTGGACCCCTGCTGGAAGGGTCCCCCACCAGGTCATCCTAAGCACTCCAATGGCCATGAAAGTGCAGGGTACAA
Source organism: Dipus sagitta (assembly GCA_036346955.1). Lineage (NCBI taxonomy): Eukaryota > Metazoa > Chordata > Mammalia > Rodentia > Dipodidae > Dipus > Dipus sagitta. The sequence goes on from CM070770.1 coordinate 217,255,889, forward strand.
AATAGAAAAGGATTAGACTTACTTTTTATGAAACAAGGGGGCCTATGTATGACTTTAGGTAAAACTTGTTGCTTTTATGCCAATCAGCCAGAATTGTGGTGAAGAGCTTTCTTAGAGTCCTTCCTGCTGGGGGAGGGGGGCAGTAGATCTCTTGGGGTGTCCCATGCAGTCCTGTGGAGGTTGGATGTCCAGGGGCTGATATTCAGTGGCCATGAAGAATTCAGGGACTCACTGTGAAGTGAAGGCACATATTCTGTGATGCATCTGAGTATGCAAGGACCAAAAGAAAGGGTAAATATTATATTCAGGGGAATAAAATACATTTCAGAGACAGGACAGGTTTAACTTGAAGGTAGTAGAGTAGTGAATTCTTTTCTTTTTTTTTAAACTTAAAACAATAGTTATTCTAGCTGGTCACAGAGAGATGTCAAGTCACATACAGACAAATAATATTACTGGCCATTAAAAAGGCTAAAACAGACCAAAATATTATTGGCTCTGGATTTATACCATTTATTTCTCCACAATTGCTGCAGTTCAACACTGAAGTTCTAGTCACATGGTGTGGCTTCTGAGAGCTTCAGCTTTTGGTTCTTCAGTTGATTTTGTACCTTGTGTACATGACATGCTGTGGTTTCACATGGCGTTTATGAATAGGCAAGGTCGCAGCTCTTCAGGAGAGTAATAATTATTTGAGCCATTAGGAAAGAAACTCCTAGATAATATTAAATCTATTAGCCATCATGATCTGGTTGAATATCTATGTATGAATTTTCTTGTATATGACATGACATTTACAGGTGACATGAATATTATATCTAAGGTTGAAAGACAATATTATGGGTGGTAGGTAAGAAAACCGGAGTGCTGTCTGGAAGAAAGAAGGAATTCTTAACTTTGATGGGGAATTAATTGGAATTTTTTGAAATGTAAAGATTTGGCTTAGGTAAGTTAGGAAGTATAAGAGACTAGTATTGAAGCAATATTTGAAACATTTTCAATTTCATCATCAACAATTTCAAATTTAAATATGGTAGAGGTTAAGAAATTAACCAATTTTGAAGCTTAGTTGTCAGATTTAAAGGTTTTTATAAGGTCTTAATAAAAAAAGCTTAGTTTTTATTTACATAGTCCAGAGATCAAAAGGTCAGACTTAGCTTTAGAAGAACTAATGGAGGTATGTTAGGCTGTAAAAGTTTAAAGTTTGATTAATTTTACAGGCACAATAACTTTTACATAATTAGGTCCAGTTTTTTGTAATCTTTTTCCTTTGGAATAAGTTCATAGCAAACAAAAGTTTTACTTAATAGGAAAACATATAAGAATAGAACACTTAAGAAACCTATCATCTTTAATCCCAGCACTTGGGAGGCAGAGGTAGGATTGCCATGAATTTGAGGCCGTCCTGAGATTGCATAGTAATTTTCAGGTCAGCCTGGGCCAGAGCGGGATCCTATCTCAAAAAAACAAAACAAAAAAATAAAGGAACCTATCATTCTAAACAGGTATTTATGCAACAAAATACAGGATTTATCAGATGGAAGACATATAAGCTAAGCATCTGGATATGATATTGTTGTGCCAAGTCCCCTGACCAGGAGCCAAGACCCCCAGTCACCCAGGAGTCACCCAGAGAACCACCACAGAAGCTGACACACTCGAATGTAAAAGCAACAGGTTTCTTTATTGCAAGCCTAGGCTTGGGCTCCATCCCTACAGTCTGGCACAGGGTAGTGAGGGAAAGAGCCCCTTCTTTTGGGGGGAAGGGGTTCATATAGGAATTTGAACAAAGAAGTAGGGGATAGATATATGATTGGTTGATTTAAACAGTTCTGATTGGCTTGGGGTTTCAGTGGGCAAAGTTGGGGGCAGGAGCTAGGGGCACTCCAGGCAGATGAGGTAATCTCCATTGTGATGGGCTAAATAAACAGTGGTACTTTATGACTCCTTGAAGTGGAGATTCCTTAGTTTCTTATCTAAGCAGGAGGTCAGAGACCTCCCGCTCTCCACAGTGGAGTGTTTCTGCACTGTCCTTGAAATGGAGATTCCCCGGAAACTTTAGGGAGAAAGGCAGCAATTGAGCAAGCAAGCAAAGTTTACAGAAGCAGAGGTCAGCACATTAGCCAGCTAGTTCTCTATGTAAGTCAGGCCTGGGCCTTTTTACTTAAAATGGTTATATTTGGCCTTTCAATATAACTTAGATATCTTAATCAGAGATACTTTTACAATCCTTTTAATCTACCAGCACATATTATATATTTTGTGTCTTTGCTTAGGATCAGAATGATTTTTTGATGTTATCAGGGACAAAGGAAATAGGGTCTGTATGCTAATGACCTCCAAGTCTAATGTCAGTTGAGAGAGACCCCAAGTTTCTGGAAGATGCATGGCAGGTTCAAGTCTTTTAAGATGACGTGGGATGGTGAAAGTCTCTATTCCTGTAGACTTTTAGGCCTTGAAGAACCATCAAAGGGACCCAGATAGATAGAGTTAGTCTGCTACAAGGCCCTCTTAGGTGATCTGGTGAAACTGTGAAGATCCAGAAGATCACTTATATCAACCTTATAAGAAGAAACAAGATGATTTTCAGTACAGGTCAGAAGCTGTAAAATTATGGTCTTGAAACAGTACAAAAACTACAGTGTCGGTACAAAAGACTATGCAGTATGGAACATTACCAACACAAAAAAGTCTATTACAATACAGGACATAACTTAGGGTCAGGGGCTTTTACATTTTTTAATCCCAATTTTTATCTCAATATAAGGCATGGCACTATAAATAAATTTACCAATTTATTGAAGAAAGTTAAGTTTGAATTAGATAAACAATTAAGGTAAAAGAACTACAGAGAAACTTTTTATGTTAACCCATCTTATCTTAACTGAAAACACTTTAACTGAAGACACACTTTTAGGCAGAATTTACTTCAGAGAGAGGGAGAGAGATTTCATCAAAGCTTTATGCATGGAGTTCCCAAACACTGATTGTGCTGGAGTTTCACATCCTTAACAATCCTATGAATTTTTCTGTGCTTGTAGAGGAAAGAGATTTATGGTCTGTGAGGGTTAAGACATTCCTTCTTGTCAAATAAGACAGGTTGTTGCCTCTTGAGATAAGGTAGTTATATAGTGTCATTTCCTATTTGTTTAACTTTAGTTGTAAATTGTTACAGAATTTTTTGTTATCTATAAGCTATCATAAAGGAATCTTTCTTGCAGTAGTTTCAGGAAAGGGAAGTGCAATATCTGTTGTTTCACTGAAAGTCTTAGGTGCATCCACACATTTTCATAGATACATTGATTATACTCCATCCAGACTGATATAGGCTAGGAACATTAGAAATATAATAACATTTTCAATAATTTAATTCAACAGAAAGCATGTGTATCATAACTTAATATTGATAAATATAGGTTAACCATATCAATATGTTTCTGTTTTGTCAGTAAACCCAAATTAAGCATTTCTCTAAAGGGTGTCATAAACATTCAGAAGACAATGTTAGAGGCAGGATCAAACCCTGGAATATAAACATGTAGTAAGCATGAACAAGCATAAAGTCAGGAATATATCATAAACCAGGTTTTAATAATATAACATTATCTTAATGTATATCTATAAGCATCAGAATGCTTAATGACCATAAGCATTGGAACAATTAGTGACCATGAATTTAGTTGCACATAAAGACAGACTTTATAAAACATAGAACACATGACATGACATGGCTGGCCAGCATTAGACATGACAAAGAACGTGAAACATGAAAATATGTCTTTCTCTGAAGATTTTAGTTTTACTTTTTTTTGTGGGGGAAGACTCTAACATATGGGAGAGGCCTGCATGCCCATGGAGTTGATGAGCAGGTCCAACTGATTCTACCTGGAGCCATAAAGAGAAATGTGTGTGGCCACTGTTTATGAGTGGTAAAGTAAGGCCCACACAGGAGAGAACAGAGTCCCCATTTTACCACGTGGCTGTTGATCATAGGCAGATTTCTCTAGGAAAGCAAATCATATTAAAAAACTTCAAGGTAGAACAAGAGGCACAAGGTGTTGTGCCAAGTCCCCTGACCAGGAGCCAAGACCCCAGGTCACCCAGGAGTCACCCAGAGAACCACCACAGAAGCCGACACACTCGAATGTAAAAGCAACAGGTTTCTTTATTGCAAACCTAGGCCTGGGCTCCATCCCTACAGTCTGGCACAGCGGTAATGAGGGAGAGAGCCCCTTTCTTTTGGGGGAAGGGGTTCATATAGGAATTTGAACAAAGAAGTAGGGGATAGATATATGATTGGTTGATTTAAACAGTTCTGATTGGTTTGGGTTTTCGGTGGGCAATGTTGGGGGCAGGAGCTAGGGGCACTCCAGGCAGATGAGGTAATCTCCATTGTGATCAGCTAAGCAAACAGTCTATGCAGATAGTCAGAGGCCAGAGGCCCCCTACAGTGGGGTGTTTCTTGAAGGCCCTTGAAGTGGAGATTTCCCAGAAACTTTAGGGAGAAAAGCAGCAATTGAGCAAGCAAACAAAGTTTACAGAAGCAAAGCTCAGCACATTAGTGGGCTAGTTCTCTATCTAAGTCAGGCCTGGGCCTTTTTACTTAAAATGGTTATATTTAGTCTCTCAAAGGAAACTGGTGGAATCTGGAGAATGGGCTGGAGGCCATTTTTAAAGGCCAGTTTTATAGCTGTACTTTGAACAGAAACAGGTTAAGTAAACAACTGAAGTTTAGGATTAGACAGACAGACAGATAGAGAGATTGTCATTTGCAGTGGCACAGTAAAGGAGGGCTTGTGGTCATCTTCTTGGACTAAGGAAGACTGGGTCACTAATAGGAACTGTTTAATGGGATGGAAGGAAGATTATTCCTCTTGGTGGTTGTTCTGTCTCTCACCTTTAATATAGTAATTGGAAGTATAAGTTCAGGAAATCGCAAGTGCTTGACTGCACATACATGCGGAAAGTGTGAAAACAGTTAATCATTATAGGGGCCTGACAACTTTACTTGAGGTGAATAATTATGGAATTATTTGATGTAAAGGAGTAACAAAAAGTTTCTATGAATTCTGTGAAATTGTACCTTTCTTGAAGTTTGCTCTTGCATGACATGATCAGAAAATAAAAGACTGAGGCTAAGAGCTGTGGCAGCAGAGGAGCAGGGAAAAACAGAGAAAAAGAAAAAAAATAGAAAAAGAAAAACAAAGAAACAGAGAAGCAGAGAAAGAAAGATGGAAAAACTCAGCTGTCTTCAGCATTAGCCTGTCAGCTTGCACCAGAACTTGACTTCAAGTCATTATTGCGCCGCTCCCTTTCACGCCTCTCTTTGGGGACCCTCCTTCAAGCCAGGGTTGGACCCCAGCATGGGGCTATAATTGATAAAGTCTGGACAAAGGTAAATTTGTGATCATTCACTGTCAGAATAGCAGCAGTTGCAATATCCTGGAGACAAGGGGGGCAACCAGCAGCTACTAAGTCTAGCTTCTTATACAAGTAGGCCACTAGGCAATGCTAAAGCTCCAGTCTTTGAGTTAGGATGCCCCTGGCTTTCCCCTTCTTTTCATACAAGTGGAACAGTTTGGTTAAGTCTGGAAGCACCAGGACAGGGGCTGTTGCCAAAGCTGACTTTAGTTCTTAGAATGCTTATTTCTCATTTGCAGTCCAATTAATTTTTTTTTTTTTTTGTCCTCTCATGGCCTCATATAGAGGCTTGGCTAATTCAGCAAACCTTGGGATCCAAATTCTGCAATACCCTATAGCTCTGAGGAATTCTCAGATCTCTCTCTTAGGGGGGATTTGAGTGATAGCCTGACTCCTAGAGACTAACAACATACTCTTACCTCCTTGGAGTTCATATCCCAAGTAGGTTGCCTTACATGCATACAGTTGAGCCTTTCTGGCTGAAACAGAATGATTTTGACCCATATCTTCAAAGATGAGGACAAGACAAATGAACACAACACCAAACACAAACATGCTAGCAATAACGGTTCTCGTGGCACTGCCAAACCAAAACTGAACCAGAAACACACCTCCATCCAAAATCTCCAAATGGAGCCAGAGAGGGTCAAGGGTGGCCCCTTGATCCCTTGTATAGGGGAATTAATGCTGTGTCCAGCTTTCCTCTTGGACCCAGAAAAGTGCGCAAAACCAGAAAACCATAAAAACCAAAAACAAAAAGGGGGGGGGGAAGAGTGGAAAAAGCACCTCTGGAGGTTTCTAACCCAATAAAGGAGGGGGCTGGTAGTCCTAGGCAAAAGTTTCCTGTCAATGTCTTGCTACTAACTCCAAAACCAGGAATATGAAAATGGATGGAGATATGGTTCTCATGCCAAAATTAAGGATCTTTCCCCAGTTCAGTCTCCCTAGAGTTGGGGAGGGAGGTCTTGAAATGTGGATCACAGATGAGCCTCCAATATGTTATGGGTCCAATGTCGCACAAGTCAGACCATCTACTCATGGAATGTGAGGCAAAGTTTTATTGGGTAAAAAAGAGAGAAAAGAAAAAGAAGAAACTGGTACACCAGTTCTGCATCCCAGAGGGCAGAATCTCAGTGGTCAGCCCTGAACTGTTCAGAGTGTCAGCTTTTATTGGAAATAACCGCATGATGTTTATTGAAAAAAAAATAAAAACAAAAACAAAAAACAGGATGGGAGTCAAACCATAAATCACAATTTACATGTGACAGTTACAGCCACAAAAGTAATTTTAAGCATAGTGGGGAATTCGTGCATCTTAGCAGATGATAGAGAAGAAAGAAAAAAGAAAAGAAGTTGTAAACAGGTCTGTTGGTCAGTTACAGAAAGTGCCTGGGAGTGTGAGGTAGGCCTGTGACAAGGAGTTTCCCAGGAGTCTCCTGCTTATCTGTCCTTAAGGAGTTTGCTCAACAATGCAGGCTGGGGTAATGCTATTCACACCAACAGAGCCTCCTGTTTACTTGCCATTAGCAGAGCTTCCTGTTTATCTACCATCCCCATCTGCTTAAACAAGTGTTTCATTACATTCTTTTATGAGCTCCTACAAGGAAGTGACTTCTGTTTTTCCCTAAGCTAGGTATAAAGAAATATAGAGAAATATAACATTTTGCTCACTTTACACATTAAAATTTTAATTAAAGCAGACTGCCCATTATGATTTTTTCATAATTAAAACATTGTCTAGGACTTTAGCATTTTAAAAAGGTAAAATAAAAATGAACCCCAATTTAGGATTAAATGTTTCCCCATTGTGGGAAATGTAAATCCATTTTTAGTTAGATTTCCCCATTTTTTATTTCAAATACTTGCAAGTTAAATTAACAAAATGTTCATGCCAGCTAGAGTACTAAAGATAAAGAGTAGTGTTTTTCCCCCTAACATTTCCTCTTCCTTGGAAGGAGTGGTAACAGAGGAAAAAAATGCTAATACTAGCAGAGACAAACTGTCAGGTTTGTGAACTACCAATGACCATGCAGGACCACTCAGGCAGGGAAAAAGCTGTCTACTGGAGTCTGAATTTCCAGGCCGTGTGACAGGAGGAGAGAGACAGAACACCTGGCATGAGTATGGATAGCTTGGGTTTTTATAGAGTTTTTTCTTTTGGGAGGGTGACACAAAAAACAAAGGATGGGAAATGGAGAGAATAGTAGGAGCCAAAAGAGAAGCTAGACAGTCAGAGGGAGAGAGATCAAAGGGCAGAGGAAGAAAAGATGTTACCAGCAGAGGGGCCAGGCTGTCTCTGAGATAAGATCAGCAGAAAGCTATATGACTGAGGTCATTGTCAGGGAAGTGGCAGTTAGGCAATATAAATACCTAAAGTTGCATCAATCAGGCTGCTGTAGTTCTCTTCCTTCATTTCAACTCCATCTTGGGACTCTTGTCTTACCTAACACAAACCAAACACAATAGTCAGAAATCAAGATGCTCTCAAGTATCTGCATGCAAACAACAAACTCAATGGTCAAAACCAAAATGCTTTCAAAGCAAACAAAATGGATACCTTGCCGGGCGTGGTGGCGCATGCCTTTAATCCCAGCACTGGGAGGCAGAGGTAGGAGAATCGCCGTGAGTTCGAGGCCACCCTGAGACTCCATAGTGAATTCCAGGTCAGCCTGGGCTAGAGACCCCACCTCAAAAAACCAAAAAAAAAAAAAAAAAAAAAAAAAAGAATACCTTAAAACTGTTGTACCAAGACCCCTGACCAGGAGCCAAGACCCCTAGTCACCCAGGAGTCACACAGAGAACCGCCACAGAAGCCGAGACACTCAAATGTAAAAGCAACAGGTTTCTTTATTACAAGCCTAGGCCTGGGCTCCATCCACACAGTATGGCACAGCGGTAGTGAGGGAGAGAGCCCCTTTCTTTTGGGGGAAGGGGTTCATATAGGAATTCAAACAAAGAAGTAGGGGATAGATACATGATTCATTGATTTAAGCAGTTCTGATTGGCTTGGGGTTTTGGCAGGCAAAGTTGGGGACAGGAGCTAGAGTGGGGGGCAGGAGCTAGGGGAACTCCAGGCAGATGAGGTAATCTCCATTGTGATTGGCTAAGCAAGCAGTGGTACATTAGGACTTTTGAAATAATAGGTTTCTTATCTAAGCAGGTGGTTGGAGGCCAGAGTCCCCCCCTCCCCCCCCCCCCCCCCCCCCCGCAGTGGAGTGTTTCTGCAATGTCCTTGAAGTGGAGATTCCTCAGAAACTTTAGGGGGAAAGGCAGCAATTGAGCAAGCAAGCAAAGTTTACAGAAGCAAAGGTCAGCATATTAGCTGGCTAGTTCTCTGTCTAAGTCAGGCCTGGGCCTTTTTACTGAAAATGGTTATATTTGGTCTCTCAAACATTTTGAGAGCAAATAACAAACATTTTGAAAGCAAATTTTAAAAGTATCCAATAATAATGACCAAAAAAAGGATCCTAAAACAGCTCAGAATAAACAAGGGGACCATTAACAAAATTAAAGGAGGTCTGAGCCCCCTAATAAATTCACCAACCTGCACTTAAGGAGACAATATTGATGGTTGGGCACTGAAGGGTTAATAGCCTTCCCTGAAAACTAGAGGGAACTAAAGAGTTAATAATTAACCTTAAGCTTACAAGGCCATAAAGAATGGAGACATTGACTGCAGCTGATTCAGTCTGTTTGCCTCAGGATCCTCCTTATGAGTTTGAATGCCAGCCTGACTCAGTGCTTCAGCCTTCATCCTGTGCCCCTCACTGTTCCTCTCAATAAACATACAGATAAAGACTGTTAAGTTAGTCCCAATTTCATTTTAAAAGTCATATAATTAAAATTTTAAACAAAAAGTTATACAAATCTCAATCAAGATTTAATTTGACAAGTCCTTGCCTTAATTCAAATTATACAAAGTTCTTGTTTTGCTTACATTGGCTTTCAGGACTCAAGCCTCTGCCTTAACACAATTGCTCCCACTTGGGGAATTGAAGAAAGGAATGTTCCATTTAGACCTGAAATCCAGAAACTGAGATAATGACTTATCTCTGCTTTCTGCTTCCATGAATAATTAACATACTTAAGTAAATAATATATTTGTTGCCTACAGAGTTTTACAGATTAACCATAAAAAATTGTTTTAGGACTGAGGAAGATGGTTTAACAGTTAGGGCACTTGCCTGTAAGCCCTAACAACTTGAGTTTGATTTCCCAGTGTCCACATAAAGCCAGATGCACAAAGTGATGCATACATCTGTTGGGAACCATAAAGCAAAAGCCTCTCCATTTTGCCTGGGCCTGTTCTTAAGTTGACTCATTCACCAGAAAGCTGGTCCATCCAGCTTGCAGTTAGGAATGTTGGTCTGCAGACTGTTCACAAAATCTTATCTTTTGCAAAAGGCCAGTTTATGATCAGGATGTCAAGCGTTAAGGCAAGATTAGAAAAACACCTGGATACATCTCCTCTAGGTTCCCTAAGATTAGATAAACACCCGGTTACATCTCCTCTTAGTTTCCTAACAATTCCAGCCCTAAATCATGTCAGGCAGCTTACTCCCCCCTTTTCTTCCCCTGTATAACCACTGTGTAAAAAATAAAATTAGAGACCTTGACCAAACGCTCGGCTTGGTCTCCTTCCTGGTGTCTGTTTGCTTATTCTCATTCAGGTTGACTTCTCCTCAGGCCTCTGTTGAACCCCCGCAGGCCGGGGCATACATCTAGAGTTTGTTTACAGCTTCTGTTTTTCTCTCCTCTCTGCTAGCAAATAAATTTTTTGAAAAGGTTTTAAAACAGAGATGCCAAAAATGTTATTTTGCTTTGGCTGCCTTTGATAACAGTTTTCTTTTCACATGGTAAAACTAGAAAGGAAAAAAAAACCACTCCCTCCTATCCAGAGAACTGGCCTTAGAGGTATAAAGGAAATAATAAATATATTTCTAGATTTAAAATGTTAAATAAAATGCCTAGATCAAAAGTTATAAGTTCCTTAGAATATGTTTAAAGAAATAAAGTTTAGTAAATTTTATAATCCAAAATTCAAATTTTGTTGAAATGATTTTGTTTTTAGTAATGTTTACAAAATGCCTAATTATGTTTCTGACAACAGATTTATTAGTTATTACCATACTTTTACTAATGCACACTAAATTGATGTACAAACTAAAGTTTTAAATTTATATGTTTTCCATTAGAGTAAGCCTTTATTTTCTTTGCTAAATAACATCTACTTGTATACTTACAACATCGTTTTTTAAATATTCTGTTTTTTAAGAGTGTTTATAAAAGTAGTTTACAAACTGGGCCTTTAATCACAGCACTCAGGAGGCAGAGGTAGGAGGATCGCCATGAGTTCAAGGCCACACTGAGACTACATAGTGAATTCCACATCGGCCTGGGCCAGAGTGAGACCCTACCTCAAAAAAACAACAAAAAACGTAGCTTACCAAGACTTGATGTTTCATCCTTTTTCTAATGAAGGCTCTATATTTAAATTATATATAAATTCTAAGTTTATATGCGTTTCCACTTAAAAAACTTCATTTATGAGATTAAAAACTTATTTTAATAAATAAAAATTTGAATTTGTTTATAAAATTTAAGTATTATTAACTTTTATTATGCCTTTAAAAAAATTAAATCCTCAAGAGGTTAAAAAAAAGAGATGTTGATAACTTGTCAAAACTTACCAAAATATTTGGCTTCCTAAAGGTAAGTACTAAGCGCCCTATAACCATTAAGTGTATGTGTGTGTGTGTGTGTGTGTGTGTGTGTGTGTGTGTGTGTTTTCTACATATATGTCATCTCTAATAAAAAAGTTTTAAAGCAATTTTAAGTTAACTAAAAATTCAGAATTACAGTTTTTCCACAATGAACTGCTAGGAGATGAAGATGACATCAAAGACTTCTACTTACAGAATAAGGACTCTATCAAGTACTTCTAACTAACTCCTATGCTACAGAATTTCAAGGGATGGACTCTCAGATTCATATTTTCTTTTTTTTAATTTTTTGTTTTTTATTTATTTATTTGAGAGCGACAGACAGAGAGAGAAAGAGGCCAATAGGTAGATAGAGAATGGGCACACCAGGGCCTCTAGCCACTGCAAAGGACCTCCAGACGCATGCGCCCCCTGTGCATCTGGCTAACGTGGGTCCTGGGGAATTGAGCCTCAAACCGGTGCCCTTAGGCTTGACAGGCAAAGGCTTAACCGCTAAGCCATCTCTCCAGCCCTCAGATTCATATTTTCCTCTTCAACATTTAAACATTCACGTGGACTTCAGAAATGATGGATGACACTGATCTTCAATTGCATCGATAATTAAGTACTCCAAGTAACTAAACATCTCTCTTATTTTTATATTTTGTAAATCCCTTTATATTTAAATATTTTTAAAATTGTCTAAGATATTTGAATTTTTCTTTGGTATTTTAAATTTTTATGTATTTATTTATTTGAGAGAGCAAGAGAGAAAGAGGCAGAGAGAGAGAGAGAGAGAGAGAGAATGGGCATGCCAGGGCCTCCAGCCATTGCAAATGAGCTCCAGATGCATGTGCCACCTTGTGTATCTGGCTTACATGGGTCCTGGGGAATCGAACTGAGGTCCTTTGGCTTTGCAGGCAAATGCCTTAACCGTTATGCCATCTCTCTGGCCCTCGTCAGCATATTTTAAATGATTAAGATAAAGCTAATGTTGGTTTTAGCACAGGTACAAATGGGAATGATATCATGTTCTTTCATTAATTGCTTTTGTTGTGACTGTTTGCTTATCCAGGCTGCTACCTTACTTGAACCAAGATTTTATATTTAAAGGGATTCAAGTGTCTCTCATTCGGTATAATTTGGATACAAAACAAGCTCCTACCTTTAAATTAACAAAGCTTTATTTTAACCATATTAAAAAAAAAAACATTCTGGGGTACCACTGTTTTTAAATCCAACTTCTTAGAACAAAATTAAGTATACCTAGATCATGATGCACAGTAGATTTAACATGATCCAAGTGTTTCCTCTTTAGTGACTTTAACAACTCCTTTCTCCTAAAAATGGTTTTCCTGCCTGCTACTCAGCCACATCCATACTAGATCCTAGGAATGAGCCTTCCCAGCTATGTGGGACATAATTGTTAGGTCAAGGGATTCCCAAAACGGAGTCACCAAAGACAGCAGGATGGCTACAGACAGGAGGAAGTGGGTCATCCATATTCCTCAAGAAACCACCCAGCCATTATCTCTTCCTTGCCTAACAATGCCACAGGTCTAGGTTTCCTGCCCCCTTATCTCCCACTTGGTCACTGTTCTGGTCTCACACCTTAGCTATGTGAAATGGCTAATGTAAAGAACAGAGGAGTTTTTCTTCCCTTCCTCACCTTCCCCCAGCTGAAGAATTCTATATAGCCCACTATCTGTAATCTCAAAAGTGGGCCTTGTTCTGCTCTTGAGAGTCAGTCCAGGCAGCTCATGTTTTTCCCCCAAAGAAAAGCTTCCATCTTTGCCTCAGAGTGGTCTCCGCGACCTTGGTCAATCCCAAACCTTACAATAATAAATATTATATTTGGCTTCTATATGCACAGAATGTGATCCTTGGCCAACATGGGGGAACTGTGAACTAAAGTTCCCAGAAAACAGTTGTATCTGCTGTGCCTACTTCCAGCAAGGCTGAATGGACCGATAAAGTTCCTGTGATCACAGAGAGATGGAATATTGCAAGTCAGAGCCAAATTACCTTGGGCTACCTTTAGCCCCTTAATAGCCATATATAGCCAACCTCTGTGTCTGAACTAACATCCTGGTGACTATCAGTTGATCAGGTGTAATTCCTTTTGGAATGGAAGAACAGACCCCAGCTTCCACCAACCCAAGGGTTAAGAATGTCACCAGATAACAGATAACATCTGAGGCCTATGGTGGAGATTCCCTCCTTTGCTGTAACCTGCCTACCTGATGGTCAGCCAATGTATTTGAAAAGTGCCTTGATTTATGACTTTCTTTTGTTCTATAACTATAAAACCTTCATGAAATTGTTAACATGTTAAAACATAAAATTTGGTGTAACCTAAAATCTGTGTCCACAGGCCATGGTCACTCATATCTGGCTCCAAAACAAACCATCTCTTATCCCCTTTAAGGTAAAAACTGTATCTTTTGCATCAACAATGCTTTTGTTCTCTTTCCTTTTTTTTTGTTTTTTCAAGGTAGGGTCTCACTGTAGCCCAGGCTGACCTGGACTTCACTATATAGTCACAGGGTAGCCTTGAACTCATGGTGATCTTCCTACATCTGCCTTCCCAGTGCTGGGGTTAAAGGCATGCACCACCACTCCCAGCCCTAATATATCCATTTAGTGAGGCAACAAGTTTCTCCCCTCACATTTAGGACCTCCCAAGCCATAGGCTTGTCATTAGGTTTTCAGTACCAGGCAGGAGTCCTCTTCCCTGGAGTGGTCCCCAGGTCTAATCACAGAAAGGTTGGTTTCTCCCTTAACTGGCATGACACCATTGCACCTCTTGGAACATTGGGCCTAGCTGGCTAGCCATGAAGCTTGCAGGGTGCACTGCTGGTTAACACAGTTGATGACTTTTCTCTGCCAACAAGCTGTGTAGGTCTTTCTAGCATCCTAACAGGGAGAAGACTTCCATCTCAGCTCCAGCTTGATTTTGTTTTTAGTGACCTGCAACCTCAATATGTGAAGTCTTCAGAAATAAGATCTTACCATCTGGTTCTGGTGGGCAACCTACAGCCTTGGTAATAACCTGTAAAGTTTTAGGGGGACTCCAGGGGAAGCTTTCTGGCCAACAGCACACCCGAAGGTATCCCACCAAAGAAATGAAATTTTTCTAAGAACAATGTATGGCTTCTGGACTCAACATTCTCCACCTCCACAAGATACTTCTGCCCAAACAGTCTGTTTTTGTTTTGTTTTGGTTTGGTTTGGTTTTGGTTTTTCAAGGTAGGGTCTTGCTCTAGCACAAGCTAGCCTCCAAACTCACAGCAATCCTCCTACCTAAGCCTCCCAAGTACTGGGATTAAGGATATGCACCAAGCCAAGCCTTATTTTTACTTTCTAACATTACTAGTTAGTAATGAAGTAGGGAAATGGAGGACGGAGGGGGGAAGAGAGAGATTGTGTGGGCCAGAGCCTCTTACTGCTTCAAATGAACTCAAGCTATATGTAGCACTTTGTGCATTTGGTTTTATGTGGGTACTGGAGAATTGAACCTGGCTGATAGGCTTTACAAGCTAAGCATCTTTAACTATTGTATCATCTCTCTAGCCCTAATTTTCCTTATTCATTTTTTTAAATTTTATTTTTGCTGTGTGTGTAAGTATGTATATCTTTGTGCCTTTGTTCCACCCATATGTCTAGCTGTGGCAGGGTTGCTTGCTTGGGGTGGCCAGAATGGAATGTTGGGTATCCAATTCCTTCGCTCTTCCAAGTGGTCTTTTTTTTGTTGTGTTGTTTGGTTTTGTTTTGTTTTTCCCTTCTTTTCTTTTCTTTTCTTTTCTTTTTTTTTTTTTTGTTTGTTTGTTTTATACCAGTTTACATTACTACTGACAGTGTAGAATGGGTCCTCACTGGCTTTTATTGTCATTTTTGTTTGTTTTTAGAGAAAATGGGTGTGCCAGGGCCTCCAGTCACTATAAATTAACTCCAGACATGTGCACCACCTTGTGCATTTGGCTTATGTGGATTCTGGGGAATTGAACCTGGTCCTTAGGCTT
Organism: Dipus sagitta; assembly: GCA_036346955.1. NCBI lineage: Eukaryota > Metazoa > Chordata > Mammalia > Rodentia > Dipodidae > Dipus > Dipus sagitta. The sequence goes on from CM070770.1 coordinate 217,271,034, forward strand.
CTCTCCAACCCCCCCCCCCTCATTTGTTTTCTTGATGATAGCCATTCTGGCAGGAGTGAGATGGAATCTCAAAGTAGGTTTAAGTTGCATTTCCCTGATGACTAAGGATGTAGAACTTTTTTTCAGATGTTGATAGGTCATCTGCCTTTCTTCTTTTGAGAACTCTATATTTGGTTTTGTAGCCCATTTTATTATTTATTTATTTTTACATAGACAGCTTCCATAGTTATAGACAATAAACCATGGTAATCCTCCCCCACTTTCCCCTTTGCAACTCTACTCTCCATCATACCCCTTCCCCCTCTCAATTAATCTCTCTTTTATTTTGATGTCATCATCTTTTCCTCCTGTTAGGGTGGTCTTGTGTAGGTAGTGTCAGGCACTATGAGACCATGGATATACAGGCCATTTTGTGTCTGGTAGAGTGCTCTTACATTCTTTTTTTAAAAATATATAATCTTTTTGTTTTGTTTTCTTTTAATATATTTTATTAATTTATTTATTTAACAGAGAGAGAAAGAGGGAGAGAGAGAGAGAGAATGGGCACACCAGGGCCTCCAGCCACTGCAAAGAAACTCCAGATGCATGTGCCTCCTTGTGCATCTGGCTTACATGGGTCATGGAGAATCAAACCAGGGTTCTTTGGCTTTGCAGGCAAACGCCTTAACAGCTAAGCCATCTCTCCAGCCCTGCTCTTACATTCTTTCCACCACCTCTTCTGCAATGGACCCTGATCCTTGGAAGGAATGATAGAGATGCTTCAATGCTGAGCACACTTCTGTCACTTTTTCTCAGCACTATGGTGCCTTCTGAGTCATCCCAAGGTCACCACCATCTGAAAAGAGAAGCTTCTCTAACCAAAAGTGAGAGTAGCATTAATATATATGAGTATGAACATTAAGAGAAGTGCTTACCACATAGCCCATTTTTAATTGGGTTGATTTCTTAATATTTAGGTTTTTTTGTATGACCTGGATATTAATCCTCTGTCAGATGTGTAGCTGGCAAACATTTTCTCCCATTCTGTAGGTTGTCTGTTTGCTCTATTCACAGTGTCCTTTGCTGTAAAAAAAGCTTTTTAATTTCATGAAGAGCCAGTGGTTGAATAGTGGTTTTAGTTCCTGAGCAACTGGGGTTATATATAGTCATTTCCTATGCCAATATGTTGAAGTATTTCCCCTATTGTTTCCTCTAACACACTTTCAGGTCTGATATTAATGTCCTTGATTCATTTGAACTTGACTCTTTTTAAAAAGTTTTTGAATTTACTTTTTTAGAGAGAGAGAGGGAATTGGCATGCCAGGGCCTCAGCCACTGAAATCAAACTTCAGATGCTTGTTCCACCTAGTGGTCATGTGCGACCTTGCACTTTCCCCACCTTTATGCATCTGGCTAACTTAAAATCTAAAGAGTTGAACATGGGTCCTTAGGCTTCTCAGGCAGGACACTTAACCACTAAGGCATCTCTCTAGCCCTGGACTTGATTCTTGTGCATGGAGATAACAGAAAATAGATAAGGATCTATTTTCATTCTTTTACATATAGATATCCAATTTTCCCAGCACCTTTTGTTAAAGAGGCTGTCTTATCTCCAGTAAATATTTTTGGCATTTTTACCAAAAAGTAGATGGTGGTAGCTGCCTGGGTTTACATCCGGGTCTTCTATTCTGTTTCACTGATCTACATGTCAGTTTTTGTGCCAATACTATGCTGGTTTTTGTTACAATGGCTTTGTAATATATCTTCAAAACACAGCTTGCAAACCTTGTCAGAAGGCAGGCAGAGAGCAGTCCCTTTCAAGAGTATCATTTGTTTACATCAAATTTAACACTATTATCAGTTGTCAGTCAGACAACAGAGTGATGGAATTAAATTAGAAAAACAACTAAAAGTATATTATAATGCAATTAAATACCTGACAACAGCGGTAGTGTGACTCGCGATTGACATTTTTATTAAAATCCCATAATGTCTCAGTTAGTACTGTGTCCTCCTAACATTGCACACAGTGCTCACTCCAGACCTCACCCTCTGTGCACCACATACACCTGCAGCCTGTAGACTATTACCTTTCATATAAACATTAGAGTTTAAAATATATATATATATATATATATATATATATATATATATATATATATATATATATTTGCAAGCAGAGAGAGATAATAGGCACAAAAAGGAGTCTAGTCACTGCAAATGAGTTTTAGATGCATGTGCCACTCTATTTAGCTTTAGATGGGTACTGGGGAATTGAACTCAGGTTGTTGAATTAACAAGTTTTAGGAAAGAGTTCTGTCAACCATCATGAAATGGTTCAAACTTGTGATCAAAAACTGGGGATTCTCCATTGATAGTGATTACAGAACCAGATTGCAAAGAAGGGAAAGTGCAGAGTCCACAAGGGAGAGGGGCTTTGTGCATGCAATAACAGTTCTGTCAGCCTGCTCCTTGGCAAAAACACAACCATGACACTGCTTCTATCCTCCCACCACACAAAAAAGATGCAAGCCCCTTCTCAGTAGGCATAATGTACTAATGCACCTAAACATATGTCTTTGCCTTAGATCTGAGATGTGAGGGCTTGCAAGCACACAAACTGAAGAACCATGGTGAGCACCTCACTGTTCTTCCTAGCTCTGAGTACTCATGTTCTATGTGAAGCAGCTGTCTGACACCATCCTTGCCACTCACAGTTCATGTGATGGTCCTTCACTGGACCAAGCAGCACTGGAGAATTGCCACCAATGAGCCTGAAGCACTGTAGCACTTTGCAATCTGCAGAATCAAAAAGACACTTAATTTGGATTACCAGCTATTTATTTATTTATTTATTCATTTTTATTTTATTATTATTATCATTATCATTATTGGTTTTTCAAGGTAGGGTCTCACTGTAGCCCAGGCTGATCAGGAATTCACTATGTAGTCACAGGGTGGCTCGAACTCATGATGATCCTCCTAACTCAGCCTCCCAAGTTCTGGGATAAAAGGCTTGTGCTACCACACTGGGCAATGTCACATTTTTATTAGGTCTCATTCTCCAAGTAAACTTTATGGTCCTGAAATCTATGATTTGAAACCCCTATTCTGAAGCTCAGAAGTAAATCTAAGCAAGTCCCAACCATACAATTCCCTATACTCCTTTCAGAAAGCTTTTGACAGTTGACCTCTACCATCCCCAAAGGGCTGATTAGCATGGTCAATGATCTCAAGCTCTGAGTGCAGCTGAATAACATGGGAGTAATTTAGGACCCCAAAATTTGAACAAAGAACCTCACAGAACAGACACTGGTAACAGGCATCACAATGCTGCCCTGCAGATGGTAAGATCTGAGGACCAGATGGTGTCTTTTGTTTCAACTTAAAGTATGCTTTCTTCTGATTTTTGGTTTACCATGTTCTTCTCTTTCCAAGTCCTTGAGGTGAAGTATTAAGTTGTTTACTTTTGGTGATGTCTACTTTTTTTTTTTTTTTTTTTTTTTTACTGGAGTGGGGTCAATGCTGTAACTCCTCAAAATAAGAATTCAATTTTAATCAAAGCAAACCAATTCTCAGAGTATATGGTGGGGAATACAAAGCCAAAACTTGGGGAAAGTCTTGTTTCATTGCTTCAGAGCCCAAGCTGCCTGGGACTATGCTGCTGAAAATGAATTTGAACTCCTGACCTGCCTACCTCCACTCTCAAGCAAGGGAAAAAAAATCATTTAAAAAGCTCTTAAACATGTAAAACTTGGGAACAAGGATCCACTAGTAGGCAACCTTGAGTGTTAGGGGAGCAATCTCTACCCTCATTAATCATAGTCCTCAATTACACAAAATTTCTGGGTGCTCCCTTCATTTTAGAGAAACTTGGGGTGCTAGGTGAAATTCTGGTATCCTGAACCTGAAAATATTAACAGCTAATCAGATGTGGTGGTTTGGTTCAGGTGTCCCCCATAAACTAAAGTGTTCTGAATGCTAGGTTCCCAACTGATGGAGATTTAGGAATTAACACCTCCTAGAGGCAGTGTATTGTTGGGGGCGGGATTATGGGTATTTATGGGTATTATAGCCAGTGTCCCTTTGCCATTGTTTGGCACACTGTCCTGTTGCTGTTGTCCACCTTATTTTGGCCAGAGGGTGTGGTCCACCCTCTGCTCATGCCCTTGTTTTTCTCTGCCGTGATGGAGCTTCCCCCCCTTCCCACTTGAGTCTGTAAGCCAAAATAAACCCTTTTTTTTCCAAAAGCTGCTCTTGGTTGGGTGATTTCTGCAAGCAAAGTGAACCTAACTGCAACAGCAAAGTTGGTACCCAGAGTGGGGTTGCTGCTAGATACCTGACCGTGTGGCTTTGACCTTTTGGAGCTGATTTTCCAGAGGAATATGGAAGAATTTGAAACCTTGGCCTAAGAGATGCCTTGCAGTGCTGTAAGTACAGCTTGATGAACTATTCTGGTCAGAGTTGAAAGACTTGGATGCAGTAGGAACTATGGAATGTGATGTTTGGCTTGTGAGGGTGAGAAAGAGCTTTGCCAGGACTGGGCTAGAAGCAGTTTGTGTGAGAACCTTGCTGTTATGCCTGTATCCTGAGAGCTTGTGCAGGGTTGCTTTATGTAGAAATGGACTGGTGTGAGCAGAGGGATATAGCATGGAATGGAAATCTTTGGGCTGAAACTTCTGCCAATTCAGCTGAAATTATATGAGAGATTACAACCTTTGAGATTTGGCCAGCTGACCTGCATTGGGGCAACAGGAAGAATGTAAACTCATTTGAAGGGGCATGAATGCTCAAGAAGTGTACTGTTCTTCAAAGTCTGCTTTATTCCCCCTGGATTAACAAATTGGCACCCCACCTGGTATTATGGAGTATAACAAAGGCAGAAAAGAGAGGCTCATTGAATTTGCAACAGTTTTGTGTTTTGGAGACAGCCATGGGCAGTGTGAAGCAGGTTTGCTGGATGCCTACATGGAAACCCGATGAAACTGTGAGGATGGACCATAGGTTTTAGTGGAGACCCAGTGGAGATGCCAGGACCAAAAGAAGGCTGCTAAGAAGAGATGCCATCCCCGGATGAAGTTTTCAGGACTGTGATAGCCTAGCTGGAGGAGTGGAATTGGAACTCCAGACACTTGTTGCTGGTTAGAATTATTGGACTGGGAGTCTTGTTACTGACTAGTGTTGTTGGACATTTAGCTACAGAGTTTGATGTTTGCCCTTTTAAAATCTGTTATTGGTTGAATATTTCTTTGCTATGCCCAGTGCCATCTTTTGCAGTGTGAATGTTTATTCTGTGCCATTATGGTTTTTTTTTTTTTTGGTGGGGATTTTTGTCTTTTGGGGGTTTTTTTGGTATTTTTTGGTATTATGGATCATTTAAAAGATATTGGACTATGGGGATGTTTGATCATTGGGATCAATAAAAACTATGGAGACTTTTAAAGTTGGTCTGAATGCATTGTATTTTACATCATGAATGGTTATCAGTTTATGGGTGCCACGAACAGAATGTGGTTGTTTAATTCATGTGTCCCCCATAAACTTAGGTGTTCTCAATGCTAGGTTCCCAAGTGATGGAGATTTGGGAATTAACACTTCCCAGAGGCAGAGTATTGTTGAGGGTGGGCTTATGGGTATTATATCCAGTTTCCCTTTGCCAGTGTTTGGCACACTCTCCTGTTGCTATTGTGTACACCTTATGTTTGCCAGGGTGTGATGTCCACCCCCTGCTTATGCCATCATTTTCCCCTGCCATGATGAAGCTCCCCCCTGAGTCTGTAAGCCAAAATAAACCCCTTTTTCCCACAAGCTTCTCTTGCTTGGGTGATTTCTGCCAGCAATGTAAACTTGACTGCAACATCAGGTTAAGTGGAATCCCTTAAACTAAGAGCATCTTTTTCAAGTATGGCCAGAGAAGCAACTTTTGGCCCTGCACCTACCCTGCCAGGGGTGGGAAGGATTGTCCCCTTATTGGGGCTTAAGGGGAGACCTGCATTAGGAAGAGAGCCTTCCAACCCAGAATCTTGGGCGCTCCCCCAACATACTGCAGGTAGGACCAGGGACCACACAGCGCTGTCAATTGCCAGGGTCCAGCCCTGGCTTGAAGGAGGGTCCCCAAAGAGAGGTGTGAAAGGGAGTGGCACATTAACAACTCGAAGTCAAGTTCTGCTGCAAGCTGACAGGCTAATGCTGAAGGCAGCTGAGTTTTTCCATCTCTTTCTCTCTGCTTCTCTGCTTTTTTCCTTTTTCTCTCTGCTTTTCCCTGCTGCCACAGCTCTTAACCTCAGTCTTTTATTTTCTGATCATGTCATGCAAGAACAAACTTAAGAAAGGTACAGTTCCACAGAATTCATAGAAACTTTTTGCTATTTCTTTACATCAAACAATCCCATAATTATTCATCTCAAATAAAGTTGTCAGGCCCCTATAATGATTAACTATTTTTACATTTTCCCCATGTATGTGCGGTCAAGCACTTGAGGTTTCATGAGCTCCTACTTTCAATTACTATATTAAAGGTGAGAGACAGAACAACCACAAAATGGGTGTTCCCACCATTGATCTAATAAACCCATTTATCCCCCAACCATTTCTTTTGAATTTCCCTTTCCATGTCCCTCCAATACTTAGACTTTGGTCCCCCCAATTGAATTCTTTCCTACCTCAGTTGTTTGTCCTGTGAGGATTCTTGGTAAAGAGTCACAGTTTGCTGCAATTGGCACCATTCAGAAAAATTAGTCGTAGAACAATTTTTACACTGTTCCAGGAGGTTCATTGTTTCCTCCTAAGTGTACTGTACTCCATGCCTGATTTTCTTTAAGTCCTTAAGGAAAGCAATTATTAGTGACCCATTTTCTTGTTTCTCCAATTCTATGCCAGAGCTTCTTTCAGAAACATTGACCAACACTTCACTAACATAAATTTTTGCTGGAAAAGTAAACTTAGGGATTGGTGCACCAAGTGAAAGACAGAAAAAGACAAACATTATACAGAAAACCATATATATCTGTAGCGCAGAGAGCCAAAGATGTTTCTATAGAGGGGCCACACTGGACTTCAAGGAAGAGACAGCTGGGCTGGAACTGTGCCATGCAGCTCTTCAGCGCTCGATTCCTCCTGATCCTGAAATGGCATGCTTGCTGTCTCCAGCACTCAATCACACCTTTTCAGGGACTTTGTTGGCTCCCATTTCACAGCCAGGTGGCAGCATACCTCCATGACACCTTTCCAGGACACCTTTCCACAGAGGGATGGATGGGGAGAGGGTGATCACCCAGGTGGAAATGGAGTGGTCACTTGCTCCTCACCTTCTGGCTCTATTTTTCTTGGGCCGCAGCACAGCCTGGATGTTGATCAGCATGCCTTCCTGCATGATGGTCACTTTGCCCAGCAGCTTGTTGGGGTCATAATCACTGCAGATGGCCAGCTTCAGGTATTGCTTGCAGGTCACATTGCCCACCAGCTCCAGGATCTCTACATCAGGTACTCCAGCACAGCCACCAGGTAGACCGTTACTCCAGCACCCATGTGCTCCACACAGCTGCAGTTGCCCTTGCCCAGCAGCTGGTGCATGCAGCCCACACACAACTTGGCCTTGGAGCATCCTCTGTCCTTAGAAATTGGAGCCAGCAACCCACCCATAGTGACCCAGAATGCAGTGCTCCATGCCAGAACTACCTCCACAAACTCTCCCATCTTATTTCTTTTTTTTAAAGATTTTATTTTAATTAACTCATTTATTTATTAGAGAGAGAGAATGGGCACACACCTGGGCCTCTAGCCACTGCAAACAAACTCCAGATGCATGTGCCACCATGTGTACCTGGCTAACATGGGACCTGGAGAATTGAACCTAGGTCCTAAGGCTTTGCAGGCACGTGCCTTAACCACTAAGTCATCTCTCCAGCCCTCTAATTTTTTAATAAAGGCACTTAGAGCTATTAATATCCCCCTTAAGGCTGACTTCATTGTGTCCCATATGTTTTGGTATATTACGTTTTCATTATCATTTGATTCTATGAATGTTTTGATTTTCTTCTTGATTTCTTTAATGACCCATTCATCAACAATGACCCATTATCATTTAGCGGTGTACTGTTTATGCTCTATGATTTTGTGTATGTGCTATAGTTTTTCTTCCTGGTGTTTGTAGTTTAATCCCGTTGTGATCAGATAGAGTACAAGGAATTTCAATTTTCCTGTATTTGTTAAGTTTTGCTTTGTGACCTAATAAATGGTCTATTCTAGAGAATTTTCCATGTGCTGCTGAAAACAATGTGTATTCTTCAGCATTTGGATGGACTGTTCTGTAGATATCTGCTTAGTCCATTTGTCTATGATGTAATTTAAACCAGATGTTTCTATGTTTTTGTTACTGGTTTTGTTTTTTGCCTGGATGACCTATCAGTTGATGAGAGTGGGTATAGAAATCATCTACTACAATTGTGCTTGGTGTTATCTGTGACCTTACGTCTTGTAGTGTTTGCTTAATGAAATTAGGAACACCACATCAAGCATTTCATCTAAATCATTCTCCCTGGAGGTAATTTCTGATGAATTATAAATTTGGGTTCAATTATGTTGTCTTGATATTTTTGTGTTTCTTGTATCATAATGTACAGATTTTTGCACTTTGGGTTAACTTAATGCTTGTTTTTTCTGATTATCCAGTGTTTTATTAGATGTGCAAATCTTCAAGGTAGGAGCCTAATGTTCCAGGAGTGGCTCTAACATTATTCTCAGAGTAACTGAAAAATGGCCCTATGTGATCGATTTGTCTGCTATGTAAATATTCTAGTGGAGGGAAATACAGATGAATTCTAAAATCCAACTGAGTAATAAGCAATCAAAACCAACATGGAGTATTTATGCAAGAGTTAGGATTATTGGGGTAAGGTGGAATCTCATAGTTGTTTTAATTTGCATTTCTCTGATGATTAGGGATGGTGAACATTTTCTTAAGTGTACGTTTGCCATTTGTATTTCTTCCTCTGTGAACTGCCTGTTCAGCTCTTTGCCCCATTTTGTGAGTGGGGTGTTTGACTTCTTACTGTGTAGATTTTTGAGTTCTTTGTAGATTCTAGAGATTAGGCCTCTATCAGTTGGATAACCCGCAAATATTTTCTCCCATTCTGTGGGTAATCTAATGGCTTTGCTTATTGTATGCTTGTCTGTAAAGGAACTCTTCAGCTTCATGTGATCCCATTGGTTGAATGATGGTTTCAGTTCGTGAGCTACTGGGGTTTTGTTCAGGAAGTCTTCCTGCATTCCTATATCATGGAAAGTACTTTCCTAACTTTTCTTCCAGTAGTATTCGAGTTTCTGGTCTTATATTGAGGTCTTTGATCCATTTGGACTTCACTGTAGTGCATGGTGAGATGTGTGGGTCAAGTTTCAGTTTCCTGCATATGGTTATCCAGTTTTTCCAGCACCATTTGTTGAAGATGATGTCTTTTTTCCAGCCCATATTGTTTGGGCCTTTATCGAATATCAAGTAGCTATAGTTGCTTGACCCAAAGTCCAGGTCCTCAAGTCTATTCCATTGGTCTATACTCCTGTTTTTATGTCAGTACCATGCTGTTTTTATTACTATGGCTTTGTAATATAGCTTTAGATCAGGTATGGTGATGCCTCCAGAGGTATTTCTTTTGCTGAGGATATGTTTGGATATGCGAGGCCTTCTGCCTTTCCATATGAAATTTGAGATCATTTTTTTACGTATCCAGCAAGCATCTCATGGACTAGACACTAGGATGGAAGGGGAGGGAGCGGAGGGCATCAAAGGGGTGGGAAACACAAATCTAGACCCAAATGGCAATGGTACCATAAAATTCTACTTACTAAATGGCAGACCAAATGGCTGATCCTTCACCAGGCCCTTACAGGGAACACCTGAACCACAAGACACTGGAGAGGGTAGGATCACGACTAACCTTAATCTTCTACATCTTCCCTCCCTCCTTCTCCCTCTCCCTCTCCCTCTCTCTCTCTCTCTCTTCTCTCTAACTCTTGTACATTAGTTATCTTTTTCCTCATTTTCTTAATGGGCACTGACCTGTAACTCCCAGTACCAGCATGGGGCTATCATCCACAATGAGCCTTTGATCCGAGAGACCTACAAGGTTTCCTAAAAGACAGACAGATTTCTGTCAGAGTACTTGATGACCCACCAAAGGTTAGTGGTAAGACCCTACTACTAAAGACACCTTATGTGGTTGACATGCAAAATAGAATGGCATGGCTGGAAGTTGGAAGACAGTCAGTCCCCAGACAGTCAGCGTGTCTAGTGCAAGAAGGTGCTACATGGGTGACTGGGGAAAAATGACCAATATCTGTCCAAGCAACTCATGGTCTAACCTACTTAGCAGCAAATAACTTGTTGTGATGCCCACACAAGTGCAATAGTGGCACACAGCCACGGTGGGGAACCAACTGCTCTTAATTTAGCTAAATGATCTCCTCAGTGGTACAAGACCCATAGCTGGAGCTGGGAAACAAGTCAGAACCATATCCAAACATAAGCCCACTCTCCAATATCAAGCTACCATCAATCATGGGCTACAAGAGGGCCTACACCTATTAAATTCTCTATAAAAAAAAGTAAGAGTTATCTCTTTTGTCCTGGTGCTAACTTACTCTCCATTGGAAAATCTGCTTCTCTTTTTCAGATAGATGTAGATCCTAAGGAGAAAGCCACCCCATCATACCTCAAAAGGGCCCCGGCTGAAACTAAGAAAAATTGGTGAAACAAGCAAGGGGGCTGTTTCCCTGATGAACCGGATACCAGCACAAGGGGGAAGGAGATCAACACAGAGAAAAATCAACTCCTACCAAATCAGAGAGCCAGAGCCTCAGAGGTCCCCAACACCTCATCACTGAAGCAGACCAAAAATGAACCCAACATGGCTCAGGGAAATTTTGCGGAAGAGGGGGTGGAAAGAATGTCAGAGCCACATGTTGGGTCATGATATGCAGAGACATTTATCCTACCCATAACTGTGGGCTAACTCCACAATGCATGACCCATATACCTCAACAAGGAGGGGCCAAGGGGAGGGGATAGGTCACGGATGAGCCTAATAATGGTACCACACTGACTGTATTTGCTGAATACAAAACTAACTAATAAAGAAAAATAAGTAAATAAAATTTTAAAAAAAAGAGTTAGGATTATAGCCAGGCATAGTGGTACATTCTTTTAATCCCACCACTCAGGAGGTGAGGTAGGAGGATGGTTGTGAGTCTGCATAGTGAATTCCAGGTCAGTCAGGGTTAGAGTGAGACACTACCTGAAAAAAAGTAAATATTAAAACATATAATCTAACAAAGCCAAAGTCTGTAAGGTTGTGTGTTGACTCACACTCTTAATCCTATTGACTGTGAGGCTGAGATTCCTGTACTGTAATGGGTTTCAGGTGAGCATGGTCCTGGAGCTGGCTCCACCACCAACAAAGACAGAAGAAAAAGACAAAAAGGCACTACGTAAATCAGGAAATATCAAAAGCAACAAAAGTCAACCCCCCCAAAACAGCTTATTTAAGGATGGCAGAACTGACCCAAAGTACATCAATCAGTGGTGGACAGATGGCTCAGTGCTTAAGGTGCCTGTGAAGCTAGAGGACCCATATTTGACTGCCCACTTCCCACATAAGCCAGATGCACATAGTGGTGCATGAATCTGGAGTTCATTTACAGTGGCTAGAGGCACAAGCATTGTCTCTCTCTTTCTCTCTCTCTGCCTCTCTTTCTCTCCCTCTCTCAAATAAAACATTTTTTTAACGTATATCAATCAAATCTGACACATAACCTGCCCTGACATGGGAGGCATGATTAGCACTTCCACTGCAGACCTATATACCTGGCTTCAGGACAGTTAGTTATTGACCCAGTGTAAACAGACCATTACCTTTTGGTATGGCTCACCAATGCTGAGTTCCTGCCTCGTTCCCTCTTTGTTGCACTGTGGGCTCAGCTAAGCTGGTTGGGTCTGCGGATCTGCTGTTCAGATGGGCTGTGCTGGGTGCGAAGTTGTTCCAGAGCTACTCAGCTGGTCCCAGTTGACTTGTTTTTGACTTTGAGAAGCTGATGTGAGTGGACAATCCCTTCATTCAGGTTCTGGTCCTACTGGCTCAGGCAAGGCCCAGTGAGCAGCTCTTCCCATCAGACTGCTGGAGCCATGACTGGAGCTCATTCTGGCTGGTTGTAAGGTTGCTAGAAGTTCTTGGTCTCTCCAACTTTTCTGCTGGTGTTAATGTTTCCTTACACAACCTCACTTTTCTTTGGTAGAGCAGTGTATTGTGCTATTTTTCTGACTTTTCTACCCCTCCCCCCAGGCTGTTTTGGCTTGGGTACTACCATTTTATGACCATTTTAATCAGAAGTCTTCTATTATGGGGTGGTTTGTTTTTTGTTTGCTTTGAGGTAGGGGTCTCACTCTAGGTGGTATTCACTCCGTAGTCCCAGGCTGGCCTCAAACTCACAGTTATCCTCCTACCTCTGCCTCCCAAGTGCTAGGATTAGAGGTGTGTGCCACCACACCTGCAATTTTTTTTTTCGTTCATTTCACAACATTTATTGAGTACCTAGAGTCAGGCACTGGCAATACAGCAATAAACAAGCTATACAAGAATAAGGAGCAAATACCTGCCCTCAATGGAGCTCACAGTCTAATGCAAGGAGGCAGATGAGTTATAAATAAGAAAATATGTAGAGTATTTGACATGTCACATTTTCATATAGACCAGGGAAGGAGTTAAGAAGTAAGAGGAACAAGGGGTGAGTTGTAAAGTCAGAAAAGTCTAAAGTCAAAAGTCTAGCATTTGAGTTTTTTTATTCCCAGAAATGATTGACTTCTCCATTAAATCTACAGCATCCTTTTAAACTGTCTCGGTGATTCCATGATACATTTCTTCGTGCTAAGCAGATCATCTACTACAGTGTGCTAATTCCATTGACTTATTAGTCCAAGCCTACAGATGTGGAACCTCTCCACTACTTTTAAAGCTTTCATCATTACAACTGCCTCAGACACAAATAGATTTCTTTATTTTATGTATCTCTCACAAAACATTATGTTTTACATTATTCATTACAAGGATGATGATATCCTTAGTTTAAAAAAAAAAAAAAAGCATGTCACTAAATGTTTCTGTATGGTTCAGAGTTACAAACTGACTCAATGTAATGGTTCGAAACCTTGATTCCTATGTACTCTGGACAGAGCTTCTTACCTCAACAAACACAATACATGCAGAAGAATATAACAGCAATCTCTAATAATTCTAATCTCTAATAATGTAGTTTGCTAGCTCAGGATTACTTAGGTTTTTGTTTTGTTTTGTTTTGCTTTCAAGGGCCTCAGTAATTCCCTTTGCTGAAAAGAATTTTCATGGATGGTTCAAAGCAGGAAAGTGCATACTTCCAGTTTATGAGGGAAGATTCCTAAGTGCCAATGCTTGCAGGGCTACATATGCAACAACTTACCGACTAGTTGAAGAAAGGAATGATAATGGACTCTGCTAAGGCTCCCTCAATTCATTGTTTGTGCAAAACACTTGTCAACAAAACATCATCAGGAAAAACTTCAGCCAGGTGTACTGTGCACATCTTTAATACTAGCACTCAGGAGGCCAAGGTAAGAGGATCACTGCAAGTTTGAGGCCAGTCTAGGACTACAAAGTCCAGGTAATCCTGGGCTAGAGTGAGCCCCTACCTCAGAATTCAAAAAAACTTCAGAGTACCAGGAGAAAAGAAGGACATGTATATAAGGGGTTATGGACAGAATGGATCAATGACAAAGAGATACCTGCAAGTCATTTTAATGTTTGGGAACCTATGCTGTAGGTAGGACAGAGGAAACAAGCTTTCTGTAAAAGGCCAAGGAGTGAATACTGAAGCTTTGTGAGCTAGATGGCCTCTGATATCTGTTCAGCCTTGCCAGAGTCAGGCATGGTGGCATACACTTTTAATCCTAGCACTCAGGAGACAAAGGGAGGAGGACTGCTTTGAGTTTGAGGCCAGCCTGGAGCCACAAACTGAGTTCTAGATCAGTGTGGACAACAGTAAGACCCTACCTCAAAAACAAACAAGCAAACAAAAACCCTTTATTTACAAAGCCTTTCCTTATACTCCCACAGGCTATCTGCCTTGTGCCGACCCATGATGTAAGGCAATAGGGCAAATGTGAACAGATTCTTTTATTTTTATATATATATAATTAACAACTTCCATGAGTTTTATTTCTTTTCTCCTTTGTTTTGGCTAAATTTCTGGCTTTACTTTTTCATTACTTATTATCAGTGTGATGTTTTTAAGGGAAAAAAAACTCCTTAATTACTTATGATTTTATTTATATTTTTTGTTGATGTTTGAGGTTTGTTTTTTCTTTTCTAATTTGTAAAGACTAGGCTGACTTTAATTTTATTTATTTATTTCAGAGAGAAAAAGAGACTATGACATGCCAGGGCCTCTAGCCACTACAAATGAATTCTGGATGCATGCGCCACTATGTGCATCTGGCTTATGTGGGTTCTGGGGAATCAAACTTGGGTCCTTAGGCTTCATAGGCAAGCGCCTAAACTACTAAACCATCTCTCCATGCCCATGGTTTGGATTTTTTGAGGCAGGGTCTCACTCTAGCCCAGCTTACTTGGAGCTCACTCTATAGCCCAGATTGGCCTCAAACTCATGGTGAGCAGTTAAAAATCATGGCAGAACAGCTGCACACAAAATGGTTTACAAGCCAGTCATGATGCCTTTAACCCAAGCACTTGGAAGGTTGATGTAGGAGGATCACTGTGAGTTCAAGGCCATCTTGAGGCTACATAGTGAATTCCAGGTCAAGCCTGGACTACAATGAGAACTGACCTCAAATACAACCCCCACCCCACGAGCAGCCCCCCAACGGTTTATAATGTGAACTATATGAATTTGAATCCACTTAGCTGGGGCTAGAGAGATGGCTTAGTGGTTAAGGCATTTGCCTGCCTAAATTCACCTAGCCAAACAAATTAATCAGGTGTGAATAAAGATTTAGCTATAAGAATGTTACTTTATAATATTTTTATAGTAACAAAAAAAAGAAAAAAAATCAAGTGTGTAACTATAGTAGACACATGCGGTAAGCTCTCATTTATTTTTTATACTTGAGTTATATTCATGAGAACAAACTTTTGAAGCAATGTTTACATGCCCTTCTCAGATTTATAAAATTTATAAAATATATAAAAATATATATATAAATATATAAAGATTTATAAAATCCATATTGTGCATTTGTCTTGATATTTTTGTGTGTTTTTATAAGCTGAGTAAAACTCCCAAGTTGTTAAGATGTGACTTTGAAAATAAAGATGAAATTGTTTATGTACATTGTATTTATAATTGAAGTCCTTCTGTAGGAGTTATAATGATTTGTTTTTCTTTTCATCAAAATAAAATTTTGATACTTAAAGGACCCTGTGGAACTTGCTCCCACTTGGGAAAATAACAAAAAAAAAAAAGCTGAGAGTAGGCCGGGCGTGGTGGCGCACGCCTTTAATCCCAGCACTCGGGAGGCAGAGGTTGGAGGATCGCCATGAGTTCAAGGCCACCCTGAGATGACAGAGTTAATTCCAGGTCAGCCTGGACCAGAGTGAGACCCTACCTAGAAAAACCAAAAAAAAAAAAAAAAAAAAAAAAAAAAAAAGCTGAGAGTAGCATTTATATGCTACATCTGGAGAACTACTTAAATAAATGATGGAGCCGGGTGTGGTGGCGCACACCTTTAATCCCAGCACTCGGGAGGCAGAGGTAGGAGGATCACCGAGAGTTCGAGGCCACCCTGAGACTACATAGTGAATTCCAAGTCAGCCTGAACCAAAAAGTGAGACCCTACCTCGAAAAACTAAATAAATAAATAAATAAATAAATAAATAATGGTACATCTACACATTGCAACCATTTATTTTTTTTAATTTTTTTTGGTTATTTTTATTTATTTATTTGAGAGTGGCAGAGAGTGAAAGAGGCAGATAGAGGGAGGGGGAGATAATGGGCG
Source organism: Dipus sagitta (assembly GCA_036346955.1). Lineage (NCBI taxonomy): Eukaryota > Metazoa > Chordata > Mammalia > Rodentia > Dipodidae > Dipus > Dipus sagitta. Next base: position 217,287,049 of record CM070770.1, read on the forward strand.
CACCAGGGCCTCCAGCCACTGCAAACGAACTCCAGATGTGTGCGCCCCCTTGTGCATCTGGCTAATGTGGGTCCTGGGGAATGGAGCCTCGAACTGGGGTCCTTAGGCTTCACAGGCAAGTGCTTAACCACTAAGCCATCTCCCCAGCCCCATTGCAACCATTTAATAGAATAGAAATTTATTGAAAGATGTTTTGATTTAGTTATTTTTTTTAAAGGTTACAAAACTGAATGTACAGTATGATCTCATTTTGTGAAAACAAATGTACACATACACAATAAGATACATAAGACCACCTGGAAAAATATACCACGATATTTACAGTGATTTCCAAGGATGGTGTAATAATGAAGATTAATCTTTCTCTTCCAGCTATCAATCATTTCTGATTTGCTATAAACAGACTGATTGGTAATAAGAAAATTCTTCTTTAAATATAGAATAATAACTAAAACAGGTGCAGCTTTATATAGATCAACATTGCCTAATAAACTCAAAGTACACTTGTAGTTATTCTCAGAACTTCAAAGAGTGATTTCTCCTCAGTCTCCAAACACTAACTATAAAGAAAATCTAGGTATTACATATACAAATAAATATTTATGATAGGGTAATAAGCTATTAAATATGAAGATACTACAGAAGTCGTATCAACCGACCACTACTTGTACAATCAAAAATGTTTAAGATACTAATCCAATTGTTCTACTTTAGACACTACCTCAGACATTACCAACAGGGTTGTTCCAAGTATGAATTGAAAAAGGAACTATCTTTATTCACGCCACAGAAGAGAGGATCTTCAATCACCAACTTTTGGGGAAAAAGAAGAAGAGGGGGAAAAAGTCACACTACAATGTGATGGATCTCAAAATCCCATGAGAATTCCATATTCAGGGTCCAAACATATGTGTAAGAGACATTCAGGCCCGAAGTTCAGAGTCTGAGTTCCCGCTGCCATTCTTATTTTTAAAATGATTTTTTTTTTTTAATGTGGAGAAACCTGTTGTCAAAAGTTCTGCTAGTTCACAGCAGGAGGTTTGAGCAGAGGCTGTCCAGGTCCTTTTAAGACAGTACAAGGTAGATGATCCCTGACATAGAATCCATGGCCCATTTAAGATTTTTCCGCTTTACCATGATGTAAAAACAGTACGTGTGGCTGGGCTTGGTGGCACATGCCTTTAATCCCAACACTCGGGAGGCAGAGGTAGGTGGATCACCGTGAGCTCAAAGACACCCTGAGACTACATAGTGAGTTCCAGGTCAGCCTGGGATAAAGGGAGATCCTACCTCAAAAAAAAAAAAAAAAAAAAAAAAAGCCCATTTTTCTTTATATATATATTTTTTTCCTTTTTAATGAAGAACTCACTCCAGTAGTTCTGGTTAAACAGTTTTAGTGGTGACTCATTGTGGGTCCCTGGATCCTCAAGGCCACAGTTCCCCGAAGGCATCCAGGCTCCTTGGCAAGCAGGGTCTTGTGCAGGCATGAGCACGATGAAAGAACCACTTTCAGGAGGCAGTCTTAGTGAACAGCTCATTTTATTTGCCAGGGAAATGGGTTTATAATCAGTTGAGAGTGGGAAGAAGGTCCTAAGGGGATTGGTGGGTTCAAAGGTTGCTAACCAATGCCTAGGGATGTTCATTCCAGCACATACGGAGAGAGTCAGGTGATCTACATAGTGGCCGGAAGAGGGTAGCAGGGGAATGGGCTGTGTGAAGGCTGTTGGCTGATAAGGAGTTTCCTAGGCAACTGGCCAAAGGTCACAGGGATATGGACAAAGCCTAAGTTCAGGTGTGCCATGCTTGGAGAGGGAGTGGCCTCCTGTAACCTGGGGGTCCTTAGGCATGCCTGGCAGCTCAGGCCCATCTCCTGAAAGCTCCAACCTATGCCTGGCAGTGCCTGACAACTCATTCTCAATTTCATTCATACTTTTCTCTTAAGTGTTTGGTGATGCTGCTTAGTGGATTCTTTCCTTTCCCTGAATGTATCTGCCTTAAGCACCGCTTCGGTTTTATTAGGGTTTGAGTATGATCTCTTGATGGATGTTGGGCACTACTGTGTAGTTAGTGACAGGTGGAGATAGCTCTAAGAGGTAGGGACTATTTGTGGTGGTTGGGTCTCAATACTGGCCCTTCTTCTTCACCCTGGCTTCCTGTGATTGCTCCTTTCATATGCCTTCCTGTCATTGTGGAGCTTTCTGTGATGAATGTCATAGTAATTCATACCTGATGCCACTGTCATGTCCTTGGACCCCCAGTATGGTGCGTCACATAAACCAATAAAGAAGTTCCCTTCTTCAGGTCTTTTGTTATAGTAAAGAAAAACAGAAAAAAAAAAAAAAAAAAGCCGGGCGTGGTGGCACACGCCTTTAATCCCAGCACTCGGGAGGCAGAGGTAAGAGGATCGCCGTGAGTTCAAGGCCACCCTGAGACTCCATAGTGAATTCCAGGTCAACCTGGGCTAGAGTGAGACCCTACCTCGAAAAAACAAAAAAAAAAAACAAAAAAAAAAAAAAAAAACAGGTCTGAAGAGATAGCTCAACAATTAAGGCACTTGCCTACAAAGCCTAATGACCTGGGTTTCATTCCCCAGCATCCAGGTAAAGCCCTGTGCACAAAGTGGTACATACATCTGGAGTTTTTTACATTGGCTAGAGGCCCTGGCATACTAATATTCATATTCTCTCTCTCTCTCTTTCTCCTTGAAAATAAATATTTTTAAAAAGAAGAGAAAAACATACTGTAGGGCTGGAGAGATGGCTTAGCAGTTAAGGTGCAAAGTCAAAAGACCCAGGTTTGATTCCCCAGGACCCACATACGCAAGGTAGTGGAGTTCATTTGCAGCAGATATAGGCCTTGGTATGCCCATTCTCTCTCTTACCTAATCTGCCCCCCCCAAATAAATAATAAAAATAACAAAATATATTTTTTATTTTTATTTATTTATTTGAAAGCCTCAGAGACATCGAGAAAGAGGCAGAGAGAGAAAGAGAGAGAGAGAGAATGGGTGCACCAGTGCCTGCTGCCACTGAAAATGAACTCCAGACACTTGCGCCCCCTTGTGCATCTGGCTAACATGGGTCCTGGGTAATCGAGCCTCGAACCAGGGTCCTCAGGCTTCACAGGCAAGCACTTAACCGCTAAGCCACCTCCCCAGCCCACAAAATATATTTTAAAACAATTTTTTAAAAATACTATAATGGTTCATCTTGTCAACCTGATTAGATCAAGAGATTCCTGGGTTTTTGTGCCTGTGAAGACATTTCCAAATAAGAAAGAATCCCTAGGGCTCTGATTTATTTGATCACTGGATCTTTGCATAGATTTATAATATATTGGCATTATTAGGAGGTTACGAACTTTAAAGATTTGGTGCCTAGTTGGAGTAAGAAGTTCACTGTAGGCATACATTTAAAGAATATGTATGTTCATTCTTCTGTCTTCCTTAAGGTGAGTAGTTGCTTTGATGTTTCTGCCTTGTCACAAACCTACAAATGATAAAACTAACTAGTCATAGAATGAAATCTCTAAACTTGTGGGTGAACACGAGTCTTTCTTCCCTTTAGTTCAGGTTTCTACTCCAGCAACCAAAACATAGAAACAAATTTAAAACACCTGTAGCAAATTTTCCATTTCAGTGGTTACATTGTTTTTCCATAATTTTTTTCCTTTGGTTTTTCAAGGTAGAGTTTCACTCTAGCCCAGGCTGACCTTGAATTCACTCTGTAGTCACAGGGTGGCCCTGAAATCATGGTGATCCTCCTATGTCTGCCTACCAAATGCTGGGACTAAAAGCATGAGTCACCACACCTGACTCATATTTCCATAATTTTTATGAGCCTTTCTAATTGTTGTTTTTTCTTTTTCCATATGTGTGTATTGTGGTATGTGTACAAATATATGTGCTTTGTAGCACCCCATGTGCTTGCCTGTGGCAAAGTATGGTCACCTGCAGTGGCTAAAACAGAGCATTGGGTGTTCTGTTACATTGATCTTTCACCTGTTCTTGTTTGTGCCAGAGTCTCTTAATGATCCCAGAGCTTGCCCTCTCTGCCCCCTTCTAAGTTCCAGTGATTCCAGGTGTCTGCTCCTCTCTGGGTCTGGGGTTACCTGTGTGTGTGGCTGTCGAACATAGGTAGGGCCCTGGGATAAAGCAAACCTAAGCTGTCTGACATGAAGGCCCAAAGCTATGGAGGGGTTGCAGCAGCCTGAACCACCACCGGTCATATCTTGGGGACCAGATCAGCAGGGGAGCTCCTTCCCCCATTCTCAGGGGTTGCAGTGAGGCAGGATCTTCCCCCTATTCTTGGGGGTCACAGTGAGCCTGTACCCCTGGACAAAATCTCAGGCCCTGACATACGTGGAAAGTAAGGCCTCTCCCTCTCCAAGCATGGGATACCTGGACATTCAGATAAGACTTAGGCTTTGCCCATAATCCTGTGGCCTTTGTCCAGTTGCCTAGGAAACTCCTTATATGGTATCAGCCAGCACCTTTGCATACCTTACCTTTGCCATTGTCTACATACTAGAATGAATGTCCCCATATTAGACATAGGCTAGCAACCTTTAAACCCACCAATACCCTTAGGGTTCTCTTCCCTCCTTCAATGGCTTATAAATCCATTTCCCTGATAATAAACTGAGAGCCGTTCACTGAAACTACTTCCCAAAAGTCTTTACTTTTGCATGCTCACCACCATGGTTGCTTGGGACACCTTGGTGGACCATGGCCAGCTCATGACCCAGGAACCCATAGCTGATGCCCAAACAGGAACCCTATCAGACAGGACAGGATAGGTGAGTGCTCTCGCAGAGGTATTGGGAAACACTGGCCCATGTGGCTTTGTCTCCACATTGTTGAGGGCTGGCAGGTTTCTCTTTTTCCTCTGATGAACTAGCAACTGATGTCTTTTGGCTGAGGCCACCCTTTGGTGTTGACTGAAGGCCAGCTGTCCTCTGCATGGACCCCAATAGCCCATTGGGTGTTGGCTAAAACCTTCTATCTATTTCTCTCCAACACAAAAAGCTGGTAACACATCGACCTCTTAAAAGCCTGTAAGGCAGGCAGGTTGCTGGTCCACTCTTTTTCTATCATGAATAATATTGTCTCCCACCAAAAAAAAAAAAAACTCACATATTTGTAGATTATAGGCTCTCCTGAAAGTTAAGGTAATTAGGATCTCCCAGAGGTAGGCTGGCTCCTTTTGAGAAGTCCTCAAGGTCTCCCCCTGGATGATTTCTGGGCATCCATGTAGCCCAGACACATGGACCCGCATAACTTATCTGGCTAGGAAACAAAAAGTTCAGGAAGGAAATTTCCCCTCCCTCCATTTTCATCTCCTTTCAATTTCGCCACCAGGAAAGTGGCAAAACTGCAAGCCAGCTTTTCATGAGCTCCAAAGCAGCTTGGGTCAGGTGGCAGGCTCACATGTGCCCAGACAATGGTGCCTCAGCCCATGCAGGAACCATGTCTCCACCTCCTTCTCCAGTGGCCCCCTGGTGGTTCCAGGGGACCCCTTTTCCCAGCAGCCTCCCCATAGGGCCCCCTCACTTCTTTCCCCTTCAGGTAGCTGGTCTCAGGCCAGTGGACTGGCAGTCGTCTCAGCTATTACCTCCATGTGTACCAGACCAGACCCCAGGTGAGTGCCCTGGAGCAGGGTAGGGCTGATCTGAAGGTGTATGTGAGCTCCGCCCAGCCACCACTGCACTGGCACCAAGAAGCTGCAAGAAAGAAAAAAAAAAAAAGGTCACATTTAACTAAAGCCTATGTTGAACTGAAGTTTTACATAAACAATGCTAAACTTTGTTACATGATATCATAAATATAATTACTGAGTTTATGTTCTAGGTCAACTTCAATTTACATAGAGGATTACTGAGAACAATAGAATTCTCTCTGAGATGGTGATTTATAATTTGTCAGATATTTTAAAATTAATTGTAATGTCCTTACAAAAGGAGAAGGCAACTGACCTGACTTGAAGGCCAGCCTGCCTCAAGATAGAAATAAAATTTACCTTAGTTACTCCTGATAAAATAATTTCCAAGTGTGTTATTGGTACTAATTACATAAAATTGTCTCTAATCTAGACTACTTGCTTGCCAGTGAGTAATGGTATTAATCAATTTGGTGTAATTTCTCTTAAAAATCTTATAAAAAAGATAGTTAATTATGGGGTGAGATGAGTTGACTGAAGGAACTGGGAAGGAATTTTTCAATGTTGGACATAGAATGCTCATTAAAAATGCTTTTTGAGCTGGGCATGATGGTGCATGCCTTTAATCCCAGAACTCAGGAGGCAGAGGTAGGAGGATCGATGTGAGTTCAAGGCCACTCTGAGACTACATAGTGAATTCCAGGTCAGCCTGAGCTACAGTGAGACCCTACCTTGAAAAACCATTTTAAAAAAATGCTTTTTGAGTGGTACTTAGACCAAAATGTTAAAGTATGTGGATAAAGATGTGCATGTGTTGGAAAGAATTTTCAGGCTAAACCTAAACACCATGCCTAAAGTTAGAGATTTTTCAACTGTTTATAAACTCTTAAGGAACAAAAACTAATTTTCAGGCTAAAATGTGTTGGGATAGCTTGCTTAAGTTTTATCAAATTTAAGCCAAGGGTTATATTAGAATTTAGTTGGCTGTTTTGGCTCAAAAAAGACCAGATTCTGCTCTATTGTATGTAAAGTAACTGTCTCATTTCTGGCATCTTAAGTCCAGTACTTATAACAAAATTAATTCCTAAGACATTCCTTACTTTAGGGTACAATCTCATGCTCAAACAGTGGTCCTCATCTGAGAAAAATAATTTTAAGCTCTGTGGTTCTGTTTCCAATGTTCTGTGGGTAATTGGTACCCACACAGGTATCTGAACTAATCAAAGATGTTTTCAAACACAGGTGCTAAGACTTTATACTGTCTTACTTGTCCTTTTCTGACAATTTCTAGGTTAAATTAATTAGCTTGTTTGTTTATAAATTAATTGGTATTGTTTTCAAGACTGATAACAGGTTCTGCCTGTATTTATAAATCTTAGATATTTAAAGTGTAAGATGTGCCTACTTTCTATGCCTCAGATACATGGCTTGTGCTGCCACAGTACAACAAAATTTTAAAAGGTTGGACAAAATGACTTTAGAAGCTCTTGTGCCATTCTTTAACTAGATCTATTTCAGTAATCAAATGTGCTCTATATGTACATACATCCAGGTTGGTGTAACTTCCTTTCTAAGTGTGTTAATTACCTACATAGAAGCCAAAGCCAATTGGAATCATCAGAGCAAAAAGCACCAACATTTTGGCCTGTGCTCCCACATCATGAGGCCACTGGAGATGATGGGACACTTCTACACTGGCCCCCTGGTAAGTCACCTATATTCCTGAGCAGGGAGGATATGGAGACCCAAACAAAATTGGTGTACAGTATGAAACAGGAGAGTCACAACTGAGGAGCAATCAGTCCTCCTGACTTCCCAAAGAAGGGAAAACTATTTGGCCAGCACAGCCCTGATTCATCCTATCAGACAGAAAACACCAGAAAGCTATAGGGCTACTCCTGGGTCCCTAGTCTCTTTGGAGAGTCATTAGTGACCTCCAAAACTAATCTCCAATTAAATTTTGGCTATCTGCATGGTCTTAAACACTCAGAGAGAAATGTACAGCCAAAGATTAAAAATACCTTAAGTATATAAGTGGCCTATTAAGTAATACAACAAGAGCTTTCCAAGAGGAGAAACAAACAAAACATTAAGTCATTTTTCCCCATAGTTCTAATTCTATATATAAAAAAAACTATGGATGCCAAAAGGGTAATTTTCAAAACTAAGAATATATAAATAAGTTCTGAAAAAGTATATATTTCCATAACCAGGACCACTTGTATCAAGATACCTGCTCTCCTATGGTGTTAAGGGCTAACCACCCCATGGATAAATATTTCCTCTACCACTTATTGTTCCCAGTCTTGATTGTTCTATGGGTGTATTTCCATGAGGAAGAGAAAGCCTCCTATCAGCTCCATCTGGGCCAACCGAAAGAGATTTTCATCCCTCTGCTGGTGGGCTTCCAGTGACCAACAACCTCAAATCTCTCTAGATTGAACTCTCTTGTGGGTATGGTACTTCAAAACCATCTAGCCTTACACCTCATTACTGCTGAACTTGGAGGGATATACGTGGTCTTGGGACAAGAATGTTGTTTTGTTGTTGTTGTTGTTGTTAATGAATCAAATGTTGTTGAACAAGATGTTAAAACTCTCAAAAAGCTCCACAAGGAGCTGCGTGACTGTCACAAGCCTGAGGACCCCATCTCCTGGTTCTCTAACCCTTTAGTCACTTGGCTTCTCCCGCTCCTTAGCCCCCTCCTTGCTATAGGAACCCTATTACTTGTAGTCCCTTGCCTCATCAAATTTGTCAGAAAACGAGTAACCAATATTGCCAAGGTTGCTACTAATCAGGCTCTCGTGCACCATCTAGCCCTATCTGAGCCTATGATAGACTATAAGGATTTCACTCAATATGATGACACTTCCACCTTATAAAAACAAATGGGGAGCTGTTGGACATAGGCAGAGCCCTGGGTTAAAGCAAACCTAAACTGTCTGACATGAAGGCCCCAGCCTATGCAGGGGTTGCAGCAGCCTGAACTGCTGGTCATATCTCAGGGACCAGAGCAGCAGGGGAGTTCCTCCCCCCATTCTTGGGGGTCACAGTGAGCCTGGATCCCCAGAAAAAATCTTGGACCCAAGATCAGAAAGAAGTAATGGGCGTGTCAGGGCCTCTAGCCTCTGTAAATGAACTTTAGATGCATGTGCCACCTTGGCTTATATGGGTTCTGGGGAATCAAACCTAGGTTGTTAGGCTTCACAGGCAAGTGACTTAACCACTGATACATCTTTCCAGCCCTTTTAATTTTCTTTATTTTTATTTTTTGTTTTTTGTTTTTGTCTTTTTCAGGGTAAGATCTAATTCTGTCCCAAGCTGACCTGGAACTTACTCTGTAGTCTCAGGTTGGTCTTGAACTCAGTGATCCTCCTACCTCCCAAGTGCTGTGATTAAAGGGTTGTCCCATAACACCCAGTTAGACTGAGTATTCAAATGTTCCTTTGGTGTCCAACTTTAGATGAGTTTGAGGAGACTTGATGATGGTTGTGATTTAACTGATTGCTCCAGTGAAAGTCTGGGCTGGGCTTTCATTTGTTAGGGATATGGGGGTTGGGGTTGATTATATCAGTCATAGTTGTATGCTTTCTACACCTTCTATCCTCATTACTGGGGATAGAACCTAGGGTCTAGCCCATGTTAGGTAAGTGCTTTACCACAGAACTATGTTCCCGAAATATATATATATTTGAGGTAGGCTCTCACTCTAGCCCAGGCTAGAACTCACAGTGATCCTCCTACCTCTGCCTTGTAAATGCTGGAATTAAAGGCATGCACCACCATGTGCGCTCATTTTTCATTTCGAGACAGGGTTTCACTGAGTTTCCCAGGTGACATGGGGATTCACTCTGTAGCCCAGGCTGGAATGAATTTGATCCTCCTGCCTCAACCTCCCAAGTAACTTGACTACAGGCCTGTGCCACTGGCCTGCCTTCTGATTTTTTTTTTTTTTGACCCAGACTTTGGATTAGGTGTTTCTAAATATTTTGCTACCTCATCCATGTAGCCCCTAGAAACTTCTTTTTTAAAACAATTATTTCTTGTGAGGAGAGAGAGAGAGAGAGAGAGAGAGAGAGAGAGAGAGAAAGAAAGAAAGAAAGAAAGAAAGAAAGAAAGAAAGAAAGAAAGAAAGAAAGAAAGGAAGGAAGGAAGGAAGGAAGGAAGGAAGAAAGAAAGAAAGAAAGAAAGAAAAGTTGGGCATACCAGGACCTCCTGCCACTGCAAAGGAGCTCCAGATGCATGCACCACTTTGTGAATCTGGCTTTACATGGGTACTGGGGAATTGAACCTAGGCCATTAAGCTTCACAAGTCAGCACTTAACTGCTGAGCCATGCCACTAGCACCCAGAAACTTCTTAACTGAGGTGGGAGGCAGATAGCTCTTTCATTTATTCTACTGGCTTATGTAATCATAAGGTGTGGGGGAAGCGGAAGCATTCCACTGAACTATGATTTAGTTTTATTTTTAGAAGCAATCCTGATGCCCAAGGTTGTAACTTTTCATAGGTACTTTATTTGTAAGCAGAGAGAAAGTAAAGAGAGAATGAATGGGTACACCAGGGCCTCCAGCCACTGCAAACAAACTCCAAATGCATGCACTACTTACTCTGTGCATTTGGCTTCATGTAGGTACTGGGCTTGAACCAGGGTCATTAGGCTTTGCAGGCAAGCAACTTAACCACTGAGCCATCTCCCCAGCCTTCATAGGGGGGAGGAGATGAGGTATTTTCTTTGCACTTGGACTCATCACTTTGGTAACACCTATTTGCTTAGTCTTTTGGGAGGTAGTTTTTTTTTTCCAGATAGGACTTATTCAAAAGAATAGAATTCAGTTTCTGGGTATATTGAATGCTGGCTATCTCCCTCATTAATCCCCCTCCCTGTACCCACTGAAATAGGAAGTGATTTTTCTCTTATTCTTTGTGAGTACTGGTAATGCCTAAGGTAGTTTTCACAGATGGGTTGGTGAGACCTGGTAGAGTGTTTACCTCTGAAGCTTGTCCATGACTCAGCCTTCCAGTAATTCACCACTTACAGTTTAGGTTGTCTTACCCCATGTGCTGCTTTATACAGAGTTTTCTCCTAATGAATTTTTCTTCCAGTAAGTTATGATTCTGCCATTAGTTAGGTTGGTGGGATACTTCCCCAAACCATGAACAGGCTGCTGGCTAGTAGCCTTCAGCACACTAAACAGCAAAACTTTGTTATATTAGGTGCTCTAGGACCTAAATAAAAAGATGTTAGGATGATTCATGCTACACACATGACCATCTGTACCACACCCCCCCCCAATGAAAGCCATGTCTTTCTATGTCAGTGGCTTTACTTCATAGTTTGTCACAATTTCAGTGCCCAAGAAATATGTGTGGGCAGATAGTAAGGACCTGATTACCAAGTTATAGAACTTATTCTTTTTTTTTTTTTTTTTAGTATTTTCATTTATTATTTATTTGCAAGCAGAAAGAGAGAGAAAGAAAATGAACAGGTGCATCTTGTCATTTCAAATGAACTCCAGATACACACTCCACTTTGTCGATCTGACTTTATGTGGGTACTGGGGAATCAAGCCCAGGCCACCAGGCACTGCAAGCAAACACCTTTGACCACTGAGCCATCTCTCCAGCTCTAGATCAGATTCTTGAAGTTAGCAGAATCCTGTGAAAACTTATAAAATGAGTATAAATCACCAATACTGCCAATGCCCTCCTTCATGGTAACACATATGGATGTTTCAGGACACACTGACCTTTGAGGATGTGACTGTGACCTATATGCTGAAGGAGTGGGCTTTGGTGGACCTTTTCCAGAAGAATGTTTACTGAGTTGTGATGCAGGAAACCTGTAAAAATCTGTCTTTTCTGGGTAAGTAAGCTTGACATCACTTCACTTCAGTCATTAGAGAACAAGTGTTTCTCTGTCATCATAGCTGATTTGGAACATTGTTACGACATGCTGTAGAGAATAAGCCAAATATGGCCCTAGTGAACTATGAACAATATCTAGTAATTATAATTTTTCAGCCATTCATTGATTTTTCTTCTTATTATTATTATTATTTTGGTTTTTTGAGGTAGGGTCTTACTCTAGCTCAAGCTGACCTGCAATTCACTATGTAGTCTCAGGATGGCCTTGAACTTGTGGCAATCCTCCTACCTCTGTCTCCCAAGTGCTGGGATTAAAGGCATGTGCCACCATGCCCGGCTTGATTTTTCCTTATCTAAATTTTAGGAATAAAATGTGAACACCGCTATCTGGAAGACTGATACAAAGATCAGAAGAGAAGTCTAAAGTAGTATATATTCTAAGAGATAGTTACAGTGCTAAAAGAATATTTGATGGTAGGAAAATTTAAAAATAAGCCCAAATTCAAATGATTTACTCTGTTGTATTTTTATTTTTAAAATATTTTAAAAATTTATTTGTTTATTTATTTATTTGCAAGCAGAGAGTGATAGAGGAAAAAGGTTGAGAATGGATGTGCCAGGGCCTCCAGCCACTGCAAATTCCAGACACATGTGCCACCTTGTGCATCTGGCTTTTACATGGATACTATAGAATATAAACTGAGCCGTCAGGCTTTATAAGCAAGTGTCTTTTGACACTGAGCGAACTTACTCTATTATTCATAAGTATAAATAATTAATGAACAACCCTTTAAAGTTATGTTTCTCTCTCACACTCTCTCTTTCTCTCTTTTTGAAGGTAAGGTCTTGCTGTATCCCAGGCTGACTGAGAACTTACTATATAGTCTCAGACTAGCCTCAGACTCACAGCAATTCTCCTACTGAATGCTGGGATTAAAGGCATGTACTACCAGGCCTGGCAGAGAGAGAGGATGAGCAAGCCAGGGCCTCTAGTCACTGCAAACAAACTCCATATGCACCAACTTGTGCATCTAGGTTCATGTGGGTACTGGGGAATCAAACTCAGGGCCTTGGGCATTGCAAGTAAGCACCTTAACCACTGAAAAAATCTGTCTAGCCCATGTTTCTATACTTTTACAGAATTCAAGTGTCAGAGAAACTCTGAACATAAAGATGATAGTCAATGTAGAGGAATGTTCAGCAAAAAATGTAGGTGATGAAGAAACTGTTAACAAGAAAAGTCAAAGACTAAAGTTTTATGAACACCACATCTGTGAAGAAGAGGACATTGATCGTTCATCTTTTAACTAGTACATTACATCTCCCCCTAAACACAAAATTTGTGATTATGTGGAATACATAAAGAGTTACTATGAATGTGAAACTTAATAAAGCCTTTACATGTCCCATTTCCTATCGAAAACATAAAAAGATTTCTGCTGGAGAGAAACCCTGTAAATGTGAGTAGTGTAGGAAAGCCTTTGTTTACCACCTCAATGCTGAAAGACACATAAAGACTCACAATGAAGACAGGTCTTATAAATGTAAGATTTGTACAAAAGTGGTTTGTTCTGCTAGTTTACTTTGAGAGCACAGAATAATGCACCCTGGAGAGACACCTGAATGTAAGCAATGTGGGAGAGTCTTTTGGACTACCAGTTCACTCATGAAAGGCTTCATAGAAGAGAAAAGCTCTGTGAATGCAAGCACTGTGGGAAAACTTACAGGGGTAACTGCTCCTTTCAGCTACATGAAAGGACTCATATTGGAGAGAAACCTTATGAATGTAAACACTGTGGTAAGACCTTCACACATTCTAGTCATGTTTGGGCACATGAAAGAATTAACAGACAAACACTATGAATGTAAACAGTGTGGCAAAACATTCACTTCTGGCTACTGTGCTCGAAGACACTGGTAACTCACAGTGGAGACTGGCTTTACAAATATAAGATATGTGATAAAACATTTCCTTATGTTGATTCCCTTCAACTCCATGAAAAATCTCACACTGTAGAGAAACATTATGAATGTAAGCAGGGTGGTAAAACCTTAAATGCTATATGTCCCTTCAAAATCATGAAACCACTCACATTGGAGAAAACCCTTACGAATGTGCACAGTGTGGGAAAACCTTCAGCTCTTCTAGTTACCTTCAACAACACATGAGAATACACAATGAACAGAAACCATATCAATGCAAGGAATATGGAAAGATGCTTGCTTATTCCAAAAATCTTCAAAAACATGTGAAAATGAACAGTTTATTGGAAATAGATTGGCCGTATGAAAGTAGGCAATGTAGAATAGCCTTCATGAGTTCCAGCTTTTTGTATGAACATGGAAAGAATCACAGTGGAGAAAAAAAGCCTGTGAGGGTGTGTACTGTGTGTCACTACCAAGACTATCAAACTCTTTAATGTACTAAAACCCTGTGAATTTGAAAAAAAATGAAGTAGCTTCTTTTACTCTCAGAATTCTATTTACTTTCAGAAGATGTGAAGACAAGTCCTGTATAATGACTTAAAGAAGCTTTCACCCTGCCTGCTATAATGATATGTAAGAAAGAATGGTATAAAAGGCACTTTTACTGTGGGAATGCCTTTGACTTTCTTACTTTAACTTAAACCAAGAACAGAGACATAGTGAGAGAAACCTTGAATTTCAACAATGTAGAAAATCTTCAGTTAGACTAGAGTTTTACAACATGTAAAACTATTATGACCCAAAACTCTGTAAATGGAAGAAATGTATAACTTTTTTAATTTATGTATTTTCAGAGAGAAAATGGAAGTGCCAGGGTGTTTTTGTTTGATTCAGGTGCCCCATAAGTTTAGGTGTTCTGAATGCTAGGTTTCCAGCTGATGAAGATTTGGAAATTAATGCCCCCTGGGGGGAGTGTATTGTTGGGGGCAGGCTTACGGGTACTATAGCCAGTGTCCCCTGGACAGTGTTTGACACATTCTCCTATTGCTATTTTCCACCTTATGTTGGCCAGGGGGTGATATCCACCCTCTGCCCATGCCATCATTTTCCCCTGCCATCAGAGAGCTTCCCCTTTAGCTGTAAGCTAAAATAAACCCTTTTCTCCCCAAGTTCTCATGGTCAAGTGTTTTCTGGCAGCAATGCAAACCTGACTGCAACATAAAGTTGGTACCAAGGAGTGGTGTTATTACTGCTAGACACCTGTGTGGCTGTGATGCGTTGACTCAGGTGTCCCCCATAAACTTAGGTGTTCTGAATGCTAAGTTCCCAGCTGATGGAGATTTGGGAATTAAGACCTCATGGAGGCAGTTTATTGTTGGGGGTAGGTTTATGAGTGTTATAGCCAGTTTCCCCATGCCAGTGTTTGGCATACTCTCCTGTTGCTATTGTCCACCTGATGTTGACCAAGGAGTGATGTCCACCCTTTGCTCATGTTGTCATTTTCACCTGACATTGTGAAGCTTCCCCTCAAGCCTGTAGGCCAAAATAAATCCTTTTTTCCCACAAGTTGCTCTTGGTTTGATGATTTCTACCAGCAATACGAACCTGACTGCAACAGTAATGTGGTACCAGGAATGGGGTAGTTGCTAGACACCTGACTGTGTGGCTTTGGCCTTTTGGAGCTGATTTTCAAGAGGAATGTGGAAGGATTTGAAACCTTGGCCTAAGAGATGCCTTTCAGTGCTTAAGTACAGTTTGATGGACTATTCTGATCACAGTTGAAAGACCTGAATGCAGTAAGAACTATGGACTGTGAGATTTGGCTTATGAGGGTGAGAAAGAGCTTTGCTTGGACTGGGCTAGCAGTTTTTGTGAGAAGCTTGCTGTTATGCCCAAGTCCTGAGAAGTTGTGCAGGGTTGCTTTGCATAAAAATGAACTGGTGTGAGCAGACGGATATGGCACAGAAAGGAAAATCTTTGGGCCAACTGTTGCCAATTCAGCTGCAATTGAGAGATGACAACATTTGAGGCTGGGCTAGCTGACCTGCACTGGGACAACAGGAAGAATATAGACTCTTTTGGAGGGGTCTGCGTGGTCAAGGAGTGTCCTGTTCTTGAGAGTCTGCTTTATTCACCTTTGGATTAACAAATTGGCACCCTATCTGGTATTGTGGAGTATAAGAAATGCATGAAAGAGAGGAGCATTGAGTTTGCAACATGATCTTGTGTTTTGGAAATGGCCATGGACAGTGTGAAGCAGGTTTTCTGCATGCCTGCATGGAGACTCCATGCGGCCATGAGGATGAACTGTGGATTGCAGTGGAGACACAGTGGAGATGCCAGGACCATGAGATGGCTGCTAAGGAAATCTGTAAGCCCCAATGAAGTTTTCCAGGACTGTGAGAAGCCTAGCTGGAGGGGCAGAATTGGAATGCCAGAGACTTGTTGCTGGTTAGAATAATCAGATTTGTCATTGACTAGAGTTGTTGGGACTTTAAAATACAGAGTATAATGTTTGCTCTTGTTGTTTTAAATCTTGTATTGGTTGAATATTTTTTTGCTATGCCCAATGCCATCTTTTGCAGTGTGAGTGTTTATTCTGTGGCATTGTGAGTTTTGGGGAGGATTTTTTTTTTTTTTTTGGTGTTATGACTCAGTTAACAGATCTTGGACTAGGGGGAAGTTTGAACATCATTGGGAATGTTAAAAACTATGGGGACTTTTAAAGTTGGACTGAATGCATTGTATTTTATATCATGTATGGATATCAGTTTATGGGGGCCAGGGGTGGAATGTGTTGGTTTGATTCAGGTGTCGCCCATAAACTTAGGTGTTCTGAGTGCTAGGTTCCCAGCTGATGGAGACTTGGGAATTAAGGCCTCATGGAAGCAATGTATTGTTGGGGGCAGGCTATGGGTGTTATAGCCAGTTTCCCCATGCCAGTGTTTAGCACACTCTCTTATTGTTATTGTCCACCTTATGCTGGCCAGGTGTTGATGTCCACCCTCTGCTCACGCCATAGTTTTTCCCTGCCATCGTGGAGCTTCCCCTGAGTCTGTAAGCCAAAATTAACCTCTTTTTCCCACAAGCTGCTCTTAGTTGGGTGATTTCTACCAGCAATGAAAACCTGACTGCAACAGTGTCTTTGGCCTTTTGGAGCTGATTTTCAAGATGAATGTGGGATGATTTGAAACCTTGGCCTAAGAGATGCCCTGCAGTGCTGTAAGTATAGCTTAATGGACTATTCTGGTCAGAGTTAAAAGACCTAAATGTAATAATAACTATGGACTGTGAGGTTTGGCTTATGAAGATGAGAAAGAGTTTTGCTTGGAAATGGGCTACAAGCAGTCTGTGTGAGAGGCTTGCTGTTATGTCATGTCCTGAGAAGTTGTTCAGGGTTGCATTACATAGAAATGGACCGATGTGAACAGAGGGATATGGCACAGAAATGAAACAGGTGGAACTCCTGCCTATTCAGCTGCAATTGAGAGATTACATCCTTTGAGACCTGGCTAGCTGATCTGACAGGGGAAATAGGAAGAATGTAGACAGACTCTTTTGAAGGGGTCTGAGTATTCAAGAAGTGTCCTGTTCTTCAAAGTCTGCTTTATTCCCCCTGGATTAGCAAATTGGCACCCTACCTGATATTATGGAGTATAAGAAATGCAGGAAAGAGAGGGTCATTGAGTTTGCAACATGGCCTTTTGTTTTGGAAACAGCCATGGGCAGTGTGAAGCAGGTTTGCTGGATGCCTGCATGGAGACCCCATGGGGCCATGAGAATGAACTGTGGATTGGAGTGGAGACCCAGTGGAGATGCTGGGACCACAAGATGGCTGCTAAGGAAAGCTACTGGTCCTGGATGAAGTTTTCCAGAACTGTGAGTAGTCTAGCTGGAGGGGTGAAATTGGAACTCTAGAGGCTTGGTGCTGGTTAGAATTATCAGACTTGGAGACTTGTCAATGGCTAAAGTTTTTGGACTTGGAGCTAAAGAGTTTGGTGTTTGCTCTGTTTGAATCATGTATTGCTTGAGTGTTTCTTTGCTATGGCCAATGCCATCTTTTGCAGTGTGAATGTTTATTCTGTGCCATTATGGGTTTGGGGGATTTTTTTTTTTTTTTGTATTATGGCTCAGTAAAAAGACATTGAACTATGGGAATGTTTGAAGATCATTGGGATTGATAAAAACTATAGGGAGTTTTAAAGTTGGATGAATGCATTGCATTTTAAATCATGTATGGTTATCAATTCATCAGGGCTAGGGGCAGAATGTGGTCATTTAATTCAGGTATCCCCCATAAACTTAGATTTTCTGAATGCTAGGTTCCCGGATGATTGAGATTTGGCAATTAATGCCTCTTGGAGGCAGTGTATTGTTGGGGGCAGGCTTATGGGTATTATAGCCAGTATCCCCTTGCTAGTGTTTGGCACATGTTCCTGTTCCTGTTGTCCACCTTATGTTGGCCAGGTTGTGATATCCACCCTCTGTTCATGCCATTGTGTTCCCTGCCATTGCGGAGCATCCCCTCGAGTCTATAAGCCAAAATAAACCCTTTTTCCCAAAAGCTGTTCTTGGTCAAATGATTTCTACCAGCAATGTGAGCCTGACTGCAACACAGGGCCTCTTGTTACCTCAAACAAGTTCAAATTTTTCAGTGTTACCAAATACTTTAAGACTTGTATCAACTTGGGTGTAGTGGTGCATGTCTCTAATTCCAGCATTCAGGAGGCAGAGGCAGAAGGATCGCCATGAGTTTGAGGCCAGGCTACATAATGAATTCCTGGTCAGCTTTGGTTAGAGTTCTACCTTGGAAAACCAAAGTCAAATAAAATAATAGAACCTTTTTCACTAAATCTTTTAAACTTAAGAATTATAAAAACCTGGAGAGATGGCTCAGCAGTTAAATACGCTTGCTTGCAACGTCTTGACATCCCAAGTTCAGTTACTCAGTACCCATATAAAGCCAGATGCACAAAGCATACGCAAAGCACATGTGTCCGGAGTTTGTTTACATGGCAAGAGTCCCTGGATCACCAATTCTCCTTCTCTCTCTCCTTGCAAATAAAAAATTAAATTAAAAAAATTATGAAACCTACAACTTACTATATACTGTGTTTCCCAGAAACCATAATTGAAAGAAATGTAATGGGTACACTCTTGGTAGCCTAGTCTTAAAAGGATTGCTGACCTATGATTGCCAGTTACTACATAATTCTATAGGAGTTTAAGCCATAATACATGAGTTTTGTTGCAATCAGGTTCGCATTGCTGGTAGAAATCACCAGAGCAGCTTATGAGAAAAGAGGTTAATTTTGGCTTACAGGCTTGAGGGGATGCTCCACAATGGCAGGGGAAAATGATGGCATGAGCAAAGGGTGGACACCACCCCCTGGCCCACATAAGTGGACAACAGGAACAAGAGAGTGTGCCAAACACTGGCATGGGGAAACTGGCTATAACACCCATAAGCCGGCCCCAACAATACACTGCCTTCAGAAGGTGTTAATTCTCAAATATCTATCAGCTGGAAACCTAGCATTCAGAACACCTAAGTTTATGGGGGACATCTGAATCAAACCACCACATTCCATACCTGGCCCCCATAAACTGATAACTATGCATGATGTAAAATGCAGTGCATTCATCCAACTTTAAAAGTCCCCACAGTTTTTTTTATCAAGTCTAATGATGTTCATACATCCCCATAGTCTAAGATCTTTTTTGTATAAAACTTTATATTTATTTGTGTGAGAAAGAGAGAGAGAGAGGCAGAGAGAGGGAGAGAGAGAATGGGCATGCGAGGGCCTCCAGCCACTGAAAACGAACTCCAGATTCATGTGCCCCTTTGTGCATCTGTCTTATGTGGGTCCTGGGGAATTGAACTGAGGTCCTTTGGCTTTGCAGGCAAATGCCTTAACCTCTAAGCCTGTGTCCAAGATCTTTTAACTGAGCCATAATACCAAAAAATAACCTCAAAAAAAACCATAATGGCACATAACGACACTGCAAAAGATGGCACTGGGCATGGCAAAGAAATATTCAACCAATACAATATTAAAAAAAAAAAACAGAGTAGCTGGGTATGGTGGCACACACCTTTTACCCCAGCATTCGGGAGGCAGAGGTAGGAGGATCACCATGAATTCAAGACCACTCTGAGACTCCATAGTGAATTCCAGGTCAGTCTGGGCTAGAGTGAGACCCTACCTCAAAAAACAAAACAAAAAAGGGAAAACATCAAACTCTGTAGCTTCAAGTCCAAAAACTCTACCCAGTGACAAATCTCCAAGTCCAATAATTCTAACCAGCAACAAGTCTTTGGCATTCCAGTTCCACCTCTCCAGCTAGGCTACTCACAGTCCTGGAAAACTTCATCAGGGCGGCAGCTTTCCTCAGCATCTTACAGTCCTGGCATCTCAACTGGGTCTCCACTGCAATCCACAGTTCATCCTCATGGCTCCATCAGGTCTCCCTCCATGCAGGCATCCAGCAAATCTGCTTCAGACTTCCCATGACCATTTCCAAAACACAAAACCATGTTGCAAACTCAATGACCCTCTCTTTCCTCCATTTCTTATACTACACAATACCAGGTAGGGTGCCAATTTGTGAATCCAGGGGTGAATAAAGAAGACTTTGAAGAACAGGACACTCCTTGAGCACTCAGGCCCCTTCAAAAGTGTCTACATTCCTGCTGTTGTCCCAGTGCAGATCAGCTGGCCCAATCTCAAAGGTTGTAATCTCTCAAAAAAATTGCAGGTGAACAGGCAGCAGCTTAGGCCCAAAGATTTCATTTTGTTCTGTGCCATATCCCTCTGCACACACCAATCCATTTCTACGCAGTGCAACCCTGAACAACATCTCAGGACTTGGGCATAACAGCAAGCTTCTCACAAAAACTGCCAGCCCAGTCCAAGCAAAGCTCTTTCTCACTCTCATAAGCCAAATCTCACAGTCCATAGTTCTTACTGCATTCAGGTCTTTCAACTCTGACCAGAATAGTCCATTAAGCTGTACTTACAGCACTGCAAGGTGTCTCTTAGGCCAAGGTTTCAAATCCTTCCACATTCCTCTTGAAAATCAGCTCCAAAAGGCCAAAGCCACACAGTCAGATGTCTACCAGCAATCCCACTCCTCAGTACCACTTTACTGTTGCAGTCAGGTTCGCATTGCTGGTAGAAATCACCAAACCAAGGGCAGCTTGTGGGAAAAAGAAGTTTATTTTGGCTTAGAGTCTCCACAATGGCAGGAGAAAAAGATGGCATGAGCAGAGGGTGGATATCACCCCCTGGCCCTCATAAGTGGACAACAGGAACAAAAGAGTATGCCAAACACTGGAGCGGGGAAACTGGCTATAAAATCCATAAGCCTGTCCCCAACAATACACTGCCTTCAAAAGGTGTTAGTTCTCAAATCTCCATCAGCTGGGAATCTAACATTCAGAACACCTAAGTTCATGGGGGAGACCTTAATCAAACCACCACAAGTTTGTTTTTTATTTTATTTATTTATTTATTTATTTTGGTTTCCTTTTTTTTCTTTATTAATTAGTTTTGTATTCAGTAAATACAGTCAGTTTGGTACCAGTATTAGGCTCATCTGTCACCTACCCCCTCCCATTGGCCCCTCCTTGTTGAGGTATATGGGTCATGAATTGTGGAGTTAGCCCACAGTTATGAGTAAGATAAATGTCTCTGGATATCGTGACCCAACATGTGGCTCTGACATTCTTTCCGCCCCCTCTTCCGCAAAATTTCCCTGAGCCATGTTGGGTTCATTTTTGGTCTGCTTCAGTGATGAGGTGTTGGGAGCCTCTGAGGCTCTGGCTCTCTGATTTGGTAGGAGTTGATTTTTACAAGTTTGTTTTTTAATATTATATTATATTTATTTATTTATTTGCAAGTTGAGTGAAAGAGATAGATAAGGAGAGAGAAAGAATGGGTGCACTAGGGCCTCCAACCATTGCAAATGAACTCCAGGTACAAGCTCCACTTTGTGCACCTAGATTTATGTGGATACTGGGAAATTGGACCTGGATCATTAGGCTTTAGAGGCAGGTGCCTTCACTGCTGAGCTATCACTCCAGTGGCAATACACAAGTTTTTCAAAGGTTACTTTTTTGGGGGAGGGTTTGGTTTTTTTTTTTTTTTTTTTTCATGGCATGGTCTCACTCTAGCCCAGTCTGACCTAACACCACTCACTTTGTAGTCCCAGGATAGCCTTGAACTTATGGTGATCCTCCTATCTCTGCCTCCCCAGTCCCTGGCTACTTTTTGATTTTTGAGATGTCATGTTATGATGGCTTAAACTACTAGCTTTGAGCAGTGTTCCTGCCTGACCAACGAGTAAAGCTAGAACTATAGGTACCCCCAACATGCCAAGGTTATGCATGAATTTAACCAGACTAGTTTATTATTATTATTATTACTAGATATGAATATATTTTGTATGTTAACATCACATGTTGTTACCATCCTTTCCCTCCTCCCTGCCCCTTTTCTGAAGAGGTCTTCCTCATTGGGGATGCAGGTCAACCCCATGGGTATTGTGGCTCATGCACTATGGGGGCAGCAGTCAGTATGGGGGAGAGGCAATGTCTCTGTGCAAAATGTCCCAACTTGTGGCTCTAACAATCTTTCTGTCCCCTCTTCTGCAAAATTCCCTGAGCCATACTGGGAGCATTTTAAGTCTACTTCAGTGATGGACACTTAGGAGCATCTAGATGTCTGCTTTGGTAGGTATTGGGTGTCCTCAGTATCTTTCTCCATCATCCTTGTGCTGATATCAGCTTAACTTAGACAGCAGCATTCTTGCTCATTTCTGCAATTCCTCTGTGGTTTCAGCTGGGGCCAGGGTGGAGTGTGCTGGGTCGTTTATCTCCTGAAGTCCAGTTCCCATCTGAAAAAGAGAAACAGATTCTCCAATGGAGAGTGAAGTCAGTACCAGCTAAATGGGATAACCACTCTTAATTTAGAGTGGTTTACACACTTTTATAGTCTAAGGTTAGTGGGAGCTTGTCAATCGAAAGCAGAATCATTATCTAGATATGATTCTGACTTGTTTCCCAGTTCCAGATATAGTTACCTTTCCACTGAGTGGATCTGTTAGAAAATCCAAGAACAGTTGGTTATCCACAATGGCTGTGTGCCACTATTGCACTTGTGTGAGCATGACATCAGGTTGTTTGCTTCTGAGTCATTTAGAATTTGATTGCTTGGACAGATGTTGGCCACTTTCCCCTGGTATCTCATGTAGCACCTTCCAGCAGTAAATGGGTTAATTATCTGAGGTCTGGCTCTCCTCCAGATTCCAACCAGGTCTCTCCATGATCTGTGCCAACAGCATTTGGTGTCTTCAGCAGTAGGGTCTTATCATTAACCTCTGGTGGGTAATCAAGTGCTCTGACATAAGTCTGTCTTGTTTGTTTTGGGAGATCTAGTAGGTCTCTCTGATCAACAGCTGGTACAGGGAATTACAGGCCATCACCAAGGGAAAAGTATAAAGGAAAAGCCACAGAAGAAAGAGAAACAGGAGAAACGTGAGGTTAGGTTTCATCTCTCTCTCCAGGGCCCTTTGATTCAGGTGCTCCCTTAAGGTTTGCTTGAGGGTTCCACCTTTTATTCTGATTTCCAGGATATAGAATTCCATGGTACAAGTTCAATTTGGATTCAGAATTTGAGTCCACCCCTTCACCTTTTCCCTTCCCCCAAGCCCTACCATCTCTATTGTCCAAGCCTCAAGATGCTATTCAGTTATGTCAACAATTTGGGCTGATCCAGGTTTGGAAATGCCGATGAGTGAGATCATGTGACTCTTGTCTTTTTCTGCTTGTGTGAGTTCACTTAAAATGATCTGTTCCAAGTCCTACCATTTTTCTACAAATTTCAATGTGTAACCAGAACAGTTTTATCTTAATAAAATTTTATTTGTTCTAAGGGAGTTAGATCCATGGAGATTTAAAATATAACTAATTCTGCATAAAGTTAATCATATTTTTAAAATAGTTCTATGCTTAATGGTCCAATTAAAATGACTACATTGAGCCGGGCGTGGTGGCGCACGCCTTTAATCCCAGCACTCGGGAGGCAGAGGTAGGAGGATTGCCGTGAGTTCGAGGCCACCCTGAGACTCCATAGTGAATTCCAGATCAGCCTGGGTTAGAGTGAAACCCTACCTCGAAAAACCAAAAAAAAAAAAAAAAAAAAAAAAATGACTACATTGTGTACTAAAATGTGTTGTGGGTATTAACTGGTTCATTGTTGATGACATTGTTCTTTTTTTAAACATTTTTATTGAGAACTTCCATGATTATAGATAATAAATCATGATAATTCCTCCTCCTCCACCACTTTCTCCTTTGCAAATTCACCCTCCCTCATATCCCCTCCCCCTCTCAATTAGTCTCTCTTTTATTTTGATGTTATCATCTTTTTCTCCTATTATGATGGTCTCAGGGACTTGAGGTCATGGATATCCAGGCCATTTTGTACCTGGAAGATTGCATTGTAAGCAACCCTATCTTTCCTTTGACTCTTACATTCTTTTCACCCCTTCTTCCACAATGGTTCCTGAGCCTTGAAAGATGTGATAAAGATGTTCCACTGTTGAAAACTCCACTGTCACTTCTCAACACTACAGTGCCATTTTTTTTGTTGGCATTGTTTGTTTGTTTGTTTGTTTGTTTTGAGGTACAGTCTTACTCTAGCTCAGGCTGATCTGGAATTCACTATGTAGTCTCAGGGTGGCCTCAAATTCACAGCAATCCTCCTACCTCTGCCTCCTGAGTGGAGAGCTGGGATTAAAGGTGTGCACCACAGCACCTGGCTATAGTGGCTTTTGGTCACTGCCAAATGAAAAAAAGAAGCTTCTCTGACCAAAAATGAGAGTATCATTAATATGTGGGTATGAACATTAAGAAAAGTGCTTACATGCCAGACATAGTGGCACATGTCTTTAATCCCAGCACTCAGGAGGCTGAGGTAGGAGGAACATGTGAGTTCAAGGCCACCCTAAGACTACAGAGTGAATTCCATGTCAGCCTTGGCTAGAGTGAGACCCTACCTGAAAAATCAAAAAGGAAAAAAAAGCCTCTGCTACCAATTTTTACTCAAACTCATACAATATAAACATTTGTAGCTAGGATCCACACAAAAGTGTTTTGCTCTCTGTGCTTTCTGTTACCTCACTTAGTATTTCCCTGCAAATTTTATAATTTCATTTTTCCTTACCACTAAATAGAACTCTATTATATAAATATATCATATTTTCATTAACAATTCATCAGTTGAGGGACATCTAGGGTGGTTCCATTTCCTGTCTGTTGTGAATATAGTGGCAATAAATGTGGATAAACCAGTTTTGCTAAGGTAATTAGTAGGATCCTTAGGATATATGCTAAGGAGTGGTTTAGCTGGATCATATGGCCTGCGTATAGCTTCAACAGGAACCTCCAACATGATTTCTATATTGGTATATACCAGTTTGTACTACCACCATAGCATAGAATGGTTCTTCTTTTTCTGCATCCTCACAAGCATTTATTGTCACTTGTTTTCTTTTGGGTATTTTTTATTTATTTATCTATTTGCTTGTTTTTGTTTAAGAGAGAAAGAATGGGCATGCAAGGGCTTCCAACCACTGCAAACAAACTCCAGAAAATTCACCTTGTGTGTCTGGCTTACATGGGTTCTGAGGAACTGAACCTGGATCCTTAGGCTTTGCAGGCAAGTGACTTAACCATTAAGACATCTCTCCAGCCTCGCCATTTGTTTTCTTGGTGATAGCCATTCTGATGGGAGTAAGATGGAATCTCAAAGTAGGTTTAATTTTGGAGAACATGTTCTTAGATATTTATAGGCCATCTGTTATGAAAACTATTTAGTTCCATAGCCCATTTTTAATTGGGTTATTTGATTTCTTATTATTTAATTTTTAGTGTTCTTTGTATATTATAGATACCAATCTCTGTCACATGTATAATTCACAAAGATTTTCTCCCATTCTGTAGGTTGCCTCTTTGTTCTATTCACAGTGACCTTTGCTGCACAGTAGCTTTTTAATTCCCTGAGATCCTAGTGTCTAGTGTCTATTTCCTGAGCACCTGGGAATATATTCAGAAAGTTGTTGCCTATGCCAATATATTGAAGTGTTTCCCCTACTTTTTCCTCTAGCAATTTCAGAGTTCCATGTCTGATATTAAGGTCTTTGATCCATTTGTGGATGTGCATGAAGAGAGATAAGGATCTATTTTCATCTTTCTACATATAGATCTATTTTCATCTTTCTACATATAGATATCCAGTTTTCCCAGCACCATTTGTTAAAGAGGCTGTCTTTTCTCCAATGAGTATTTTTTTGGCATTTTTGTAAAAAATCAGATGGATACAGCTTCCTGGAATTACATCTGGGATGTCTGTTCTGCTCCATTGATCTATGTGTCTGTTTTTGTGCCAGTACCATGTTATTTCTGTTACTATGTCTCTCTAATATATCTTAAAAATCAAGTATGGTGATACTGCCAGCCTTATTTTTGTTGCTCAAAATTGTTTTGACTATTAAAAGTTTTTTGTGCTTCCAGATGAATTTTAGGATTGTCTTTTTCTATTTACATGAAGAATGCCACTGGAATTTTGATGGGGATTGCATTAAATGTCTACATTGGTTTTGATAAAGTTAACATATTTTACAATATTGAGTCTTCCAATCCAAGAATATGGGTTTTCTATCCATTTTCTAGTGTCTTCTGCAATTTATGTCTTGAGTCTTCTAACGTTCTCATTGTAGAGATTCTTCACTTCCCTGCTCAGGTTTATTCCAAGGTACTTTATTAATTTTTTTGAGGCAATTGTGAATGCACCGATTCCCTGATTTCATCCTCAGCATGTTTATTGTTAGTACATAGGAAGGCTACTGATTTCTGTGTGTTTATTTTGATCCTCCTACACGGCCCTACCAGTTTGGTGGTAGTCTTCATGGTTCTTTATGTATAGAATCATATAATCTGTAAATAATTATAATTTGATCTCTTCCTTTCTAATTTGTATCCCTTTTATTTATGCCTCTTGCCTTATTGCTATAGCTAAGACTTCCAGTCCTATATTAAATAAAAGTAGGGACAATAGGCACCCTTGCATTGTTCCTGATTTTAGTGGAAAAGCTTCAAATTTTTCTCCACTTATTATGATGCTAGCTATATGTTAGTCATAAATAGCCTTTATTTTGTTGAGATATGTTCCTTCTATTCCCAGTGTCTTTAGGACTTTTACTGTGAAGGGATATTGGCTTTTGTCAAATGCCTTTTCTGCATCTATTGAGATAATTATGTGATTTTTGTCCTTCAGTATATAGTATATTACACTTATCAATTTGCCTATTTTGAACCATTCCTGCATCTCCCTGATACAGCCTACCTATTCAAAGTGAATTATCTTTTTCTAGTTCAACTTTTTTTATTGGCAACTTCCATAAGTATATACAATTAACCGTGATAGTTACCTCCCCTCTGCCTTTCCCCTTCACAAAGCCACTCTTCATTATATCCCCTCCATCTCTCCATTAGTCTCTCTTTTATTTTTATGTCATCATCTTTACCTCCTATTATGAGGGTCTTCTGAAGATAGTGCTAGGCACTTTGAGGTCATGTATATTGAGATCAATTTCTGTCTTAAAGATTGCATTGTAAGAAGTCCTACCCTTCCTTTGACTCTTAAATTCTTTCTGCCACCTCTTCCACAATAGGCTCTGAGCCTTGGTAGGTATTTCAGTATGGAACACTCCTCTGTCACTTCTCAGCACTATTGTGTCTTTTGGGTCACCTCCATCTGAAAAGAGAAGCTTCTGTAAGCAAAAGTGAGAGTAGCAGCTCTCTAATGCCAGCACTGCCTTCTAGCTCACCGAGCTTGCAGCAGTAGAAGGGAGGTAGGTGAGGAGGTCTCTATACCATGGCTTGTACAAAGCAGACTGCTCCCAAATCCACTGGTGGTAAAGTACCTAGGAAACAACTGGCTACAAAAGCAAGAGTGCACCCTCTATTGGAGGGTTGAAGAAACCTCATCGTTACAGGCCTGGTACTGAGGGACTCCTTGATATTAAAGGCTATCAGAAGTCCAGTGAACTTCTGATTCGCAAACTGCCCTTCCAGCATCTGGTGCGACAAATTGCTCAGGACTTTAAAACAAATCTGCGCTTTCAAAGTGCAACTACTGGTGCTTTGCAGGAGGCAAGTGAAGCCTGTTTGGTTAGCCTTTTTGAAGATATCAACCTGTGTGCTATCCATGCCAAACGTGTAACAATTATGCTAAAAGATGTCCAGCTAGCACAGCCTGCATAAGTGTAGAGTGTGCTTAAGAGGCCAGTATAATGGGAAACATTTCATTCTCAAAATTTTTTTTTTCTCTTCCTGTTATCAGTAGTACTGAATGTTAGATTTTTTTTCCATGGGGTCAGAAGGTACCTAAGTATATGATTGCGAATGGAAAACTACGGGACAGGCATCATGTATTGTCAGTTTCTTCATCTTCATTTGTGTGTGGATTTTTAATATAAACACAGGAATGTAAAGCATTAATGCAAGTCAAAATGTTTCAATAAACAAATTTCAACAGTTCAACTTTATAACAATTATAAATAAACCTGTTTAATTTTTCTGGACAATGCCAGCATTTAAATTTTTCTAAAGTAAACTTCTTATTGATGGCAACTAAATGGTGTTTGTAGCATTTTTATCATAGATTCCATCCATTCACTATACTTTTCTAACTGAGTTATCCTACATGCAAGAACATGTTTTTAATGTTGTCTGTCTTCTGTGCTGTTTCTGTAAGTTTGCTATTAAAATACATTAAACTATAAAAAAGTGAGAGTAGTATTAACATATGGGTATGAAAGCTAAGTAAAGTGCTTACAGTGCAGTTTGGTGTGCATAATCTATGCATTTAGCCAGACAAGAGCAGGCATTACACCCCTAGGTCTCATGACCTCTTCTGCCATAGGCTTTTGATTAGGTTTTCAGTACCAGGCATATATATTCCCTTCCATGGAGCTGGCCTGTAATCCAATTAGAGAGCAGCTAGTTTCCTCCACACCAGACATGCCACTCTTGTACCTGTTCAGTCATTTGGCCTGGTTGGTCAAACTTGAAACTTTCTGTGTCCACTGTTTTTATCACTGATGATTTCTGTCGCCCATAGGGGCTGCATGCAATGCAGCTTTTTCCAGCTTTCTGTCAGCTGGTCTACACGGAAGAGGTTTTCAGCTCAGCTCCAGCATGATTTCTCAGTGACCTTGTAGTCCAGGCATGTTGAGTCTTCAGCAATAGGGTCTTACCATCTATATTTGAGGGTAATCCAAGAGACTTGTCAATGGCCTGTAATATTTTGGGGGTATCAAGGACCTCCCTGGCCAACAACTCACTGAAGGTATCTTATCCCTGGTACTGAAATTTTTCTTATAACAGTTTATGGCTTCTGTGTGTGCCATTATCCATATGGCTTATTCACAACATCTTGATTATGATTAACCCCACCTTCACCCTTCTTTTACTCAATTTCTTCCCATGGTCTAGCTTAGGCCATTGTACCCCCTCTAATCCATTCATCTACTTACATATATATTTCCTTTTTGATTTCTTCAATGACCCATTCATCATTCAGTAGTGTACTGTTTAGTTTCCATGATTTTGTGTATGCTCTGTAGTTTTCGTGCTGCTTTTCATTGCGATCAGATAGAGTATAAGGAATTATTTCTATTTTTCTGTATTTGTTAAGATTTGCTTTGTGTCCTAATATGTGGTCTATTTTAGAGAATTTTTCCATGTGCTGCTGAAAATAATGTGTATTCTGGAATGTTCTCTAGATATCTGTCAGGTCCATTTGTTCTATGACATCATTTAATCTAAATGTCTCTCTGCTTACTTTTTGCTGGGATGACCTATCAATTGGTGAGAGTATGGTATTTAAGTCACCCACTACAATTGTGCTTGGTGTTATCTGTGACTTTAAGTCTAGTAGTGTTTGTTTTATGAAATTTTGTACACTCAGGTGCATATATGTTTAGAATTGTAATGTCTTCCTGTTGAATTGTCCCTTTAATCAATATAAAGTGACCTTCTATCTCTTTCCTCACTAATGTAGGTTTGAAGTCTATCCTGTCAGACAATAGGACAGCAACACCTGCTTTTTGTCTAGACCCATTTGCTTAAAATACCATTTTCTATCCTTTCACCTTAACATAGTGTCTATCTTTTTTGTCAAGGTAAATTTCCTTTTATCTTAATTTTAAATTTATTTTTATTTGAGATAGACAGCAAGAGAACGAGAAAATGGGCACACCAGGGCCTTTAGCCACTGCAAATGAACTCAAGATGCATGTGCCACCTTGTGCATCTGGCTTATATGGAATCTGGAAAATCGAACTTGGCTCCTTAGGCTTTGCAGGCAAGTGCCATAACCACGAAGCTGTCTCTCCAGCGCAAGGTAAGTTTCTTGGAGGGAACAAACAGAAGGGTCCTACCTTTTAATCCAATGTGCAATCCTGTGTCTTTTGGTTGTGGCATTGAGGCCATTAACATTAAGATTTATTATTGAAAGGTATGTGTTTACTCTTGCCATTCTTCTTGTATTGTAGTGCTTCCTGTTTTCCCTTAACTCTCTTGGCTTAACTATTTGAGTATGGTTTATTTTTTCCTGTTTCCTCATGTGTGTGCTTTAATCTCTTCAATGTGGAGGATCCCTTCAAGTATTTTCTGTAGAGCTGACTTAGTGGTCATATATTCTTCTACCCTGTTTTGTTGTCAACTGTCTTTATTTCTCTGTCGATTTGGATAGATAGCTTTACTGGATATTGTAATCTTTGTTTACAGTTGTTATCTTTCAGAACTTGGAATACACTATTCCAAGCCCTTCTGGTTTTTAAAGTTTGTGTTGAGTAATCTACTGTTATTTTATGGGCTTGCCTTTATATGTGACTGAATGTTTCTAACTGCTTTCAATATATTTTCTTTGGTTTGTATGTTTAGTATTTTAACTATAATATGGTGACAAAAGGTAAGATCTTTCCTGGTTTTGTCTTCTCAGTGTTTTAAGAGATTCCTGTATCTGTATTGGCATCTCTTTCACTATTTGGGGGAAATTTATTTCTGTGATTTTGTTGAAATTACCTTCTATGATTTTGGAAAATTTCCTTCTACTGTACACTGAATTCTTATGTTTGATCTCTTCGTAGTATCCCCAATTTCTTGAAATTCCCATTCATTCATTCCTATTAGTTTGTGTTTTTCTTTGTTAGAACATTCTAGTTCTGCCACTTTGTCTTTTGGTTTAGATATTCTGTCCTGATCTCTTCTACTGGTGAGACTTTCTACAGAGTTTTCTATTTGACTTACTCTGTTTTGCATCTCTAGTATATCTGATTGGTATTTCTGCATTATTTATTTTTCCTTACTCATGTCTTGTATTGACTTCTTTATTTTCTTACGGTGGTTTTCTATGTTCTCTTGGGATTCCTTTGGGAGTTCATTTTCTTCTTTGTTTACTTTGAACATAGTTATAATCATTCATTTGAATTTTTTGTCAGACATTTCATCTAAATCAGTCTCACTGGAGGGAATTTCTGATGGAATTTATTTTTGGTGGAATTATATTGTCTTGATTTTTTGTGTTTCTTGTATTATAATGTAGAGGTTACATTATCTGCTATACAGCTATTCTAGTAGGCTGGGTAGAGCAAAATTCAGGCAAATTCTAAAATTCACCTGAGAAATATACACAGTCAAAATGAGCACAGCATATTTATACAAGAGTGGGGATTAAAACAAACATAAACTGGGTGGTGGCACACTCCTTTAATCCCAGCACTCTGGAAGGCTGAGGTGGGAGGATGACTATGAGTTCAAGGCCAGTCTGAAACTACATAGTGAATTCCAGATCTGTCTGGACTAGAGTGAGACCCTATTTTGAAAAAAATAAGAACCAGATAATCTTAACAAAGCAAGGTTACTAAGGGTATGTGTTGATCCATACCCTTAATCTTATCAACTGGGAGGCTGAGAGTCCTGGTCCGTAATGGGCTCAAGGTCAGCCTGGGACTGAGACCCTGTCCTCAAGAAGGATAGAAGTAAAAGACAAAATGACACTGTAAATCAGGAAACAGCAAAAGCAACAAAAGTCAACCCCAAACAAAGTGTATTTAAGAATGCTAAAACTGACCAAAAGTGCATCAATCAAATTTTAACCTATAACCTGCCCTAATATGGAAGGTCCAATTAGCACTTCCAGTGCCAGTGTTGGGTCAGGTATTAACCCAATGCAAGTAGGCCCTGTTACCTTTTAGGATAGCTTCTAGTCTCAGTTATGCCAAGTGCCCACCTAATTGGTTCCCTCTTTTTTGCATTGTGGGTTAGCTGGGCTGGTTGGGACCAGTGGATCGGCTGTTCAGATCAGCTGTGCTGGATGCTGTGTGGCTACGGGGTGGCCAAGATTCCCTGGAGTCTCAAGTTCTCCAATGTTTCCCTGGTGCTGGCAGTTGGGGGAGGGGAGGCTGTGGAGAGTGTCTGAAGTTGTTCTGGAGTTGCTCAGCTGGTCCCTGTTGTCTTCTGCTTCTGGCTCCTTGACTTTGCAAGACTGGTGTGAATGGAGAATATCTTCACTGCAGTTCTTCTCCTGCTGGCTCAGGCAGGGCCAGGTGCGTAGCTCTTTCCAGTGGACCAGGACTGCTGGAGCCATGGCTGGAACTGATTATGGCTGGTTGTGTGGTTGCTAGATGTGGTGTGTCTCTCCTGCTTCTCTACTATGATTAGTAATTCCTTATACACCACTGTTCTGTAGAACAAGGAACTGTTTTTCTAGCCCCCTCACTCCCAAAACCTCCCACAACACACTGCTTTGGTGTTGCTACAATTCCACCTTTGTTACCAGTAGAAATATTTTTCTTTTGTTTAGTTTTTTTGAGTAGGGCCTTGTTCTAACCCAGGCTGACCTGAAACTCATTCAGTAGTTCCAGGCTGGTCTCAAATTCACAGTGATATCCTCCTACCTCTGCCTCCTGAGGGCTGGAATTAAAGGTATGCATAACAATACCTGCCTCCCTTTTCTTATTCTTAGCATACGTTTACTCATCACTCACATTAAGAAATAGCAGGGACCAATCTGTTGTGTTTGCTATAATGAAGTCTCACGGTGATTCTTGTTTTCATCAGTTGAACTTTACTCTATCATTAATTTATGAATGTTACTTTGTTTATGACTTTCTATTTTATTGACAAATTCCATAATTATAGACAATAGAGCATGGTAATTCTGCCCCCTACTTTCCCCTTTGCAACTCCACTCTCCATCATACCCCCTTCCCCTTCTCAATCAGACTCTCTTTTATTTAAGTGTCATCATCTTTTCCTCCTATTAGGATGGTTTTGTGTAGGTAGTGTCAGGCACTGTGAGGTCCTGGATATCCAGGCCATTTTGTGTCTGGAAGAGCACATTGTAAGGGGTCCTACCCTTCTTTTGGCTCTTACATTCTTTCTGCTACTTCT
The DNA here is from genome assembly GCA_036346955.1 of Dipus sagitta. Classification (NCBI taxonomy): domain Eukaryota; kingdom Metazoa; phylum Chordata; class Mammalia; order Rodentia; family Dipodidae; genus Dipus; species Dipus sagitta. The sequence continues at coordinate 217,320,024 of CM070770.1, forward strand.
TCCTTAATGCACTCTGAGCCTTGGAAGGTGTGATAGAGATGGTTCAGCGCAGAATCACTGCCATCTGAAAAGAGAAGTGTCTCTAACCAAAAGTGAGAGTAGCATTAATACACAGGTATATTAATATTCTTACTGGACAGTTTGGTGAGGATAATATACACATTTAGCCAGGCACCAGCATACATTACACCCCTAGGGTGCATGTCATAGGTTTTCAGTATCAGGCATGTATTCTCTCCCATGGAGTGGGCCTCCAGCCCAATCAGAGAGCAGTTGGTCTCCCCCATAACAGACATGCCACTGTTGCACCCACTGGCTCATTTGGCCTGTCTGGCCAAATTTAAGGCTTGCAGTGTCCACTGGTGTCTGTCTCCACTAGTGGTTGCTCTCTCTCCCATGTAACTGCATGCAGCATAGCTTTTTCCAGCTTTCTGTCAGCTGCTCTACACAGAGGAGGTTCTCAGCTCAGCTCAAGCAGGATTTCTCAGTGAACCTTCCAGCCCAAGCATGTGGAGTCTTCAGTAATAGGGTCTCACCATCTATTCCTAGTGGGAATCCAAGAGCCTTGGCAATTACCTGTAATGTTTTGAGAGCATCAGGGACCTCTCTTAATGGGAAAGTATCCCATCCCTGACCCCCCAAATTTTCTAGTAACCATCTATGGCTTCTGGATGTGTCATTGTTGAAAAAAGTAGGTTTCCATATGACTTATTCACACCCTCTTAGATTTTGAGTAGCCCTTCCCCCACCTTTCCTTTCCTCAGTCTGTTGATGACTTTCAATTAACTGGAAGAAGGTATAATAAAATTCAGGTGAGAGTTGGATTTTTGGGGGTTGTTATTTTAGCATGAGAAATATTGGGAACTAGGCAGTTTGGAGTTCCTTTCCTTTGTAATTGTGACAAAGTCTCAGGTTCCAATTCTGCCTCTCCAGTTAGGCTGCCCATGGCCCAAGGAAAACCATACCAAACCAGCAGCTCTCTTTTGTAGCTGTTCTATAGCCCTGGTGTTGTAGTAAGTCCCTGACCAGAAATCAAGTTCAGGACCACCTGAATAAGGATTTTAAAAAAGAGAGCCCTTATTAGCCAGCCAGCAATTGTCCCCTCTCAGCAAGTTGCTGGGAGAAGAGCAGCCCTGTCCCACTTTTACAGTGAGCTTTTAAAGGCAAAACCCACATTCCTTTACAATGATCTGAAAAAAAACCCAGCCACCTCCACCTCCACCACTGTCTTTATCAAGAGCAAGCAAGCATGATTACAAAAGCAGAATTTTTGCTGTTAGCACCAGGTATGAGGCAGATACCAAATATCAGGTCAGATATGATCTCAGAGAGAGCAAACACCAGATGGAGCCACATCCTCATTCTTGTAATTAATACTCTGTGCCAATCTTTAATCTCCTATGGCTCCTTGGAAATGTCAAGATGGCTGAGGGGTCTAAGGTGGCTTTCCTTAGGTTGTTTCAGTCCCCAGTGGTTTTAGTAACTGTGTCAAATCCTAGACTCATCAGTCACCATGGGCTCATATTTGGTCTTAAGAACCATTAATTTTACTGAGGAAATTCTCTCTGGGTCAAATTTAATTAGAGCATTTAAATGCTGGGGTCTACAATTAATCCTAAAAGTAACAGAGTTAGGGGCCCTGAGATGGCAGTCATCAGGGTAGTGAGCCAGGGTGACCAGTTAAAAAAAAAAATTATACCAATTGCCTGAATTCTTATGGAATTACTCTCTACCTTTTAGATATTTTCTAACTACAGACATGCTTTCTCAGATTATTCCAGAGTAGTTTGTATAGAAACAGAAAGTCTCTCCTGAAGCCATACTAAGTCCTCCTTGTTTTATTCTGTAATACCATTTCTGCTAGAGAGTCTAAGGAGGTCTCCAGGTGGGTAACAGAGGATTCTAATTCCTTCAAATCAGCATCAACCTGTTGACTCAAGGTTTTGAAATTTTTGTCTCCAACAACTAAAGCAGAGGTGCCTATAGCAGCTGATCCCACTATTCCTAAGCCTACTAGTAAAGCTACCAAGATGGGATCTCCTCTCTTTTGCCTATAGTTAAAAGATGTAGAGAAAATTAAATTCCCAGATATTCTCTGATCACATTCCCATCATATAGATAGACCTGGAGAACTATGTGGACCAACACACAAAATTTCTTCCATCTGTCATCAGCAAAAAGGTATGAGTTGAGGCAGGGATTAATTCTAGACACACATGCAAACCAAGAAATGGGGGTGATTTGAAGAAATAACTATCTCCAGTAGTAGCTATCTTAAGGGTAAGGACTTGAGAGCATGAATTCCAATAGGGGATTGTTCTATCTTATAATCAATCATTTTATACATAACTCTTGTCCTTGGAGGTCCCCCAGGGTAAGCTTAGGTTTCATTCCACATTGACAGAGACCTGTTTGTTCAACCTGTTGTTGGGTAAGGTTATGGACAGTGGAGATAGTCTCTCCAATAGAAGTGTTTACCCCAATACCCACATACTATGGGGGCTCAGGGTTTAAACAAAGCCAGCAGTCCTGGGTGATACTGGGATTAGTTTTATTAATTACTCTAAAGACTGTACCCAAAGTTGTGAATAACCTTTGGCAAGGGACTCTTGGAGTTGGATGGGTCCACACAGGTGAAGTGGCAGATTGTGGGAGTTCCTCTGGCCCTTGGGCGGGCATCTGGCTGATTGGAGGAACTACCAATGGAGGAGTATTAGGCCCAATGGGGTTGATGGTTTCTACCTCTCTCATTCTCTGAATTGTAATCTTATCCCCCATGTTTGTCCTGTTTCCCAAGCTCCTGTAAGAACTGGCTGTCAGAATTTTAAAAACATCTTAAGGGTGTTGCACCTTCCCATTCCACACATCTCTGAAGAACTTGGTCTTTCTTCAGAGATGAAAGAATCGTGGTGGATCCAAGAGGCCTCAGTCTTTCAACCCCATTTTGCACATTGCATATTGATCATTTGCATATGCATTTGCATATTGGTCATCTCCTTGGCAACTTGGCCCTCCATTTGGATTCTTGTATAGCCTTTTCAAGGCTAGCTGTTCCACACCTATAAGTGAGAACTCCCCACCCCTGTCCCATACATGCTTCTACAAAAACCTTATTCCAGTTCCTCCCAAATATATCACATATATCTACTTGAAAGGTTGGCCAGTGGTAGCCAACCATTTGATTACCTGTCTGGTAGCAGTATTCCTAAGCTCCCAGGTAAGATTGCAGACTTGGTGAGGACTTTTTTGTAGTTGTCAGCTAAAACCACTAGAACCAAGGAAGCTAAGCATAAGAATATTAACTTAAGCATGGTACAAGCAAAAAGAAGCAATATAAAATACAATATCTCATTCACGTGGTACACATGACAGTCTTCTCTTGAGGGGATCTTAGTGAGCCTCAAGTTTTTGGATGATCCAACAGTTGTATGGGTCTCCAGAGGTGGCCTTCTTCAGTTGAGTGTGGTGTATCCATAGTATCTTCCCAGCTGCATTTATCACAGTGGGGGTTGTCAGGACGACAGTGAAAGGTCCTTGCCAGCAAGGCTCGAGGTTACCAGGACTGTGTCTCTTCACCTACACCAGGTCTCTGGGCTCAAATGATGATGGTACCAGTTTTAAGTCAGGTCCTCTGTGGGCCTCTCTGACAGATGTTATTCCCCCAGTTTAGGGAGTATAGGGGGAGTTCTACCATAGAGAATTTCAAAGGGAGTAAACCCCTTCTTATAAGGAGTGCATCTTACCCATAAGGAAGAAGACTCACCCAACCCCCACCATTTTCTAAATTAAATTGGGTTAATATTTCTTTAAGAGTTCTGTTCATCCTTTATTTCTAGAGCTTTTCTTATTAATTTGGATAAATTGGCTGTGAAAGCTGAGCCATTGTCAGACCCCAGGGCTCAGGGAAGCCAAAATCTGGGGACTATTTCCTGTAACAGTTTCTTCACAGTTTTCTGAGTGGTCTCAGTTTTTGTAGGAAATGCTTCTGTCATCCCTGAGAAAGTGTCCACCATTATCAATAGATACTTGTATCTCCAAAGTCCAGGCTTAACTTCAGTAAAAATCAATCTCCCAGTGCTCACTTGGGAAGGTTCCTCTGTATCTTACCCCAGGTTCTGCCAGTGGAGGGCCATGTTGATTCACTTGTTGACAGGTGATGCACCTGGTGATTCTTGGCTATTGAACCAATGTCAGGGATGTAGAAGCATTATCTAAGTAATTCAGTAGTTTTGTGGGGCCCAAATGGGTGCTCCCATGAATATTTTTGAGCAATGTGCATCCTAGTGTGTGTGGGAAAAGAACCCTTCCATCCTGCAACTTCTTCCATCTGGAGGGTGCTGTCTTGACCTGGAGTGTGCCTCCCAATTTCATGTCCTCCTCTGTGTAGTCAGGTCAGTTGGGCAGTTCAAGAGGAGAAGACATCACCAGAACCTCAAGGGGACCCACTGGTTTTAAGGCAGCTTCTCTGGCTGCTTGGTCAGCCGCCTGATTACCCAGTGCCTCCCAGCAACTCCCTCTTTGGTGGCCCCAGCAATGGGTAATAGCCACTTGCTTAGGGACTTCAAGCAGGGCCAATATCTCTTGAGTATTTTTCATTTGTTTTCCCTTAGAGGTGAGCAGTCCCTGTTCTCAATAGAGGGGCACATGTACATGCACTACTGTGACAAAGGCATAATGACTTTGTCTTTTCCATATCTCAAAGCCTGAGTCAATGCTATCAGTTTGACTTTGTGAGCAGAGGCCCCATGCCCAAGAGCTTGAGCCCACAATATCTTTTACAATGTTACCACTGCTTCCCCTGTGTTCTCAACTCCATTGGAAATGAAACTGGAACCACCAGTGAATAGCACCTTGACCCGGCCACCGGGGAGTTTAACAAGGGCCCGAGGGGAAATTAACCTGGATGAGAGACAAGACAGACACAAAGAAGGAGACCAAGTCGAGAGTCTGATCAAGGTCTCAAATTTTATTTTTTATACGGTGGTTATATAGGGGTAGGAAGGAGGGAGTAAGCTGGCTGACGTGATTTAGGGCCATGGGATCGCTAGGGAACCTAGAGGAAATGTAACCAGGTGCTTATCTAATCTTGCCTCAATGGCCTGACCACAAACTGGCCTCTTGCAAAAGATAGGTTCTGTAAACAGTCAGCTGACCGACATTCCAGAAATACCTAACCACAAACTGGATGGACCAGTTTTCTGGTAAATGAGTCAACATGGGGAAACTTAAGAACAGGCCCAGGCAAAATGAAGAGGCTTTTGCTTTATGGCTCCCGACATCTCCTCCCTTCTTTGATACAAAAGAGGGGGAAGCCAGCTATTCAGCGGTGGGCTTTAACCAACTGGGGGAGTATTGACTTGACTCCTCCCATGGGCTGTCATTTTTTCGTCCTACAATCTTGACCCTTGGTACCTTTTGAGGAGGGGAGGCAGGGCCTATGTGATTATAATAGGTATGGTACCAACCTCCATGCAAGTCAGGTTTTTCTCTCAGGGAATTCAGAAGCAATCAGAAAGGGACCTTCCCTTGCGGTGCTTTGCCTCGCACCCTTGTTGGTGCCCATATTGTACTCACTTTATTGTGAGCCGATATGCATAGGTCTGAATCCTATGCAGCTCCTAAAGGAGGGGAGTTGACTGGCACATTGAAGCCCTGATCAATTGGGTCTAATTGATGATAGTGTATTTGGATTGCATGGGATGTAAGGGAGTCAACCTGTTGTCTGATGAAGCGGACGAGCTTGCCGATCAAAAGTGGTCCCAGTGTGAATATGAGAATGAGGCTAATTAGGGGTCTGGCTAAGGGCATAAGAAGGGTGAACATGGAAGACTTCCACCAATCATTGGCAGCTGATGGAAATTTTTGTTTTTGGAGATCTAGGCTGATCTTATGTAATTTTTTTACTTGGGTTTCTACTAGACCTGACTCATTAATGTAATAGCAACATTCTTCTCCCAAAAAGAGGCAAGTGCCTCCCTTTTCTGCGGTGAGCAGATCTAGTGCTCGCCGATATTGTAAGGCTACTTGGGCGATTGATGTTACCTGTCTTTGTAAGGAGGAGAGGGAGTCAACAGAGTTTCTATGGCTAATTGAAATTGTTGGGATAATTGTGCTGTAGAGACCAGGGAGTGGCCTATGGCTCCTCTGGCAAGGCCGGCAGCCACTGTGGAGCTTCCAGGAAGATGACCACCACAAGGGGGAGGAAGACAGCTCTCTTTTGATGATAGGCAGGATAGAAGGCTGGCTCCAAAAGTTTGGTAGGAGTCCAAAGTCAATTGTGGCACTGAGGTTACTGGAAGGCAAGGTTGGTCAGAGGGGGATCTGGAGATATTTTTGTAAAGGGTTCCGTTACACCAAAAAAAGAACCCTGGAGGGGCATAGAGTGTGTAGGAGTTAAGGGAGAGAGTCTTATTGCAGAGGGAAGAATTGCCTCCATAGCAAAAGGGGAATCTGTCATGAAGAAAGTCAGAAAATAATGGAACTTCTGGGATGGGGTTAATAGGATGCCCTGGGGTAGAGGAAAGATTAAGGAGGGCAGAATAAGGAATATCCATAAGAGGGGGGTGCCCGAGGGCAGAGCACAGAAAACAAGCAGAGAGGTTACCAATTATTGTTATTTTAGCAACTATTAGGCCTTCTCTAAGCAGGGTTAGCCAGGAAAAGGGGTGGGAGGCAGAGGATAACCATGAGGAAAGTTCTTTTTCAGCTTGTAGTATGTTAGAGTGTACCATGGACTGAATTTGGACAAGGCTATGCCAAATATAGATCTTGCTAGAGGGCCATGTTGTATCTCTGGTCACATACATGGCCCCTTGGACCATGGAGGTCCAACCCGAGTCCCAGGGATCCCAGATAATGAGGGAATACCCATTGTCAGTGCACCAGAATTTATGGCCAGACCATCCGGAGCCCAGGATTTGACCCTTGGAGGGGATGGAGGCACTCCAACTGGTACACCACTGCCAAGGGCACTCGACGTTTTCCTTAATCCAATTGGCTTTGTATCTATTGTGCTTTTGATCTAAGAGGAAGCACAGGGTGGAAGAGGCCTTATTTGGGTGTTTTTTAAAGTCTGTAAAATTTAATAAAATAGGCTTGGTGCAGTCTGTGGGTGGACAGTCGGCAGTAGCCAAAATGTGTTCAAATTGTCGTGTATGATCATGGGAGGCCCAGTTTTCCATGAGATAAAATCGCCAGGCAAACCTGTCAACCGGAAGGCTGAGATTTCTGATCTAAAATGGGTTCCAGGCCAGTCTGGGTCTGATTGAGACCCTATCCCCAAGAATGACAGAAGAAAAAGACAAAGGCGTTATAAATCGGGAAACATCAAAAGCCACAAAGGCCAACCCTAAAATACATCTTATTTAACAATGGTAAAGCCAGGAGTTCCCTGTGTAGTCAGTGTGTGGGCAGGCACAGCCTTCTTGAGTGAGTAGGCTGGACCCATTTTCCCCCCTCCCAAAGCCCAGGTCTGAGTTCCCTGTGTGGTTAGGGTGAGGGCAGGTGTGGCAGTCTGGAGTGAGTAAGCTGAACCCATTTCTACCCCCTCCCACAGCCTGGGACTGAGTTCCCTGCTCAGTCAGTTGTGTGGGCAGGCATAGCCTTATGGAGTGAGTAGGCAAGACCCATTTCTATCCCCTCCCACAGCCCGGTTCTGAGTTCCCTACCTAGTCAGTGTGAGGGCAGGTGGTCAGTGTGAGGGTGGGCACAGCAGTCTTGAATGAGTAGGTCAGACCCATTTCTGGTCCGCTCCCACAGCCTGGGTCTGAGTTCCCTTGGTCATTAGTGTGTGGGCAGGCGTGGCAGTCTGGAGTGAGTAGGCCAGACCCATTTCTGCCCCCTCCCACTGCCCAGGTCTGAAATCCCTATGCAGACAGTGTGAGGGCAGGCTTAGAAGTCCAGAGTGAGTAGGCAAGACCAAATTCTGATCCCCTCTTACAGCCCAGGTCTGAGTTCCCTGCCTGGGCACTGTGTGTCCTCCTCCCACTTCCCCAGTCTAGCTTGCCTACACTGGTCCATGTCCTGGAAGGCTCAACACGAAGTAGGCCAGATCCCTATTCCCTTAGTCCTCCTAGTCCCCTGGTCCTGGTAGGTCCCATTGTGCCTTGCTCAGGGAGGCCTGACTCCTGTGTGATCTGTGGAATCAGTCAGGCCTTTTACTCTGGTATCTTGACTGGACACTAAATACCAAAATCCCTGTTCACCTGAGTCAGAGGGTGAATGGGCCAAAGGACACAAACTTGCTTCCTCCTAAATAAAATAAATAGTCTTCCTAAAATGGGTAGACAACAATGCAAAAAAGCCAACAAAAGTCAGAAAACTGAAATGTCTCCACCAAGGATGCCTAGTCCTACTAAGGAAGCCTCCAATGAAATCATAGAGAAATCAATAGAAATTCATTCCCAAAATGAAAACACAACAACCAATGAGACCCTCATTTAAAAAAAAAAAATCACTGATCTTGAAGCAAACTTTCAAAGAACCAACAATCCTATCAATGAAATTAAACAGAATCATCTCCTAGAGTGTTCAGCTTTTGACAGTAGGCTTAAATTGATGGAAGAAAATGTAAGAACCCTCCAAAAGGAGATATGAATAAATAGAACGTAAGTCAAGAAATGGAAGACCTCAACAACCAGTTGATTAAACTTAATGAAGACTTGATTAAATGCAATCCCATTAGAATAACATCATATTTCTCAATGGAAACCCTGAAATCCAGAAGGACCTGGAATGGAACACTTCAAAGTCTGAAAAACTATGACTTCCAACCAAAGCTACTTTACCCAGCAAAAGTATCCCTCATGGTGAAAGAAAAAAATTCCATGAAAAAATCATCTCTATATTCACATGAACACAAAGCCAAACCTACAGAGAGGGAATCCTCCACACAGAACAGTCAAATAACCAATCTCAGGAGCCAACAAGAGAAGATCACAATAACCAAAATATACCAGGATCAAAACAGTGCATAACACAAGTAAACACCCAACCACATAAAACACCTCACCATGGCAGGGATTAATTCAAACCTCACAGTAATAACCATAAATATTAATGGTCTTAGCTCACCCATCAAAAGACATAGGCTATCAGGATGGATCAAAAGACTGGACCCTTCTATCTGCTGCCTTCAAGAAACCCACATCACCACTAAAGATAGACACCTCCTCAGAGTGAAAGTTTGGAAAATGATATTCCAAGCAAATGGAAATAAAAGCAAAGTGGATGTTGCTGTATTAGTATCTGATAAAATAGACTTCAAACCAAATGTAATCAAAAAGGACAAGCAAGGTCATTTCTTACTCCTCAAGGGAATGATCCAACATGAGCACATCACAATCATAAATATATATGCCCCAAATATGGGGCACCACAGTTTATTAAACAAAATCTATTCAGCAATAAAACAGAAATAAATACTAATACCATCATAGTTGAAGACTTCAATACTCCACTATCATCAATACACAGATTATCTAGGCAGAAAATCAACAGGGAAATAATAAATAGAGCTTAACAACATCATAGATCAACTAGACCTAAAGGATGTCTACAGAACTTTCCACACCAACTCTACAGAATACATATTCTTCTTAGCAGCCCACAGAACCTTCTCCAAAATTAACCATATATTAAGCCATAAAGCATGCCTTCATAAACTCAAGAATATTGAAGTAATTTCATGCATAATGTCAGATCACAATGCTTTAAAGGTAGAAATTAACAAGAGACACATCAAAAATGCCACCAACTCCTGGAGACCAAACAACACACTTTTAAACAATTAATAGGTCATGGAAGAAATCATAAAATTCCTAGATTTGAATGATAATGAAAACACAACCTACAAAAACTTATGGGACTCAATGAAGGCAGTCATAAGGGGAAAATTCATAGCCCTAAATGCCTTAATTACAAAGACAGAGAGATCACAAGACTGACCACCTAAAGGCGCTAGAGAAACAAGAAATATCCAACCCAAAAAGCTCCAGACAGAAAGAAATAATCAAGATTAGAGCAGAAATTAATGAATTGGAAACTAAGAAAACAATTTTTAAAAAAATCAATGAAACAAAGAGCTGGTCCTTTGAAAAAATAAACAAGATTGACAAACCCCTGGCCAAAGTTATCAATCACAAAAAAGAGAAGTCTCAAATTAACAAAATCAGAAATGAAAAAGGAGAGATCACTATAGACATCAGTGAAATTGGAAGAACCATCAGGGCATACTTCCAAACCCTCTACTCCACAAAATTAAATAATCTGGAAGAAATGGACGAATTCCTAGACACATACCACCTACCCAAACTAAACTCAGAGCAGATTAATCTCCTAAACAAACTTATTACATCCATGGAGATTGAAAAGGTAGTCAAAAACATCCCCAAAAAGAAGTCCAGGGCCTATGGCTTCTCAGCTAAATTCTATAAAACCTTCATAGAAGAACTGAAACCAATTTTTCTCAAACTATTCCATATAAATGGAGACCAGGGAATCCTCTCTGACTCCTTTTATGAAGCTAGGATCACCCTAATACCAAAACCAAACAAAGATGCAACAAGGAAAGAAAATTACAGGCCTATATCCCTAATGAACTTAGATGCAAAGATCCTGAACAAAATCCTTGCAAACTGAATTGAACAACACATCAAAACCATTATCCACCTTGATCAAGTAGGCTTCATTCCAGGGATGGTTTAACATATGGAAATCAGTCAATGTAATACACCACATAAATAAATTGAACCATAGGAACCACAGGATCATCTCAATTGATGCTGAGAAAGCCTTTGACAAAATACAGCACCACTTCATGATCAAAACAGTGGAAAGAATAGGCATGAAGTGTTTATATCTCAACACAATAATGGCTATATATAAAGCTCCTAAAGCCCAAATAATTCTTAATGGGGAAAAACTCAAGGAATTCCCACTGAGATCAGGAACAAGACATGGGTGCCCACTCTCACCATTGCTCTTCCACATGGTACTAGAAGTACTAGCCCAAGCAATAAAATAGGAGAAAGAAATAAAATTGATTCAAATTGAAAGGAAGAAGTTAAGTTAGCCCTGTTTGCAAATGACATGATCCTATACATAAGTGACCCAAAAGTCTCCATCACAAAACTTCTAAAGGTGATAAATTCCTTCAGTAAAGTAACAGGATACAAAATCAATGCACAAAAATCAGTAGCTTTTTTATATGTAAAGGACAAATATACAGAGAAAGAAATCGGTGAGACTGTCCCATTTTCAATAACAAAAAAAAATTAAATAACTTGGAACTAAATAATGAAAACATAAAAACACTCAAGAAAGAAATAGAGGAGGACTTAAGAAGATGGAAAGACTTCCCATGTTCCTGGATAAGTAGAATTAATATTATGAAAATGGCAATTCTACTAAAAGCAATATACAGATTTAATGCAATACCAATAAAAATACCAGCACCATTCTTCACTGAGACTGAAAAAATGATCTCAAAATTCATATGGAATGGCAGAAGGCCTCAGATATCCAAACATATCCTCAGCAAAAGAAACACCTCTGGTGGTATCACCATACCTGATCTAAAGCTATATTACAAAGCCATAGTCACAGAAACAGCATGGTACTGGAATAAAAACAGAAACATAGACCAATGAAACAAAATTGAAGACCCAGACTTTACAGCAAGCAACTACAGCTACTTGATCTTTGACAAAGTTGCCAATCATGCAGGCTGGAGAAAAGGCAGCATCTTCAACAAATGGTGTTGGATAAATTGGATGACCATATGTAGAAAAATGAAACTAGACCCACTCATTGCACCATACACAAAAATCAAGTCCAAATGCATTAAAGACCAAAATATAAGACCTGAAACACTTCAACTACTGGAAGAAAAAATAAGAAGCATGCTCCATGATATGGGACTGGGAAAAGACTTCCTGAACAAAACTCCAGTAGCCAAGGAAATTAAACAAGCATTCAACCAATGGGATCTCATGAAGCTAAAAAGCTTTAGCACAGACAACTATACCGTAAGCAGAGCCAACAGATTACCCACTGAATGGGAGAAAGTCTTTGCTTGCTATAACACTGACAGAAGCCTAATATCTAGAATCTACAAAGAACTCAAAAAACTAAACAATAAAAAAATCAAATAACCCACTCCATAAGTGGGACAGAGAACTAAATAGGAAGCTCTCAGAGGAAGAATTATAAATGACTAACACACACTTAAGAAAATGTTCAACATCCCTAACCATTAAGGAAATGCAAATTAAAACAACTATGAGATTCCACCTTAACCCAGGAAGGATAGCAAACATTAAAAAATCAAATGAAAACAGATGTTTATGAGGCTGTGGAGAAATAGGAGCCCTCATTCACTGTTGGTGGGAATGTAAACTGGTACAACCACCGTGAAAATCAATTTGGAGACTTCTGAAAAGGATGAATATAGAGTTACCAGCAGACCCTGTTATTCCCTTACTGGGCATTTGCCCTAAAAGCTCCACATCTCAGTTCAGAGATATTTGCTCAACCATGTTTATAGCTGCTCAATTCATATTAGCTAAAAACTAGAAACAACATAGGTGTCCATCATTGCATGAATGGATAACCAAGTTGTGGTATAGCTAAACGATGGAATTCTACTCAGCAGTAAGAAAAAAAATGACACATGGAAATTTGTAGGAAAATGGTCAAACATGGAACACATCATTTTAAGTGAACTCATACAATCACAGAAACACAATCATTGCATGATCTCACTCATCTGCAATTCCTAACCTAGATCAGCCCAAGTTGCTGACATAACTGAACAAAAAGAGACAAAATCTAACCTCAAATTTCTCCTGTTTCTCTTTCTTCTGTGGATTTTGTTTGTTTCTTTTCCCTCGGTGCTGGCCTGTAATTCTCTGCACCAGGATGTGGTCTACATCTACAATGAGCTGTTGACCAGAGAGACCTACTAGATTTACCAAAACAAACAAGACAGACTTATGTCAGAGCACTTGATTACCCACCAGAAGTTAATGGTAAGACCCTACTGCTGAAGACACCAACTGCTGTTGACACAGACCATGGAGAGACCTGGTTGGAATCTGGAGGAGAGCCAGTTCTCAGATAATTAGCCCTTCTACTGCTGGAAGGTGCTACATGAGATACCAGGGGAAAGTGGCCAACATCTATCCAAGCAACTCAAAGTCTAAGCAACTCAGAAGCAAACAACCTGCAATAGTGGCACACAGCCATGGTGGGTATCCAGCTGCTCTTGGATTGGCTAACAGATCCACTCAGTGGAAAGGAAACTATATCTGGAACTGGGAAACAAGTCAGAATCATATCCAGATAATGATTCTGCTTTCCATTGTCAAGCTCCCACTAACCTTAGGACTATTAAAGTGTGTAAACCCTTATAATTCTCTCTAAATTAATAATGGTTATCCCATTTAACTGGTGCTGATTTCACTCTCCGTTGGTGAATCTGCTTCTCTTTGTCAGATGGGAACTGGACTTGAGGAGATAAACAACCCAGCGCACTTCCACCCTAGGCCCAGATGAAACCACAGAGGAATTGGGGAAATGATCAAGAATGCTGCTCTCTCAGTTAAGCTGATATCAGCACAATGGTGATGGAGAAAGATACTAAGGACTCAAGACCTACCAAAGCAGACATCTAGATGCTCCTAAGTGTCCATTACTGAAGTAGAACTAAAATGTTCCCAGAATGGCTCAGGGAATTTTGCAGAAGAGGGACCAGAAAGATTGTTAGAGCCACAAGTTGGGACATTTTGCACAGAGACATTGCCTCTCCCCCATAACTGACTGCTGCCCTATAATGCACGACCCACAATCCCCATGGGGTTGACCTGCATCCCCAGTGAGGAAGGCCTCTTCAGAAAAGGGGCAGGGGTGAGGGAAAGGATGGTACCAACATGTGATATCTACATGCAAAATATTTCCATATTTAATCATAAAAAATAATATCATATATATATATATACTTTAAAGAATGGCAAAGCCAATGAAGAGTACGTCAGTCAAATCTAACACATAACCTGCCCTGACATGGAAGTTGCAACTAGCACTTCCAGTGCAGGCCTATATAACTGGCTTTGGCACAGGAATTGACTCAGTTTAAGAAGGGCCTGTTACAGTTGGAATGGTTTCTGGTCTCACCTATGCTTGGTGCCCACCTGGGTGCCTCATTTTTGTGCTGTGGACTTAGCTAGGTTGGTTGGGTTGGTGGATTTGTTGTTCTGATCAGTTGGGCTAGATGCTGTGTGTTTCCTGGTGTGGCCAAGATCCCTTGGAGTTCTCCAGTGGTTCACTGGTGCTGATGGTTGGGGGAAGGGTGGCTGTAGTGAGTGCCTGAAGTTGTTCAGAGCTATTCAGCTTCCCATTTTTCTTCTCTTTCAGGAGCTCCTTGGCTAGTCCCTGCTGTCTTCTCCTTCATGTTTTTTGTCTTTGCAAGGAAGCTAGTATAATGGAGTGTCTCTTATCTGGGGTTCTGCTCTTGCAGCTCAGGCTGGGCTGGACATGTGTGTGTAGCTCTTCCTAGTGGACCGCTACCACCAGCACTATGGTGGGAGCTGATTCTGGCTGCTTGTGTGGTTGCTAGAAGCTCTGGGTCTCTGCTGCTATTCTGCTATGGTTTATAATTCCTTATAAACCTTCATTTTTTGGTAGAAGCATGTATTATGTTGCTTTTTGTTTATCACCCCCTCCCCAGGGCTGCTTGGCATGTCTACTACACTGCCACCTTAACTAGAAATCACCCAAAAATTTTTTATGTTTCATTGGTATATCAGTATGTGAAATAAGTATAAAAAAACCAACACTGAAAATGAATCATAAAGAAATTTATATTTAATAAAGTTCTTTGGTGTACATATTATTAAAACATAGAAACATAAAATAAAGATTAAAACAAATTTGAATACCAATAAGATGAATGTGCAGAAACTTTTCACTGTTTCTAAATTTTTCATGACCTGTATATCCAGTTACAGTTTAAGAAGTTTTCCCCTATATACTTTGAGCACTCTGAAATTTGTTGGCTTTAAAAATAACCTAGTGTATGACTGTTTTGGTGAAGTCTACAAATATACCACACACATGCACACAAAAAAAGAATTGGGAATGGAGAGATGACTTAGCAGTTAAGGCACTTGCCTGCAAAGCCTAACAACTAGAGTTCAATTCCCCAGTACCCATGTAAAGCCAGACACACAAAGTGGAACATACATCTATTTGCAGTGGCTAGAGGCCCTGGCATGCCCATTTTCTCTCTCTCTCTCTCTCTCTCTCTCTCTCTCTCTCTCTCTCCAAGGCATGGTGGTGCATGCCTTTAAAAAATTCTTTTTAAGATTTTTATTCTGCAGTGTTTGGAAGAATATGTGTCCTATTTGGATCCTGTGGCAGTTTGAATGAGGAGTGTCTCCCATAGCCTAATGTGTCTGTGATTAAGCTTCATAATTAATTCCTAGCTAGTGGCACCTTTGGGAAGTAAAGCCTTGCTGGAGGACGTATGGCACTGGAGGCAGACCTTGGGATTTTATAGTTCATTCTACTTACCAGCGATAAATATCTCAATGTGGTGATTTGTATCAGAGCTCTCCCACAGATTCATGTGTTTTGAATCCTCAAAGCTGAAGGGGGTGTGTTGCTGGAAGCAGGCTTAGGGGTGTTATAGACAGCTCCCCCTTGATAGAGTTTAGTTCACTCTCTTACCACTTTCTGCCAGTTGCTGTGGTAAGAAGTAATGCCCAGCCTCTGCTCTACCATTTTTTTTCCTGTCATCATAAAGCTTCCTCTCAAGACTGTAAGCCAAGGGGGCTGGAGAGATGACTTAGAGGTTAAGGCATTTGCCTGAGAAGCTTAAGGACCCTGGTTCAATTCCCCAGGACCCACATAAGCCAGATGCACAAGGGGGCGCATGCATCTGAACTTTGTTTGCAGTGGCTAAAGGCCTTGGCACACCCATTCTCTCTCTCTCTCTCTCTCTCTCTCTCTCTCTCTCCCTCCCTCCCTCTCTCTCTCCCCTCTCATAAATAAAAAGTATTTTAAAAACAGCTCAGACTGGGGAAATGGCTCAGTGTGTAGACTGCTTGCTGCACAAACATTTGGATCTGACTTCAGATCCCCAGAACTCACGTAAAATATCAGGTATGGTGGTATGCACCTGTAACCCTAGCATTTTAGACAGGAGAATCTCTGGGGTTAACTGGCTAAGTACTCTAACTGAATTGGCAAGCTCTAGATTCAGTGAGGTCCCTGTCTCAAAACATAAGGTTATCTGGGCATGGATATTTCTCAGCAAACTAAAAGTAGCTAGGCCGGTGGTGCACACCTTTAATCCCAGCACTAGGGAGGCCTAGGTAGGGGGAGTGCTGTAAATTTGAGGCCTGAGACTTATTTATTTGGTGGGTCATGGTGGTGCATGCCTTTAATCCCAGCACTCAGGAAGCAGAGGTAGGAGGATCACTGTGAGTTTGAGGCCAGCCTGAGACTATGTAATGAATGCCATTTCAGCCTGCACTAGAGTGAGACCCTACCTCAGAAAGAACAAAAAAGGGCTGGCAAGATTACTTAGTGGTTAAGGCACTTACCTGTGAAGCCTAAGGACCCAGGTCTGATTCCCCAGTATCCACATAAGCTATATGTACAAGGTAGCCATACAACTGCAGTTTTTGTTTGCAGTGGCTAGAGGCCCATGGCACATCCATTCTCTCTCTCTCTCTCTCCCTCTCTCTCTCTCTCTCTCTCTCACACACACACACACACAAATAAATATTTTAAAAAGAACAAACATATTTATTTATGTATTTAGTTATTTAAGAAAGGAGAGATAGAGTGAGCATAGGTTCACCAGGGCCTCTGACACTGCAAATGAACACCACTTTGTACATCTAATTATATGGGTACTGGAGAATTGAACCTGGGGACATCAGGCTTTGCAAACAAGTATCTTTAACTACTGAGCAATCTCTAGCCAGTGTACTCCCTCTTAAAAAATATTTATTTATTTGAGAGAAAAGAGAACGAACAGGTACAATAGGACTTCCTGCTGCTGCAAATAAACTCCAGATGCATGCACCACTCTGCGCATCTGGCTATATGTAAGTACTGGGGAATTGAACCTGGGCCATCAGACTTTGTAAGCAAGCACCTTTAATGGTTGAGCCATCTCTTCATCCCCTGTACTCTTATGTTTATTTCACCATGACACCATTATTCCCAGTAGCCAAGATTAATATGATGTGCCCATCAATCTATAAATGAATAAAGAAAATGTAGCAAGGGAGATCCCTAATACCCCCAAAATAGTACAGGCTATTGGTTGCCCACTAAACTAAATAGTAAGCCCCTATTTCTGCAAACATCACTCAGTTTGGTTGAAGGACATGAAGAAATCAACCTGGAACTAAATTAAACCTTTCTCCCTGCTGGCTGGCTTTCATAGTGCCAGAAGGTGCTATGCAGGCTGCTGGGGGAGGGGTATCATTAACAATTGTACTCAGTTGTGGATCCTGTGTGCTATACTACCAACCTTCCAGGCAAGATGTACTCACTGGTGCAATAGTGGCATGACTGTTATAGAGGTAACCAAATGCTTTCTGAATGAATTTGAAGCCTGCTCCACAGGAGGGGATCCATGCCTAGTACTGTAAGCTTGGTCAAAAGCCTGTGGCTAGGGAGTTCATACTCTCTAGAGTGGAAGCTACTGCTGTTTTTTGGCTAAATGGATGTGATGTTACTGTCAAACTGCCTTCTAAATGTGTTTATGCCCATAAGTCAGTGCTGCTCTTAGCCTTGGCCAGAGAAGCTTCTTTTTGCAGTGAGTAGTGGTTACATAAGTGGTTCATATCTTGTCAAACTCTTGACAATAAGTGATTATTGTATGCTCAACGACAGATAGGCTCAGGGAACATCTCAGAAGAGGCTGTAGAAAGAATGTAAGAGCCAGAGCAAGGTGTGGGGTGTTGTGAAACACTGCCCTCTAGGCATGACATGACCATTGCATTCTTTTTTTTTGGGGGGGGGGGGTTCAAGGTAGGGTCTCACTCTAGCCCAGACTGACCTGAATTCACTATGTAGTCTCAGGGTGGGCTCAAATACATACAGTTCCTCCTACCTCTCCTTCCTGAGTGCTGAGATTAAAGGCGTGCACCACCACACCCTGGTGACCATTGCATTTGTGAACTCTTGGTTGGTGTCATTACCTGCTGAGACTGAGCCCATCAACATACATGGAAGTTCCTCCCTTCCCTGAAGATTTATAGGCAGTTAGTGATTGAAGAAAGAGTGATTGATTGATCGATTGATTGACTGATTTTCCTCAGGGTGTAGCCACTGGTAAGTTGCCTGTGCTCCAGTAAATAGCTCCTCACCCATGTTCTTGTAAGTAACCCGATTCAAATCCATTGTTTCTGTGAACTAAAGTTACCAAAAAGAAGCTCACATACTTCAAGCATCCTACACAGCTGATTGACAGAACTTCTAGAATTGTGGAGATATTGGAATGTTGCAAGTCCAAAGCCAAATTATCTTTGGCTATCTTTAGCCCTTGTAATAGCCACTTATTGCCCACCTCTGTATCTGACCTAACATCCTTGTGCTGAATATACTAACAGATCACCAACCTCCACCAACCCAAAGGCATTCAGATAACATCTGAAGCCTATAACACAGTTTTCGCCACTTTGCTGTAACCTGCCCACTTGATATTTCCACCAATATATTTGAAAAGTATGTGGTTTATAACATTTTTTTGTTCTTCAACTATAAAAACTTCATGAAATTGTTAACACATTTGAGCATGGAATTTGGAGTAACCTGAATTTGTTTTCCCAGGCTATAATCACTCATATTTAGCTCTAGAATAACTATTTCCTATTCCCTTTAAGGTTAAAGCTATGTATTTTGCGCATACAGTTCACAGAAAGAAAGATATGAAAGTAAAAAGGACACTGTTTCGGAAAAGGGGATCAGAGGGAATAGGAGAGGGACATACCTTCTCATGGGTAATGGGTAAATATGATCAAAGTACATTATATACATGTATGAAAATCTCATGATGGCACATATTATTATGTATAACTAATACGTATGCAACTGAAATGTTTAAAAAAAGAAAGTGTTATATCTATACACAATGGCATATTAGAGAGATACACAAGTACCTTAAAGGTATAGTCCCTAATGGGAAGAGAGGAAGGCCACTGGTGACCTCTAGTGTCCGGTATTGGAACTGCATCTTAGAGTTACAGCAGCAGAGGGAAAGGATAACTGGTTAAGGGGGATATAGGAAAAATTCTTATTTCCCAGCACTTCTGGACTTATCTGACAATAAGATGAAACTCACCCACATGGAGCTTTATGGAAAATGTACTGACAGATGAAAAACAGGACTGCATAAGACTGAAATACTGCTGTTCAAAAGGATATGGGCAAAGCTCCATCCTTGTCACTAGGGCTACCACTTGGGAACAGGATGGGGCTAACTATGACAGGTAAGACCTCTGTGTTATGGAGCTTTCAACTCTCTCTTTTTTAAGGTATAGTTTTTTAAAGCATTTTATTTATCTATTTTATTTATTTATTTATTTGAGACACTAAGAGGGACAGAGATAGAGAGAGTGAGAATGGGTGTACCAGGGCCTCCAGCCACTGCAAACGAACTCCAGATGCATGCACCACCATGTGCATCTGGATTACATGGGAAGCATATGCCTTAACTGCCAAATCATCTCTCCGTCTTTTTTGTTGTTGTTTTTCGAAGTAGAGTTTCACTCTAGCCCAGGCTGACCTGGAATTCACTATGGAGTCTCACAGTGGACTTGAACTCACACAGACCCTCCTACCTCTGCCTCCCAAGTGTTGAAATTAAAGGTGTGTGCCACAACACCTAGCTGAGCTTTCATCTTGATAGAAGAAGTGAGCTAGAAAGCAAATATGACTGCACAGCACAGCAATGTGTGACAGAATGGATTATTTGGGGCTGGGAGGTGCTTAGTGGGTAAAGTACTTGTTGGACAAGCATGAAGACCTGAGTTTGAACCCTAGAACTCACATAAATGTCAGACATGATGGTGCATGCCTGTGATCCCAGCACTGATGAGGTGGAAACAGGAGGATCCCTAGGGCTCAACAGCCAAATTGGTTATCTTAGGTAAAATAAGAGACCCTGACTCAAAAATAAGATAGAGAGCAATTGAGACATCAACTTCTGGCCTTCACACATATATACACACATGCAAAAAAGTTTGTTTGTATTTAAATAAGGATAACAGGACCAAAGTGACCTGAAAAGGGAGTAATACATACATAGTAGAGGAAGAGCCTGTATGACAAGGTGACAATTCAGCCAATCCTTGAACTGATCACCAAAGAACTGGGAGAAGCACATCCCAAGCTCAGCAATCAGGAATCATCAAGTGCAAAGACTGGGACAGGAAAGTACTAAGTCTAAAGGGACTGAGGAGATGGTTCGGCAGGTAAGCATGCTTGCTGTGCAAGCCTGAGGATCCAAGTTTGATTCCCAGCACCCATGTAAAAAGCAAGATGTGGCTGTGCACATTTGTAATGCCAGCACTGAGAAGAGCACAGACAGAATTGCTGGGGCTCAAGGCTCAGGGGGTTAGCCTGTCTAACCAAAAATGGGGCACTCCGATGTTCACTGGGAGGCTGTCTCAGGCAATTAAGGTGGACGGTAGACACATGATAGAGCAGAACATGCACATGTGCATACATGTGCATACACATACACACCAAAACACACATACACATCAAAAAAAAAAAAAACCATACTGAGTCTATCAAAAGACCAGAAGGGAAGTCAGAGTGGACAAGTGCACATAGGGAAGGAGATCAGCTAAAGCATAGGTACGAGGGGCCGCCAGAATTAAGCAGTGAGGAGTCCCTGACAATAGGGATACCAGCTATGAAAAGAGATGAGCATAAGAACTGAGGTTCCACTCCTTTTCACCTCCTTACTCTTCCAGGCATACTCGCCACTCTGAGAGGAAAAATGCTTCCTTTATGCAGAGCCATCAATATGAGGAGAGCTGATTAAAGGGACACAAATATTAGAATTCTTGACTTTTTTTGTTGTTGTTTTGTGGGGTAGGGTCTAGCCTAGGCTGACTTGGAATTCACTATATAGTCTCAAGCTGGCCTCAAACTCATGGCAATCCTCCTACCTCTGCCTCCCAAGTGCTGGGACTAAAGGCTGTGCCACCACGCCCAGCTTAGAATTCTTGACTTCTGAGTTCAAGAAACCAAAGGACCCATGTGTAAAGACATGTTTGTGATAATTCCAGATCTGAGCTTTCTAAATGAAGAAGAGATATAATGGCCCTTTTGTTACATGAGCTCCTCAGGGCAGCCCTGGGACACGTAGTGTTGCCTGAAGCAGAGAGGAATAAACTTGCCCCAGTCACACACCAGAGCTCCAACTTCAGTCCTAGCAGATTCCTGGTCCCTTCATTTTGGGAGGTAATTTTTCTTGTGAATGGTGTCACTCTGAATCTCAAGACTACAACAGAATGGCTCTAACACAGATGTGATGGGGACAAAGGTAAAGGAGGACCCTGGAGTTAAAGGGGGAGGAGATAAGTCCTCTTGCTGACACTTGTGAGAGCCCTGGGCACACAGTGAAGGCTCAGCAAGTCCCTTTTGGTCAGTTCCTGGGCATCATCAAGGGACCTAAAAGAGGAAATTGGGGTCCCTGAAGGCAAAAGAAGAGGTCATAGATAGAACCAACTGATAGAGGCCAATGCAGAGGTAGGACACTGAGAAGAGCAGGAAGGGTACCGAGAATCCTGAGAGGCTATGTGTCCTCTTCTGTGCTCTGAACTGGCCATGGACTTCTGTTTTGAGGATACTCACATGCCAGATGAGCCCTCTGTGAGTTCTTCCTAAATCACACTTCTTAAATCTCCAGTATAAAATTGCTATATTAAAGGAAACTTGTACCAGGTTATAGAGTCCCCAACAGGCCAGGAGTCACCCACAGGGAACAGAAATAAGCTCGCACTCACCCATGAGCCACCCACAGGGAGAGACCAAGGAACAGAAAGAAGCCCTCCCCATTTGAGCTAACTGTAACAAGAGTTACAAGACATATGCCACATGTGTTTCTCTAACTTTTGCTTGCTTGCACCCAGTATAGATGAAAGATATAAAAGGCCCCACATGCCTAAGCTCAGGGCTGGCACTATTCAGAGATATCTACGTGTCAGCCCACTGGTATGAATAAACCTTCCTCTCTTCTGTCCAAATGGCTTTGAGTCTCAATCTGTCCAGCAATTCCCACAACATTCCTGGAGACATCCGTGAGATCAGACTGCTGGACTTTTGTTGGGTAGAAGGGACGGCTGCTCCCAGGATCTGCAGCCCACTATGGCCCCTGGGACCAAGAAGTGCACATCCCCGACATCAGGGTCTCCTACCAGGAGGCCAGAAAGGTGGACTGCTGAGCCCCAGACAGGACCATCCAAATGACAGCATGAGACAAAGAATCAGAAGCAGCTGGGTGGATCAGACAGGAAAGCCCTGGGTACTCAGTACAGTAAGGAGCTGGCATGGATTGATCCCCACAGGAGGAGTTCCAAACCTCAAGGTGGTTCTGAGGTGACATCCCTCCTTCCATCAGGACCAAAGTTGTTCCAGTCTCAGTAGACTAGCTAGATCAGGATTAATAGTGGGACTAAATTGGGAAACTTCTGTTTAAACTCTGAGTGACTGAGTGTGAATGTACAAATGTGAGTGATGGCTGCACAGCTTTGAGTCTACAGAGTCTGATTGGGCCCTAACCTGTGTTCCACTGGGGTCATTTCACCTAAACAGGCACTCATCTCTCCATAACAGGGAACTCTGACCAGGTGTGTGGTTTATACACATGGCCCTAAAAGGTAAGGTAAGACCCCTTAAGCTACCATGAGGCGACCAGACAGGCTGGCATCTGACTGAGGAAGAGTCTCTGGACTTGACTCTCCACCCCTCTCTGTACACACAAAACACACACCCCAGACACATATAAATTAAGATGGTGTGGTAGTCTGAATGGATGACCCCTGGTATATTCAGGATTTTATTAAAGTTTGTAATTTAGATCTGCAGCTACCTGGCTGGAGGAGGTGTCATAGTGGGTGGATCCTAGGTTCCAGCCTTAAGATGTGGTAATGAATAGGGAATTCCAGTCTAAAGATATGCAAAGTGTCTGAACTTTGTCTGGAGCTCCAAAAATATTCTTGTGTGTACTGATGTTGGTGACTCTTGCTTTTTTCTCTTTGCTTAGACCTGTGGAAGTGAACCAGCTTCTTCTGCCATTATGGAACTTGCCCTGCTTCAATAAATTTCTTCTTCCCATAGCTGTGTCTGGTCTGGAGGTTCAACTCAGTGAACTGAAGCTGTCTGCTACAGATGGTTTCCTCCCAGTCAAAGTGAATAATGGTGCTCCAGACTATTTTAGAAAATTTTGAGGCAGGATAGTCTGGAAATTATGGCATCAAATTGAAACCATCAAAACTAAAGACCTTCTGTGAAATCAATTGACCATCCTTTGATGTGGAATGGCTGCCTGAGGACATCCTAGATGTGGCTGCCATCTGTAGAATGAGAGAAGTTTTCACAGGAGACCCCCGGCTATCCTGATCAGTTTCTGTACATCCATTCCTGGTATGTGCTGGCTTTGTGCCCACCTGACTGGCTGTGCTTCCATGCACCAAGGAAATAGGCCACCATGCTGGCCACACAAAAACCAAACCAAAAGAAAAACCCCTGATTCATCAGGCTCCTAAATAGGACTCTGAACCTCCCCATATCTTCCATCCATGAACCTGCTGGCCTCCGCAACTGATCCAAAACCAGAGGTTCCACTGCCTGATATTTATCTGGTTCTGCTGTGGAAAGAGAACCAAGATCTTCCACTGCTGTCAGAACCCCTCCAGCTGAGAAATGTGGAAGATCCCCAAACTCAGGCTGTCTACCAACTGGCACCCCTCTATCCCAGGCAAATCCCAGACCTGTCCCTCCCCAAGGCAGACAGAACTTATGGGATAGGCCCAATACAGTACACCTACCAGCCTTTACCACCACCAACCTCCTGAACTGGCATCACCATACTCTGCCATATTCCGAGCAACCCCAAGCCATGATAGACCTCCTGACTACTATCATGCATAGCCACCAGTGAACTTGGGATGATTACTGTCAGCTGCTGTCAACCCTCTTCACCTCTGATGAGAAGTGGTACATTTACTAAGCTGCCCAAGTCTGGTTGATTACCCAGCCCCCGTCCCCGATGTCACAAATCCCAAATGATTTGCAGACACTGCCCTACCAAATGAACTTTCAAGCTGGGGCCCAGATATACAAGAAGGGATGGAGTCCCTCATCTGGATGAGAAAAGCAATCTTAGAAAGGACCTGAGCAAGTGCATGGGAGCCACCAATCTGACCAAAGTGAGCAAAGTGACTCAAAAGCCAGACGAGTCACCCAACCAACTTTATGAGAGACTCAGTGATACATATCAACACTTCACTCCCTTTGACCCTGAGGCTCCGCAGCACCGATACATGGTGAACACAGAGTTTGTCCAGCAGTCAGCTTTGTATGTGTGCCAAAAATTACAAAAGCTAGAAGGCTTCCTTGGAATATCAATCAACTCATCAATATCACAGCCAAGGTGGTAGCTAACCAAGAGGCAATAGCATGCATAGAAAAAGAGAAATACCCAGAGAAAAAGTCTAAAATCATGGCAGTGGCCCTCAGAGATGAAAGGACCACTGGGAGTCCAAGGCCATCACCTACAGGTAAGGGAAGCTGACACCTCCCATTAATAAAAGACCACTGTGGGCTAGAGAGATGGCTTAGTGGTTGTTGCAGTCAGGTTCACATTGCTGGTAGAAAACACCTGACCAAGAGCAGTTTGTGGGGAAAAAAGAGGTTTATTTTGGCTTATAGGCTCAAAGGGACATCATCCCCTGGCCAACATAAAGTGGACAATAGCAACAGGAGAGTGTGCCAAACACTGGCATGGGGAAACTGGATATAATACCCATAAGCCCACCCCAACAATACACTTCCTCCAGGAGATGTTAATTCCCAAATCTCTATCAGTTGGGAACATTCATTCCTAAGTTTATGGGAGACACCTGAATCAAACCACCACAGTGATTAAGGCACTTACCTGCAAAGCCTAAGGACCCAGGTTTGATTCCCCAGTACCCATGTAAGCAAGGTGCCACACGTGTCTGGAGTTTGTTTGCAGTGGCTAGAGGTGCCTATTCTCTCTCTCTTTCTACCCGTCTCTTTCTCTCTCCCTCTCTCTCTCAGATAAATAAATAATTTTTTTAAAGGACCAATGTGAGCTGGAGAGATGCCTTAGCGGTTAAGGCACTTGCCTGTGAAGCCTAAGAACTCATGTTCAAATCTCTGGGTCCCATGTAAGCCAGATGCACAGTGACACACGCATGCAATGTCACACATGCACACAAGGGAGCACACATGTCTAGAGTTTGTTTGCAGTGGCTTCTCTGCCTCTTTCTCTCCCTTTCAAGTAAATTTAAAAAGGAAAGAAAAAGAAGACCAATGTGCTTATTGTAAACAATGAGGTCATTGGAAGAGTCAACGCCCTAAGAAAAAGGAAAATTTAAAAACCAGGTTTTGGAGGGATAAGACCTGCCACAATTGTAGTTTCCAAGCAGGCTCATCTACCTACAGTTGAAGAACCAAGATGGGAGACTGCATCTGACTGAGGGCAACTGGATTCAACCTCACTCAGCCCCCTAGGGTCCATTCATAATAAACCTGGGGGGGGGGCAAACTGTGGACTTTATTTTTGATACTAGCATAACCATTAACATGGTGACATCCCCCACCAGCTGGCTCACCAAGGACTCTACCAATTTTGTGAGCTGAAGGATTGGTCAGTGGGAGGCCATTGAATGCACCACTAGTTCCTATAAGTGCCTGAAGCTCTGGGGCTCCTTTTAGGAAAAGACTTACTATCTAAACTAAGCACACAGAAACAATGGATTTGAGCCCCACTGCCAACCGGGGGTGCCCTGCCAGTGCTGACTTTAGAAGTCTGCCCCAAAGAAGAGCGGCAACTGCACTCTGAGACTAGGGCAGAAAACATTCAAAATTCACACCAACTTAGCTGGTAGGGGTGTGCCCCTGCCCCAAGGTGTGGGATACATGTAAGATCAGCCTTGCCAAAGGCCACACAACTCTAGTGGTGACTCTCAAGCCTGGTTCTACTCCCATAAGACAAAGACAATACCCAATCTCCCTGGAAGCTCAACTTGAGATGTCTTCCCACATCGAGAGGCTCAAAAAAGGATGAATTCTACAAGACAAAAAAAGCCGGGGACCAATGATTATCAGCCAGTGCAGGATCTCCACCAAGTGAATGATGCCACAAAGATTCTACACCCTGGGTCCCCAGTCCATACACCCTACTGAGATTGATACCCCCACAGTGGCAGTTTTACTTGTCTGGATCTGAAGTATGCCTTCTTCTGCTTGCTGTTGGCAGAAGTAAGCCAACCCTTGTTTGCCTTCAAGTGGGAAGATCCAGAGACAGGGACAAAAAGCCAACTGACATGGACATGACTGCCCCAAGGGATCAACCCTCCCCCCACCATCTTTGGGGAGGCACTGGCAAAAGACCTAGAAAACTGCTGACCAGCAAAGTGCACTATACTGCAATATGTAGATAACCTGCTGCTGGCCACCTCCTCCAGAGATACCTGTGAAAAGGGCACTGATGAACTGTTATGGTTTCTACAGGAGACAGCATACAGGGCCTCAAAGAAAAAGGCCCAGATCTGCCAAGAGAGGTCACCTACTTAGGTCACCTCAGCCAGGAAAAAAAAAAATTGGAAAAGGATGAAAACAAGTGATCACCTGTGAGGAAGTTATAAAAAGAAGTGTTCTCTTCCTTACCTGATTTAAAAGATGAACCACTCCCTAACACGGACTTAGAACTCTTCACTGATGAGAGCCAGAGTTTTCAACAAGGAGAATACTGCACAGGGTATGTGTTAACTACTGCCAATGAGGTCCTGGAGAAGGGGAGACTTCCCAATGATTGGTCAGCTCAAAAGGCCAGATTACACACACTCACCAGAGCCCTCCTCCTTGCAGAAGGGAAATGAGCCACTATTTATAATGACTCCAGGTATGCTTTTGCCATGCTATACCTCCATGGGACCACTTATAAGGAGAGATGACTGTTAACATCAGGAGGAAAAGAAATTAAAAACAGCAACCAGATCCTTCACCTTCAGGAAACAATCTGGATCCCCAAGGTTATAGCAGTAGTTCACTGCCAAGATCACACTTGAAACTCAGATAAAGTGAGCCAAGGAAACTGGCTGGTGGATCAGACAGCCAGACAGCCCTCCTTGAGAAAATTAGCCATATCCCTCCTCCTTTGAGAGCCCAGAAAATATGTTTTGTTCTCTCTGGGAAGCCCAAATACTGCTCTGAGGAGAAGGAGGAAACATTAAAGGAAGGAACAACTGGAAACTCAGAGGAATGACTGATCACCCAAGATAGCAGAATAATAATCTCAGAATGAATAGCACCTGGCTTAGTCAAGCAGACCCATGAGGTCCTCATAATCCTCTTCCTCACAAGCCACTCTGTCGGTACCTGCCATCCTCCCTTCCCATTTCTTGAGATTGTAAGGAGGCTAGTGTGAGTGGAAAATCTCCTCATCTGGCTCGTCCTGTGGCTCAGGCCAAGCCTTGTGGCTGTGGTCATGCAGACCTGGCACTGCCACTGCTAGAGCCACTTCTTCCTGCTTCTGTGGTCTCTAGACACTCTGAATATCTCCTACTTCTCTGCTGCAGTTGTTAATTTCTTTTACACCTCACTTTTTAGTAGTAGAGTGTATTTTGCTGGTTTTTCTTGGCTTTTTCTCCCCTAGGCTGCTTTGGTGTGGTTCCTACGCCATAATCTTAACCATAAATCCCCATGCCTTAATTCTTTGCAAGAGTTGTCTGCCATTTTCTCTTATTATTTCTGACAGATTTGCGTAAAAACAATATTCCTCTCTCAAGAAAACTTAGATAGTCTCCTTTTCTGCTGTCATCAGGTCTATACCCCTGTGGTTCTACAGTACAACTTAGGCCAAGAAATCTGTTTTTGCAGGGTGATTATACTTTACTGGACTAGGATGAGATCCTCTTTAATCTTATCAGATAGTTGACGGTGCTGTACCTGATGGAGGCCTATGGCAGTCACCCCAGTGGCTGCTGTCCCTGTTGAGGTCATACCCAGGAGGATGGGGAGTAGGACCAGGGTCCTCTTCTGCCTAGAGTGGCTACACAGGTATTGAGAGACCTCATCTCCTAGGAGTATATCTAAGTTAGGGGTCAGGAAGACTAGGGCATAGTCATCCCATGGGTAACAGGTGTAGATACCATTTTGACAGGCAAAATAGGTACCATTTGGGGCTCTGGTCTGGGAGAACTTCAGCCACCATCCACAGCCTCCCCTCCCCCATCACCAGCACAAGTGCCAGCAAGCAGCAGAGACCTAAGGAAGGGACCTCACCTACACAGCACCCAACACAGGTGATCAGAGCAGCGACACAGTGACTCAGCCAGCCTACATGAGCCCACAATGCAGCAAAGAGGGACCCAAGTGGGTGTGCAGCATAATTGAGACCAAAGCCATCCCAACGAGTAACTGAGATTACACCAAGTCAGTACCTGCCAAATAAGCCTGGGAATGGGAAGTGCTAATTGCACATTCCATGTCAGGGTAAATTATATGATAAATCTGATGGATGTTTAGATTGGCTATTCTTAAATAATATATATTTGGGGTTTGTCATTTGTTGCTTCCTGATTTATACTGCCTTTGTTTCCTCTTCTGTCATTCATTGCAGAAGGGTCTCACTTGGTCAGAAGCTGACCTGGAACCCTCTACAGACCAGAAATTTTAGCCTCCCAGTTGACAGAATTAAGGGTGTGGGGCAACACAAATCCTTAAGGACTGTGACTCTGTTAGAGGATCCAGTTGTCATAATACCTACTGTTGCATAAATACTCTGTGCTGTTTTTCATTGAATGTGTATGTTCTTTAGTTAAATTTTAGAATTTGCCTATATTTTGTTCCACTCAGCCTACTTGAATACTCTCATAGCAAGCAAACCCAACACCTAGAGTCACTTTTGTGGTTACTCTGAGAATCTTAAGAGCCACACTTAGCACCTTAAGATCCTACCTTGAAGATATATAACATCAGATTGATTGACTGATAGCTCTAATAATACTGCAGATAGGATGCTGTGACGGCAGCAGGGGCGACGGCAGTGGCGGGTGGGAGAGCAGTGGTGCGTGAGACATGCAATTGCTCACGTCTTGGGAACACTGTCCCTCCGCCCCCCTCCAAAACTCCCACCCCTCCCACCACTGCCATGTCAGGCCAGTCCATCTGAGTCAAGACCCATAGCCAGGCCAAGGATGACATCAAGAAGGTGATGGCGGCCATCAAGAAAGTGTGGAAATGGGAGAAAAAATGGGTGACTGTGGGTGACATGTCCCTTAGGATATTTAAGTGGGTTCCTGTGATGGACATCAAGGAGGAGGAATGTGGATAAATTTGAAATCTTGCCCTAGGAGACACCTTACAGTACTGTACATACAGCTTGATGGACTATTCTGGTCAGTGACCTGAATGCAGTAAGAACTGTGGACTCTGAGGTTTGCCTTATAAGGGTGAGAAAGAGCTTTGCCTGAACTGGACTAGAAGCAGTTTGTGTGAGAGGCTTGCTGTTATGCCTGTGTCCTGAGAACTTGTGCAGGGTTGCATTGTGTAGAAATGGACTGGTGTGAGCAGAGGAACATGGCACAGAAAAAAATTAAATCTAGCTGGGCATGGTGGCACATGCCTTTAATCCCAACACTTGGGAGGCAGAGGTAGGAGGATCGCTGTAAGTTTGAGGCCAGCCTGAGACTGCATAGTGAATTCCAGGTCAGCCTCAGCTAGAGTGAGGTCCTACCTTGGAAAAAAAAAACACAACTTTGGTCCAAAATTGCTGCCCGTTCAGCTGCAGTTGTTTAAGAGATTACAACCATTGAGATTGGGCCAGCTGGTCTGCATTGGGACAACAGGAAGAATGCAGACTCTTTGGAAGGGCCTGAATGCTAAAGGATTGTCCTGTTCTACAAAGTCCATTTTATTATCCCCTGGATTAGCAAATTGGCACCCCACCTGGTATTATAGAATATAAGCAGTGCAGGAAAGAGAGGGTCATTGAATTTGCAACAAGGTCTTGTATTTTGGAAATGGCCATGGGCAGTGTGAAGCAGGCTTATTGGATTATCTGCATGGAGGCACTCTGGAGCCATGAGGATGAACCACGGGTTGCATTGGAGACCCAGTGGCAATGCCAGGACTATGAGTGGCTGCCAAGGAGAGCTGCTGGCACTGGATGAAGTTTTCCGGGACTGTGAGTAGCCTAGCTGAAGGGGCAGAATTGGAACTCCAGAGACTCGTCAGTGGTTAGAATTGTTGGACTTAGAGCTACAAAGTTTGGTGTTTGCCCTGTTTAAATCTTGTATTGGTTAAATATGTCTTTGTTTTACCCACATTTACCCAGTGTTTTACCCACATCTTTTGCAGTTTGAATGCTTATTCTGTGCCATTATGGTTTTTTGTTTGTTTGTTTGTTTGTTTGTTTTTGGTATTATGGCTTAGTTAAAAGATCTTGGACTATGGGAATGTTTGATTATTATTGGGATTGACTAAAAACTATGGGGACTTTTAAAGTTGGATGAATGCATGGCACTTGACATAATGTATGGTTAATAGTTTATGGGGGCCAGGGGTGGAATGTGGTGGTTTGATTCAGGTGTCCCCCCATAAACTTATGTGTTCTGAATGCTAGGAGATAATTTGGGAATTGAAACCTTCTGGAAACAGTATATTGTTGGGAGCAGGCATACGGGTGTTATAGCCAGCTTCCTGTTACCAGTGTTTGACATACACTCCTGTTCCTGTTGTTCATCTGATGTGACCCAGGAGGTGATGTCCACCCTCTGCTCATGTCATTATTTTTCCCCTGCCATCATGGAGCTTCCCCTTGAGTCTGTAACCCAAACTAAACCTTTTTCCCCACAAAAGAAATAATAATAATACTGCAGATAATTAGAAAACCCAAGCATTAAATTAATCCAAGATGCAAAAATCTCTACATTATAATACAAGAAACACAAAAATGAAGACAATATAAGTCCACCAAAAAGTATTAATGCATCAGAAATGATCTCCA
Organism: Dipus sagitta; assembly: GCA_036346955.1. Classification (NCBI taxonomy): domain Eukaryota; kingdom Metazoa; phylum Chordata; class Mammalia; order Rodentia; family Dipodidae; genus Dipus; species Dipus sagitta. The sequence continues at coordinate 217,351,315 of CM070770.1, forward strand.
GTGAGACTGATTTGGAGGAAATGTCTGAGGAAGATTTCAAAAGAATGTTTATAAATATGTTCAAGGAGATCAAAGGAATTAAAGAAGACACAGGAAACCAGTTTAATGAAATAAGGAGGCCATTACAAGACATAAATAAGAAAATAGAAATAATAAAGAGAAACCAGCCAGAAATACTAGCAATGAAGAGCACAGCCAGTGAAATAAAAAAGCTCTATAAAAAAATCTCACCAGTAGAATGAAGGAGAGAACAGAATATCTAAACTAGAAGAACAGGTAGCAGATCTAATACAGTCCAACAAAGATAAAGACAAATTAACAGAAAAGTATGAATGGAAATTTCAAGATTCAGGACACTATGAAAATATCAAACATGAGACTTCCAGGTAAGATGGTGGCATAGGAGCCAGCTGAGATCAACTAATCTGCTACTGAAAGGGATACAGGCGGAACTGTGTGAGCAACTCCAGGAGTCTGCATTCTCCCATCCCCCAACCATCAGAACCGCGAACCTCCAGCATTAAACCTCCAGTAGCAGGACAGCTGATCAGAGCTCCAGCTCCACAGCACAACACGGAGGGATTGAGGTGGGCACTCAGCATTGGTGAGATTGGAAGCACCCCACAAGGTAATGAGGCCCACTGACAAAAAAAAAAAAAAAAAAAGGTACATAGGCCTGCATTGGAAGAGCTAATCTCTCTTTCCATGTCAGGGCAGAACATGGATTATATATTTGTGGTTGTCTTTACCATTTTCAAATCGGCTGTATTTGGGGATGGAATATTGTGGCCTTTGATGCTTTCATATTTATAGGGCCTTTGTCTTTTGCTTCTGTCATTATTGGGGGCAGGGTCTGATTCACATCCAGGCTGATATGGAAAGAGAGGAGACAAAAATTAAATTAAAATAGATCATATATTAGGACACAAAGCAAATCTTAACAAATACAGGAAAATTGAAATACTTCCCTGCACTCTATCTGATCACATGAGATCAAACTATAAATCAATATCAAGAAAAGCTATAGGCATACATAAAATCATAGAAACTAAACAGTACACTGCTAAATGATAAATAGGTCAATGAAGAAATCAAGAAGGAAATCAAAACATTCATAGAGTCAAATGATAATGTGAACAAAACATACCAAAAACATTGGGACACAATGAAGGCAGTCTAAGAGGGAAATTTATAGCTTAAAGTGCCTACATTAAGAAATTAGAAAGGTTGCAAGTAAACAACCTAACACGTCACCTTAAGGCCTTGGAAAAAGAAGAACAAGGCAAACCAAAAATCAGTAGACTGCAAAAAATAATAAAGATTAGGGCAGAAATTAATGAATTAGAAATGAAAACAACAATCCAAAGAATCAATTAAATGAAGAGTTGGTTCTTTGAAATGATAAACAAGATTGATAAGTCCTTAGCAAATATGACCAAAGCAAAGAGAGAAGAAATACAAATTAATAAAATTTGAGATGAAAAAGGCAGCATCATAACAGATACCAGAGAAATTCAAAACATCATAAGTGCCAGATCCTCTGGCAGGTAGGGCTGTAGGAGAGCCAGTCCCACTGGTCTCTCCTTGGGGCTGACTGGGACGGTGAGTGTCGATGACCCAGGCCCCCTCCTAGTCACCAGAGAGAAACCACAATGAGTCGGGAGACTTCTCGAAGCAGGATTTCGTTTTATTGTATCAAACAGGCACTTATGTAGCATCAAGGTAGGGGGTGGGAGTCTTTGGATGGGGTGAGGATTAAGGGCCAATAATATTTCACCATGTTAGTAGTAGCTGGGTGGAGGCAGTTTTAGGTCAGGCCTTGCTGAGTCACTCCTATGTGGAAGTCATAGGCCAAAGACAGGTCGCCAAACTCTAGCCAGGCTCAGGAAGTTCCACTGGGCCTTGCATCTGGGCTTCTTTAGGCCCAACATCTCCCCCTTTTGTTTTTGTAAGCACGGTGGAAAACATGGCCCCTGTCTTAGGTTGTCCCCTTCTGGGGATCTTAACCATCACTGGGTACCATGTATCCAGCTCTTTGAGAATCCACTCCATGACCTGTCTTAGGTTGTCCCAGGCTGTCTGAGATCTTACCCGTCATTGGTCAGATGGAGGGCAGAGGAGGGAAGCTCATATGAGGACAGCCAGTCATATGAGGGGCTTGACTCCTGAGTAATGAGCCTATGATAACGTATTTCGACCTGATGAAGTTTTTTTTTTTTTTTAATTTCATCTACTTTTTTTTTTCTTTTTTTTAGTCAGCTCTGTATTCAGCAAATACAGTCAGTTTGGTACCATTATTGGGCTCATCCGTGACCTACCCCCTCCCCTTGGCCCCTCCTTGTTGAGGTATACGGGTCTTGCATTGTGGAGTTAGCCCACAGTTATGGGTAAGCTAAATGTCTCTGCATATCATGACCCAACATGTGACTCTGACATTCTTTCCGCCCCCTCTTCCACAAAATTTCCCTGAGCCATGTTGGGTTCATTTTTGGTCTGCTTCAGTGATGAGGTGTTGGGGGCCTCTGAGGCTCTGGCTCTCTGATTTGGTGGGAGTTGATTTTTCTCTGTGCTGATCTCCTTCCCCCTTGTGCTGGTGTCCAGTTCATCAGGAAAACAGCCCCCTTGCTTGTTTCTCCAATTTTTCTTAGTTTCAGCCGGGGCCCTTTTGAGGTATGATGGGGTGGCTCTCTCCTTAGGATCTACATCTATCTGAAAAAGAGAAGCAGATTCTCCAACGGAGAGTAAGTTAGCACCAGGACAAATGAGATAACCCTTACCTTTTTTTTTTATAGAGAATTTAATAGGTGTAGGCCCTCTTGTAGCCCACAATTGATGGTAGCTTGATATTGGAGAGTGGGCTTATGTTTGGATATGGTTCTGACTTGCTTCCCAGCTCCAGCTATGGGTCCCATACCAGTGAGGGGATCAGTTAGCCAAATTGAGAACACTTGGTTCCCCACCATGGCTGTGTGCCACCACTGCACTTGTGTGGGCACCACAACAAGTTATTTGCTGCTAAGTAGGTTAGACCATGCATTGCTTCGATAGATATTGGTCAATTTCCCCCAGTCGCCCATGTAGCACCTTCTGGCACTAGACGCGCTGACTGTCTGGGGACTGACTCTCATCCAACTTCCAGCCATGCCATTCTAATTTGCATGTCAATCACATAAGGTATCTTCAGCAGTAGGGTCTTACCACTATCCTTTGGTGGGTCATCAAGTACTCTGACAGAAATCTGTCTGTCTTTTAGGAAACCTTGTAGGTCTCTCTGATCAAAAGCTCATTGTGGATGATAGCCCCATGCTGGATCTTGGAGTTACAGGTCGGTGCCCACTAAGAAAATGAGGAAAAAGATAACTAATATACAAGAGTTAGAGATAGGAGAGAGAGAGACAGGGAGAGGGGAAGTGAGGGAGGGAAGATGTAGGAGATTAAGGTTAGTCTTAATCTTACCCTCTCCAGTGTCTTGTGGTTCAGGTGTTCCCTGTAAGGGCCTGGTGAAGGATTAGCCATTTGGTCTGTCTTTTAGTAAGTAGAAGATTATGGTACCATTGCCGTTTGGGTCTAGATTTGTGTTTCCCACCCCTTTGATGCCCTCCCCTACCTCCCCTTCCATCCTAGTGTCTAATCTAGGAGATGCTTGCTGGGTATGTAAGGTATCTTCGGTAGATTCAGGTTAGGTGCTGTAGATGAGTGAGACTATGTGGCGATTTTTTTTCTGTGATTGGGTAAGTTCACTGAGAATGATCTGTTCCAGGTTCAACCATTTTTCCTCAAATTTCATTGTGTCATTTTTTCTTACTGCTGTATAGAATTCCATTGTGTAGATATACCACAACTTAGTTATCCATTCTTCTAGTGATGGACATCTGGGTTGATTCCAGCTCTTAGCTATTACAAATTGAGCTGCTATAAACATGGTTGAGCAAATCTCTTTAGTCTGTGGTTTGAAGGTTTTAGGGTAGATGCCCAGTAAGGGAATAACTGGGTCTGTTGGTATCTCTATACTCAGCTTTTTCAGAAGTCTCCATATTGCTTTCCAAAGTGGTTGTACCATCCTACATTCCCACCAACAGTGGATGAGTGTTCCTACTTCTCCACATCCTCGCCAGCATTTATTTTTATTTGATTTTTTGATGCTTGCTATCCTTATTGGGGTAAGGTGGAATCTCATAGTTGTTTTGATTTGCATTTCTCTGATGATTAGGGATGCTGAACATTTTCTTAAGTGTATGTTTGCCATTTCTATTTCTTCCTCTGTAAACTGCCTGTTCAGCTCTTTGCCCCATTTTGTGAGTGGGGTGTTTGACTTCTTACTGTTTAGATTTTTGAGTTCTTTGTAGATTCTAGAGATTAGTCCTCTATCAGTTAGATAACCCACAAATATTTTCTCCCATTCTGTGGGTAATCTATTGGCTTTGCTTATTGTATGCTTGTCTGTAAAGAAACTCTTCAGCTTCATGTGGTCCCATTGGTTGAGTGATGGTTTAAGTTCATGAGCTACTGGGGTTTTGTTCAGGAAGTCTTTTTCTATTCCTATATCATGGAATGTACTTCCTAAATTTTCTTCTAGTAGTATTCGAGTTTCTGGTCTTATATTGAGATCTTTGATCCATTTGGACTTGAGTGTAGTGCATGGTGAAATGTGTGGGTCAAGTTTCAGTTTCCTGCATATGGTTATCCAGTTTGTCCAGCACCATTTGTTGAAGATGCTGTCTTTTTTCCAGCCTATATTGTTTGGGCCTTTATCGAATATCAAGTAGCTATAGTTGCTTGACCCAAAGTCCGGGTCCTCAAGTCTATTCCATTGATCTATAGTCCTGTTTTTTTTTTTTTTTTTTTTTTTTTTTTTTTTTGGTTTTTCAAGGTAGTGTCTCACTCGAGCCCAGGCTGACCTGGAATTCACTATGGAGTCTCAGGGTGGCCTCGAACTCACGACGATCCTCCTACCTCTGCCTCCCGAGTGCTGGGATTAAAGGTGTGCGCCACCATGCCCGGTTTTTTTTTTTTTTTTTTTTTTTTTTGGTATAGTCCTGTTTTTATGACAGTACCATGCTGTTTTTATTACTATGGCTTTGTAACATAGCTTTAGATCAGGTATGGTGATGCCTCCAGAGGTATTTCTTTTGCTGAGGATATGTTTGGAAATGTGAGGCCTTCTGCCTTTCCATATGAAATTTGAGATCATTTTTTCTATCTCTGTGAAGAACACTGTGGGGATTTTAATTGGTATTGCATTAAATCTGTAAATTGCCTTTGGTAGGATTGTCATCTTCACAATGTTAATTCTGCCTATCCAGGAACATGGGAGGTCTTTCCATTTTCTCAAGTCCGCCTCAATTTCTTTTTTGAGTGTTTTTATGTTTTCATTGTATAGATCTTTCACTTCCTTGGTTAACGTTATTCCAAGGTATTTTATTTTTTTTTGTTGCAATTGAAAATGGGACTATGTCCCTTATTTCTTTGTCTGTATCTTTGTCCTTTGCATAAAGGAAGGCTACTGATTTTTGTGCATTGATTTTGTATCCTGCTACTTTGATATAGGAGTTAATCACCTTCAGGAGTTTTGGGATGGAGTCTCTCGGGTCTCTTACATATATAATCATGTCATCAGCGAATAAAGCTAACTTAACTTCCTCCTTTCCAAATTGTATCCCTTTTATTTCCTTCTCCTGTCTTATTGCTTGAGCTAGGACTTCCAGTACTATATTGAAAAGCAGAGGTGAGAGTGGACAACCCTGTCTTGTTCCTGATATTAATGGGAATTCCTCCAGTCTCTCTCCATTAAGTATTATTTAGGCCTTTGGAGCTTCGTATATTGCCTTTATTAGGTCAAGATATGAACCAACCATGCCAACTCTCTCCAATGTTTTGAACATGAAGTGATGTTGAATCTTGTCAAAGGCCTTTTCCGCATCTATTGAAATGATCATGTGGTTTTTATGTTTAACCTTGTTTATGTGGTGTATTACATTGACAGATTTCCGTATGTTGAACCACCCCTGTGTTCCTGGAATGAATCCCACTTGGTCAAGGTGGATAATGGTTTTGATGTGTTGTTGGATTCGGTTTGCAAGGATTTTGTTTAGGATCTTTGCATCTAAATTCATCAGGGAAATAGGCCGGTAGTTTTCTTTTCTTGTGGCATCTCTGCCTGGTTTTGGAATTAGGGTGATGCTAGCTTCATAAAAGGAGTTGGGTAGCTTTCCCTGTTCACCAATTGTGTGGCACAGTTTGAGGAAGATTGGTTTGAGTTCTTCCATGAAGGTTTGATAGAATTCAGCTGAGAAGCCATCTGGTCCTGGGCTCTTCTTTTTTGGGAGGTTTTTTATTACTTTTTCAATCTCCATGAGTGTGATGGGTTGATTGAGGTGATTAATCTGCTCTGTGTTTAGCTTTGGTAGATGGTATGCGTCCAAGAATTTATCCATCTCCTCCACATTATCCAGTTTTGTGGAGTAGAGGTTTTTGAAATAAGTCCTGATGATTCTCCCAATTTCACTTATGTCTGTTGTGATCTCTCCTTTTTCATTTTGAATTTTGTTAATTTGAAGCTTCACCTTTTTTTGCTTGATCAGATTGGCCAGGGGTTTGTCAATCTTGTTTATTTTTTCAAAGAACCAGCTCTTTGTTTTGTCAATTGTCTTAATTGTTTCCTTGGTTTCCAATTCATTGATTTCTGCTCTGATTTTAATTATTTCTTTCCTTCTGGAGCTCTTTGGGTTGAATTTTTCTTGTTTTTCCAGTGCCTTTAGGTGGATGGTTAGGTTATTGATTTGGGACCTTCCTGTCTTTTTTGCGAAGGCATTGAGTGCTATGAATTTTCCCCTGAGGACCGCCTTCATTGTGTCCCATAAGTTTTGGTACGATGTGTTCTCATTGTCATTCAATTCCAGAAATTTTGCAATTTCATTTTTTATTTCATCCACTATCCATTTATTGTTTAAAAGTGTGCTGTTCAGTTTCCAGGTGCCTTTGGGATTCTTGGTGGGTCTTTTGTTGTTGATTTCTAGCAATATAGCATTGTGATCTGATATCATGCAGGGAATTATGTCAATCTTCCTAAATATGTGGAGGCAGTCTTTGTGACCCAATATATGGTCTATTTTAGAGAATGTTCCATGGACTGCTGAGAAGAATGTGTAATCTGTGGATTTGGGATGGAAGGTTCTGTAGATGTCCGTTAGGTCTAAGTGATCTATGGTTTTGTTGAGCTCTCTCACTTCCCTGTTGAGTTTCTGTTTGGATGATCTGTCTATTACTGATAATGGTGTATTGAAGTCCCCAGCTATGATGGTGTTTGTGGTTATTTCTGTTTTATTGTCAAGTAGGTTTTGTTTTATGAACTGTGGTGCCCCTGTGTTTGGTGCATACAGATTTATGATTGTAATATCCTCTTGATGGATCATTCCCTTGATAAGTAGGAAGTGGCCTTCTTTGTCTTTTTTGATTATATTTGGTTTGAAGTCTATTTTATCCGATATTAATATAGCTACACCTGCTTGTTTCTTATTCCCGTTTGCTTGGAATACTGTTTTCCACCCTTTCACCCTGAGGAGATGTCTTTCTTTAATGGTGAGGTGGGTTTCTTGAAGGCAAGAGATTGAGGGTTCTAATTTTTTGATCCATCCTGTTAGCTTGTGTCTCTTGATGGGTGAATTAAGGCCATTAATATTTAGGGTAATGACTGTGAGATTTGATTTGATCCCTGCCATAATGTGATGGTAATTGGGGTTGGAGTTTTCATGGACATTGAAGTTTTTTGTGCCTACTCTGAGTTTGGTTGTTGTGATCTGCTTCTTGTAGGCAATTGTGTTTGATTATTTTTTTTCTTCTCTGTGGAGAATTTCCTGAAATACTCTCTGTAGGTTTGGTTTTGTGTTCATATAATTGTAAAGCTGAGTTTTGTCATGGAAAGTTTTTCTTTCACCATCTATTATGAGGGATACTTTTGCTGGGTAGAGTAGTTTGGGGTGCAAGCCATAGGTTCTTAGACTTTGCAGTGTTTCATTCCAGGCCCTTCTAGCTTTCAGGGTTTCCATTGAGAAGTCTGAAGTAATTCTGATGGGGTTACCTCTGAAGGTGGTGTGCTGTTTTTCCCTAGCTGCTTTTAGGATTTTCTCTTTGGTGTCAATGTTTAGAGTCTTAATGATAATATGTTTTGTAGAGTTTCTCATTTGGTCCAGTGTGTTTGGAGTTCTATTGGCTTCTTGTATCTTGATGGGCCTTTCTTTTAAGAGATTGGGGAAGTTTCCTTCAATTATTTTGTTAAATAAGTTCTCCATGCCTTTGGTCTGGATTTCTTCTCCTTCTGGTATTCCAATGATCCTGATATTGGGACGTTTAACTGTATCCCACAATTCCCTCATGTTCTGTTCACAGGAGCTTTTAAACTTACTGAAATTTTTGAACTCTCTAACTGTTTCTTCCATCTTGTCTTCCAGATCAGAGTTTCTATCCTCCACTTGGCTGACTCTATTCTTGAGAGCTTCTAGTGAGTTTTGGACTTGTTCAATTAAGTTTGCATTTTCTATTATTTTTCTATGTATAATTTCCATCCCTCTGTCAAGCTCCCTTTTCACATCATTTTCTGATTTTCTTGATGATTCTTGGAGTTCATCCTTGCATTTCTTTATGTCTTCATTTAGCATGGCCAGCTGATTTTTAAGGTCTTCTTTTTTTTCACTCTCCCTCAAATCTCTTAACTCTCTTTGAAATCCTTCCATTTTCTTATCTAATCCTTCCAATTTCTTATCTATTAGTTCTAGTTTAGTGATGGCAGCCTCCACACGATTGTCGGCCCTTTGTTGCTTTCCTGCAAGTTCTACCAATAGGTTGGTTAGAGTTGCATTGCTCATAGCTTCAATTTGGTGTTCTGTTCCTATTGGTTCTTCTATGTTTTGGTTAGATGTATTCATTGTGGGACTGAGTGATCTAATTGGATTTTCTTGCATTTGATTTTTCATGTTATTTCTTTTGCGCTGTGTTCTGCCCATGACAGTGTATGGGCAGATAAGTGGGCGTATCAGCCTGGGCTCAAGAACAATGGGAATCTTATGCAGCCTGGGGGTGTTGCCAAGAAGCCTGGGCTTTGGCTGTCACTTGCCAAAGCTGCCTATCTACTGCCTGGCAGGGGCGCCGAAGTTGCCTGAGTTCTCAAGCGGTAATGTGCCAAAGCTGCCTGCGTTCGAACTAGGTGTGGCACTGAGGCACCAAGCGCTGATGCCGCCTGAACTCTGGCTGGGCACGCTGGGAACCGGAAACAGTCTGCGCTCCCCCGCCACAGGACAATTGTGGACAGCCGTGCGGCAGACAGAGGGCAAGTGGACGAGAGTGCGGAGCAGTCTAAGCTTCCGCACGCAGGGAACAATCTCACTTGCCAAAGCCACCTATCTACTACCTGGCAGGGGCGCCAAAGTTGCTTGAGTTCTCAAGCGGTAATGTGCCACAGCTTCCTGAGTTCGAGCTAGGAGTGGCACTGAGGCACCAAGCACTGAAGCCGCCCAGACTTTGGCTGGGAACGCTGGGAACCAGAAGCAGTCTGCGCTCCCCCGCCACAGGACAATGGCGGCCCGCCGGTGCGGCAGGCAGGTAGGGGGTGGCACCTGAGCTGACGCAAGCGAGAGATACAGTCTGAGCTTGCAGGGCACCTGCTGTGGGACTGGGCACACTTAGTAGGTGGGCGAGTGGACAAGGGTGCGGAGCAGTCTAAGCTTCCGCGCGCAGGGAACGATCAGCGCGGGGTGGCAGCCGTGCGGGCTCCGGAGCAGCAGCAGTGGCAGGGGAGGAGCTTTGAACACGGCGGTTATTTGGGGCGTGGGGTGCCTACCCACCCACAAGGGGGTCAGCGATTCCCTGTTCCCCCACCTCTGTGCCCTCCCAAATTTCTCTCCCCTAAAAGCCACTATATACCCTTAATATCTTGCCTTTCTTTCCCCGGGATTTGCAGCACAGCTAGGCGGTCACCATCTTGGCCGGAAGTCTTCATCTACATTTTTCCTGATGAAGTTTTATTGTCTCTAGCCATTGGTGAATAAATTGTGTAATCTTATTAATTAAGCAGGTCCCAGTAGTGAGGAGAAGGAGAAGGAGATGCCCAAGTAAAGGGAGAAGGTAGGGTAAGAAGCCATGTAAGCCCATCCACAGTGGGTTGTCCTAAAGGTCCCACCACCTCCTCTCCTAGTCTTCCTGAAGCCTCTTAATCTTGTCCTGGATGAGTCACGATTTATTAGCCTAAAAGCAGCATTTTTCCTGTAGAAACAAACATATGCCTCCCTTTTCGGCAATTAGTAGGTTCAGTCCCCTCCTGTTTTGTAGAACTACATCAGCCAGTGAGTCTAGTTGGAGGTCAAGGATGGTACTAGACACGGCTTTTAAGTCACTGATCAACTGGAGAGAGAGTTTTTATGGAGATGTATTGTCATGCCCATCCCAGCTGTTCTGGTGGCCATACCCACGGTTATCTCCAATCCAACAAGTAAAGGTATCATTGGGAGAAGCTGGACAGGAATAGGGAATGTGGCCAAGCAATTTTTTAGGGTAACATTAGCATCATTGGCGACCACTGCAAGTCCGGGGAGGCCCAGATCGGATACAAAGCCAGCAATCCTCTGCAAGAGAGGGAGTTGTTTGGTTTAACAAATCAAAAACCATTTGTAAAAGGGATTCAGTATTGGGGTCGAGGGCTAAATCACCCCGATTCTCAGGAAGGGCAATAGAGTGATAATTAAGCTCTGGGTACTGGGCCAAAACAAGTTGTTCTATCCTTTGAAGGACTTGTTTTTCCCTGACTTTATCTTGAACTCCCCTGCCATCCCAATAGCCAATGGGGGGGGCATAATCCCAGCAGACCACTTCACCTGGTTTGCCAAAGCAGGGAGAAAGAGCGTGTCTGGAATCCCCTGCTATCCACACACTGTCTCCTCCAGGGGTCAATTGTTTATCTTCTTTAGAAAAATTTAAAATATTTAGGGTAAATAATGCCTTTTTTAGTTGGTTGTGTGGGAGTAAGGATCCCCCCTTTTGTTTTTGTAATTGAGACTTGAGAGTCTGATTATATCTTTCAATGATTGCTTGACCCCGGGGGTTGTATGGGATGCCTGTGGAGTGTGAGATTCTCCAGGTCTGGAGAAAATTTACAAAAGCCTTGCTTACAAAGCAGGGGCCATTATCTGTCTTAACTTGGTCAGGTAGTCCAAGGGTGACAAAGCATTGAAGCATATGGCTAATAGCATGTTTAGATTTTTCCCTGGCACGTGCCAACGCCCAGCAAGCACGGGAAAAGGTATCAACTGAAAGAAAAATATATTTAAGCTTTCCAAATGGAGAATAGTGTGTGACATCAATTTGCCACAGGTGATTAGGGCGGAGCCCTCGAGGATTGCTTCCTATAGTTTCAGTGGTGATATAAGCCTCAGCTTCTCCAAGTATATCCTGACCTAGGAGGTTGGCCATTAGGCCGGACACCACCAGAGGGCGCACCTCCCCACAGTTACCATCAGGATCAGTCCAGGGCTGCCAGTTGGCCATTTCCCAGTACGTTGAGTGTCTGCCCACACCAAGTAAAGGCGGACCAGGGATGAACTGCCATGAAGGAGGGACTTCCTCCTTTCTAATTAGTATTACACTGAGGCATAGAAGCCATTTTATCAGCCAAATTGTTTCCTTGATAGAGACAGTGTGGTCAGCCCCAGTGTCATTTTTGGCCTTAGTCCCGGAATCAGGGGCATGGTCCAGTGTGTAAAGGGGCTGGGGATAGCCCCTGAGGGAGTTTAAAGGCTCACCCTGAAGGCTGAACTTGGATTTGTAATCCTTGGCCCAATGAAAATCTTTCTTGTACCTGGGGCAGGGAGTATGTGGCACATTAGGGGCCACAGGGACTGTTGGGGCACTCTTGGCCCAGTTAGGGCACTCTCTTTTAAAATGACCTTCTTTACCGCACCCAAAACAAGACCTCCCCTTTCCCCCCGAGGCCTGTTGAAGGGCACAAACTAGGGCGGCCATATCTTTACGGTCGGCACTCTGTAGGGCCGATGCCATGGCCCTTGCCTGATGGGAGCTGGATCCCATGTCTTTGGTGGTTATAATCCATTTACTCATAGAGTGATCTTTTAGCCCAGCGCAGGCCAGCTTATGGTCACTCGTCATGCCTTCCCAGACCAGCATTTTTTTTTTTTGGTTTATTTTTATTTATTTATTTGAGAGTGACAGACAGAGAGAGAAAGAGGCAGAGAGAGAGACAGAGAGAGAGAGAGAGAGAATGGGCGTGCCAGGGCTTCCAGCCACTGCAAACGAACTCCAGACACGTGTGCCCCCTTATGCATCTGGCTAACGTGGGTCCTGGGGAATCGAGCCTTGAACCAGGGTCCTTAGGCTTCACAGGCAAGCACTTAACTGCTAAGCCATCTCTCCAGCTCCCCAGACTAGCATTTTAATGAGCTGGTAGCATAGGGGACGGGGGCGGGGGGGACTTTCTCTGTAGGCTCTTTTCAACCCTCTCGATGAAGGTGGCCAAGTCTTCACTAGCCTTTTGTGTGATTCCTGTGATGGGGGGCCTCAGATGGGCCTTCCTCTAGTTTCCTCCATGCGGCCATTCCCAAAGCCTGCACCTGATCCCAGTATGGATCAGGGATAGCAGCTTGCTGGAGGCCCATAGAAAACGCATCAGTGGTGCCGAGAGCATGCCAAAGTTGATTGGGCCTGGGGGCTGAGTGGCCTGATTCCGCTTAGCTTGAGTACAGCACTCATCCTGAAAGGCACACCACTTTATGTACAGGGGGGCAGAAAGAACGACTTTAGCAAGGTTTTTCCAATCTTGGGTGGTACACTGATGATGAGCCAAACCCTGGAGGATGGTCTCCACCCAGGGGGAATTAGGTCCATCCTCTGAGACAGCCTTTTTAAGGTCTTTTAAATCATGAGCCTCCCAGGGGTACCAGGCGGTGATTACCGCTCGCTCTCTCTCTCTCTCTCTCTCTCTCTCTCCTTGTAAATAAATAAATACATAAATATTTTTTTTAAAAAAGAGTAAATATTCCTTTGACAGGAGAGCAAAACAGAAAGGTAAGTAAGTCTGGCTAATGGCTAAATGGATATAATGTACCCACTAAGCTGCATTCTAAAAACTTATGTTTATGCTCATATATTAGTGCTACTCTCACTTTTTAAACTATTTTTTACTCTCACTTTGACTACAGAAACTTCTCTTTTTAGATGGTGGTGACCACTGGGAAGAGAATGTTCCATGTGCTACTGTAAAGAATGTGTATTCTATATCATTTGGATGAAATGTCCTATATATATCTGTTAGGTCCATTTCTTCTATGACCTCATTTAATCCAGGTGCATCTCTGTTTATTTTTTGCTGGGATGACCTGTTAATTAATGAGAGTGGGGTTTTGAGGTCATCCATCACAACTGTGTTTGGTGTTATCTGTGACCTTAGTTCTAATAGCATTTGTTTGATGAATTTGGGAGCCCCTATGTTAGGTGTATATATGTTTAGGATTGTAATGTCCTTCTGTTGGAGTGTTCCTTTAATCAATATAAAGTGACCTTCCTTATCTTTCCTAACTAATGTTGTTATGAAGTCTACCGTGTCAGATATTAGGATACCAACTCTTGCTTGTTTTCTACGCCCATTTGCTGGAAGCCCTGGCGCGCCCATTCTCTATCTATCTGCCTCTTTCTCTCTCTCTCTCTCTCTCTCTCTCTCTCTCTCTCTCTCTGTCACTCTCAAATAAAAAAATACAAAAAAAAAAAAAAAAAAAAAAAAAAAAAAGAATACAAGCGCCATCGGAAGGGGAGGACTGCTGACAATGGAATTTCCCAGACACAAAGTGACTGTGACATTCATGACCTCACAGCAGCTGTTGCTACCTACACAAGACATGAACAATAGGAATGGGGGGAATAATGGCATTAAAAAAAGAGCCAGCAATGGTGGTGCATGCCTTTAAACCCACTACTTCTGGGGAGGCAAAGATAGGATGATTGCTGTGAGTTCCAGGCCAGTCTGAGACTACATAGTGAATTCCAGGTCAGCTTGGGTCAGAGTGAGACCCTGCCTTGATAAACTAAAAACAAAAGGGGGGGGGGGACTAGTTGGAAAGAAGAAAGGATTCAGTGGAGGGGGAAAAGGGAGGGTGGTGTGGTGGGATCATAGTACATTGTCTCTCTCTCACTCCATATATATACATAAACAAATATATATTATATATATTATGAAGATAAACAAGTAAGAACCAAGATAAACAGATGTAATGAATTTGCTCTTTATCACTGTACTAGAGGTATCAACAAATGCATTTAGACAAGAGAGGAGAACAATACAATTTGACATGTAGAGATAAATGTATCATTTTAGCAGATAGGTTTTTTTTGTTTGTTTGTTTGTTTTTTTTTTTTTTTTTTTTGGTGCTAGGGATTCAACCCATGGACTTGCATATGCTGGGAAAGTACTGTACTACTGAGCTATTGCCACAGCCCCACACAGTGATTTTATATTTTTTTCTAAGTATACACAGAGAATCCACTAGAAGACTTTTCTCTTTTACAAGCAATAAAGAACAAATAATGGAGCTAAGTTATTTTCTTTATCTTCTTTTTATATGGTTAAAGTTGTACTATCTAATTCTGATCCAAAAAAATTGAGATCTATACATCCCTTACTCCTATGGTAAAATAATTCCTTTTCCTATAAACTTCCTTGGTCACTACTTTTTATTTACCCTTCTGGAGCCCCTTTTTAAAAGATCTGTTTTGTCCATTATAGGCCATTGCCGAGGCCCTTGGTTTCCCACCAGGAATAGATGGTAAGACCCTATTGCTGAACACTCCACATACTTGGGCTGCAAGGCCACTGAGAAATCCTGCTGGAGCTGAGCTGAGAACCTCCTCCATGTAGACCGGTTGACAGAAAGCTGGAAAAAGGTATGCTTCATGTAGTTCAATGGGAGAGAGAAAAATCACCAGTGACGATAATCAACAGTGGATACTGCAAGCCTTAAATTTGGCCAGCCAGACCAAATGAGCCAATGGATGCAATAGTGGCATCTGTTAAGGGGGAAACCAACCATTCTCTAATTGGACTGGAGGCCTGCTCCATGAGAGGGAATACATCCCTGATATTGAAAACTTAAAACAGTGGTAGTTATGAGCCCTAGGGTTGTAACGTCTGCTGGTGTCTGGCTAAATGTATATACTATGCTTATCAAACTGCCCAGTAAGCACTTCTCTTAATGTTCATACCCTTATATTAATGCTACTCTCACTTTTGGTAGAGAACCTTCTCTTTTCAGATGGCAGTGACCTTGAGCTGACTCAGAAGGCATCATGGTGCTGGAAAGAAGTGACAGGAGTGCTCAGCACTGCAATATCTCTATCACACCTTCCAAGGCTCAGGGTATACTGAGGAAGAGGTGGTGGAAAGAATGTAAGAGCCAAAGGAAGGGTAGGACTCCTTACAATGTGCTCCCAGACACAAAATGGCCTGGATATTCATGACTTCACAGGGATTTTTTGTTTTGTTCTTTTTTTCAAGGTAGCATTTCACTCTAGCCCAGGCTGACCTGGAACTAACTCTGTAGCCCAGGCTAGCCTTGAACTTACAGTGATACTCCTACCTCTGCCTCCTGTGTGCTGGGATTAAAAGTGTGTGCCACCACACCATCAGTTTAACCTGATTTTTTTTTTTTTTCCTGAGGTAGGGTCTTGCTCTAGCTCAGGCTGACCTGGAATTCACTATGTAGTCTCAGGGTGGCCTGACATTATTTGAGACAGAAGGAAGTGACAGAAGAAGTTCATTTACTGGATATTGGCTGCCCTTACACAATGTTGTCTTCTCACTAATGCTTTCAGCAGCCCAGGTCTTTCTGTGTGAAAAGCCTATAGACCTTCCCTTGCTGGCCAGGCTGGGTACCAGGTTCTGCCTCTAACCTCAGCTCTTGTGCCTGCCAAGCAATAATGGAAGGATCAGCAAAAAGAGCTCCCTTCCTCCACCTGAAGAACAGAGCCCAGGACAGGGGCTTGGGAGCAGTTCAGGAGGACCTGCACTCACCATTCAATCTCTTGAGGCTCCCGGTCCCTCAGGAGCCCCTGCACTTCCTGCCGCAGTGCTCCTGGTATTCTGAATGCCTTGCCAGGTTGTTCAAGACCCAGGAGAGCCCACTGGCTGTAGTGTCATGACCTGAGGGGCAACCAAGAAGGCTTGGGTATCTGAGCTGCCTCAGAACCACCAGCTGGGTAGCAACCAGGCACTGAGCCCCCACCCCCAGGAAGGAGGGAGAAAGGACTGGATAGGTGGAATGGAGGGACCCAGAGTCCTAACATATCCCTGGTATTGGGAGACTCCTGTCCCTTCTACAGTTCCACACTGGTATCCTCATCCCCAAACATGAAGGTGTTAGCCTCTGCTCGGATGTCCTCATCTGACAACTGCTTTCCATCTTCGTCCTAGAGAAAAAACAAGACCCCAAACCACACAAGTTCTGAGAGTTCCTGCACTAACCTGGCTGTTTGTAAAGATCCCTCATCCATCCAGACACCCAAGCCCTGTGTGGTGGTTTAAATCTGATGTCCTCTATAAATTCATGTATTCTGAATGCTTGGTCCCCCACTGATGTCAATTTGCTGGAGGAAGTGTGTTGTTGGGGAAGGGCTTTGGGGTGTTATGGCCAGCTCCCCATTGCCAGAGCTTGACTCACTCTCCTGCTGCTATTTTCCACCTGCTGTGGCAGAGGTGATGTCCAGCCTCTGCTCATACCATTATTTCCCCTACCAAAATGAAGCTTCCTCTTGAGACTGTATGCTAAATAAAAACTTTCCTCCCATCAGCTGCTTTTGGCTGGGTGCTTTGTCCCATCAATGGGGAGGTAACAACAATATCCACCATATTTCTGCACCCACCTTCCTTCCTTTGTCCCTTCTTTCCTTTCATTTTCCTTCCTTTATCTCTCTCTCTCTCTCTCTCTCTCTCTCTCTCTCTCTCTCTCTTTTTCTCTTTTCTTTCTTTCTTTTGGGGTGTGTATGTTTGGAGTATGTGGTGTGTGCATATGTATATATTTATGTGTGTGAAGACATGTGTGCTCTATGTGCACATGGAGGCCAGAGGAAGCCACTGGGCATACTTTTCTACCACTCATCACCTAATTTCCCTGAGACAGTCTCTCACTGTACCTACAGCTCTCCGTTTTTTGGTTAGACTGGCTGACTAGGGAACCCTAGTTATTCTCCTGTCTTTGCCCCTCTCAGTGCTGGGATGGCAAGCATGCACGACCATGCCAGGCTTTCTATGTAGCTGCTGGGGATCAAACTCAGGTTATCCTGCTTGCACAGCAAGTACTCTTACCTGAGCCATCTCCCCAGCACTCTGAACCTCTCTTGATAAACATCACCAAAGTGCCCACTCCACAGACAGCAGCTCTGGTTGCCCTGCTTCCTGTTGTGCCCCTGGTTGGAGTAATCAGTGACCCATGAACGTTTTCCTATTATTTCTTTTACTCATTTAGTTAGTTATTATTTTGCCTGTTTGTGGTGTGTCTGCATGACTATATGTGTTCATATAATGTGGGTAACATGTGCATGTCCGTGTGCACATGCACATGTGCATGAATATGTGTGGGGGCCAGAGGTTGATGTCAGATGTCTTCCTTAATTGCTGTCCACTTTATTTTTAATAAAATGTTTTATTTACTTATTACAGAGAGGGGGAGGGAGAGAATGGGCATGCCAGGGCCTCTAGCCACTGCAAATGAGCTCCAGATGCATGTGCCACTATGAGCATCTGGCTTACATGAGTACTAGGGGAGCAAACCTGGGTCCTTAGGCTTTGCAGGCAAATGCCTTAACTGTTAAGCCATCGCTCCAACCCTCTCCACCTTATTTTTGAGACACAGTGTTTCACTGAATCTGGGGTTCACTGATTTAGCTAGGCTAGCTATCCAGTGAGCCCCAGGAATCTCCTGTTTCCACCTCCCTAGCACTAGGATTACAGGAACTTTCTACCATGCCCAGCTTTTACATGGGAGCTAGAGGTACAAACTCTATTTCTCATGCTTGTGTGGCAAGCGCTTCATACACTGAGACATCTCCTTAGCCTTGTTTTCCTATTTCTGTATGATGAGGAATTTCTGAGAAAGCAACTAGTGACCAGGGATACAGAATGACTGAATAGCAACTTGCCTCAGAAGACATAGGTGATAGATACATCACTCCAAAGATGTTTGCTCTTGTTCTGGAGCATGAAAGCCAGAGACTCTTATCTCCCTAGAAGCATTGGTTTGCACACCTGCACACCTCACCTTTGCACAGAAGAGAACTAGTTTATGCTCCAGAACAAAGGTTTCCCTCTTTGTGTCCTTTGAGGGAAGAAGATACAGATATGACAGCTGATCTACACAAGCCCCATGTGCCTTGCTGCTGGGTACCAGGTTCTACCTCTAACCTCAGCTCCTGTGCCCATCAACAATAATGGAAGGATTGCTTTCATACAAGTGAAAATATTACCTTGCCCAAGGAAGGGGATGCTGGGAATGTAGGTCATTGCTATATCCAACTTAGTTTGTGGCTATTGCAATTAGTGATAATGGGATACTCTGATTATGAAGTTTGGGGCGATTGTCAACATAGGCATAGGTCATGTGTCATGCAGAGCTGAGAAGATGGCTCAGTTGATAAAGTGCTTGCCATACAAGCATGAAGACATGAGTTCATATCCCTAGCACCCACATAAAAGCTGGGTATAGTAGTACATGTGCATAATCCTAGTGCTGGGAAAGTAGAGATAGGAGGATCCCTAGGAATTGCTGGCTAGTTTGTCTGGCAAAATATATGAGCTCCATGTTCAATGACAAACCCTATCTCAAAACAATAAGGTGGAGAGTAACTGAAGGAAACACCTTCATCAACCTCTGGCCTCTACACACACATGCCCACCCACCCACCCATACATACATACACACACAAAAAAAAGTGTCTTGCAGTGCGTATTAATTTGTAAAACCTTTAGGCTCTTCAAAGTGCCAACCTTGGAAGTCTCCTGCAGCCCATATTCCAGGGTCACTTCTAAAATCTGTGTGTGCATGGTCTGTCCCTCCCACCCTCCAACACCTGCCATAGCTCCTTGGCAACTTCTTCAGAGGGCCAGTAATTGGACCTGGTATTGGGCATCATGATACATTTAGCCCTGTGGAAAAGCCCACCTTGGTCATCAGCAGCACATCAATGAAGTCCAAAGTCTTGGACTTGACCTTGGCCTGGAGGAATTTATCCACACCCTGACTGGGGAGGGTGCGACGTCGCTCCTGAATGACACCATCTGTGAAGTCATGCACCAGGCGACAGGCCTTGCAGAAGTGGATCCCATCGGGGGTGAGGCGGTACAGCATGTCCATGTGCAGAAGCAACTGCTGGTGCCTTTCGGAAACCAGGGCACTAAGCTCCAAGATGGCAACAATATATTCATTGGGCTTTCTGTAGGATTTGGTCACAGATGCAATGATGATTTAACATATGTGAATCACAAGAAACAACTCTTACTAGCATCCAGGAGCTGCCTCTATTCTCCAGGACTGATGTAAACAGAAACAGATGGCCAAAGAAATGCCTGCTAGTTTTTAAGGAAGGACAAGGACAGAGAGAGAGAGAGAGAGAGAGAGAGAGAGAGAGAGAGAGATCTAATCTAAGAGTTTGTTAGATGAAAGAATGTAAGGGCTGATGATGGGGAGGAATGCTGTGGAGCTCTGTCTTCCAGACATGACATGCCCTTTGTACTCCTGAACTTGTAACAGCTATAGTTTCCTTCACAATTCTTGCACAAGATTGAGCCCATCAGCATCCCATCATGGGTGGTGGAGCAGCTCATGAGGCCTCATCCTCTCTGAGGAATTATTGGCAGCTAATGGTTGCTGAGAGAGAGGCAAGGGCAGTCATTTTCTTCAGAGTGTCATGCAGGATGATGTTTCCCATGCTCCAATAAAGAACCCCATTTTTAGGCAACAAACCCTATTTAAGTAAACTCAGAGATTCACACACAAAAATGACATCAAAGCTGGGTATAGTGGCACATGCCTGTAGTCCCAGCACTCAGGAGACTGAGGTAGGAGGATCACTGTGAATGATCTATTGTGGGGCTACAGAGCAAGTGCCAAGTCAGCCTGGGCTAGAGAATGACCCTTCATCAAAAAAAAAAAAAAAAAAAAAAAAAAAAAAAAAACAATAACAAGTCTGGAGAGGTGCTCGCTTGCAAATCCTCATAACCAGGGTTTGATTCCTCACTACCTCCATAAAGCCAGATGCACAAAGTGGTCCATACATCTGGAGTTTGCATACAGAGCCCATTATTCACCTCCTGTTTGCCTCTTTTAAATAAATAAATAAATAAATATAAAAAAACTTCCAAAAAGAAAACAATAGCAAAACAAGACATCAAAGTAGAAGTGGGGGTGGTTGGGGAAAAGAAGGGGTTTAATGGGAGGAGAAGTGGGACAAGAAAGGGAGAAGTATGTAGGTCAGTTAATATCACCAAATTAGACTAAAAAACACTATATTCTTTGTGGTTTGAGCCTGGTCAGGTGTTCATAAGCACCAAGGACATTTTTGGATGAAGGGACATCTGGAAACTTTTGTAGAATATGACATTTAGGGCTCTGCTATCTGGAAGTCCTGTTTCCAGGAGAAACAGGCTCCCCACTAAGTGAGATGACAATACTCAGTGGGATTAGCTCTGAGGTTTGACTCTCTGTGATCTCCTCTTACCCTCATTGGATCTCTTCGAGCCACCTCCAGGCCCTTGGGCCCCTCTCCTTCCTTTCCCACCCAAGATCCAGTCCTGCCCCACCTCCTGCATAAAACCACCCACCTAGCTTGGAGCTCCTTCTCTTCCACCAGGTCTAGGCCTTAGCTCCCTTTCAAGTGTCCCTCATCCAGTGTCAGCTCATCTAGTATGTTCAGAACAGTTAATGTCTACTCAGTAGATCTGCTATAGTTTGAACTGTCCTGAAGAGGTCTACATATATATACATACATACATTTTTTTAAAAACATTACTTACAAGCAGAGAATAAAGAGAGACACACACAGAAAGAATGGGAGTCCCAAGGCCTCTAGCTTCTGCACAATGGCTTCAGATGCGTGTGTTTTGTACATCTGGATTTACATGGGTACTGGGGAATCAAACAAAGGCCATTAGGCTTTGCAAGCAAGCATCTTAACCACTGAGCAATATCTCTAGCCCCATGCTGACATTTTCATTGCCAGGCTGTGGGGCAGTTAAGAGATGCTGAAACCTTCAAGTCTAGCAGAAGGAAGTTGGGTGATTGGTGTGTCTTTGAGGGGGATTATTGGATCCCCATGCTTTGCTATCTTGCTCTTTACTACTAGCTACCACAAGGGGAACAGTCTTCCCTTCTACGTGTTCCTGTTTGGTGTGCCACTTCATCACAGAGCCAACTGATCATTGACCAAAGCCTCTGAAACCAAGCTCCCAGACACACCCTTCTTTTGTGTGTATGTATGTGAGTGGTGTGCATGTATGTGGTGTTCATATGTGTGTTGAAGCATGTGTGTGTGAGAGAGTGCACACATGCGCATGTGCATGGAGAGAACAGATGTTGACACCAGGTCTCTTTCTCAGTCACTCTTCACCTTATTTTGAGAGAAAGAAACTTGCACTGTATCTGGAGCTCACCGATTCACTTAGACCAGCTAGCCAGCAAACCTTAGATAGCTTTCAGTCTCCATTTCTCTAGTACTGGGTTTACACCACCACACCTGGATTTTATGTGGGTGCTGGGATACAAACTCAGTACTTTCTGCTTGAATAGCAAGCACGTCAACCACTGAGCCATACCCCTAGCCCAAATGTTTCTTCCTTTTATATTATTATTTCATGTGTTTTGTTACAGCAAGGGAAATCTAATACAAGCTTAAACACTTTCAGTGGTGTCCCAGAAAACTCATAATGAAGTCCACGGTCCTTTGCCTTGCTTTTCAAGTCCTTGGGATTAAGCCATTGCCTCCCCCAGCAGCCATATCTCCAAAGTACCTCCTCACTATTGGATGCCTGTGACCTGTTCATCCACATCTCTTCCATCTCTTAGAAGGACCACTCCCTCTCCATTTCCAGGACCTTCAGTGCTATTTCTGACCCACCTCCTCCAGGGAGTACTCTCTGCTCCCTCTAACCAGTCCTCCCTCCACTACTCCTTTGAGTCCATGAGCCAAGTTTCCAGGCCTGGGGTGGGAACTCACTCCTGACAGTTGCTGTCAAAGCTGAAGATGCATTTCTGCAGACTGTCCAACGTCATGAGGCTGATGTGATCAAACATGTCCAGACAAGCATTGCCCTGTGAGATTAAACGCTGCCACTTGGCCTGGGCAGAAAAAGGAATGGGACTGGTGTTGGGCCATAGCTCCTTGAGTCCCTGTCCAACCCAAACCACCTGAATGGATCAGATCCCCCAGAACCAATTTCTTGATCTTGAGCCCCAGACACTCTACCACATAGATAATGAGACTTAAGTGTGAGTAAAAACTGCTATTATTGGGGGTGATGGTGCAAAACTGAGGGTTCAGGCACCCTGAGTTCATGCCCATGCTCTATGTGCCTTTGGTCAGCTCATTATCTTCTAGGTCCTACCTTCCAAGTTGTCAGCAATAGTTAAGATGACTTGATTTGCTGCCTGATAAACCAGGACAGAACCTCTCTTCTACCACTCCTCACTCACTTCCTACCTGACCAAGTCTTGACAAGCTCTCTGATGTATCAGAACCTCAGACTCATCATCCTCAATGGGGAAGAATGCCTTCTACCTCACAGGCTTGTGAGAAATGGATTTCATACATTAAAGAATTGTTGTATGCCCCATTATTTCTGACATATAGTAAGCATTCAGTCAGGGTTAGTGTCCTTATCTTCATTATTATAAATCTATTTCAGAGCCTGGGGAGATAGCTCAGTGGATAAAGCACTTATACAAGCATAAGCCCTGGATTCAAGTGAGATTCCTGCCTCAGTGACATAAAGCAGAGTGTGATCAGGGAAGACACTTGACATCAACCTTGGTGTCTACATGCATGCACACATATGCACATTTGTACCCACACATGCACTCACATGCATATGAACACACATGCACACACACACATGCAAAAAGAGATATATGTTTGCATATATGTCCATCCATAGAAGATGCTTTTTTTTCTTCAGCATGTGTGTGGGTGTGTGTTCATGTGTAAGAGTACAGGTACAAGGATGCCACTGTGTGCATGTGGAGGTCAGAAGACAACTTGTGGGTGCTATCCCTTATCTTCTACATTTGTGGTAGGGTCTCTTGTCATTATTGTTCACTGCTGCGTTGGCCAGGTAAGCAGGTCTATAAGCCCTGTCTCTGCCTCCCATCTTGCCATTGGGTTGCTGGGGTCACAGAAGCCTACCACAGGTTCTGGCTTTTACATGGGGTATGGGGCTCTGGATTCAGGTATTCAGGCTTATGTGGCAAGTGCTTTATCCACGGAGCCATCTCTAACCCTTCTGATGCTGTTCCTCAGAGTTGCACTTGAAGAGAACTGCTCATAGGAGGAGGCACTGCTTCTGCCAGGCATTTTTAATATATATATATATATATATTCCACTTCACAAGTTGGAAAAAACAATCTTACAGCAGTACAATTGCCACAAAATAGTATACTTTCAATGGGGAAGGGGTATGGGCCCATTTTGCTGTGTCTCACCCATATCTCAAAGTTTTGCTTACCCAATTCTGCTTCTGAGATGGACATCAGAACAGCCTTGAGTCAGGAGTGTGCTCTTCCCCAGACTGGCCCTTGTCCATGGCTCTAAGAGTTCTCTCCCTGACTATCCAGCCACCTACCCTGAGGTCAGTTCCTTTCTGGGGACTGGGTTAATCAATGGTACCCAATGCAGACAGGTTTAAGTCTTAGGGGGGGTCTAAAAAAGGACTCCAGGCCTCTGCTCAGCTGTACTGCCTCTGATGGAGGACAAGTCCTAACCCTAACCTCCTCACCATGCAACACTGGGGAAGAGACCCATGATGCCCTAGGCAACATTGACCCAGACCAGATGCCATAATCTATGGCCTCAGAAAATCACCCTAAAGCTAGGTGGCCACCTTGAGTTAGCTTTAAATTCCTCCTGAGTTTACCAATGGCTTTTTGTTGTTGCTGATAACCTTAATTCCTTCTCCTGAATTCCTCCTACTGTACTACAACTTCAAGCAACTTTAAAAGGGGGGGCAGTTTGGGGCTTATTTATTAGTTTGGATTCACTTCTGCTTCTGTTTCTTTTTTTTTTTTTTCTTTTCTTCTCTTTCATTTTGAGACAGCATCTCACTATGTAGCTTAGGCTGGCCTTGAACTTACGTCCATCTTCCTGCCTTGACCTTGAGCACTGGTAGTACAAACAGCCACCACGGCCAACTGAGTTTTTGCTTTTTAAGATGATTCCACATGTTATTACTGGAACAATGTTGAATTCCTCTTGCTGCCTCACAGAAGCCTCCAAAGTTTTAGAGAATTTTTTTTCTGATACTAGGAATTGAACCCAGGGCCTCCTGTGTGCCAAGCACACACACTGCCACTGAGATACACTGCCAGCCCTCTATAGACATGTTTCTGACTGTGAACAAAGTTTAAGGTTCACTAGCAACAAGCCTGAAAATTTGGTTACGTATGTAGGTACAAAGCTGGTTCATCAGATCCCTGTTCTGGCCCTCAACCCAATGCATTTCAACCAAGGCGTCATCCACTTCCTTCTTAACATTGATCAAACACTTGAACAGGTACTGTCCAGCCGTTCCTTGCAGGTGCTTCCCCTTCTCAGCCACTGAGTGGCTGAACTTCTCAGAAGCTTCTCCATCCTGGGCTCCATTGCTAGAGCCTTTATAACTTTCCATGGTCTCCATCCCTCCTGTTTCCTCATTCCTTTCATCCTCCATAGCTTCTGGGGTTTCTTCTTGGGACAGTAATTCCTGGCTTGGGCACTGGCTGCCTACAGTGACAGATTCGCCTTCAAGCACAGTAGGCCCACACAAGGTACTCTCCTGGGGACTCTGGGCCACACCTTGGCTACCACTCAACTCTTTGGGAGTGGCCTTTTTCTCCTCCAAGGCTTGGATGACATCCTCAGGAGCTCGAGGAACCTCCCTCAGTTGTCTTACTCGCTCTCTTTTCTTTCACCTTAGATGAATCCAAGAATTTTCGATGGCTGTCAGGAAAAGACTAACTTCCTCTTTTCCACAGGGAACTAATTTATGTTGGACCTTCAGATCAGTGAGAATTTTTTCTATCCATGTTGTCACAACTACTATGCCTTCCAGTGTTTCGGAACCTAAAGCCGATGCTTTGAGGGATAATTCCTTCATCACAGATTCCAACACTACAAATGTAATGGGTTTCCTTGGCTTCTCTAGTTTTCTGCATTTACTTGGAGTTGATGGAACTGTGACAACATCATAAAAACTCCAAGCTAAGGCCCATCTCATGGTCCGACCTTGACAGAATTCAGTGAAGGTGACTTTAGGAACCCCTTGGATGCGAAGCATTTCAGTGGAGCCAGACTGCATTTTTTTCCCAGCATACAGCTGTACCACCTTAATCTTTTTTTAAGTTGTAAACAGTCATGCATAATCCTTTTCACAAACTCTAGTTCACCTCCTTCTGCCATTATTTCTGTGATGCCTCCTGAATTTACAGAACTAGGTGGAGGTCTTCGAGGATTCCGAGAATTTACCCCCTATGTCAATTCCTCTTTGGAGAGTACTTTTGTCAGAATCCTGGTGACCGATCAGGTCTTCTACCCAGTGAATATAGTTAAGTCTCAAGGGAACTGTGGGAATTAGTCTCTCCAGTGGAGTATCAATACAAAGCCCAAAGTCTTCCTTTAAGAGAGTATAAGTCAGAGCTCTGACTGCTTCAGGGTCTTTAAAATTAAGACTTACTCTTCCACTCAGATTGATTTGAACATGCTGCTTAAAATCTGATGCCAGATATGCAAAATCAGGAGGTTTGTCTTTGTATCTATTTCTTGCATGCATTGATTTACTCAGAGCCATCTCTCAGGCCCACGTTCCCACTCGATAGCGTGTCTGAAACTTTAAGCCACGCACTGCGCAAAGCTCCTAGAAACGCAGGTGTTGCGCTGCCAGTGCGCCGCCATCTTGTGAAACCCTTCTGCCAGGCATTTTTGTCACAGCAACAAGAAAAGTAATTAATACTACATCCAAACCCTCCATGTGATCCAGGGCTGTTGACCAGATCTATCTGCAGCCCCTTCACCTTAGGCTCAAGGAACTCACATGCAATAATATTTGTGCTATCATTGAAAATCTTCACATAGGGCTTCAGGATGTTGAAATGGAAGGTGGGTGTTAGCATGTGACAGTGGCGGCTCCATTTGTCACCAGCACTCAGCAAGAGCCCATCTCCTGGTAAGGCAGCCATATCAGTGGGAAACAAGGGCGACATCTTCTTCTGACCACTCAAGGCTGTCACCATTCCCTCCCCTGCCTATACTCACCCAGCCAGGGCTTCAGGAAGCTATAGAAGACCATGTCCTTGGGGGCAACTGAAGCTGACATGAATGAAGACTGTCAGGAGCCATGGAGTGCAGAAGGACTTTGAAAGGGTTGGGTCCCTCAACCAGGGATTAGCACACCCCCCTCCAAGGATAAGGGTAGATGGAACAGGGAAGAGAGGAAGGCAGTAGGAGACAAGACCAGGCAACAAAGGAATAGTGTGACATGACAATTCATGTCCCAGCACATCACATGGCTTCTGCAGAGAGCAACATGTCTGCCACATTTGAATTCAGTACAACATTCTACAGACCTTTATAGACACCAGAGCATCCTGTCCATCCCAGCACTATCTAACATCTCCTGATAGACATGTGGTATAGATACACATAAGCTAACATGTCATGACATGGCCACAATATACATGATCTTCTCTGACACACCTCAATATGCACCACTGAGTTCAGATCCCAAGAACAAATGTAAAAGTCAGGCATGGGGACATGTGCCTATAATTCCAGTGCTCGGGAGGCAGAGACAGAAGAACCTCCAAGGCTTGCTGACTACTCAGTGAGTTCTAGGCTCAGTATGAGACTCTATCTCTAAAAAATAGTTGGAGGGGCCTTGGGAGATGGCTCAGTGGATACAGCACCTACCTCACTGTCGCTACCCTTCCCATCCAGCAGAATAAGGCAACGGCAATCGGAACTCTTCTTGAAGCAGTTTATTCAGGAATCCTTGACATCTGGGTGTGGGGCCCCGATACCAAGCCCTCCTCCCTATAAATAGCCAGCCTAACCTAATCAGCAGCTGCCACGTGGGCGTAGGCAACAGGGCGCAGCCAACCACCTGATGGTGATCTAATCATACGTAGCACTGTACATGCGCACTTTGCAGTGTGTACGAAGGGGAAGCAGGAAGTGATGCTTAGTCATGATACTTGGCAGCCAGCCCCGGCGCCATCTTGTAATGGCCGCCATACTCGCGGAGACTTGGCAGGAAGCCCGGGCGGCCTTGGGGCGGCGACCTTGGCAGGAAGCCCGGGCTGCCAGTAGAGACTTGGCAGGAAGCCCGGGCGGCCATCCACACCCGCTCTCCACATTTCCCCCTTCTTTACTAAAAATGGCAGAGAGAATGCCTGTCTTAGGTTGTCCCAAGGACCAATGCTCCTTACCCGTCATTGGGCGACAAACAGCTTAAGGTTTGTTCCCTGTCTTAGGTTGGTAGTATGGTCAAGGAATCTTACCCGTCACTGGCTACTTCTCTAGCATGCCGAGCCACACCTGCAAGGCTTGTACTATGAGCACTGGAATCTCATATATGCTTTGCCCACATGTTGCACATACACCACAGCATGAAGCCACTAATCAGAATCAGGCAAAAGGCCATAGTCCCTATGCCCACCCATTCCTTCAAGTTGAATCCAAGTAGACAATCTTGCAGCAAGGGATGCATCCACTCTGGTAGAGTTGATGTGGATGATGGACAATCACAGGTCTCTCACGAGCACATCATTCACGGGATCAATTGCCTGTAAGATAACTGGAAAGAACTCAAGACAAATTAGCCAAATTGTTATGTCAAGGTTGGAGGAAGCCAAGTACGAGTGCGGAGGTGAAGGCCACGAGCTTCATCACGGATATTTGCAATTCTGTTGAAGTAAGAACCGTAAGAGAGCAGGTAACAAGCACATAAGAATTACAAAACAAACCCCAAATGTGATGAAATGTCCAATCCAGGCATGAAAAGATCCCCAATCAGGTATTGCTGACTTAAGAGCTGTAAGTAAATCATTAGCTGCCTGAGCAGCATCAAAATTAAGATGAGCATCCTGTATTGCCAAAACTTCTGAATGTAAATTAATTAAATCTAAAGAAATATTATCATGATGCCATATTCCTTCCAAATGCATTTTCACCTTTTCCCCACTAGAATTAAATGTTTTAGGTGTAATACAAATCCATTGAAAATCAACATAGCATTGTAACCTAGTTTTAACTTTGAATCCTTGTATTTCTTCCCCCAAAAATCCAACAGTGTCAAATAAAGCATCCAACTTTTCCTCTATCTTTCAATCAATACTTTCTTGTGTCCCTAATGTAATTGAAACATTTTTAGCTAAATTATTCATGAAATGCGCAGTATGAACTTCTTGTGAAAGTGCAACAGCAGCTGTAGTAGTAGAAGCTAATAAAGTAATGAAGGCCACAATACCGGCAATGATCAATCCTACAACTCTTTTCTGTCTAGTCAAACTATTTTTAACTTTCTCTATGATTTGCAGTCCCTTCTCTGAATACCAAGGCTTAGTGAGCTTAACAGGTATCATAGCAAAAACAGGTTGTTTAACTATTATCATAGAGCTACTAGAAGAAGTAATACAATTAGACAATGAACAATTAATACATGTGACATTAAATATACCCTCTACAGCATTAATCCAAGTAACTTTAGTATTCCCAGACATTATAGCGTAGGGTGGTGTTATACAAGCCATAACAGTTTTTTTTTGTAGGGTAAGCTCCGTCCATCCGGCTGACCGGGAGCACAGGGCGGCAGCCACGGAGGCCCTGGAGAAGATGATGGAACCTCTAATTTAATTGAATCCACTCTCTCCACTAACTTTTCTAGCTCTTCATCTGAGTCTTCCCCCTCTGAACTTTTCCCTTTCTCAGACTCCTGGGATCGCTCCTCTTTCAACTGTTCTAAGATTTCCTTTCCTCTTTCAATTTCTGCTGCGCATTTCCCTTCTCTATCAGTCAAACAAGAACTAACAAGTTTCCAGATAGACTTTATTCCTGGAAGAGTCAGTCCCTGATCTTGTGCAAAATCTATATCTCTCCCTAATTTATCCCAACCAGCAATAGTTAAGTGTCCAGATGCTACAAACCAAGGAGCAATCTCATCTACAGCTTCTATGAATCTCTGTATGGTGGCACTCTTCAGCCCTAGTCCTTTCGCTTTCAATAGATCTTTCAGTACAGATGCTGCAGTTCTACTAGAAGAAGTATTACCCATTTTATAATACTTATCACTTATTTTATAGATAGTTTCTCTTTACCGAGAACGTGTACTTATCACTTATTTTATAGATAGTTTCTCTTTACCGAGAACGTGTACTTATCACTTATTTTATAGATAGTTTCTCTTTACCGAGAACTTGTACTTATCACTTATTTTATAGATAGTTTCTCTTTACCGAGAACTTATACTTATCACTTATTTTATAGATAGTTTCTCTTTTCCGAGAACTTGAAACTAAGTCCCAACTTACGTGGGAACTTTCCAGCTAGCTGCCCTGACTGCTGCAAGTTCTGAGTCCCCGTATGGGCCACCACTTGTCGCTACCCTTCCTGTCCAGCAGAATAAGGCAACGGCAATCGGAACTCTTCTCGAAGCAGTTTATTCAGGAATCCTTGACATCTGGGTGTGGGGCCCGATACCAAGCCCTCCTCCCTATAAATAGCCAGCCTAACCTAATCAGCAGCTGCCACGTGGGCGTAGGCAACAGGGCGCAGCCAACCACCTGATGGTGATCTAATCATACGTAGCACTGTACATGCGCACTTTGAAGTGTGTACGAAGGGGAAGCAGGAAGTGATGCTTAGTCATGATACTTGGCAGCCAGCCCCGGCGCCATCTTGTAATGGCCGCCATACTCACGGAGACTTGGCAGGAAGCCCGGGCTGCCTTGGGGTGGCGACCTTGGCAGGAAGCCCGGGCGGCCATCCACACCCACTCTCCACACCTCACAAGTTTGAGGACCTCAGTTTGGATCTCTATGTACATGTTGGGTGGGCATGGTGGCCCACTATAATCCCAGCACTCAGGAAGCAGAGATAAGAGAACCCCTGGGGCAAGCCAGCTAACTCAAGTAGCTGCCATAGCCACGGCAAACTCGCCTGTGTAACAGAAGAAATGATGTTTCATAGGATGGGTGCCGAGGACAGAGGGCCAGTACTCCACGGAGGGATGCCCCCGGTGACCCCTTGGCAGTCGGCAACTGTGATGGTTCCGCCTGTCATAGATAAGCCTCGAAGGCCCAGTTGCTTGCGTCTTTGGACATGTGTTTGTCTTATATTCTTGTTTTTCTTCCTTATAGCCCTTTCACAAGAAACCCCACAAACTAATCATAAGCCTATTTCTGTGACTGATGGGAACACTGAGAACAATCTGACTATTGGGGCAGCTCCACCGTTGATTCGGGCCGTTGAAGAAGTACACAATATAAGTAGAGATAAAAATCTATCTTTAGGGCAATTCCTGGATGCAGTAGAATAGAAACAGTTATTCATTTATGAAAATGATACTAGTCCTTTGAAGGTTAAAATAGAGAGGCTAAGAGGGAACAGATATAGTGGGTGTAAAACAGCAGAGAGAAAAAACAACAGTATTTAAAAGAAATCAGGCCTGCTTTACAGTACTGGTGGAATCATGGCTGGAAATATTTCCAGCCCTCTTGAGGAATTAATAAACAAATTACTCAGTGGGGAAGAATCATTAAGCCCCTAACTAAGAAGAAAAACAAACTACTTAGTGAAGAAATATCTCTTACTCAGTAACTAAAAGGTTAAGAAATGAAATTGCATACAGCTGTGTCAAGTTCCTAGGAACGCTGTGAGCAGTGGCGTGCGCCGCGAACCATGGTGTGAGATGTAATTCTTAGAACTAGCAGTATATTTCCTACCTCATAACCCTTGATAGCTCTGAATGTCTGAGAACACTTATTGTGGTCAATGGTGCGAGACGTGCTTGAGAAATGGGTATTTCCTCCTTGATAGCTCTGAATGTATAGTTAGAATGGAAAGTAGTTAAGATTGTTTTAAAATAATAAAGTCTGAGATCACTTGTTAATATGCTAAGTTTCCTTGTTCAATCTGTATAAAACCTTCATGAAACCTTCAGTAAATTGCAGCAGCATATTCAACTTAGAGTGTGTCTGTCTGTCATTTCCTCGCCGAATCCCGAGTCCTCCTTGAACCTTCGCCCTTGTTCTCCCTCGGTCCTGATCTCCCCGAGAGTCAGTCCGCGGCAGGTGGCGCCCGAACAGGGACCTGAAGGACAGGTAATCTTTCTTCTTTCCTTTTTTTCTTTCTCAGGATTTAGGATCGGCTCTCACCAGGGAACTGCAGTCCCGCCAGTAAAGGATCACTGGTTAAGAGTGAGTAATCATAAGAGGAACCATGGGGCATTCATTGAGTAAAAATGAGAAAATGTTAGGGGTCATGGTACAACGCATGTTGGCTAAAAACGGGTTCAATGTGTCAACTAAGGTTCTGGAAGAGTTCATGTTATTTTTGAAACAGGCCAGCCCTTGGTTTATGGAGGAAGGTGCCATGACACTTGAGGATTGGAAAAGAGTGGGACGTGAAATGCGTAGATTCAACCAATCAGACACAGACAGCCATTCCTCGAGAAGTATTAGAATTGATAACTCGAAATGCAGTCATGGCTTGGCGACAGCTCCCTCCTCCGGGAGCCAAGGGTGGAGCTTTAGCAGGGATCAGACAGGGCAATGAAGAAAGTTATCAGGATTTCATTGCCCGATTAGAGGAAGCTATCCATCGTATGCTTCCCCCTTCAGAGGGGACATCTATGCTTTTAAAACAATTGGCTTGGGAAAATGCCAATGCGTTGTGCCAAGACCTAATTAGACCAATTAGGAAAACAGGAACCACACAAGATTATATCAAAGCATGCATGGACGCCTCACCAGCAGTAATCCAGGGAATGGCTTACGCTGCAGCCATGAAAGGTCAAAGATTCAGCGCCTTTGTAAAGAAAACATATGGAGGAGGGAAACAAGCCTCTACACAAAATCCAGTATGTTTCAAATGCAATAAGCCAGGTCATACACAAAAGGATTGTAAACAACAATCTACAGGGCCCAATAAGAGAGGGCCACCTCCAGGATTGTGTCCCCGATGTAAAAAGGGGAGACATTGGAAAAATGAATGCAAATCTAAGTTCCACAAAGATGGAACCCCCCTTACAGGGGGAGAAGAGGAGGAAAAGGAACCAAAAAACTAGAGAAGGGGCGAGCTCCTAGCCCAGAACAAAAGGGGGCTCCTTCTCAAGAGCAGAAGGAATTAAAATTAAATCCTCTTGCTCCAGAGTTTACTATTCATCAACTTCCTCGAGCCACACCAGGGAGTGCAGGGCTTGACCTTGCCAGCAGTAAAGATATGATTCTCTCTAAATGGGATGGAATAACTTTAGTCCCTACAGCTGTTTCAGGACAATTATTGCCTCAAACAGTTGGACTGATTATTGGAAGAAGTTCTAATTATCAAAAGAACTTTGAAGTTCTGCCAGGTGTTATAGACGCTGATTCACAGAACGATATAAAAATCATGGTTAGACCATTATCAGAAACAATACAAATACATAAAGGACAAAGAATAGCACAGTTATTGCTGCTACCCTACGTTAACTTACCTAATCCTATCCTGAAGAAGAAAAGGGATATGGGTCAGTTTGGTTCTACAGATATAGTAGCCTGGGTGCAGAAATTAAATGAAAGGCCTTTTAAGGTTATTAAAATAAATGGAAGAAAATTTAAAGGACTTTTAGATACAGGGGCAGATAGGACATGTATTTCAGCCTCTGAGTGGCCCTCGAATTGGCCTGTACATAAGACAGGGTCATCTTTGTTAGGACTAGGCTCTGCCTCTGGTGTTATGCAGAGTACAACTCTATTGACATGGGAAGATGAAGGAAAATCAGGTTATATACAGCCTTATGTTTTACCTTCCCTGCCCTTTTCACTTTGGGGAAGAGACATGCTAGAAAGTATGAATTTAAGACTGGTAACAGCTGATCAACCTAATGAACAGCATTTTATATAGGGGCCACTGCAGAGAATTTATATGCAGATAAAATAAAATGGTTAACAACAGAGCCTGTATGGGTAAGTCAGTGGCCCCTAACACAGGAAAAATTACAGGCTCTAGAACAACTTGTACAAGAACAATTAGAAAAAGGACATTTAGAGGAATCTAATAGTCCGTGGAATACTCCAGTATTTGTGATAAAGAAAAAATCAGGTAAATGGAGATTATTGCAAGATTTAAGAGCTGTCAATGCAGTCATGGAAGATATGGGGGCCCTTCAACCTGGGCTTCCCTCTCCTGTAGCAATTCCAGAAGGTTGGCAAATTATCATAATAGACTTGCAGGACTGTTTCTTTACAATAAAATTAAATCCTGAGGACAGTCCATGTTTTGCTTTTAGTGTACCAGCTTCAAATTTTCAACGACCTTATAAGAGATATCAATGGAGAACATTGCCACAGGGTATGAAAAACAGTCCAACGTTATGTCAAAAATTTGTGGACCAAACATTATTCAAGATAAAAAAAACATATGCAGACGCATATATAATTCACTATATGGATGATATTCTATTGGCACATCTTGATAAAGAAAAGTTAGAAAACATTCTTAAAGATACTATAGAACAATTAACAGCATATGGTTTGATTATTGCTCCTGAAAAAATTCAGAAAAATAAGCCTTTAAGTTATTTAGGACAATGGATTCATAATGATTATATTCAAACACAGAAAGTCACTATCAGAAAAGATAAGTTAAAAACTTTAAATGATTTCCAAAAATTATTAGGAGACATCAACTGGATTCGTCCACACTTAAAAATACCCACTGGGGCTTTGAGTCCTCTTTTCTCTATCTTGCATGGAGACTCACATCCGAGGTCTCCCAGAATACTGACCTCTGAAGCCTTGAAGGCTTTAGCCTTAGTTGAACAGGCTTTAACAGAAACAAGAGTTAAACAAATAAATTATCAAAATGAATGGTCATTGCTAATGTTTGCTACGGGACATACTCCTACAGCTTGCCTATGGCAACAAGGAGTGTTAGAATGGTTACATCTTCCTCATATACAGGTAAAGATTTTAGCAGACTATCCTTATATGTGCTCTTTGTTAATTATGAAAGGCAGACAAAGATCAAAAAAATTGTTTGGCAAAGAGCCTCACATACTTGTGACACCATATAATAAACAGCAAGTCGAATGGTTGATACAGAATAATGAAGATTGGATTATTGCTTTGCAAGGATATGTGGGCCAGATTTTATATCATTATCCAAAACATCCTATTATTGAATTCACTAAAACAGTGGAATTAGTTTTCCCCAGACTTTGTTCACAGGAACCGCTTGAACAGGCATTAGTTATTTTTACAGATGGTTCTTCCTCAGGAAGGGCTGTGGTTTATACACCAGGTATGCAGCCACTTACAGAGGACGTAAACCAGACCTCAGCTCAGCGAGCTGAAATTAAAGCAGTCATCTTAGCTTTTGCAAATTTCCCTCAACCTTTTAACTTATATTCAGATTCTAAGTATGTGGTGAATTTGTTTCCAGCCTTAGAGACTGCAGGGAGCCACATCTAGTCCCCACCACTAGATGGCGCTGGCACTGCAGGAAACCACATCTAAACCGCCATTACAAGATGGCGCTAACCTCGTGGTGTTCAACTTCATTTACGACAGTACCTTGGCGCCAACCGTATTCAAGGTACGCGCATGCGCTTGACGCAACCTGTCCTGAGCCTATCCCGTGGCGCCTGGTGGTGGCAAGCAGATAACAGCCAATCAGTAGGTGCCTCATTGCCCATCCCCCTATAAAAGTAGCTGCAAATCCCGCCCCCGGGTCCTTCTCCATCCGCTCTCCTGTTAACCAAGAAGCTCTCCAATAAAGTGTGATCAAGAAGGATCCTCGTGTGGTGATTGTTCTTTTCCCGCTGGTCGGGGGGGCTCGCCGCAAAGTGGTGCCGAAATCCCGGGAAGGACCAAAGGAGGATTCAGAACTTGACACACGGAGAGGAAGGTGCCGGTAAGTCATTCTGTTTTTTTTTTTTTTTTTTTTCTTTTCTGTGTCTCAGTCATGTCCGTGTCTGAGGGCCTCGCTGCTCTTGCTGTTTTTTGTTTGTTTTGTCTGGGTCTTTCTATTGTTTTGCGTTTGTTTCTATCTTGCCTAGTCTGTTGATTGCCTGGACCGGTTAAACCCGTGGTAGACAACGCGGCTCTGGTCCTTGGAGCCTCGAGTCAGATAAATCCTCGGTAGATAACGTGGGGCTGGCTGTTAGTTTTATTTCCAGCCTTCCAGCTCGTGATGGGTAATACATCGAGTGCCCGGTATTCTCCCATTGATTTTACTCAGCCTATAAAGGAAGTTTTGAAACAACGTGATCTAAAGGTCTCTAATGCCACTATTAAAAAGATCGTTAAAGACATTGATGCCGCTGCTCCATGGTTTGCGGTGTCCGGAGATCTCTCATTGCCCTCATGGGAAAAGCTGGGTAAAGACCTTGAGGCGGCTAGGGAGGAGGGTCACTTAGGTCGAGGTACCCTCCCTTTCTGGAGGATGATACATTCTTGTTTACGTTCTGGAAGCCACCCGGACCCACTTCAGGAGGGCCGGAGACGGCTCAGACAACATCAGGATAGTTTGTCAGAATCTGATGCAAGTGGGGATAGCAAACCCAGATTATATAAGGAAGTACAGGAAAAAAGGGCCAGTCATTTCCCGGGAGGAGTTCCCAATATGGCCAGTCATTTCAAGGAAAAGGTTCCCTGCCATGTAGAGGAGAAGGCACCCCCGTTAGAAGAGAGTAATGAGGGCTCCGGCTGTATGCACAGGAGGGGTGAGGACTTCCCTAGGGCCCCGCCGCAGCAGGGGGCTGTGGGGTTATATCCTTCCCTACAGCCGCTGCGACACCTGAGTATACGAGATGATCACGGCAGTAGCTCTGCTTCTGATCAGGAGGGAGAGGAGGACTCCAGTGGGTCAGAGGGACAGGATTTAGAGGAGGCAGCTTTGCATCGTGCTCAGGATTCTCAGTTTGTGGGCGGGCGTGTCTGCCCTCCCGCGGTTAGGGGGAGGAGTGCCTTAAAAGAGGAAGTTGGTATTCGGAACCGAGCACCGCCTAGTGCTCTGCCACGCCCTCATGTTCCCCCCCCCCATGTCCCAGCCGAGGATCGCTGCCATTTTGTTAAGCCGCGGACATGGTCCCGCCTGGCCTCCGCTTTCCCGGTTTTTTTGAATACCACTACCAATCAAAGAGGTTGGGAGCCAATCCCCTATACGGAGCTTAAGGATTTAGTTCAGGCCTGCAAAGATTTTGGACCCACTGCTGACTATGCTCTTATGCTGCTTCGCAGACTCATGCAGCGCACCCTTACTCCTGGTGATTGGTTAGACTTAGCCCGAGCTTGTCTAACGAGAGGGCAATATTTGGATTTCAGATCACTGATTTCTGATAAAGCCCAAGAACAAGCTAGGCAGAATATTATGAAAGGGGAATGGGACTGGACTTCTGATATGCTTCTGGGGACTGGTCCTTATCTTACAGATCAACTTAATTTTCATCCAGATGTGTATGATCAAATTAATAATATTCATTATCAGGCATGGAAGGAGCTCCGCAACAAGGGAGAGGTCGCAGGACAGTTGACTAAGATTGTTCAGGGCCCTACAGAGCCATTTTATGATTTTTCAGCTAGAATGCTGGATGTGGCAGAAAAGACAATTGGCCTTGCTGACCACACCATGCCGTTTATACAACAGCTAATATTTGAACAGGCCACTAAGGAGCGCAAAAAGGCTATACAATCAGTAAGAAGGGGAACATTGGATGACTGGCTCAAAGCCTGTCGAGAGATAGGGGGTCCTCTGTCTAATGCAGGATTAGCAGCAGCGGTCATAGCTGCCGCTAAGGCTCAACGGACAGGGAATCAAAAGGGCTGTTTCCGATGTGGTCAATTGGGACATTTTAAACGCCAATGTCCTCAAGCGGATAGCCCAGCCCCTGTCCGAGATGCGGGACCGGCACAGCGCCCCCCTGGGACTTGTCCTAGATGTAAGAAGGGAAAACACTGGGCTAATGAATGTAGATCTGTGAGGGATATTAATGGTCTGCCCCTCCCCCCTCTTTCACGTAATCAGGACCAAAAAAACGGGGGGGAGGGCCCACGTCCCCAGGGCCCACAAATCTATGGGGCAATGCAGACACCTCAGGTCCCGGTGACTGTGGCGCCAGGTCCCCCGCTGCCTCAGCCCGGAGAGCAACATCGGGCTCCGCAGGCCTGGACCTCTGTGCCACCTCCGGATTGGTCTTAACTCCGGAAATGGGCGTGCAAATCCTGGACACAGATGTGTCTGGCCCGCTAGCGAGAGATACGGTGGGCCTTCTTTTGGGGCGCTCCTCCTCTACTTTAAAGGGTCTCATAGTCTTCCCCGGTGTTATCGATCCAGATTATACAGGTGTAATTAAAATTCTTTGTCATTCCCCCTATGGGGCAGTGTCAGTGGCCCCTGGGGACCGTATTGCCCAATTGCTGATTTTGCCTTCTAACCATTCTCTATTTCCTGCACTAGATAAGGAAAGGGGTGACAAGAGCCTTGGGTCTACCAGTGTGGACTTGACCTGCTTGTCTTTGGAGTTGGATCAAAGACCCCTTCTGCGCCTGACCATAGAAGGAAGAGAATTCTCAGGACTGGTGGACACTGGGGCAGATAAAAGTATAATAAAATTGGATTCTTGGCCAAAAGCCTGGCCCTTGCAGAGATCAGCTCAGATCTTGCAAGGCTTAGGGTTTGCTAAAACACCACATATGTAAGTAAGGAGTTAACATGGACCACTACAGAGGGTCAAAAGGGAAAAATCCAACCTTTTGTGTTGGATGTTCCCATTAATCTATGGGGAAGAGATATTCAGACCCAAATGAATCTCCGCTTGACCAATGATTATTCAGAAGCTAGTAAAAATATGATGAAAATTCAGGGCTTTGTTCCAGGCTCAGGTCTAGGGAAGCACCTTCAAGGGCGACCTCAGCCCATCATCCCGGAGGAGAAGTTGGATCGCTTTGGGTTGGGTTTTTCTTAGGGACCACTGAAAATTCTGCTTCCAATTTTGAACAGGTGCCCATACCCTGGATGACTCATAAGCCAGTGTGGGTTCCTCAGTGGCCCCTCTCACAGGAAAAACTGGAAGCAGCCCAGAGGTTAATTGAGGAACAATTGCAGTTAGGCCACCTGGAGCCCTCTATTTCCCCTTGGAATACACCTATATTTGTGATCAAAAAGTCCTCTGGAAAGTGGCGATTATTACATGATTTGAGGGCTGTCAATGCTCAAATGCAGGTCTTGGGCCCAGTTCAGAGGGGCCTGCCAGTGCTTTCTGCTCTCCCCAGGGAATGGCCAGTGATGGTTTTAGATATTAAAGACTGTTTTTTCTCCATACCCCTTTGCCCTCAGGACAGAGAGCGTTTTGCTTTCACATTACCAGCTGTAAATCATGAGAAGCCTGATGCCCGCTTTCAGTGGCGTGTGTTGCCACAAGGGATGTCCAACAGTCCCACTATGTGCCAGCTTTATGTAGACTCAGTGTTATTTGTAGTAAGACAACAGTTCCCCTCTTTACGTATGATCCACTATATGGATGATATCCTACTCACAGCCCCCACCTTAGATGTTTTGCATGTCTCCTTTCAGGAGGTCGTCAAGGCGTTGGAACATAAGGGTCTTTTTATTGCACCAGAGAAGGTCCAGCAAACGGATTCAGTAAATTTCCTTGGGTCCGTCATTGGCCTTCAGTCTGTGAAACCTCAAAAAATTTGCATCCGTACCTCCCACTTGCATACATTAAATGATTTTCAAAAACTTTTGGGGGACATTAATTGGTTGCGAGGTTTTCTCCATGTCCCCCGTGCAGATTTGTTACCATTGTTTTCCATTTTGGAGGGTGATCCTGAGATTACTTCTCCTCGTGTGCTCACTGAGCCAGCTCATCAGGCCTTAAGCAAAATAGAAAAGGCCCTTATGAAGGCACAGCTTAAACGCTTTGACCCTTCTAGTCCACTTCTTCTTTGTATTCTAAAAACAAGGGATGTCCCCACGGGAGTGTTATGGCAGGACGGCCCTCTTTTGTGGATTCATGGACATTCCTTGGGAGCTCGCACCCTGCAGTACTTCCCACAGTTGGTTGCCCAACAGGCTTGTTTGGGTCTGAAATCGTGCCTAACTCATTTTGCAAAGTTGCCTGATAAGCTTATCATCCCCTATACTAAGGAACAAGTAGAGATTCTATCCGGTACGGTTGATGAATGGAGCATTCTTATGTGTGCTTTTCCAAATCCTATAGATAACCATTACCCAAAAAGCCCCATTCTGTCCTTCGTGGAAAAAAATTTAGTCTATTTTCCCCGGGTCACATCAAAGGGCCCTTTGCCCTCAGTCCCTGCCATTTTCACTGATGGTTCAAAAACAGGTCGCGGAGCTTATATGGTTCAGGGCTCAGAACCTGTGGTGAAGTTCTATAGGCCTGACTCTCCCCAAATTGTGGAATGCATGATTGTCTTGGAGGTGTTTCAGACCTTTGATAGTCCCTTTAATTTGTTCACAGACTCACAGTATGTGGCTAATGCAGTTGCTGGACTGGAAATTGCTGCCTCTATTCGTTCTGCTAGTCCTGTCTCAAACATTCTTTCTCAAATTCAATCTCTCATTTGGCAACGCTCCTCCCCCTTCTATGTTACCCATGTTCGTGCTCACTCCTTGCTACCAGGACCTATATCTCAAGCAAATGACTTGGTAGACAAAGCCACGCGGATGACCATGTTAGCCATGAGTAGTCCTAAAGATATGGCCACCGAGTTCCATAGACTGTATCATGTTCCTGCTAACACCTTAAGAAAGACCTTTGCCATTTCTAGGTCCGAGGCACGTGATATTGTTAAGGCTTGTCAATCCTGTGTCACTTTCCTGCCTTCTCCACATGTGGGTGTGAACCCACGGGGCCTAAGACCTGGTGATCTTTGGCAGATGGATGTTACTCATGTCTTGGAATTTGGCAAGCTTAAATACCTGCATGTCTCGGTGGATACTTGCTCAGGAATCATACATGCTTCTCCTCTTGCAGGGGAAAAGGTTACTCATGTAAAAACTCATTGTTTGGAAGCCTGGGCGTCTTGGGGAAAACCGCGACGCCTAAAGACTGACAATGGCCCTGCTTATGCTTCCTCTGGCTTTCGTGCCTTCTGTGCCCAGATGCAGGTTGCCCACACTACTGGCCTACCTTACAACCCACAAGGCCAAGGTATTGTGGAGAGAGCAAATAAAAGTTTAAAAGCTATCCTTTTTAAACAACGAAGGGGGATAGCGGAGAATGCAACCCCCAAGGAGAGAGTCTCTCTAGCACTCTATACCCTTAATTTTTTAGTTTTGGATGTTCATGATAGGTCTGCAGCAGACAGACATTGCCACCAGGGGGCACAAGCACATCCGGAACTGGTCATGTGGAAGGATGTGTTGGATAATAAATGGAAGGGACCAGATCCTGCTTTGGTAAGATCCAGGGGAGCTGTTTGTGTCTTTCCACAGGACCAGGAATCGCCACATTGGGTCCCGGCCCGGCTAGTCAAGACGCTGACATCAACTCCAGAGGAGAGTCCAGGGGACGAGGATGGCCATCCAAGTACGAGTGCCAAAGATCCTGTGGATGCTGATCCTTATGGGCCTGGAGACCAGTAGAGGAGAATTGCGCTGGGGCATCCTGTCTGTTTTCCCCAAGCCCCTGCCCGTTCGCCACACGGCGAGGGTCTTTCCTCGGTTCTTCACCACTCAGAACGGTCTCAATCTCCCTGCGGTTGTTAAAGACCTGACCCTTGCCCCCCTGGGGGAGGCTCGACACTTCGAGGAAAGTGGAAGTCTCTGCTTTACTCTCGCCCGTGAACGTGACTCTTGTATACAACTGGAGATGCAGGCATTTGCTTGGTTTAGGGGGGACAGGAGATGGGGCCCAGAATCTACCTCTCGGAATTCGTCCCACAAAGTTTTTAGTTACCCCTTCTCAGAAGAGGCGATATGGCTCAATGGTACCTTTTTTCGTGGCCAGAGAGGTACTGTGACTCTGCCTCAACCACGCCTGGCACCTCACTGTATGGGAACTTATGAAGGGGACCTTTGGCCATGGACGGAATGCCAGTCCAGTACTGTGGGCTGGGCAGATGTGGGACGGACCTTTACTTATTCCCCGAATATGAAAGGGCCTTTTCCTTTACAGTTTTCGTGGACGGAGGGACCATTTCTACAGGATGGTACTATGAACCCATTTTCAAAGTGGGTTCTGTGTGGGGTTAATGGTAGCTGCACAGATATGACACCCTTTGTTTTATTACGGGGGGGGACAGTTGCCCATAATAATGTGTCTAGAGTAATCCATGAGCTACTATCCATGAGCGAATTCATAGTTGATTTCTCAGATAAGACAGTCCTTGGATGGCGATATGAGAAA
The DNA here is from genome assembly GCA_036346955.1 of Dipus sagitta. NCBI lineage: Eukaryota > Metazoa > Chordata > Mammalia > Rodentia > Dipodidae > Dipus > Dipus sagitta. The sequence goes on from CM070770.1 coordinate 217,393,167, forward strand.
GTGTTTGGGGGTGTCACCCGGATAGGAAACTACTTAGGAAAAAATGCCTCTTATGCCCCCACCCCGGTGTGTGTCCATCCACCATTCATGTTTGTCCTTAGTAACTTTTCTTTCAGCAATTGTTCTAATGCTTCTTGTCGTTTGTCCCAATGTTGGGACGCAACACTCTATCACAGAGCCATGGTACTTAGGGTCCCCCGTTGGGTCCCCGTGCCTGTAGAGGCTCCTAGTACATTGTCTTTGTTCAGGCATAAGAGAGATTTTGGAATTACGGCCGCTGTTATTGCTGCGGTGGCGGCTGCTGCTGCCGCAGCTACAGCCGCAGGTGTAGCCATGGCTTCTTCAGTTCAAACCGCCTCTACCTTAAATACCTTGGCTTCTTCCACAGCTGCCGCCTTAGACACACAATCAAATTTAAATTCCCAACTCAAAGGTGGCATTATGATCCTAAATCAAAGGGTGGACCTAGTTCAGGAGCAAATTGATGTTCTTTGGCAAATCGCTCAGTTGGGATGTGAATGGAAACTTAATGCCTTATGTATCACTAGTGTTCAATATGAAAACTTTACAAGGGCAGCAAATCTGTCAAAGCAACTGTCCTTGTACTTGGCAGGGAATTGGTCCCTAGATTTTGATGCGGAATTGGAAGAACTAAGACAAGCTATTGTTATGATCAATTCCACGCGAGTGGACCTTAGCCTGGCTGAGGGTTTTACCTCTTGGCTTTCCTCTGCCTTTTCCTTCTTCAAGGAGTGGGTAGGGGTAGGGATGTTTGCAGTTTGCTGCCTTGGGGGCTGTGCGCTGTGCCTCTGGTTGATTTGTCGCCTGCAAGCCCAGACCAGGCGGGACAAGGTAGTTATTTCTCAAGCACTTGCCGCTTTGGAGTGTGGATCCTCCCCCCAGATTTGGCTGTCGGCCCTGAAAAACACCTAGTTTTTCCCTGGCCCCTGCCCCCTTAGGGCCTGAGGTGCCCATTATACAAGGAGGAGCAGAGGGTTGGTGTTGGGAACACGACATTCATTGGCGCTCAGGCTGCGAGACAAAGTACTGCACATGAGGTATGCTCTTAGCAGCCTCATGGAGGGCATGTTTGATTGCATATGGGTTGGTACCGACATCCCATCTCTGAGAAAAGGTACCGGACGGGTGAGGCACCAGCCTGGCTGGCCACCTGGCCTGGGGTCTTCACAATGTCCTTTTGTTTATCAGAGATCAAACCTCTACCTTCACCTGCTGCGCTTTATAATAGAAAGGGGGAACTGCAGGGAGCCACATCTAGTCCCCACCACTAGATGGCGCTGGCACTGCAGGAAACCACATCTAAACCGCCATTACAAGATGGCGCTAACCTCGTGGTGTTCAACTTCATTTACGACAGTACCTTGGCGCCAACCGTATTCAAGGTACGCGCATGCGCTTGACGCAACCTGTCCTGAGCCTATCCCGTGGCGCCTGGTGGTGGCAAGCAGATAACAGCCAATCAGTAGGTGCCTCATTGCCCATCCCCCTATAAAAGTAGCTGCAAATCCCGCCCCCGGGTCCTTCTCCATCCGCTCTCCTGTTAACCAAGAAGCTCTCCAATAAAGTGTGATCAAGAAGGATCCTCGTGTGGTGATTGTTCTTTTCCCGCTGGTCGGGGGGGCTCGCCGCAGGACTTCTACAATTTTACCTTTATTACAAGAATTACAGAAATTAATTCATAACAGGAAAGAAAAATTCTATATTGGGCATATACGAGGGCATTCCAATTTGCCTGGCCCTTTGGCCCAGGGAAATGCCATGGCTGATATGCTAACAAGAACTGTTGTAGGGACTGTTACAGAAGCTCAGGAGAGTCATCAAATTCATCATCAAAATGCCCTAGCATTAAAAAGAATGTTTAATATCACTAGAGAACAAGCAAGACAAATAGTGAAGCAGTGTGGGGCTTGTCCACCAACTCATCATGTACAAAAAATGGGAGTTAACCCCCGAGGTTTAAAACCTAACACACTTTGGCAGATGGACGTGACACATGTGCCTTCATTTGGGAAATTAAGCTATGTCCATGTTACAATTGATACCTTTTCTCATTTTATATGTGCTACTGCTAGATCTGGAGAGGCACTAAAAGATGTAATACAACACCTTATTTATTGTTTTCAAGTTATGGGTTGTCCCTCACAGATAAAAACAGATAATGGTTCTGCATACACTTCTAAAAGTTTTAAACATTTTTGCGCTCAATGGAAAATTGTGCATACAACAGGTATTCCTTACAATCCACAAGGCCAAGCTATTATTGAAAGAGCTCATCAAATCTTAAAGTTACAGATTGAAAGGCTGCAAAATGCTAATAAATATTTTTCTCCTCATCATATTTTATCTCATAGTCTTTTTGTAATAAATCATTTAAACACAAATGAGCAAAAGAAAACTCCAGCGCTCTCGCATTGGTCTCATCAATCTTCTGCCTCGTTGCCAAAAGTGTTCTGGAAAGATCTCTTAACCGGGTCCTGGAAAGGACCGGATGTGTTAATAAACTCGGGACGAGGATATGCTGTGTCTTTCCACAGGATGCAGACACTCCCGTGTGGATCCCAGACAGACTCATCTGCCCAGACTGCACGCAGACGCCGAAGAAGGATGAGGCGGCGAAGCGAGCAGCTGCTGAGGCAGATGGAAAAACTAAAACTGAAAGCGCCAAAGAAAATCGATCTGACATGGACGAAGCTGAGACTCTTCACGCGAACAGCTAAAGATTTATTGCACGCTCAGGGGAAGCCCCTGACTGCTTCCGTGTATTTTATGGCTTTTCTGTCATTACTGGCTGTAACTCCTAAAGTGCGGGGAACTCCTTACTGGGCATATGTTCCTAACCCTCCTCTATAGCAACCCGTGGGATGGCTAGATGATAATTATATTAAAATTCTGACTAATGACTCACTGCATGTAGGCGGAGCCCAAGATTCAGAGGCCAGACTAAGTACCTCCTCGTTTATAAATTACAAAGGACGGGCTGATTCTTTATCGATCTGCCTGGTTCTTCAGGGGAAGGTACCTCAGGGCTGTCTCCGCACCAGCTATAGAACTTTTCTGACAGACACCCCTGACAGAAAGAACGCCGGTAAGCGATGGATGTGGGAGTTACAAATGCAAACATTAGGTTTCACTACTTTTAATGAATCTTATCTTCATGTATACAAAATGCCAATTACTTCTTGTTTATTGAAATATAGAGATAAGGATCAATTTTGGGATTCTTCTTTAACAAAATATCCTGCCTGGTTGTCATGTGGCTTTCCGAATGCAGCTACTTATTTCAACCCTAAAGGATCAGATATGGAAATTTGGGATTTTTCTGCTTCCTCAGGAGAAGGAAAATATGAGAAATACATTAAGGCTAACAAAGCAAAGTTTAATAATTTCCAACTACAAGACATGTTTGGGGAAAAAATAAGACGTTGGTATTCAAGTGGCTTTGTTAGTCCAATCTGGGTTGCAATGCAAGGCAATGTTTCTCGAATTCATTCAGACCTGTTTAGGTTAGTAGCTGCTTCTGGTATGATATTGGAAAGAAAGCCTAATATGACTAAACCTGAACCTATAGCTATTAAAGCCTGCGCTGCGTATCCTAATGCTTTACTATTAGCTCAATCAAGTCTTGTTAATATTACCAAAGTAGGGAAATCTTATCATGTACATTGTCATTCTTGTAAACTAACTAATTGTATTTCTTCAGGAGAATCAAAAGATTTAGGTACTATATTAATAGTACGGCGGCCACCATATGTTATGCTGCCAGTAGATTTAGGGACAGATCCTTGGTATGATAATTCTGCTTTGCAAGTTTTAAAATCAGTAAATGAATTGTTGCAACCAAAGAGATTTGTTGCTGCCCTTATCTTAGGTATCGCAGCACTCATTTCAATATTAACAACTTTCGCTGTTGCAACCACTGCTCTAGTACAGGAAATTCACACAGCTCATTATGTGAATTCTTTAAATAAAAATATTACTTCTGCTTTATTGGAACAAGCTGCTATTGATACTAAATTAGAAGCAAAAATTAATATTCTTGAAGAAGTAGTTTTAGCTTTAGGGCAAGATTTGGCTAACTTAAAGACCACGCTGTCCACCAGATGCCATGTTAATTTTCAATCTATCTGTGTTACTCCTCTACCATATAATGCCTCAGAATCCTGGGAAAAAGTTAAGGCTCATCTTCAGGGAGTATGGAAAGATAATGATATTACCCATGATTTAGAATCTTTACAAAAAGATATAACAGCTATGAGTCAGTCTCATTTGCAGATGGGAGGATTGGAATCTTTAGCTAAGGATCTTGAGACACAAATAAGACACTTAAACCCTTTAAATTGGATTCAATACTTTATCTTTATTGGGGTAATTATTCTTCTTTTGCTATTGGCTGTGTTTCTCTTTCCTATCATTTTTAAATGTCTTTTCAGTGCTATCAACACTGTGAAACAAGAAGCCTTCGAGCTGCATTTTAAAAACAAAAAAGGGGAAACTGCCATAGCCACGGCAAACTCGCCTGTGTAACAGAAGAAATGATGTTTCATAGGATGGGTGCCGAGGACAGAGGGCCAGTACTCCACGGAGGGATGCCCCCGGTGACCCCTTGGCAGTCGGCAACTGTGATGGTTCCGCCTGTCGTAGATAAGCCTCGAAGGCCCAGTTGCTTGCGTCTTTGGACATGTGTTTGTCTTATATTCTTGTTTTTCTTCCTTATAGCCCTTTCACAAGAAACCCCACAAACTAATCATAAGCCTATTTCTGTGACTGATGGGAACACTGAAAACAATCTGACTATTGGGGCAGCTCCACCGTTGATTCGGGCCGTTGAAGAAGTACACAATATAAGTAGAGATAAAAATCTATCTTTAGGACAATTCCTGGATGCAATAGAATAGAAACAGTTATTCATTTATGAAAATGATACTAGTCCTTTGAAGGTTAAAATAGAGAGGCTAAGAGGGAACAGATATAGTGGGTGTAAAACAGCAGAGAGAAAAAACAACAGTATTTAAAAGAAATCAGGCCTGCTTTACAGTACTGGTGGAATCATGGCTGGAAATATTTCCAGCCCTCTTGAGGAATTAATAAACAAATTACTCAGTGGGGAAGAATCATTAAGCCCCTAACTAAGAAGAAAAACAAACTACTTAGTGAAGAAATATCTCTTACTCAGTAACTAAAAGGTTAAGAAATGAAATTGCATACAGCTGTGTCAAGTTCCTAGGAACGCTGTGAGCAGTGGCGTGCGCCGCGAACCATGGTGTGAGATGTAATTCTTAGAACTAGCAGTATATTTCCTACCTCATAACCCTTGATAGCTCTGAATGTCTGAGAACACTTATTGTGGTCAATGGTGCGAGACGTGCTTGAGAAATGGGTATTTCCTCCTTGATAGCTCTGAATGTATAGTTAGAATGGAAAGTAGTTAAGATTGTTTTAAAATAATAAAGTCTGAGATCACTTGTTAATATGCTAAGTTTCCTTGTTCAATCTGTATAAAACCTTCATGAAACCTTCAGTAAATTGCAGCAGCATATTCAACTTAGAGTGTGTCTGTCTGTCATTTCCTCGCCGAATCCCGAGTCCTCCTTGAACCTTCGCCCTTGTTCTCCCTCGGTCCTGATCTCCCCGAGAGTCAGTCCGCGGCAAGTAGCCAAATTGGTGAGCTCTGGGTTCAAATGAGAGACCCTGTCTCAGTAAATAAAGTGTAAAGTGGTCAAGGAAGAGATTTGATGTCTACCTCTGGCATCCACATGTATGTGCACACAAGTGCATGTGCACCAACATACATATATGCCCCCACAAACATATATGAATACGCTTTTATGCACACCACACACACACACAAGATGTAGAACAATTTAGGAAGACAATTTAGGAAGACACTTGACATTGCCCTCTGGCCCCCACCAGCAAACATATGCACGAACACCTGATACACACAAATGCCCACACACATATAATCATTCACATACATATATACAACATATGCCACACACATATATATGTGTGTATATACATATATTTATTTATGCAAAAATTAATTTCACAATGTGGCTCAGATGTAACCTATCTGGGCCTCAGTCACCACCTGTACAAATTCAAGTCTGCCTTGGACACATCTCAGATAAGGTCTCAGTCATATTTCAGAAAGTGTCTGGGTCCCAGACCTCAGACAACCCAAAGAGGACATAGATATGACCTAACAGGAGAAAAAGACAAACTCAAACAGCCCCTCAGACATGAACCAGACAGAACCCAAAACACCTCAATTGTCCAGGGACCTAGACCCCCACCCCACCCCCCAAACAGGATCATCTTCATACAAGCCCAGGCATCCACCAGGTACAACATATAGTAGATGTAACCATATATGAAAGCAACTGTGACCAACTGTGGCCGTACAGCAGGAGTGATCACACGGAAGATATTACACAGGATTGGCATGAGCAACATGACCACAGGTAAGACAAATGGGGTCCATATGAGACACAGACAGGGGCTTCACTGTCTCAGTTCCTCCTGTGTGTACTCAAGCCACCTGACTAGCTGAACACCACACAGTGACATCAGTGGTGGGCAATCTGGGGCTGCATGGTGTCTACCTGGAGCAAACAGCATGGGCTTGATGAAAGCAGGATGGAAGATCCGGATGAGTGTGCCATGGTCCCACTTTCCAGCAGCACACATCCCCAAAGGTGCGCACTAGGCCCTGAATGTACAGGTGACCCTCCTTTGAGCTCTGAATCTGGAAAAGAACAAAGAGATACTGATACTTGCTCTTCTAGGCTGCCAGAGAGGACTTGCAAGTGCAAGGGGCCAGACAGAGCCCTGAAGCTGTCATCCTCCACTTCATCATCTGCTGTGTGGAGCCCACATCCTGGAGGCTCAGTAAACAGCAATCCTGGTCCCTCTATTACAGGAGAAAATATATCTCTGAAGGTTGGGGAGATGATTCAGTGGATAAAGCACTTGTTGCACAAGCATGAAGACTTTAGTTCAGATCTCCAAACAACCATGTAAATCCCAGGCATGGTGGTTTGCATGTGTAATCCCAACACTGGGGAGGCAGAGACAAGAGGATGCCCAGGGCAAGCTGGCTAGCTTATCTTCCTGACTGGAGAGCTTGGATTGAACTGGAGGACCCTCTAATGGAGTTGTGAGAGGAGCTCCAGGGACGTGCCTTTATAAGCCATGCTGGGTGAGCTTTTCAGTGATGCAGCAGCCGATAAGTCTCCCATGCTTCAGTAAACAACTGTAGTAGACTTTCTGGTTTACCAAACTAGATTCCATCTGTTGTCAGTGCCTTTTCCTTGGTGAATAAGTGTTTGTTCACATCTTCCCAGGAAAAATTCATACAACCGCCTTCATGATCCAATCATCTGTCAATGATTGGATCCAGCAGCTAAGGACGCAGCTTTTTGGAAGACACTTTGTATTCAAACCATAGTATTCCACTCCTAGTTCCCAAAGGCTTATGGTCATCTGATAATTCAAAATTCATTTAAGCCCATCTACATGATCTCTAAAATCTTAGTAGCCCTAGCATTGCTCAAAAGTCCAAACCCAAAATCTCCTCTAAAACTTGGGGTAAAATCTTAGCTATGAGCCTCTCTCTGCTACACATTGCCTGGCCTGTAAGGCCTTTCTTTGAAATCTAGCTGGCAGCCTCCCATGATTATATAACTTTTGCTTTTAGTCTGCTTGCAAAACTAGCAATACGTGAGTGACACCCAAGTCTTCCAAGAGCTCAGGCAGGGTGACCTGGACCATGGCTGCTTTGGAGGCTCTGAACCTAAGTGTCTGAACCAAATCCTGGGGAAACAACTTCCTATGTGATTCTATGTGAGTAGGGTGCTCCAACTGTGCTCTCTTCTCAAGAGAGAGTCTTCCAGATGAGTTTACATTTGTAAATCCTTGAGGTTACCATAGGTGTGGGTCTTGCTCATCCTGGAGAGGTCCTCAAGGCATATTTCCTATTGCCCCAGCACAAAGTACTTATTTGTTTTTATTGGTGCTTACCTCTTTAGCATTCACATCTTGGCCACAATGTTACATGTGCTCCTTTTCTGGACTAACTGCAAGTTTTTCATATCATTTAGCTCTGCTTATTGATCCTAAATCTTACTATAAATATGGCTAAAATCAGTACCATGCCACAACCTGAGTTCTGTGCTCCTTTGAAACTTCTGTCAAATAATCTAGTTTGGTGTGTGTGTGTGTGTGTGTGTGTTTTGAATCAGGTGTCCCCCATAAACTCATGTGTTTTGAATGCTTGGTTGCCAGCTGATGGTAATTTGGGAAGTGAAGTTTTGCTGGAGGAGGTGTGTTACTGGGGGTTGGACCTTGAGGTTTATTAGCCCTAGCTTGCCCATGTTAGTTTGGCTCACTCTCCCGCTGCTGTTGTCCACCTGATGTTGGCCAGGAGGTGATGATCAGCCTCTATTCGTGCCATGTTTCCCCTGCCATCATGGAGTTTCCCCTCAAGTCTGTAAGCCCAAATTAACCCTTTCCTCCCAGAAGCTTCTTTTGGTCAGGTGGTATATGTGTGTGTGTGCGTATATACACATGCATGTTCACACATGCACTCATTCATGCTTCAGGACATATGTAGAGGTCAGAAGACAATCCTGGAGTTTCTGTCCTTGCCTTCTATCTTTGACAGGATCTCTCTTGTAATTTTTCTCCTGTAAACACTAGTCTAGCTGGCTTGGGAGATTTGTAAATCTCCTGATTCTACCTCCTATTTCTGTAGGAACTTTGGAATTAAACATGTATATGCTGTTTATGTTTGGCTTTACATGGATTCTGGGATTCGGAACTCTGGTTATCAGGCTTAACTACTGAATTGTCCCTCTAGCCCCTTAGTTTGCCATTCTAAAACTCAGCTCCCCATAAAAATCTCATAGGAACAAAATATACACAAGCTCTTTGCCAGAATGCAGCACAGATGGTCTCTAGTCCAACTCCCAGTACAGTCCTTATTCCCACCCCAAACCTTAAGAGCACATTAATTACCAAAGGAATTTCTAGCATATTTCTGGTCTTCTCTCTCTTCTTCTGTATACACTGTGCATATGTCTGCATATCTGTGTTCATATGAGTATGGGCATGAAAAGGCCAGAGATCAACCTCAATTGTATTCTGCAATGTCTCCCAAGTTTATTCTTTGAGACAGGGCCTCTCACTAAACCCAGAGCTCTCTGATTCAGCTATACTAGCTAGCCAGCTTGCCTTGGGGATCTGGGGGTCTCTGTCTCCTGACTGCTGGGATGTAGGTGCACACTACCACATTAGGCATTTACATGGGTTCTGAGATCTGAATTTAGAATCCTTGTACTTGCACAGCAAGCACTTTACCAACTGACCATCTTCTTAGCCCAGACTTTTGGTCTTTTGAGCTTCATCAAAACCACCCATTAAGCTTGGTGTTAGTTACTTCTATGTGGCTATGACTAAAATGCCAGGGAGAACAACTAAATGGAGAAAGGATTTATTTTGGCTCATGGTTTCAGAAGGGCCAGTCTATACACTTGAGCAGAACATCATGGTGATGGGAGCATATGAAGGAGGAGATTCTTGACTTCATGGTAGACAGGAAGCAGAAAGAGAGAAGGGGCCAGAGAAGTGTCCTGTAAGACATACCCTCAGTGACCTATTTTCTTCAGCTATGCCCCCTACCTTCTAGATTTTCCAGACCTACAAATAGTATCACCAGCTGGGAACCAAGCATTCAGCACATGATAGGGGACATTTCATATTCAAATCATATGTGGTATACCCAGTTTCCTCCTGTGGAAACATTCCCTCCTGGGTGAGAAGAGTGAGGGTCACAAGACTTCAGGAAGTTCACAAAATCTACAAGACCCACAAGGAAAGGACTTTCCCTGAGTTAATCTAAGCATAAAAATTGCTTGAAGGAGGCACTATTTAGTGGAGTTTCCTACAAGTTGTGCAGGAAGATCCAGAGATACCACTTTTGTGAGTCATCGCCCATTCTGGGTGAGTTTTTAGTGTTGCAGCTGCCTGAATCACACATGTCCCTATGTGTGCTTCATGAAACCTCTATACATCTCCCCACCACACACATAGACACTGTGCCATTTGCAAGGGAAGCAAATATGACCAAGTCACCTGGCAGAGAGAGCAGATGAAACTCAAGGCTCAAGGTGGGGTCTGAGAAGACCTCTGAAAAGGGAACTTAATGGCTAGCTTGTGTGTAGATTGGGCAATGGGGCTCATTAGTACCTCTTAGCAGAAAAGAGTGAGATAAGGGTAAGGTGCTGGAGGACAGGAAGCTGAGGAGTCAGCCCATAGAGTTTTCTGGCCTAGCTGTGCCCCTGCATGTGCCTAGAGGGAGGACTATAGCTCACTAGTATGAACAATGGAAGCCTAGAGAAATAATCCAGGCAGGGAGCTGGCCCTGGCCATCAGAAGGCCTCAAGTCCAGCAGCAGAAGATATGTGGACACCTGAAGTCCTCACTCTATATGACCTGCGCTGGAGTCCTGTACTGTGTACTTCTGTGTGAAAGACAGGCTGGCACACTAGGAGTTGGGTGGGAGAGGGATGTAAGAAAGGCTTGGGTTGGCATACCTGTGAAATGAGGGTATCATGGGAGGCATAAAGGAGTCCCTCCCTGCCTCTTCTGCCACCCTAGAGCCCAGCCTACCCTGATCCCCTTGAGCCCCATTCCTGGCATCCCAGACTTGTCCTGGTACCACACTTACCAGGCCCAGATGACCCATAAGCCAGTTCCATTTGGGAGGCTGAGGGAAACAGCTGAGGCGATGAGAGTTTTTATAGAAGCTGTAGGTCTGGGTCAAAATGCGAGCCAGCAGCCAGGAAGTCCCAACTAGCAGCAGAACAAGCCATGGGGAAGCCACCACAGGCCCCCATCCCAGCCAGGACAGGTTCAGCTGCAGCATCCTACAGAGCAGATGGACAGAGGGTAAGTTTCTAAGGGCCAGGAGAAAGATGGGAACTTACAGAGACAGTGGGCAAGAACAGGAACCAAAAGGGCTGAGAGAGAAGACCCAGGACAATGCATGAGGGAGGCATAGAGGAGGATGACAGTGAGAACAAGGAGGAGGAGGGGGATGAAGAGGATGAGGAGGAGATGGAGGAAGATATGGAAGAAGAGAGAAGGAGTGAAAGGGGGAAGAAAGAGATTAAAGCATCTAGATCTACCTAAATCAAACATAAACCTCCTGAGCCAGCTGGCTCCCTAACCTGCCTTAGTCCTGGGCAATCTCTTCCCAATCTCTGGCCAGAGCTTTCCAGCCTTCCGCCACCCTCCAGCCTGGCACCTTCTCACAGTGTGTCCTGAGTCTCCTCTCTCCTCCTCTAGAGAATCTGTGTCTCTGGCTTCTGACCTGAGGAGGCTGTGGGAAGCTGAGGTGGGCTGGGCTGGGCTGGGCTGGTCTGAGCCACCCAATCCCTTACAGACCCAGTTGTCTTCGCCCTGTCTGGGTTGGTGGCCAAGACATGAGGGCAGGGCCAGTGAGGTGTAGAAGTCACAGGGTATAGGTACTCAATGCTCAGGATATGGCACCTCCCATGCCTCAGAAGGGGCAGAGGAGGGATCCTTAGAGATGGGGCTCCAAAAAAGAGGAAGTGAGAGGCTAGGGTTGGCCACTATCTCTGAAGCTGATGTGAACGAATACTTTACTTTGTGCAGAGTGTGAGAAAGAACTATCACTGTGCACCAGGTCCTCTACAAAAAAAAAAAAAAAAAAAAAAAAAAAAGCCTACTATGTGCTGTTGTCCTGTGAACCTGGTTTTTTTGTTTTTGTTGTTTGTTTGTTTGTTTGTTTTTCTGGATAGGTCTCATTCTAACCTATGCTGACCTGTAACTCACTCTGTAGCCCAGGATGGCCTCAAACTTGTGGTGGTCCTCCTAACTCTGCCTCCCAAGTATTGGGATTTAAGGCATATGCCATCACACCAGGCTCCTGTGAACTTTTTCTGAGGTGAGATGATCAAACATCTATTCATCCCAGATAGGCACCAAGGATAGACCAAAGAAATGATTCCATATAAATGTAGTAATGAACCAATGAGTTTAATTGGGGTTACTTACAGGAGCACCCTTAACTTATGGGAGGCTACACCACTGAAGAAAATTTTTCTCTCCCAGTAACTGTCAATTGTCTACAAGTCTTCAGGGAGGGGAAGAACCTCATGGGCCCCACCTCCATCAATTGTTAACTTCAAATGGATCCTCAGGGAGGAGCCAGGCATGTGAGCCCCTCCATGACAGAATGTTGATGGGCCCATCCTTATACAAGTCTCCTGCAGGTGATGACAGCATTTCTGCTGAGAGTTTGAGGACAATGGACTTGTTGTGTTCAGAGGACAGCATTACAAAAAACTGGGTCTTTGGCATAAACTGTCTGCTTTCTGAAGAGGCTCATTCTCACCACAAGGCCTAATGTTTCTCTCCATGCTCTCAGTTGTCTGGGAAAGAGTCCTGGGTGCCACATCAAGAGACCCAAGTGATGGGAAGATACCCAATTAACAGAGGAGCAAACTGCAGATCAGAGAGGGCAAGTTCCAGAGCTTAAAAATCTCAAAGGACTCCAGGCCTGTCAAACTCAAACCCAAACCCTTTCCCTTCACCATGCTGTTCCACCCTCATTCACTAGAGACAGTGCCTTATTAACCCAAATATATATATATATATATATATATATATATATATATATATATAATTTGTTTTGTTCTGCTTTTGGTTTTTCAAGGTGGGGTCTCACTGTAGCCCAGGCTGACCTGGAATTCACTATGGAGTCTCAGGGTGGCCTCGAACTCAAGGTGATCCTCCTACCTCTGCCTCCCGAGTGCTGGGATTAAAGGCGTGCACCACCATGCCTGGCAAACCCAAATATATTTATAGAGGTGTGATCTCAGGCAATGAGCTGACCCTAAACAGGAAGCATTCAGGCTTTTCTGATCACTACCTGCTCTCTCACACCTAGGATGCTCCTTCAAATCATGCCCTTTCCTCTTAGCATCATATCCAGAATCCAGAATCACCCTGTGGAATGGTCCCAGAAGAGTGAGGGCTTGAAGGATGAGCTTATCATTGGGACAAATACCTCCCAAATTCACTTCAGATGCCAGGGTCCATTTCAGCTTGAAGTTCAAGGAGGTGTAGACTATCCTGGCTGGGAGGCATGGTAGCTAGAGGATGAAGCAACTGATCACAGCTGCACACACAGGGAGGGGCAGAGTGTGAGGGAATGCCCACAACCAGCTAGCTTTCTCTGTTTTATTCGACTCAGGACGGAGCCATGACATGGAATTGCCCAGGGCTAGAATGGGCTCTCTTATTTCTTTTTCTAAATTTCTCCCATTTCAATTAACTTAATCTAGAAAATCCCTCTAAGACATGCTAGAGATTTGTTTCCATGCTGATTCTAAATCCTATCAAATTGGAAATTGCTCCTAGCAGACATGCTAAGAAAGAAAGCATGGTGGTTTGAATGTAAAATATCTCCCATAGCCTCATATGTTTAAGTCTCATATTTAGTCCCCAGCTGGTGGAGCCTTTGGAAGGTGGAACCTTTGGAAGGTGGAGCCTTGCCTGAAGGAGGTGTGTCACCAGGGGTGGACCTTAAAAATATATAATTCAGCCCCATGTGTCACTGATAGCTAGTTCACTTTTGCTGCATCCTCCAGCCTAATGTAACAAGATGTGATGCCCTGCTGTGTGTTCTCACCATACTTTTCCCACCATAATGAAACTTTCCCTCAAAACTGTAAGCTGGGGCTGGAGAGATTGCTGCATGGTTAAGGCACTTGCCTGTCAAACCTAAGGACTCAGGTTCAATTCCCCACTACCAAAGTTAGCCAGATGCACATGGTGGTGCATGTGTCTGGAGTTCCTTTGCAATGGCTGGAGACTCTGGCACACCCATTCTCTCACCCTCTCTCTCTTTCTTTCTCTCAAATAAATAAATAAATATAAAATACTTTTTAAAACTGTAAGCTGAAATAAAGCCATTCCTTCCATAAGCTACTTCTGTTCAGGTGTTTTGTCCCAGCAACAAAAAGATAACTGCTACAGAAGGTGAGGGAGAGACAGTGTTACTGACACTGGTAAGTTATTAGGGACAGCCCACACATCCCTACACCCCCCCACACACACACACACACTACCACCTCAGTCCTGCTGACTAGAACATCAGGTGGTTTTAGCCCTTTGGAGGGTGGTGTGTCACCAGCCACAGTGTCATAGGCCTGTCATCCCAGCAGTGGGGAGGCTGAGGCAGGAGGATTGCAGTTCAAAACCAGCCTGAAGTACATAGCAAGACCCTGTCTCCAAAGAAAATAATCACAGGCTGAGGAGATAGCTCAGTCATCAAAGTGCTTGCCTTGCAAGCATGAGGACCTGAGTTCAATCTCCAGAACCCATGTTAAAAAAAAAAAGTGCCAGCCGGGCCTGGTGGTGCACGCCTTTAATCCCAGCACTGGGGAGGCAGAGGTAGGAGGATCGCCATGAGTTCAAGGCCACCCTGACACTACATAGTGAATTCCCGGTCAGCCTGGACCAGAGTGAGACTGGTTCATGCTTATAATTCTGGCACTGGGGATGCAGAGACAGGAGAATCCCTAGGACTAGCAGGCCACCAATCTGGCCTAATTAGGGAACTCCAGGCCAATGAGATACTGTGTCAAATAAAGATGGACTACATGCTGAAGGATGAGCATATGTGTACTCATAGCCATACACATATGAGCATGTACACACATAAACACACAAAGCTTCAGGGTACATATAGTGATATGCACGTGTAATCCCAGTATTCAAGAGGCTCAAGCAGGAGGATTGACACAAGTTCAAGGCTAGCCTGTGCTACACAGAGAAACCCTATATCACAAAAATTAATCAATCAGAGCCGGGCGTGGTGGCACACGCCTTTAATCCCAGCACTCGGGAGGCAGAGATAGGAGGACTGCCACGAGTTCAAGGCCACCCTGAGACTACATAGTGAATTCCAGGTCAGCCTGGGCAGGAGTGAGACCCTACCTCAAAAAACAATAAATAAATAAATAAATAATCAATCAAATAAGAAGATCTGACTTGGGTTAGGGAAGGTGGCTAAGCAGTTAAAGGCACTGGTTTGTGAAGCCTGCTGACACCAGTTCCATCCTCCCAGCACCCATATAAAGCCAGACACAAAGTGGTACATGAGTCTGTGATCCCAACACACCTACAGCAATGGGAGGTGAAGCCAGGAGTATCTCAAGCTCACAGGCCAGCTAGTTTGATGTTCGTTTAACAGTGACAAGAGACCCTGCCTTGAAGGAGATGGAAGAAGAGCAAAGACAACTCATGCTCTGGGAGTTTTCTGCCTGTGTAGCCTAGAGCCTCCCCAGTGATTTCTCATCCCACAGAGGAATGTGCTCTCAGCCAAATCATACAGCAAGGTATATGGAATGTTCCCTAGTGAGAGATCGAGAGAGGGGAGGTTCCTATGGTAAATGGGGGCTAGTTCCTCCCTCCAGGAACTCATTTTGTCCATCCCTTGGCTGGCAATCAGACCAGAAATGTTGATAACTCCATAGGTGACCTGTTGGGACCCTCTGAGTCTCCATCTTCACATCTAAAAAACAGGTCTCATGAAGCTTCCCAGAACTTGTGAACATTTCATCAAACTCAAGCACAGTGACAGTTGTGACAATCTTCCTGCTTCAGCTCTCTGAGTACTTGGATTAAAGACAGATTCCACCATGTCTGGCCCTAGAGTCCTTTCATACCATCATACATGCTTCCTGGTAGCTGGAATCTCATCTGTCTCTTCTGTGGCTGTCAGAAAGAAACAAGTTCTGAATGCCTGAGAACTGAGTCCAAGCTCTGCCATTCACTGACTATGTGAACTTGAACAAGTTGCTTGCCATCTTGAGCCTCATGTCCTCCTTAAAATTAAGAGGTGGGATTATACCTCCCAGGTAGTCCAGTCCTCAACAATGAACCACTCGATCATGGAAGTGCACCTGGCCTGATGCTTGGACCCAGAGCGCAGAATGACAAGACACATGAGGCCCTTGTCATCACAATGCTCATGTCTGATGGGGAAAGGTGACAACAGGAAATAGCACCAAGTTATATGATGCAGGTAATAAAAAGAATAAACAGAGTAATGCTACACTATTGGCCTGACAGGAAGGTGTGCCCATAGGTAAAATAATGCCATCATATTATGGAGGCAACCAACCACTTTCTGATTGGACTTGAGACCCACTTTATAGGAGGGAATCCATGCCTGATACTATAACCTTTGTCAAAAGCTTGGGAGGTCATAGGTACTAGTGCGGAAGCTGCTACTAATATTTTATTAAATGAATATGTTGTGTCCACCAAACTGCCTTGTAAACATTTTGTTTATGCCTATAGATTAATGTTGCTGGCAGCTTTGGTCAGAGAAGATTTTTCTGCAGTGGGCTACTACAGAGGCTTATAAACTAGTCAAAATGCCAAAAATACATGACTGTTAAGAGTTCATTACTCTTATGGAATATCTATATCACATCATGGGTGTTTGAGGGGCTCATGAGGCCACACCTCTCCCTGGGGATTTATAGGCAGTTTAATAAGGGATAAACATTTTGTTCAGTATTAGTCCACTGGTAAGTTTGCTCATGCTCCAGTAAATAACCCCCACCCAAGTGTGTGTGTGTGTGTTGTAATTAAACTCAGTGAATCACAAAATAAATGAAAGTAGGATGGGAACTAGTTGGAAATAGAAAGGGGCTCAGCAGAAGTGGGAGTGAGACAAGATAAGGAGGGAGAATATGCTCAAAATACATTATACATGTGTATGAAGTTATAAAAAATTAGCAGACTGAGGGAATGCAGAATGTTGTTATGAACACTGAGGTCATGGATGACATCCCTTCAAGTGATCTTTGAGCAGAAACTTGATTGACATGGATGAGCAGGCTGTGTGTAAGGATCACTGCCTTGACAATTTATGTTTGTTTGTTTGTTTGTTTGTTTGCTTGCTTGTTTTTAGAGTTTCGTAGAGTTTCATGCTAGCCCAGGCTGACCTGGAATTCATTCTATAGTCTCAGGCTGGACTTGAACTCACAACAATTTTCCTAGGATCACTCCCTGAAGCTGTGTCCACAGTGTAAAGACCCAGCATCAGGGGTGACAACCAGTGGCCTAAATATGTGTCCATTTTGCTTCTTTCTTCCTTAGTGAAGCTAAGACAAACAGATGTGAGGCAATTTCCCTACAGGGTAATGAGGATGTGAAACCAGCCACAGCCCACAAACCCACAGTAGTGATGTAATTTTACAGTTGTTGCATTTCACCCACTACAGTGAAAGTCATGAGATCCATCAAGCCTCAAAGTACATCCAGTGCCAGATCTTCTGGTGAGAGCTGCCAGAATCTTGGCAGAGGCACCAGGGCATCAAATGAACAGGTTTGAAAGAAAGGAACACGGAGAAATCTTCAGAGACATGCAAAGGGTCATAGTAGCGGGTTTCAACCTCCCCAGGTCATATTTGTTGGGGTTCCAATTCTGAGAATCTGAAAATCACTCCCACTAGCTACCAGGCCAGTAAGAGGGCAGTAAGGTGGGGATCCATAGACTTGTCCAAACCAAGGAAGACACTGTTGAAGGAGTCTGCAAAGTGACATTAAGTCTTGGTCTTCCCAGGTGTCTGCTTTGACAAATCATTGTTGAGGGATGACTTACTCAGAAGGTATACCCCCACCTCCCCAATTTACGGAGGAGGACATAACACTCAGAAAGGGCAAGAAAACTGTCCAAGGTCACATGACCACCAAAGGGAAAGATGCTGAGTGATGCCCCTCTACACACCACGAGGATCCAGAACTATTCCAATGCAGTCAATGGGCTTCAGTGAACAGGAGCCTTTGGCTACATGCCTGCCCCTCCCCTTTCCTTTGTAAGCTGCTCAGACTATGATATTGAACTATCAGCATCAGAAAGTGAACTAAGAGAGGAAATGATATCTGTGTTCCACCCTCTCCTTTCCATTTGAGCTATTCTTTTGGTCCCAGCTACTCCCTCTGGATCCAAAAACTGCTGTTCCCTGTCCCTGTTAGCCTGAGATAATGGGTTGAGATGGATTCTAATCTTCACAGTGCCAAGCAATGCCTCATGTGAGCCTGCCTACTCTTTTATACATGACTCCCTTTTATATTTCATTTTTGCATGTGTATGTGGGTGTATGTGTATATGAGACCATGTGTCTGCATGTTTATACATGTGTGGGTACACGCGTGTGTACATGTGTGTAGACTTGCATTCAGAGGCCAAAGTACAACATTGAATATCTTCCTTAAACACTCTCTATCTTATATTCGTTTGTTTTTCCCAGGCAGGGTCTCACTCTAGCCTAAGCTGACCTGGAACTCACTCTGTAGTCCCAGGAAATAATCCTCCTACCCTCTGCCTCCCAAGTGCTGGAATTAAAGGCATGCACCACCACACCCTACTCTACCTTGTGTTTTCTAAAAGATTTTATTTATTTATTTATTTATTTATTTATTTATTTATTTATTAGAAAGAGAGAGAGAAGGAGAGAGAGAATGGGAGCACCAGGGACTCTAGACACTGCAAATGAACTCCAGATGCATGTGCCACCATGTGCATCTGGCTTACATGGGACCTGGAGAATTGAACTGGGGTCCTTAAGCTTTGCAGGAAAATGCCTTAACTGCTAAGCCATCTCTCAAGCACTACCTTGTGTTTTTGAGACAGGGTCTGTCACTAAACCTGATGCCTGGTGCTCACCAATTGAGCTAGACTACTTTACCCCAGAGATCCTGTTGTTAGAATGCCCCCACACTTAAAACTGCTGGAGAGAGGGGGCGGAAAGAATGTCAGAGCCACATGTTGGGTCATGATATGCAGAGACATTTATCTTGCCCATAACTGTGGGCTAACTCCACAATGCATGATCCATATACCTCACAAGGAGGGCCCAAGGGGAGGGGGTAGGTCACGGATGAGCCTAATAATGGTACCAAACTGACTGTATTTGCTGAATACAAAACTAACTAATAAAGAAAAAAAAATATCAAAAAAAAAAAACTGCTGGAGATTCATACTCAGGTCCTCATTGCTTGTGCAGCAAGCACTTTACTGACTGAGCCATCTGCCCAGTTCCCTCTATCTAGTTTTTGAAATGACATCTCTCATGGTCTGGAGCTCACCAATTAGGTTAGACTAGCTAACCAGCAAGCTTTAGAAATCAACCTGTCTCCCTAGTACTTACAGACATATGCCACCATGCTCAGCTTTTATTGTGGGTACTAAGGATCTGAACTCAGGTCCTCATCCTTGTATGGCAAGACCTTTTCTGATGTAGTCACATCCACAGCCCCACATGCTCCCTTTTTATTAGCATACATTTACTGTAAAAAGAATGGGTTTCATTATGAAATTTTCAAGCATGTATGCTATGTACTTTGTTCATGTTCATCCTCCCATTACCCTTTCTGTCTGACCACCTTAATCCCCTTCCTCTTCCCAGTGTCCCTTCTACATTTGTTTGTTTGTTTTGTGGTACTGGAGATTGAACCCAGGACCTCATGAATGCTAGGAAAGCACTCTAACACTGGGCTACATCCCCAGCCTTTAATGTCTTTTTTGAAGTCTAGATTCTGCATGAGAGAGAGTTTTTTCTGTCTGAGTTTGACTTATTTGCTTGACATGATCTCCATCCAGTTCCATCTATTATCCTATAAATGACATAATTTCTTTGTTCTTTATGGCTGAATAAAATGGCATTGTGTATATACACTACATTTTCGTTATCTGTTCATCTAGTCAGTACATCTAGACTGGTTCCATTTCCTGGCTATGTTGACTAGTGCTGCAACAAACATGAACTTGCAGTTTTTGTGTAGTGTGTGACTCACAACCCTTCAGGAGTGATATCACTGGAACACATGGTAGTTCTACTTATAGTTTTTGGAATAGCCTCCATATTCATTTCCATGATGGCTCTATCAAGTTACATTTGCAGCAGTATATAAGAGTTCCTCTTTCCCCACAACCTAACCTACACTTTTTTATTTAATTTATTTTTATTGACAATTTCCATAATTGTAGACAATAACTCATGGTAATTCCTTCCCTCCCACCACTTGCCTCTTTGAAACTCCACTTTCCATCATATCCCCTCCCTCTCTCAATCAGTCTCTCCTTTATTTGTATGTCACGATCTTTTCCCCTATTATGATGGTCTTGTGTAGGTAGTATCAGGCACTGTGAGGGCATGGATATCCAGGCCATTTTGTGTCTGGAGGAGCACGTTGTAAGGAGTCCTACCCTTCCTTTGGCTCTTATATTCTTTCTGCCACCTCTTCTGCAATGGACCCTGAGCCGTGGAAGATGTAATAGAGATATTTCAGTGCTCAGCACTCCTCTATCACTTCTTCTCAGCACCATGGTGCCTTCTGAGTCATCCCAAGGTCACTGCCATCTGAGAAGAGAAGGTTGTCTAGCCAAAAGTGAGAGTAGCATTAATATATGGGCATGAACATTAAGAGAAGTGCTTACTGGGCAGTTTGGTGAGCATAGTATGTACATTGAGCCAGATACCAGCAGATGTTATACCCTTAGAGCTCATGACTGTTGTAGGTTTTCAGTATCAGGGATGTATTCCCTACCATGGAGTGGGCCTCCAGTCCAATTAGAGAATGGTTGGTTTCCCCCTTAACATACATGCCACTATTGCACCCATTGGCTCATTTGGCCTGGCTGGCCAAATATAAGGCTTGCAGTGTCCACTGTTGATTATCGTCACTGGTGATTTTTCTCTCTCCCATTGAACTACATGAACCATAACTTTTTCCAGCTTTCTGTCAGCTGGTCTACATGGAGGAGGTTCTCAGCTCAGTTCCAGCAGGATTTCTCAGTGGCCTTGCAGCCCAAGTATGTGGAGTCTTCAGCAATAGGGTCTTACCATCTATTCCTGGTGGGAAACCAAGACCTTCGGCAATGGCACATAAAGTTTTGGGGGTATCAGGGACCTCCCAGGCCAACAATTCACTGGAAGGCATCCTGTCCCTGGCACTGAAAATTTTCTAGTAACAATCTATGGCTTCTGAGTGTTCCATTGTCCAAAAAAGTAGGTTTCCATATGACTTATTTATAACCCCTTAGATTTTGATTAGCCCTCCCTCCACCTTTCCTTTACTTGAATTCTTCCCCTGACCTCACTTAGGCCTTTGTACCCCATTAATCTGTTCTTCTACTTACATATATACAATACCATCCTATTAAGTCACCCCTCCCTTTCTATTCCCTTTATATCTCCTTTCTAGCTTACTGGCCTCTCCTACAGAGGTTTATTCCTATTCACATAGAAGTCCAATCATTTGTAGATAGGATCCACATATGAGAGAGAACATGTGACGTTTGGCTTTCTGGGCCTGGGTTACTTCACTAAGTATAATCCTTCCCAGATCCGTCCATTTTCCTGCAAATTTCATAATTTAATTTTTCTTTACTACAGAGTAGAACTCCATTGTGTAAATGTGCTACATCTTCTTTATCTACTCATCAGTTGAGGGATATCTAGGCTAGTTCCACTTCCTAGCTAGTGTGAATAAAGTTGACCAGGTATGTCTAAGGTAATGAGACGAGTCCTTAGGATATATGCCTAGGAGTGGTACAGCTAGACCATATGGTAAATGTATTTTTAGCTGTTTCAGGAACCTCCACACTGATTTCCACAATGGCAGAACCAGATTGCATTCCCACCAACAGTATAGAAGGGTTTTGCTTTTTCCACATCCTCACCAGTACTTATGGTCATTTTTTTCAGGATGGTAGCCAATCTGACTGAGATGGAATCTCAATGTAGGTTTTTTGTTGTTGTTGTTGTTTTGAGGTAGGGTCTCACTCTAGCCCAGGCTGACCTGGAATTCACTATGGAGTCTTAGAGTGGCCTGGAACTCATGGCAATCCTCCTACCTCTGCCTCCCAAATGCTGGGATTATGGGTGTGCGCCACCACGCCAAGCTCAACGTAGTATTAATCTGCATATCTCTGATGGCTAGGGATGTAGAACATTTTTTTAGGCTGTTTATATGCCTTCTGTATTTCTTCTTTTGAGAACTCTCTATTTAGTTCCATAGCCCATTTTTTAATTGGGTTGTTTGATTTCTTACTATTTAGTTTTTTGAGTTTTTATATATCCTAGATATTAATCCTCTGTCAGATGTATAGCTGGAAAAGATTTTTCTCCCATTCTGTAGGTTTCCTCTTTGCTCTATTCACAAGTGTCCTTTGCTGTACAAAAGTTTTGTAATTTCATAAGGTCCCAGCAGTTGATCTATCATTTAATTCCTGAGCAATTGGGGTTACATTCAGAAAGACTTTGCCAATACCAATATTTTTTTCTCTAGCAGTTTCAGAGTTTCAGGTCTGATACTAAGGTCTTTGATCCATTTGGACTTAATTCTTGTTCATAGAAAGAAATAAGGATCTATTTTAATCTTGCTACAGATACATATCCAGTTTTTCCAGCCCCGTTTGCTAAAGAGGCTGTCTTTTCTCCAGTAACTATTTTTGGAATTTTTGTCAAAGATCAGGTGATTATACTTGCCTGGACTTACATCTGGTCCCTCTATTCTGTTCCATTGATCTACATGTCTGTTTTTGTGCCAGCGCCATGCTTTTTTTGTTACTATGGCTCTGTAATATAGGTTAAAATAAGGTACATTAATACCACCAGCCTTATTTTTGTTGCTCAAAAAATATTCAAAATAATTGTACTTCCAAATAAATTTTTGGATTTCTTTTTCTATTTCTGTAAAGAATGCTATTGAAATTTTGATGGGGATTGGTTTTGGTAAGATTGCCATTTTCACAACATTGATTCTTCCAATCCAAGAACAAGGGATGTCTTTCCTTTTCCTAGTGTCTTGTGAAATTTCTCACCTGAGTGTCTTAAAGTTTTCATTGTAGAGATCCTTCACTTCCTTGGTTAGGTTTATTCCAAGGTACTTCATTTTTTTAATGCAATTGTTAATGGGAGTGATTCTCTGATTTCATCCTCTGTGTGTCTGTTATTAGCATATAGGAAGGCTACTGATTTCTGTGTGTGTGTGTGTGCGCGCGCGCGCGCACGCGCGTGCATCTGTATCTTGCTGCATGGCTATCGGTGTTTATCTGCTCTAACAGTTTGCTGGTAGAGTCTTTAGGGTCCTTCATGTATAGAATCATGTCATCTGCAAATAATGATAACTTGATCTCTTCTTTCCAATTTGTATCCCTTTTATGTGCATCTCTTGCCCTATTCCTATGGCTAAGACTTCCAGTACTATATTAAATAAAAGTGGGGACAGTGGACACCCTTGTCTTGTTCATGATTTTAGTGGAAAAGCTCCAAGCTTTTCTCCATTTAGTATTATGTTGGCTGGAGGTTTGTCATAAATAGCCTCTATTATGTTGAGATGTGTTCCTTCTATTCCCAGTCTCTGTAGGACTTTTATCATGAAGGGGTGTTGGATTTTGTTGAATGCCTTTTCTTCATCTAATGAGATGATAATGTAATTTTTGTCCTTCAGTCCATTTATATAATGTATTACATTTATCAATTTGCATACGTTGAACCATCCCTGCATCTCTGGGATAAAGCCTACTTTGTTGGGGTGAATGATCTCTTTGATATATTCTTGTATTCTGTTAGCCAATATTTTGTTGAAAAATTTTGCATCTATGTTCATGAGGGACATTGACCTATAATTTTGTTTTATTGTTCTATCTTTGTCTGGTTTTGGTATCAGAGTGATGTTGGCTTTGTAGAAGAAGTTTGGTAGGATTTCTTTTTTTCCTATTTTATGGAAAAGTTTGAGAGGCATTGGTATTAGTTCTTCCATGAAGGGCTGGTGAAATTCACAACTGAATCCATCCAGGTCTGGCCTTTTTTTATTTGGGTGATTTTTTTTGTTGTTGTTGTTTTGTTTTTGTTTTTTGGTTTTTGGTTTTTTTTTTTTTTTTTTTTTCGTTTTTGTTTTTCGAGGTAGGGTCTCGCTCTAGCCCAGGCTGACCTGGAATGCTCTATGTAGTCTCAGGGTGGCCTCGAACTCATGGCGATCCTCTTATCTCTGCCTCCCGAGTGCTGGGATTAAAGGCGTGCACCACCACGCCCAGCTTGGGTGATTTTTTTTTAACTGCTTGGATCTCCATATTTGTTATAGGTCTATTTAAATGGTTAATCTCATCTTGATTTAACTTAGGTAGGTCATGTAAATCAAGGAAATCATCCATTTCTATAAAATTTTCAAACTTAATGGAGTACATGTTTTATTGTTTGTCCCTATGATTTTTGTAATTTCTCTGGTATCTGTTGTGATGTTGCCTTTTTCATCTCTAATTTTATTAATTTGTGTCTCTTTACTCTTTCTTTTGGTCAGATTTGCTAAGGGTTTATCAAACTTGTTTATCCTTTCAAAGAACCAACTCTTTGTTTCATTGATTCTTTGGATTTTTTTTTGTTTCTATTTCATTAATTTCTGCCCTAATCTTTATTATTTCTTCCCATCTACTGATTTTCGGTTTGACTTGTTCTTCTTTTTCCATGGCCTTGAGGTAAAGCATTAAATTGTTTACTTGCAACCTTTCTAACTTCTACTTTTTTTTCAAAATTTTTTATTAACATCTTCCATGATAATAAAAAATATCCCATAGTAATGCCCTCCCTCCCTCCACTTTCCCCTTTGAAACTCCATTCTCCATCATATCCCCTCCCCCTCTCAATCAGTCTCTCTTTTTATTTGATGTCATCACCTTTTCCTCCTATTTGACGGTCTTATGTAGGTAGTGTCAGGCACTGTGAGGTCATGGATATCCAGGCCATTTTGTGTATGGCGGAAGCACGTTGTAAGGAGTCCTACCCTTCCTTTGGCTCTTACATTCTTTCTGCCACCTTTTCCATACTAGACCCTGAGCCTTGGAAGATGTGATAGAGATATTGCAGTATGGAGGCTTCCTGTCACTTCTTTCTGAGTCATCCCAGGGACACTGCCATCTGAAAAGAGGAGATTCTCTACAAAAAGTGAGAGTAGCATTAATATAAGGGTATGAACATTAACAGAAGTGCTTACTGGGCAGTTTGATAAGCATAGTATATACATTTAGCCAGACAGCAGCAGACGTTTACACCCCTAGGGCTCATGACTACCCATCTTAAGTTTTCAGTATCAGGAATGTATTCCCTCCCATGAAGCAGGAACTCCAGTCCAATTAGAGGACAGTTCATTCCCACCATGACAGAAGTGCCACTATTGCACCTATTGGCTCATTTGGCCTGGCTGGCCAAATATAAGGCTTGCAGTGTCCATCGCTGAGTATCTTCACTGGTGATATCTCTCTCCCGTTGAACTGCATGCAGACTGGCTTCTTCCAGCTTTCTGTCAGCTGGTCTACATGGAGGAGGTTCTCAGCTCAGTTCCAGCAGGATTTCTCAGTGGCCTTGCAGCCCAAGTATGTGGAGTCTTCAGCAATAGGGTCTTACCATCTATTCCTGGTGGGAAACCAAGGGCCTTGGCAATGGCCTGTAATGTTTTGGGGTCATCAGGGATTCCCTGGCCAACAACTCACTGGAAGGTATCCCATCCATGGCACTGAAAATTTTCTGTCAACAATCCATGGCTCCTGAATGTTCCATTCTCCAAAAAAGTAGATTTCCATATTATTTATTTATATCCTCTTACATTTTGATTAGCCCTCTCTCCACCTTTCCTTTACTCAATCTCTTCCCCGACCTCACTTTGGGCCTTTTCACCCCCCTTAATACTTACATATATACAATACCATCCTATTAAGTACCCCCTCCCTTCCTTTCTCTTCCCTTAATATCTCTTTTCTAGCTTACTGGTTTTGCTACTGATTTTTCCTCCTACTCACACAGAAGTCCAATCATCTGTAGCTAGGATCCACACATGAGAGAGAACATGCAACACTTGGCTTTCTGGGCCTGGGTTACCTCACTGAGTATAATCCTTTCCAGATCCATCCATTTTCCTGAAAATTTCGAAACTTCATTTTTCTTTACTGCTGAGTAGAACTCCATTGTATAAATGTACCATATTTTCATTATCCACTCATCAGTTGAGGGACATCTAGGCTGTTCCATTTCTGAGTTATTGTGAATAGAGTGGCAACAAATATGGTTGAGCAAATATCTCTAAGGTAATGAGATGAGTCCTTAGGATATATGCCTAGGAGTGCTATAGCTGGGTCATATGGTAGATCTATTTTTAGCTGTCTTAGGAGCCTCCACACTGATTTTCACAATGCCTGGACCAGATTGCATTCCCACCAACAGTGTAGACAGGTTCCTCTTTTTCCTATTCCTCACCAGCATTTATGGTCATTTGTTTTCATAATGGTAGCCAATCTGACAGGAGTGAGATGGAATCTCAACGTAGTTTTAATCTGCATTTCCCTGATGACTAGGGATGTAGAACATTTTTTAGATGCTTATATGCCATCCATTTTTCTTCTTTTGAGAACTCTCTATTTGGTTCCATAGTCCACTTTTTAACTGCCTTGTTTGATTTCTCATTATTTAATTTTTTGAGTTCTTTGTATATCCTAGATATTAATCTTCTATCAGATATATAGCTGGCAAAGATTTTTCCCCATTGTGTAGGCTGCCTCTTCGCTTTATTCAGTGTCCTTTGCCATACAAAATCTTTGTAATTTCATGAGGGCCCAACAATTAGTCTGTGGTTTTATTGCCTGAGCAATTGGGGTTATATTCAGAAAGTCTTTCCCAAGACCAATATGTTAAAGGGTTTCCCCTACTTTTTCCTCTAGCAGTTTCAGGGTTTTGGGTCTGATGTTAAGGTCTTTAATCCATCTGGACTTAATTCTTGTGCATGGAGAGAGAGAAGAATCTATTTTCATCCTTCTACAGATACATATTAAGTTTTCCCAGCACCATTTGCTGAAGAGGCTGTTCTTTCTCCAGTGAGTATTTTTGGCACTTTTATTGACTATCAGGTGGCTATAGCTACCCAGACTTACGTCTGGGTCTTCTATTCTATTCCATTGATCTATATGTCTTCTTTTGTGCCAGTACCATACTGTTTTGGTTACTATGGCTCTGTAGTATAGGTTAAAATCAGGTATGGTGATACCCCCAGCCTTATTTTTGTTGCTCAGGATTGTTTTAGATATTCAAGATTTTTTGTGATTCCAAATGAATTTTTGGATTGTTTCTTCTATTTCTGTGAAGAATGCCATTGGAATTTTGATGGGGATTGCCTTAAATGTGTAGATTGCTTTTGGTAAGATTTCCATTTTCACAATATTGATTGTTCTGATCTAGGAACAAGGGATGTTTTTCCATTTCCTAGTGTCTTCTGCCATTTCTCTCTTGAGTGTTTTAAATTTCATTATAGAGATCATTCACTTCCTTGGTTAGGTTTATTCCAAGGTACATCATCTTTTTATGCAATTATGAATGGGAGTGATTCTCTGATTTCATCCTCTGTGTGTTTGTTGTTAGCATATAGGAAGGTTACTGATTCTGTGTATTTATTTTGTATCCTGCTACATGGTTATAGGGGTTTATCTGCTCTAACAGTTTGCTGGTAGAGTCTTTAGGGTGTTTTATGTATAGAATCATGTCATGTGCAAATAATAACTTGATCTTTGCCTTTCCAACTTGTATCCCTTTTATGTGCGTCTCTTGCCTTATTGCTATGGCTAAGACTTCCAGTATTACATTAAATAAAAGTGGGTGCAGTGGACACCCTTGTCTTGTTCATGATTTTAGTGGCAAAGCTTCCAGTTTTTCCCCATTTAGCAATATGTTGGCTGTAGGTTTGTCATAAGTAGCCTGTATTATATTGAGATATGTTCCTTCTGTTCCCAGTCTCTGCAGGATTTTATCATGAAGGGATATTGGATTTTGTCAAAAGCTTTAACTGTATCTAATGAGATGATCATGTGATTTTTTTTCCTCTGTCCATTTATATATTGTATCGCATTTACTGATTTGTGTATGTTGGACCATTCCTGCATCTCTGGAATAAAGCCTACTTGGTCAGGATGAATGGTCTTTTTGATATATTCTGGTATTCTGTTTGCCAATATTTTGTTGAGGATTTTTGCATCTATGTTCATGAGGGAGATTGATCTGTAATTTTCTTTTTTGTTCTATCTTTGCCTGTTTTTTGTATCAGGGTGATCCTGGCTTCATAGAAGGAGTTTGGTAGGATTCCTTCTTTTTCTATTTTATTGAAAAGCTTAAGAAGCAATGGTGTTAGTTCTTCTCTGAATGTCTGGTAATATTCACCAGTGAATCCATCTGGGCCTGGACTTATGTTAGTTGTGAGTTTTTTATAACTGCTTGGATCTCCATATTTGTTATAGGTCTATTTAAGTGATTAATTTCATCTTGATTTAATTTAGGTAGGTCATACAAATCAAGGAAATCATCCATTTCTTTCAGATTTTCATACTTAGTGGAGTATATGTTTCTATAGTATATCCCTGTGATTTTTTGAATTTCTCTGGTATCTGTTGCTTTTTTCATCTCTAATTTTATTAATTTGCATCTCTTCTCTCTTTCTTTTGGTCAGATTTGCTAAGGGTTTATCAATCTTCTTTCCCCTTTCAAAGAACCAACTCTTTGTTTCATTGATTCTTTGGATTGCTTTTTTGGTTTCTATTTTATTAATTACAGCCCTATTCTTTATTATTTCTTCGCATCTACTGATTTTTGGTTTGCTTCGCTCTTCTTTTCCCAAGGCTTTAAGGTGAAGCGTTAGGTCATTTACTTGCGACCTTTCTAATTTCTTAATATAGGCACTTAAAGCTATAAATTTACCTCTTAGGACTGCTTTCGTTGTGTCCCAAAGGTTTTGGTATGTTGTGTTCTCATTATCATTTGGCTCTATGAATTCTTTGATTTCCTTCTTGATTTCTTCATTGACCCATTTATCATTTAGTAGTGTATTGTTTAGTTTCCATAATTTTGTGTATGCTCTATAGCTTTTCTTGCTATTTATTTGTACATTGATTCCATTGTGGTCAGATAGAATGCAAGGAATTTTTTCAATTTTCCTGTGTTTGTTAAGATTTGCTTTGTGTCCTAAATATGGTCTATTTTACACAATGTTCCATGTGCTGCTGAAAAGAATGTATATTCTGCAGCATTTGGATGAAATGTCCTGTATATATCTGTTAGGTACATTAGTTATATGATCTCATTTAATCCAGATGCCTCTCTGTTTATTTTTTCCTGACATCACCAGTCAGTTGATAATAGTGTTTGTTTGGTGAAGTTGGGAGCCCTTTGTTAGGTGCATATATATTTAGGACTGTAATGTCCATCTGCTGGAGTGTTCCGTTTATCAATAAAAAGTGACCTTCCTTACCTTTCCTAACTAATGTTAGACTGAAGTCTACCTTGTCAGATATTAGGATAGCAACTGCTGCTTGTATTCTAGGCCCATTTTCTTGAAACAATGTTTTCTAACCTTTCACCCTAAGATAGTGTCCACCCTTTATAGAAAGGTGGGTTTCTAGCAGGCAACAAATTGAAGGATCCTGCTTTTTAACCCAGTCTGCAAATCTATGTCTCTTGGTTGGCTGTTGATATTAAGAGATATTATTCAAAGGTGTGCATTTATTTTTGGCTTTTTTGTCATTCTTCTGGTTTTACCTTTGCTCTCTGTGTTAAGTAGTATTTGAGTATTGTTTGTTTTTCCCCAGTTCCTTATATCTCTGCTTTTCTTTCTCTTCAGCACAGAGGATTATTTCAAGTATCTTCTGTAGATCTGGTTTTGTCTTCAAATATTCATTTAGCCTGCTTTTTTTGTGAAATGACCTTATTTCTCCATCTATTTGAATGGATAGCTTTGCAGGATAAAGTAACCTTGGTTGACAGTTGTTATCTTTCAGAAGTTGGAATACATCACTACAAGCCCTTCTGGCTTTTAAAGTTTGTGTTGAGTAATCTGCTGTGATCCTGATGGGCTTGCCTTTGTAGGTAACTTGATTTTTCTCTCTAACTGCTTTCAATATTTTTTTCTTTGGTTTGTATGTTTGGTAGTTTAAGTATAATATGGCAAGGAGAGGTGCTTTCCAGGTTTTATCTGGTTAGTGTTCTAAAGGATTCCTGTATCTGCATTGGCACCTCTTTCCCAATTTGGGGGAAGTTTTTTTCTGTGATTTTGTTGAAAACACCTACTATGCCTTTGGATGGAAATTCTTCTCCTTCCAATATATCCTGAATTCTTATCTTTGATCATTTCATAGTGTCCCAAATATCTTGAAATTCCCATTCATACTTTCCTATTAGTTTGTCTTTCTCTTTGTTGGACTGTATTAGATCTGCCACCTGGTCTTCTAGTTTAGATATTCTGTCCTCTCCTTCATCCATTCTACTGGTGAGATTTTCTACAGAGTTTTTTATTTCATTAAGTGTATTCTTTACTGCTAGTAATTCTGACTGGGTTTTCTTTATTATTTCTATTTCCTTATTTATATCTTGTATTGACCTTTTTATTTCATTAAATTGGTTTCCTGTAGCTTCTTTGATTCCTTTGATTTCCTCTTTCATTCCTTTGATTTGCTCTTTGACTTTTTTGAGCATATTTATAATCATTCTTTTGAAATCTTTCTCAGGTATTTCCTCTAACTCATTCTCACTGGAGATAATTTCTGATGCATTAATACTTTTTGGTGCATTTATATTGTCTTGATTTTTTGGTGTTTCTTGTGTTATAATATATGTATTTTTGCATCTTGGATTAATTTAATGCTTGGATTTTCTAGTTAGCTGCAGTATTATTAGATTTATCAATCAATCTGATATTATATATCTTCAGGGTAGGAGCTTAAGGGGCTAGGTGTGGCTCGTAAGACTCTCAGAGTATGTACAAAAGTGACCCTTGATGTTGGGTTCACCTGCTATGAGAGTATTCAAGTAGGATGAGTGGAACAAAATACAGGCAGATTCTAAAATTTAACTAAACAATGTACACATTCAATGAAAAATAGCACAGAGTATTTATGCAAGAGTAGGTATTATGACAACCAGATTCTCTAACAAAGTCATTGTCCCTTAGGGTGTATGTTGCCTCACACCCTGAATTCTGTCAGCAAGGAGGTTATGATTTCTGGTCTGTTGAGGGTTCCAAGTCAGCTTGTGACCAAGTGAGACCCTTCCCTAATGTACAACAGAAGAGGAAACAAAGCCACTATAAATCAAGAAGCAACAAATAACAAGCCCAAAACATAGCTTATTTAAGAATGGCAGATCAGACCATCCATCACATTTAACCTATAATTTATCCTGATATGGAAGGTGCAATTAGCACGTCCAGTTCAGGACTATATACCAGGCTTATTTGGTGGGTACTGACCTGGTGCAATCCCTATTACCTTTTGGGATCATTTTGGTCTCAGTTATGCTGTGCTCCTGCTTTGGTCTCTCTTTGGTGCACTGTGAGTTCAAGTACACTGGCTGGGTCATTGGATCACTGCTCTGGTTGCTGGAGCTGGGTGCTGTGACTTCCCTTCCCCTGGTCTCTGGTGCTTGCTGGTGCTTGTACTGGTGGTGGGGGAAGGAAGGCTTTGGTTCATGGTTCTAGTTCTCTGCTGGTCCACATGATCCTCTACCTCATAATCTGCTCCTCTGTTGTTCAGTGCCATTCTCCCTTCACATTTCTTGAGTTTCCGAAAAGCTCCAATGTGAGTGGAAAATCCCCTCACCTGGCTTTTCCTGTGGCTCAAGCCAAGCCTTGTAGCTGTGGCCCCACGGACCAGGTGTTCCCACTGCTTCAGCCACTTCTGCCTGCCTGTGTAGGCTCTAGATGCTCTGGATCTCTCCTACTTCTCTGCTGCCATTGGTAATTTCTTATACACCTCACTTTTTAGTAGAAGAGTGTATTTTGCTGGGTTTGTTTGTTGTTTGTTTGTTTTGTTTTATTTGGTTTTTTGTTATTTTTTGTTTGTTTGTTTGTTTGTTTGTTTTGCTTTTTCTCACCTAGGCTGCTTTGGCATGTTTCCTATGCCACCATCTTAACCCGAAGTCGTCTAACTTCCTAATATAGGCACTTTAAGCTATAAATTTCCATCTTAGGACTGCCTTTATTGTGTCCCAAAGGTTTTGGTATGTTGTCTTCTTATTATCATTTGATTCTATGAATTTTGTGATTTCCTTCTTGATTTCTTCACTGGCCCATTCATCATTTAGTAGTGTATCATTTAGTTTCCATGATTTTATTTATGCTCTATAGTTTTTCTTGGTATTTATTTGTAGTTTGATCCCATTATGATCAGATAGAGTGCAAGGAATTATTTCAATTTTCCTGTATTTGTTAAGATTTACTTTGTGTCCTAATATGTGGTCTATTGTAGAGAATGTTCTATGTGCTGCTGAAATGAATGTGATTCTGCAACATTTGGATAAAATATCATATATATATAGATAGATAGATAGATAGATATATGTGTGTGTGTGTGTGTGTGTGTGTATGTATGTATATATGATAGTATTTTATATTATTATATATTTTTATTTATGTAATTTTTGTTTATTTGAGAAAGTAGAGAGAATGGGCATGCCAGGGCTTATAGATTCTGCAAATGAACTTCAGATGCATGTGCTATCTTGTGCATCTGGCTTATGTGGGTTCAGGGGAATCAAACCTGGGTCCTTTGGCTTTGTAGGCAAGCACCTTAACCACTGAGCCATATCTACAGCCCCTCAGTGTAGTTTTTGAAAGTAAGTTTTACTTATTCTTTGACAATTCAATATATACATACATCCCTCAGTGTATGAGAGATTACAACCTTTGAGATTATAGAAATAGGAAAAATGTAGCCTCCCTTGAAAGGGCCTGAGTTCTCATGGAGAACTGTTCTTCAAAGTCTGCTTTATTTCTCCCTCCCCCGACCCAGATTAACAAATTGGCACCTGACCTGGTATTGTGGAGTATAAGAAATGCAAGAAAGAGGTCATTGAGTTTGAAACACAGTCTTGTGTTTTGGAAATGGCTATGAGCAGTGTGAAGCAGGATTGCCTGCATGAAGACCCAGTGGAGCTGTGAGGATGAACCGTGGGTTACAATGAAGACCCAGTGGACATGCCAGGACCACAAGATGGCTGCTGAGGACAACTGCCAGCCCTGGATGAAGTTTTCAAGGACTGTGAGAAGCCTAGCAGGAGGGGTGGAATTGGAACTCCAGAGACTTATTGCTGGTTATAATTATCAGACTTGGAGACTTGTTATTGACTAGAGTTGTTGGACTTGGAGTTACAGAGTTTGATGTTTGCTCTGTTTAAATCTTGTATTTGTTAAACATTTCTTTGCTATGTCCAATACCATCTTTTGCAGTGTGAATGCTTATTCTGTGACATTATGGGGTTTGGGGGGATTTTTTGGTATTGTGGCTCAGTTAAAAGACATTGGATTATGGGGACATTTGAACATCATTAGGACTGATCAAAAATGGGGATTTGGGGGCTGGAGGGAAGGCTTAATGGTTAAGGTGCTTTCCTGAAAAAGCCAAAGGACCCAGGTTTGATTCCTCAGGACCCATGTAAGCCAGATGCACAAGGTGGCGCATGCATCTGGTGTTTGTTTGCCATGGTTTGAGGCCCTGGCACACCCATTCTCTCTCTCTCTCTCTCTCTCTCTCTCTCTCTCTCTCTCTCTCTCTCATAAATAAATAGATAAATAAAAACTTTTTTAAAAATGGGGATTTTTAAAGTTGGATTGAATGCATTGCATTTGACATCATGGATGGTTATCAGTTTATGGGAGCCAGGATCAAAATGTGGTGCTTTGATTCAGGTTGTGTGGTGGTTTTATTCAGGTGTCCCCCATAAACTTAGGTGGTCTGAATGCTAGGTTCCCAGCTGATAGAGATTTGGGAATTAACACCTCCTGGAGGCAGTGTATTGTTGGGGGCAGGCTTATGGGTGTTATAACCAGTTTCCCAAAGCCAGTGTTTGGCACACTCTCTTGTTGCTATTGTCCACCTTATGTTGGCCAGGGGGTGATGTCCACCCTGTGCTCATGCCATCGTTTTCCCCTGCCATGGTGGAGCCTCCCCTCGAGCCTGTAAGCCAAAATAAATTTCTTTTTCCCAGAAGCTGCTCTTAGTTGGGTGATTTCTACCAGCAATGTGAACCAGACTGCAACAGGTGGTCTCCATAAACTTAGGTGTTCTGAACGCCAGGTTCCCAATTGATGGAGATTTGGGAATTAATGCCTCTTGGAGGCAGTATATTGTTGGGGGTGGGCTTATGGGTATCATAGCTAGTTTCCCCTTGACAATGTTTGGCGCATTCTCTTGTTGCTATTGTCCACCTGATGTTGGCCAGGGGGTGATGTCCACCCTCTGCTCATGCCATCATTTTCCCCTGCCATCATGGAGCTTCCCCTCAAGTCTGTAAGCCAAAATAAACACTCTTTTCCCAAAAGCTGCTCTTGGTTGGGTGATTTCTGCCAGCAATGTGAACCTGACTGCAACAACCATATAAGTAGATAGGAAGGTAGGTTAGTAGATAGATAGGTTGACTGACTGGTTGATACATGATAGATAAATGATAGATAGTAAATAGATGACAGATAGACAGTAGATAGGGGGTATTTCGTAGATAGATGATACAGTGGATATGTGTGTAGCTCTAGATATGGATCCTAGAGTCTTGCACATCCTGTACCCCTGAGCCACAGCCCCATCTCTCAGAAATTATATTTTGTGTACGCATTTTCTTACTAAAGAAGAGAAAGCAGGGCTGGCAAGATGGCTTAGCAGTTAAGGCACTTGCCTACAAAGCCAAAGGACCCAGGTTCAATTGCTTGGGACCCACATAAGCCAGATGCACAAGGTGGCACATGCATCTGGAGTTTGTTTGCAGTGGGTGGACACCCTGGTGTGCCCATTCTTTCTCTCTATCTACATCTCTCTCTCTCTCTAATAAATGAAGAGAAAGAAAAACTTTTCTTATTCATTTCTCTCACAAAAAGACAAACGAAAACTTAAGATATCTGACACAACTGGGTTTGATTTGGTTTCGATGCTTGCCCTTTCCCCAGAATTGAGAGATAAACATGTTTTCTGCAATCCTCTAGGAGTAATCCCAGTCTCAAGGGCTCCAACTCCCAAGGCTATTAATTTTCTGTCTGACACTTTTAAAAAAAGAAGAAGTTTTGTGATTTAACAGCATCCCCCAGGGGCTCTGTCCACAGGGATGACACCAAAGAGCAAGGCAAGATTCATTAACCAGAGATTAAGGTTTTGTCAGGAAGTCATCCTAGAGTAAAGGTAGGAATAACAGCCACGGACTTGGGGGATGGGAGGGCTCTCTGGTGTCTCCATATGATTAGACAGAATATGCTGAAGGCAAGAAAGAACCCAGGGAGCTAAGGGCTTCATATTAATTTTCAGAATCAGCCTGGGTTTGAGGATATACAAACACTTAGAGAGAAGGAGATACCATACATACCTCTTATCTCTAGCTCTCAGGTGGGCATCTGGCTATTTACTTAATCTCATGCTGTGAGCATGAACATATTAGACCCTCAGGGAAGGTCATCTTTTTTTTTGTTTTATTTTTGATTTTCAAGGTAGAATCTCACTCTAGCTCAGGCTGACCTGGAATTCACTATATAGTCTCAGGGTGGTCTTGAACTCATGGCAATCCTCCTACCTGTTCCTCTTGAGTATTGGGATTAAAGACATGTGCCACCACACTCAGCTAAGGTTATCTTTTTTTTCCTTTTTTTTTTTTTTTTTTTTTTTTTTTTTTGAGGCAAGCCCAACAGACCGGCCCTTTTTTACATGTGTGTGTGAGAGAGAGAAGATTGGCATGCCAGGGCCTCCAGCCACTGCAATCCAACTCCAAACAAGTGTGCCATCTTGTGCACATGTATGACCTTATACACTTGCATCACCTTGTATGACTGGCTTACATGAGATCTGGAGAGTCAAACATGGGTCCTTAGGCTTCATATGCAAGCACCTTAACCACTAAGCCATCTCTCTAGCCCTAAGATAATCTTTTTTAAATACAACATCCACTCTGATCATCCACAGAAGCTGCTAAACCAGGAACATGAGCTCCTGACAATTGCTGGGAAGTTAGACTCAGATTATGCTCCCTGGAAAAGCACATGGACATCGTCAGCACGCTTCGAGGATAGTGATGCCCTGAAATGGTTTCCAGAGAATAAAACAGGTAATCTTTATGGCTGAGGATATAGCTCAGTGGGTAAAATGTTTGCCTTGGAAAGATGAGGACCTGAACTTGATCTCTGGAACCCATATAAAAATGCCAGACATGGTGGTGCACACTTGTAATCCCAATGCTGGGGAGATGGGGACAGTAGGATCCCTGGGGTTTGCTGGTCATCTAGTCTAGTCTAATTAGTGAGCTCCAGGCTAACAAGAAACCCAATCTCAAAAAAGGTGGACAGCATTCTTGAGGATGTCACCCAAGGTTGTCCTCTGATTTACACACACACACATAAGTGCATGCACACATACATATACTCCTAAACACACACACACACACACACACACACACACACATAATCTTGGAGAGTGAGTGCCACAAACAGCTAAAGCCCAGTTCACTGGGGAGGGGAGGGAGAATGTATAACCTGGAAAAGGGAGAGGAAAGTTTCTGCCAATAGATCCTTTCATCACTGTGGGCACCTTGCCATTCAAAGCATTTCCCTTGTGGGGATTATTCAGTCACAACATGCTTGTGGAGTGCTTGCCATGTACCTGGCTCTAATAGTTGGGCATAGGTCCAAATGGACTTTTTCTTAAAGTAGTGGAGGGTCTGGGGAGATGCTTCAGTGGTTAAAAGTGCTTACCACTTAAGCATGAGGGCCTCTTAGGCTGGAGACCACTAAGTTGACTCCCCAGAACCCATGTAAAAGTTGGATATGGCCATGCATGTCTGTAACCCCAGTCTTCAGGGAGTGAAGACCAGAAAATCACTGGACTTGCTGACCAATTGTAGCTTCAGGTTGAAGGAGAGAGACCCAGTCCCAAGAAATACACTGATGAACAATAAGAAAAAGGTGCCTGAAGTGTTCTGGCCTCTGCAGGCATGTACATGGCACACACATCATACATTATCACACACATCCTCTACACATGAATAAAAGTAGAGGAGGGAGAGGGTTTTGTGAACTAAGTTCTCAAGTAACTCTGGTAAGAGGAAGGTTCAGACAAGGTGTCATAGTTTAGACTAGCCTTGAACTTGCTATGTAGCCAAGGCTGACTTATGTTTTATGGTTAGCTTTTGTTTAAAAGACATGTAAACTTGGGAGGTAGAAGTAGAAGGATCAGAAATTCAAGGTTATCCTTGACTGCACAGTAAGTTTGAGGATAGTCTGGACTACATTAAACCCTGTCTCAAAAGAAAGAAAAAGAAAAACATTTTTGTAAGCTTGGTGTCTCCTGAAGGAAGATTTGAGGAGGTTTTACTGGCAACAAACTCAACCAAGTTTGATGACCATTCATTTCAGCCAAGGGCATCAGGTCTTAAATGCAGAAGTGAGGTGGAAACTAAAGAGCAAGGTTTTGAAAGTCAACTCAAAGAAATGGTTTGAAAGGCTGGAAAGATGGCTTGGTCAATAAAGTGCTTGCTGAGCAAGCGTGTGGACCTGAGTTCAATCTTCAGAATCCACATAAAATGTCAGGAGTAGTGGTGCATGCTTGCAATCCCAGAGCTAGGGAGGCAGAGAAAGAAGGATTCTTGGTGCTTGTTAGCTAAGTAGTATAGCCTAATTTATGAGCTTCAAGCCAGTGAGAGACCCTGTTCCAAAAATAAGGTGGACAACTCCTGATGGAACAACATCCAAGATTGTCCTCTAGCCTTACACCCACCCCCCCCACCTCACCCCACCCCACACACTCCTATTGAAAATAGGCCTGGTGGTTCAGACCTGTCAGCTCAGCTACTCAGGAGATTGAGGCAGAAGGATTGCTAGTTCAAGGCCTGCATGGGATACAGAGTGAGTTCCAGGTCAACCTGGGCAACTTAAGGAAACCCTATCACAAATTTTCAAAAAAGTAAAAAGAAGTCTGGGAATGTAGTTGTAAGAGTGGTAGTGTTTGCCTAGCATGTGTGAGTTCCTGGGTTCAATTTCTAGTACTGAAAATAGGAGAATTGTTTTAGGGACTCTGCATTCTAAAGCCCTGAGCATTTGTTTCACAACAAGGAAATAATCACCAGCTCCACCAACTGTCTCTGTCCAGTCCTGCCCACCTGACTGGGGAAGTGGGGTGCAGTGGACAGAGCATTAATTCCTTAGCATGTCCTGAAGGAAAAATGTGTCCAAAGTCTAATGCAACCCATGACATAAGGAGCTGACACCCCACTGGAGAAGCGGCTTGTAAGCA
Organism: Dipus sagitta; assembly: GCA_036346955.1. NCBI lineage: Eukaryota > Metazoa > Chordata > Mammalia > Rodentia > Dipodidae > Dipus > Dipus sagitta. The sequence goes on from CM070770.1 coordinate 217,431,580, forward strand.
ATCCAAAAGCTAGTAGAGGGACATGCTTTCCTCCAGATACTTGATTAGCAGAGGGGCTACCCTGCAACTCTACAGAGGTAATGAAGTCAAGAAAACGAAGGGCCTGAAGATCTGTACAGAGAAGACATTGAGAGATTGTGGATACCCTTCAAAGGCTAGCCCTGGCCAGTAATGATGAGTTCACATCATGTTCCAGGCATTGTAGCAATCCTGGAAGTAGACCAGAGCTGACCTTTACAGTGGCTCCACAAGACTGAGACTGCAGTGCTGTTGATGACTCAGTGTGACCACTGGCAGAATGAATAGCCATAGCAAACTCAGGTGAGTCCTCAGGGAGCACGGGAGCAAATGGAGGTTCTGTACACAGACAGGAAGAACATTAAACAGGGATGCAGGACTAAGCAGATGGCTCAATAGGCAAGATGCTTGCTTTGTAAGCATGAACTTAAGTTTGATAGCCAGAACCCCTATTAAAAATATATTGGACTTGGACGTGGTAGGTACACCTTTAATCTCAGCACTCAGGATTCAGAGGTAGAAAGATTGCTGTGAGTTCAAGGCCAGCCTGAGACTATAGAGTGAGTTCCAGGTCAGGCTGGGCTATAGTGAGACCCTACCTGGAAAAAAAAGAATTATATATATTGTGCTTGGTGATACATGATAGTAATCCCAGTACTGGGGAGGTAGAGACAGGAAGATCCTTAGGGCTCTCTGACCAGCCAGTCTAGACACATTAGACAGCTCCTGTCCAGTGAGGGACTCTGTCTCAAGAAAGGTGGACAACTCCTGACAAAAATCACCAAGGTTTCCCCCTGCCTCCAGCTGTGCATACACACATGCATACACAAATATAAATCCAAGTACAGCTGAGCATGGTGGGGCACACCTTTAATCCCAGCACTTGGGAGGCAGAGATAGGAGGATCACTGTGTGTTCAAAGCCACCCTGAGACTACATAGTTAATTCCAGATCAGCCTGGGCTAGAGTGAAGCCCCACCTCAAACAAACAAACAAACAAACAAACAAAAACCCAACTAATAGTAAACATGATGTGACTAAGGCAGGAAGGCAAGAACTCACTTAAGGAAACAGGTCCTGGGTGACTCTGAGTTACAATACTGCTGGTGTCAGAAGTATGCTATAAGACAAGCAGGGATATTAGAGTCACACTAGATATTGTCTAGAAATTTATTTTACCATTTGTTTGTAAGGTAGTTCTTGGCTGTTGTATTATTTCTGGGGATGTCAAAACAATGTTACAAACTAGAAAGATTAAAACAACAGAAATCAATGTTGATTCCTTCTGGGAGCTCTCAGGGAGAAAAAAAGAGAAAAGAATGAAAGAGAAAGAAAGAAAGAGAGGAGCCTGGATATGTGGCTCCATGGTTAAAAGCACTTGCTTGCAAAGCCTAACAGCCCCAGTTAAATCCCCAGTACCTATGTAAAGCCAGATGCACAAAGTGGCACGTGCATCCGGAGCTCATTTGCAGCAGCAAAAGGCCCTGGCACACCCATACTTTCTCTTGCTTTCTCTCCTTGCAAATAAATAATAAATAAAATATTTTAAATTAATAAAAAGAGAGAGAATGCAAAGGAATTAAGCTCTTTTATCCATTTAATCCTCAACTGCTATGAGGCAGACCTCACCAAAGATGGGCAAACAGAATCCTAGAAAGGTTAAATAACGTGCCCAAAGTCCCAAGGCTGGGATGTGGCTGAGTTAACTAACATTCAGATCTTGCTCTGACCAAACCCAACATGTATTCCCTTAACTATTTACCCAGACAATCCACATGGACCATATTCATTCTCCTTCCTAGAAAATTTTCCTTTCTTTTTTTTTTTTTTTTTTTTGGTTTTTCAAGGCATGGTCTCACTCTAGCCCAGGCTAACCTGGAATTAAATATGTTGTCTCAGGGTGGCCTCGAATTCACAGCAATCCTCCTACCTCTGCCTCCCAAGTGCTGGGATTAAAGGCATGCACCACCACACCCAGCTAAATTTTCCTTTCTTTAGGTCTCCTGTAATAAGATATATATTTTGTTGTTGTTGTTGTTTGTTTTTTTCTGTGATCCATGATTCATTGCTTTCTCTCCAGAGCACATCATAGAAACTGGAACATTTTCTTCCTTGAAGTCATAGCGACTTTTACCTTTGCCACCTTTCTGCCCTGGGACTAATAGGCTGGGCCCTGGAGCTACTTTCATAGTAGATCATAACAATCCCAAGAGGGGTCCAGCCCCATGCCCAGGAGGAAGGAATGCTACAGAGGGGCCAGAGAGGAAGTAGACAGGCAAGTCTGGCTGGCTTTCTCCATCAGCTGTCAGCTTTCAATCCATGCTTCCATCACACCAGTGCAGTGACATCTCCAACACACAGAGTACAGGAAGCTTCCAGATATGGAGGTTTGCAGAGAGATGAGTAAGAACTCACCACATGGGGCTAAGAAGATGGTTTGAGGGTAAGAGTACTTGTCATGCAAGCAGACTTGAGTTTGATTCCCAGCACCCACATGCCTGTAACCCCAAGGATGAGTGGGAAGGAGACAGTAGGATCACTAGAACTTGTGGCAAAATAGTGAGCTTCAGGTTCAGTAAGAGACTGTATCAGGGGAATAAGGTAGAAGAACAACAGGTGAAAACACCCAATGTCTTCCTCTGGCCTCAACATGTGTGGGCATGGGGAATATGCATCTGTGGTGGGTGTGCATGCGTGCGCACACACACACACACACACACACACACATACACACAAGCTTTCCATGTGCCAGAACGAGGTGGAGACACTCTAATGCATGGGACTGGAGCTCCAGACCTTGCTCTGTGTCTGACCCTTCCTCTAAAGCTTATCTGACTCCTTCCCAATGGCCTGAACTCTTAAGAGCTGCTCTAGTAAAATGATGGAAGCCACCAAGAGTGTGGGAATCTGGATGTAGGGTCCCTGCAAGGAAGCAGAGGGGCTTGTGATTAGCAATTAAAGTGACTGGGAAGGACTTGGAGACTTGTGATTGGCAGCTGAAGTGGATGGGAGTGTACTTGGTGTTTGACCCAGGCGATCCAAAGTTGCCTTAAGATAAAAGGTCAGAACGAGTTGAATATGCTTGTCTAGATGGGGATAAACCCACACATATCTGGTGTGACAGTAGAAGAAACCAAGTCTAAATGTGTTTTCCCTCCCCTCTTTACCTGCCAGGCAAAGCCTGGCTCTGGCCTCCCTGGGAACCACAGCAGCACTGTGTTTCTCCATTGCACCCTCTTCTGACTGCCTGAAGTATCTGCTTATCTACCTGTGCCCTCATCAATGTCTGTGTCCTTGTGGCCACTCTAAAGGATTTTCTTGTCATATATCATCCACAGGTTGAATAAGACACACATTGTTCCTTGAAACTCACAATTCCATTCTGTGGCAGATTTTATTGTGTGGGTGTGTATATAACATGCATGTGTATATACATGTTTGTATGTGTGTAGATACATGTGTGTGCCCATAGCTGTGCATGTGTGTGCATTTGTGTGGAGGCCAGAAGTTGATGTCAGGTCATTCTCAGTCATTCTCTACCTTACTCTTTCTTTCTTTCTTTCTTTCTTTCTTTCTTTCTTTTCTTTTCTTTTCTTTTCTTTTTTTTGTTTTGTTTTGTTTTATAAAAAATATCCCATGGTAATACCCTCCCTCCCCCCACTTTCCACTTTGAAACTCAATTCTCCATCATATACCCTCCCCTTCTCAATCAATCTCTCTTTTATTTTGATGTCATGATCTTTTCCCGATGGTCTTGTGTAGGTAGTGTCAGGCACTGTGAGGTAATGGATATCCAGGCCATTTTGTGTCTGGACAGAGCATGTTGTAAGGAGTCCTACCCTTCCTTTGGCTCTTACATTCTTTCCGTGACCTCTTCTGCATTAGACCCTGAGCCTTGGAAGGTGTGATAGAGATATTGCAGTGCTGAGCACTGTGGTCACTGCTTTCCAACACCACAATACCTTCTGAGTCATCCCAAGGTCACTGCCATCTGAAAAGAGAAGATTCTCAACCAAAAGTGAGAGAAGCATTACTGTAAGAGTATGAACATTAAGAGAAGTGCTTGCTGGGAAGTTTGATAAGCATAGTATATACATTTAGCCAGACAGCAGCAGACGTTTACACCCCTAGGGCTCATGACTACCCCTGTTTTAAGTTTTCAGTATCAGGGATGTATTCCCTCCCATGAAGTGGTCTCCAGTCCAATTATAGGGCAGTTGGTTTCCACCATGATAGATGTGCCACTATTGCACCCATTGGCTCATTTGGCCTGGCTGGCCAAATATAAGGCTTGCAGTGTCAACTGTTGAGTATCTTCACTGGTGATTTCTCTTTCTCCCATTGAACTGCATGCAGAATGGCTTCTTCCAGCTTTCTGTCAGCTGGTCTATATGGAGGAGGTTCTCAGCTCAGTTCCAGCAGGACTTCTCAGAGGCCTTGCAGCCCAAGTATGTGGAGTCTTCAGCAATAGGGTCTTACCATCTATTCCTGGTGGGAAACCAAGGGCCTAGGCAATGGCCTATAATGTTTTGGGGGCATCAGGGACCTCCCTGGCCAACAACTTACTGGAAGGTATCCCATCCCTGGCACTGAAAATTTTCTAGCAACAATTCCCTTATCTTTTTTAACTAATGTTGGACTGAAGTCTACCTTGTCAGATATTAGGATAGCAACCCCTGCTTGTTTTCTAGGCCTACTTGCTTGAAACACTGTTTTCTAACCTTTCACCCTAAGATAGTGTCCATCTTTTATAGAAAGTTGGGTTTCTAGGAGGAAACAAATTGAAAGATCCTGCTTTTTAACCCAAATCTATGTCTTTTGGTTGGGGCATTGAGGCCGTTGATATTAAAAGATATTATTAAAAGATGTGTATTTATTTTTGCCATTTTTTGTAGTTCTTCTTTTGTAGTTCTTTACCTTTGCTCTCTTCTGTTAACTAGTATTTGAGTATTGTTTGTTTTTCCCAGGGTCCTTATATGTGTGCTTTTCTTTCTCTTCAGCATGGAGGATTCTTTCAAGTATTTTCTGTACAGCTGGTTTTGTCTTCAAATACTCCTTTAGCCTTATTTTGTTGTAGAATGTCCTTATTCCTCCATCTATTTGAATGGATAGCTTTGCAGGATAAAGTAACCTTGACAGTTGTTATCTTTCAGAACTTGAAATACATCACTCCAAGCCCTTCTGGCTTTTAAAGTTTGTGTTGAGTAATCTGCTGTGATCCTGATGGGCTTGCCTTTGTAGGTAACTTGATTCTTCTCTCTAACTGCTTTCAATATTTTTTCTTTGGTTTGTGTGTTTGGTAGTTTGATTATAATATGGCAAAGAGAGTTGCTTTCCAGGTTTTATCTGTTTGGTGTTCTAAAGGTTTCCTGTATCTGCATTGGCACCTCTTTCCCAATTTGGGGGAAGTTTTCTTCTTTGATTTTGTTGAAAACACCTACTATGCCTTTGGAGTGAAATTCTTCTCCTTCTACTATACCCTGAATTCTTATGTTTGATCATTTCATAGTGTCCCAAATATCTTGAAATTCCCATTCATACTTTCCTATTAGTTTGTCTTTCTCTTTGTTGGATTGTATTAGATCTGCCACCTGGTCTTCTAGTTTAGATATTCTGTCCTCTCCTTCATCCATTCTACTGGTGAGATTTTCTACAGAGTTTTTTATTTCATTAAGTGTATTCTTTACTGCTAGTAATTCTGACTGGATTTTCTTTATTATTTCTATTTCCTTATTTATGTCTTGTATTAACCTCTTTATTTCATTAAATTGGTGTCCTGTGTCTTCTTTGATTCCTTTGATTTCCTCTTTCATTCCTTTGATTTCTTCTTTGACTTCTTTGAACATATTTACAACCATTCTTTTGAAATCTTTCTCAGGTATTTCCTCTAACTCATTCTCAATGGAGATCATTTGTGATGCATTAATACTTTTTGGTGCATTTATATTGTCTTGATTTTTGGTGTTTCTTGTGTTATAATGTACATATTTTTGCATCTTGGATTAATTTAATGCTTGGATTTTCTAGTTAGCTACAGTATTATTAGATGTATCAATCAATCTGATGTTATATATCTTCAGGGTAGGAGCTTAAGGTGCTAGGTGTGGCTCTTAAGACTCTCAGAGTATCTACAAAAGTGAACCTAGGTATTGTGTTTGCCTGCTATGAGAGTATTCAATTAAGATGAATGGAATAAAATGCAGGCAGATTCTAAAATTTAACTAAACTACTAAATGATGAGTTGGTCAATAAAGAAATAATTCACAGAACCAAATGATAATGAGAACACAATATACCAAAACATTTGGGACACAATGAAGGCAGTCTTAAGAGGGAAATTTATGGCTTTAAGTGCCTAGGTTAAGAAGTTAGAAAGGCTTCAATTAAACAACTAAATGCTTCACCTTAAGGCCTTGGAAAAAGAAGAACAAGGCAAAGTTCTTGAGATAGCTAAAAAATAGATTTACCATATGACCTAGCTGTACCACTCCTAGGCATATATTCTAATGACTCTTCTCACTACCTTAGAAATACTTGTACAACCATGTTTACTGCTGCTCTATTCACAATAGCTAGGAAATGGAACCAGCCAAGATGTCCATCCACAGATGAATAGGTAATAAAGATGTGGTACATTTACACAATGGAGTTCTATTCAATGGTAAAGAAAAAAATTATGAAATTTGCAGGGAAATGGATGGATCTGGAAAGGATTATACTAAATTAGGTTACCCAGGCCCAGAAAACCAAACATCACATGTTCTCTCTCATATGTGCATCCTAGCTACAAATGTATAGGGAAGTAAGAGAGCTCAACAACACCATAGATCAATTAGACATAACAGACATCTACAAACATTCTGCCCAAAATCCACAAATTACACATTTTTCTAGCATCCCATGGAACCTTCTCTAAAATACATCATATGCTGGGTAATAAAGCCTGCCTCCATATATTTAGGAGGATTGACATAATTTCCTGCTTGCTGTCAGATCACAATGCTGTGTTGTTAGAAATCAACAACAAAAGATGTGCCAGGATCCCAACCAACTCCTGGAAACTGAACAACACACTCTTAAACAATAAGTGAGTAATGTACAAAATACAAAATGGAATTCCAAAATTTATAGAAATGAATAACAATGAGAACACAATGTACCAAGTCTTAAGAGGCACAATGAAGGCAGTCCTCAGGGGAAAATTCATTGCACTAAATGCCTTGATAACAAACACAGAGAGATCCCAAATCAATAACCTAACCATCCACCTAAAGGTATTGGAAAAACAAGAAGTATCCAACCCAAAAACCTCCAGACAGAATGAAATAATTAAGATCAGAGCAGAAATTAATGAATTGGATACTAAGAAAACAGTTAAGAAAATTGATAAAACAAAGAGCTGGTTCTTTGAAAAAAAATAAGCAAGATTTATAAACCTAGGGCAATTTGATCAAGCAAAAATATGCTCCAAATTAACAAAATTAGAAATGAAAAAGGAGAGATTGCAACAGACATAAGTGAAATTGGGAGAATCATCAGGACTTATTTCAAAAACCTCTACTCCACAAAATTGGATAATATGGATGTAATGGATGAATTCCTGGACACATACCACCTACCAAAGCTGAACTCAGAGCAGATTAATCTCCTAAACAAACCTATCACAAACACCGAGATTGAAATGGTAATCAAAAACCTCCCTAGAAAGAAGAGTCCAAGACCAGGTGGCTTCTCAGCTGAATTCTATCAAACCTTCACGGGAGAACTGAAACCATGTTATGCCACACAACTGGAGAACAGGGAAAGCTCCTCAACTCCTTTCATGAAGCTAGTATCACCCTAATACCAAAACCAGGCAGAGATGCCACAAGAAAAGAAAACTACAGGCCTATTTCCCTGATGAATTTAGATGCAAAGATCCTGAACAAAATCCTCACAAACTGAATTTAACAGCACACCAAAAGCATTATCCACCTGGATCAAAGTAGGCTTCATCCCAGGAACACAGGAATGGTTCAACATATGGAAATTTGTCAATGTAATACACCACATAAATAAGCTTAAACACAAAAACCACATGATCATCTTGATAGATGCAGAAAAGGTCTTTAACAAAATACAACATCACTTCATGATCAAAACATTGGAGAGAATAGGCATGGATGGTCTATATCTCAACATAATAAAGGCTATATATACAAATCCTAAAGCCCAAATAATACTTAATAGGGAGAGACTGAAGGACTTCCCACTGATATCAGGAACAGAACAGAGATGTCCACTCTCACCTCTGCTCTTCAACATAGTACTGGAAGTTCTAATTCATGAAATAAGGCAGGAAAAAGAAATAAAAGGGATACAAATTGGAAAGGAAGAAGTTAAGTTAGCCCTATTTGCAGACAACATGATTCCATACATAAGTGACCCAAGAACTCCATCTCAAAACTCTTAAAAGTGATTAACTCCTTCAGCAAAGTAGCCAGATACAAAAATCAATGCACAAAAGTCAGTAACATTTCTATATTCAAAATATAAATACACAGAGAAAGAAATAAGTAACATTGTCCCATTTTCAATAACATCAAAAAAAAAAAAAAAAAACTCGGAATAACATTAACCAAGGCGGTGAAATACCTTTTCAATGAAAGCATAAAAAAACTCAAGAAAGAAATTGAAGAGGTCTTAAGCCGAGCATGGTGCACACACCTTTAATCCCAGCACTCGGGAGGCAGAGGTAGGAGGATCACTGAGAGTTCAAGGCTCCCCTAAGACTACATAGTGAATTCCAGGTCAGCCTGGGCTACAGTGAGACCCTACCTCAAAAAAAAAAGAAAGAAAGAAAGAAAGAAATCGAAGAGGTCTTGAAAACATAGAAAGACCTCCCATGCTCCTGGATAGGCAGAATTTACATTGTGAAAATGGCAATCTTACCAAAAGCAATATATAGATTTAGTGCAATACCAATAAAAATGCCAATATCTTTCTTCACAGAAATAGAAAAAAAATGATCTCAAAATTCATATGGAATGGCAGAAGGCCTCAGATATCCAAGCATATCCTCAGGAAAAGAAACATGTCTGGAGGCATCACCACACCTAATCTAAAGCTATACTACAAAACCATAGTAATAAAAACAACATGGTACTGGCATAAAAAAAAAAAAACAGGAACATAGACCAATGGAATAGAATTGAGGACCTGGACTTTGGGTCAAGTAACTACAGCTACTTGATATTTGACAAAGGCCCTAACAATGCAGACTGGAAAAAAAGACAGCATCTTCAACAAATGGTGCTGGACAAACTAGATAACCATATGTAGAAAAATGAAACTCGATCCACACATTTCACCATGCACAAAAATCAAGTCCAAATGGATCAAAGACCGCAATATAAGACCAGAAACTCTGCCATTACTGGAAGAAAAAATAGGAGGAACTTTCCATGATATAGGAGTGGGAAAAGACTTCCTGAACAAAACCCCAGTAGCTCAGGAAATTAAACAATCACTCAACCATTGGGATCTCAGGAAGCTGAAAAGATGTTTCACAGACAAACATACAAAATAAGCAGAGCCAATAGATTTCCCACAGAATGGGAGAAAATCTTTCCAGATACACATTGGACAAAGGCCTAATTTGTAGAATCCATCTACAAAGAACTCAAAAACCTAAGCAATAAAAAGTCAAACAACCCACTCACAAAATGGGGCAGAGAACTGCACAGGGAGTTCTCAGAGGAAGAAATACAAATGGCAAACACACACTTAAGAAAATGTTCAACATCCCTAATCATCAGGGAAATGCAAAGTAAAACAATTATAAGATTCCACCTTACCCCAGTAAGGATAGCAAACATTAAAAAATCTAATGACAAGTGCTAGCAAGGTTGTGGAGAAATAGGAACCCTCATTCACTGTTGGTAGGAATGCAAGCTAGTACAACCACTATGGGGAGAAATATCGAGACTCCTAAAAAGATGACTATAGAGGTACCAACAGACCCAGTTATTCCCTTACTGGGCATTTATCCTAAAAGCTCCAAACCTCAGCTCAGAAATATTTGCTTGACCATGTTTACAGCTGCTCAGTTCATGAATAGCTAAGAGCTGGAATCAACCCAGATGTCCATCATTAGATGAATGGATAGCTAAGATGTGGTATATCTACATGATGGAATTCTACGCAGCAGTAAGGAAAAATGAAACAATGAAATTTGAAGAAAAATAGTCAAACTTGTAACAGATCATTCTTAGTGAACTTACCCAATCACAGAAAGATAATTGTTGCATGGTCTCAGTCATCTGTGGCTCCTCATTTGAATCTGCCTGTGATGCTGCCATACCTAATAAACATCTCGAGGACTGGACAATAGGATGGTAGGACAGGAAGGAAGGGTAAGGGGAGGGGGACAAAAATTGGACCCAAATGGAAATAGTGTCATAAAATCCTACATCCTGAAAGACATACTAAAGAGTCAAACCTTCATCAGGTGCTTAGAGAGAATACCTGATTCATGGGGGCCTGGAGAGGGTATGATAAAGGCTATCCTCAATCTTCTCCTGTTTCTCTCTCTCCCTTTTCTCTCTTTCTCTTTTATATTACCTACATTTTTCTTCCTTCTTCTCCCTTGGCACTGACCTGTAACTCCCAGTACCAGCATGTGGGTAACATCCACAATGAGCTGTTGATCAGAGAGACCTACAAGATTTCCCAAAAGAACACAGAATTCTGTCAAAGTACTTGATGACCCACCAAAGGTAAGAACAAAGACACTATATGCTATTAGGATGGAACATGGAGTGATCTGGCTGGAAACTGGAAGAGAGTCAATTCCCAGACAGCTCATCTAGTGCCAGAAGATGCTACATGAGCAACTGGGGGAAAATGGTCAACATCTGTCCAATCAACTCGTGGCCTAAGCTACTCAGCAGCAAACAACCTGATGTGATGCTCACACAAGTTCAATGGTATCACAAAGCCACGGTGGGTAACCAACTGCTCTTGATTTGGCTAACGGATCTGCTCAGTGGAACGGAACCCGTACCTGAAACATGGAAACAAGTCAGAACCATATCCAAAAATGAGACTGCTCTACAAAGCAAGCTCTCACCAATAGTGGGCTACAAGAGGGCCTATACCTATTAAATTCTCTCTAAGATAATAATGGGTATCCATGTATTGTGCACTGACCTCACTCTTCGTGGGAGAATTTGCTTCCCTTTTTCAGATGGACACAGAACGTGAGGAGAAAATACACCCATTGCAACACACCTGGGCAACAGATGAAGCCATAGAGTTAGTGGGGTAATGTGCAAGAGATGCTTTCTCAGTGAATCTGGTACCAGCACAAGGGTGAAGGAGACAGACACAGAGAATACTCAACTCCTACCAAATCAGATATCCAGAGACACAGAGACTCCCAAGACCTCCCGTCACTGAAATAGACCCAAAATGAAACGAACATGGCTCAGAGAAATTCGTGGAAGAGGAGGCTGAAAGACTGTTAGAGCCATAAGTTGGGTCATTATGCACAGAGTCATTGTCTCTCCCCCATAGCTGAAGGTCACCCCCACAATGCAACACCCACAAGGACGAACAACAGAGAGAAGGCTAACAATGGTAACATCATGGCTAAATACATACTATATACATAACAAAAAAAAATTACATATGTTTGAAAATCTGAAAGAAATGGGTGATTTCCTTGATTTATATGACCTACCAAAATTAAATCAAGATGAGATTAACCACTTAAATAGACCTACAACTAGTATGGAGATCCAAGCAGTTATAACAAAAAATCTCCCAACTATGGGCTGGAGAGATAGCTTAGCAGTTAAGGCATTTGCCTGCAAAGCCAAAGGACCTCGGTTCAATTCCCCAGGACCCACATAAGCCAGATGCATAGGGGGCGCGTATGTCTGGAGTTCAGTTGCAGTGGCTGAAGGCCCTGGCACACCGATTCTCTCTCTCTCTCTCTCTCTCTCTCTCTCTCTCTCTCTCTCTCTCCTTCTCTCTCTCTCCTTCTCTCTCTCCCACCCGATGTCTTTCTCTCAAATAATAAATAAATATTTTTTTTAATCTCCAAATGAAAAAAAGTCCAGACCAGATGGACTCATTGGTGAATTTTACCAGACCTTCATGGAAGAACTAACACTAATGCTTCTCAAGCTCTTCCATAAAATATAAAGGGAAGGAATCCTACCAAACTCCTTCTATGAAGCCAGCATCATCCTGATATGAAAACCAGACAAAGATAGGGAAAAAAAAGAAAGAAAGAAAGAAAGAAAGAAAGAAAGAAAGAAAGAAAGAAAGAAAGAAAGAAAACTACAGATCAATCTCCTTCATGAACATAGATACAAAAGTTCTCAACAAAATATTGTCAAAAAGAATACAATACATCAGAAAGATCATTCACCCCGACCAAGGAGACTTTATCCCAGACATGGAAGGATGATTCAACATACACATATCAATAATTCTAATACATTATATAAATAAACTGTGGTGATTTGAATAGAATAGATGGCCCCCAATATATTTAGTTGTTTGTTTGTAGTTTGCATCTGCAGTCACCTGGCTGGAGTCAGTGCCATTGTGTGGACCTTAAGGTGTGGTGGTGGGTTTCAGATTTCAATCTAAAGATATGCAAAGTGTGCCTAGCTGGAGTTCCTGAAGTGTGCTATGGCTTTTGGCTTTTTGGCTTGTGCTTCTCTCTCTCTCTGCTTGGGCCTGTGAAGGCAGGCCAGTTTCATCTGCCATTATGGAACTTCCCCTGGATCTGTAAGCTTCAATAAATATCCCTTCCTCCATAACTGTGCCTGGTCTGGAAGTTCATCTCAGTGAACCTGAAGCTGTCTGCTACATAAACTGAAGAACAAAAATCACATGATCATCTCATTAGCTGCAGAAAGGCATTAAACAAAATCCAACATCCCTTTATGATAAAAGCCCTACAAAGACTGAGAATAGAGGGAACATATCTCTACGTAATAAGGACTATTTATGACAAACCTACAGCCTACATAATGCCACATGGAGAAAAACTTGAAGCTTTTCCACTAAGATCAGGAACAAGACAAGGGTGTCCACTGTCCCCACTTTTGTTTAATATAGTACTGGAAGTCTTAGCCACAGCAATAAGGCTAAGAAAAACATAAAAGGAATACAAATGGAAGAGACCAAGTTACCATTATTTGCAGATGATATGATTTTATACATAAAGAACCCAAAGATTCTACCTGAAAACTGTTAGAGCCATGTAGCAGGATACAAAATAAACACAGAGAAATTAATAGCCCTCCTATATGCTAACAACAAACACACAGAGGATGAAATCAGAGAATCACTCCCATTCACTATTGCATCAAAATAAATCAAGTAGCCGGGCATGGTGGCGCACGCCTTTAATCCCAGCACTTGGGAGGCAGAGATAGGAGAATCACTGTGAGTTCGAGGCCACCCTGAGACTCCATAGTGAATTCCAGGTCAGCCTGGGATAGAGTGAGACCCTACCTCAAAAATAAATAAATAAAGTACCTTGGAATAAATCTAACCAAAGAAGTGAAGGATCTCTACAATGAGAACTTTAAAACACTCAAGCTAGAAATTGGAGAAGACACTGGGAAATGAAAAGACACCCTGTTTTTAGATTGAAAGAATCAATATTGTGAAAATTTATTATCATTACTATTATTATTATTTTATTATTAACAACATATTTTGTATGACTACATCATGTGTTGGCACCCTTTTCCCTCATCCCTGCCCCTATTCCACTGGGGACCCTCCTCATTGGGGTTGTGGGAAGGAATGCCTCTGGGCATGATGTCTCAACCTGTGGTTCTTACAGTCTTTCTGCCCCCTCTTCTGCAAAATTCCCTGAGCCATAATGGGTGAGTTTTAAGTCCACTTCAGTGATGAGCTCTTAGCAGCCTCTGGATCTCTACTTTGGTAGGTGTGAATTATCCTCAGGGTCTGTCTCTTACACTCTGGAGCTAATTATCAGGTTCAGCATGGAAGCAGCATTCTTGCTCCTCTCCCCAGTTTCTCTGTGGCTTCAGCTGTGGCTTGGCTGAAGTGCAAGGGGTAGTTTATCTCCTCGGATCTCATTACCTTCATTTCATTTATTTTCAAAATTGTTTTCTTAGTTTCCAATTCATTCATTTTTGCTCTGATCTTGATTATTTCCATCTGGAGCTCTTAGGGTTGCATTCTTCTTATTTTTCCAAAGCCTAAAGGTAGACAGTCAGGTTATTAATTTGGGATCTCTCTGACTTTGTTATGAAGGCATTTAGTGCTATGAATTTTTCCCTTAGGAGTGTCCCATAAGTTTTGATAAGTTGTATTTTCATTATCCTTCAATTCTAGGGATTTTACAATTTCTTTTTTGATTTCTTCCATAATACATTCATTGTTTAAAAGTGTGTTGTTCAGTCTCCAGGAGCTAGTGGAGTTCCTGAGGTGTCTCTTATTAATTTCTAGCTTTAAAACATTGTGATCTGATGTGATGCTTTGAAGTTTTGTGGAACAGATATTAATGTTTTATATTTTAATTAAAATTAAGGACTGGAGAGATGGCTGAGTGGTTAAGGGACTTGTCTTCAAAGCCTAAGGATCTGTGTTGGATTCCTCAGCACCCACATAAGGCCAGATACACAAGGTGGCACATGTGTCTAGAGTTTGTCCAGTGGCAGAAAGCCCTGGATTTCCCAGTCTCTCTCTCTCTCCCCCACTCTGCCTCTTTTTCTTTCTCTCAAATAAATAAATAAATAAAATATTTTAAACCAAGATGAAATATATATTATATACATATTAATAATGTATAATAGTATATTATTACCACATAAATAATATATTATTTACTATATTATATATACATTATTAATGTATATTATTAATACAGAAATAATATATAATAAATATAAATCTTATTGGGACTTAATCAGTGATCAAGGTATTGAATAATAGAATATATACAAATTTTAAGAAATATTATGGAAACTAAGACTAAATTATATATAAAATTATACATATAAATTTTAATTACATATAATAAAAATATTTATATGTCAATATTAATAACATCAACATTATATTCTTATATATTTGATATATGCAGCATGTATTATATATGTTTTTATATACATATGTAATATGTAGTATATATTCTACATGTGTTTTGCAGTGCTGGGCAAGCACTCTACTGCTGAGCTAAATCTCTAGCCCATGCTTTTATCATAACTCTCTTAGTTCAGTAGAATCTGAAAGTCTTTTGTTGTTGTTGTTTGAAAGTCTTTATTTGTGGGCTTGTTTTTTCTGAGCTAGGATTTTTCTAAGTTTTCCGGGTCAGCCTCAAACTCATGGTGTTTTTCCAGCTTCAGCCTCCCCAGTGCTGGGATCCTGCTTGGGTGAAGACTCTTGAAATATTATTAATGCTCAAATAAATTCTCAATTTTAAAAAACTGCACATTTTGGGGCTCAGCACTTAAGGCAATTGTTTGCAAAGCCTAAAGGGTTTGATTCTCTAGTACCCAAATAAAGCCAGATGCACAAGGTAGTGCATGCGTCTGGAGTTCGTTTGCAGTGGCTAAAGGCCTTGCTGTGCTTATTCTCTCCCTCTCTCTCTCTCTTATCCTTCCAAATAAATAAGTATTTTAAAAAAACTGCACATTG
The DNA here is from genome assembly GCA_036346955.1 of Dipus sagitta. Taxonomy (NCBI): domain Eukaryota; kingdom Metazoa; phylum Chordata; class Mammalia; order Rodentia; family Dipodidae; genus Dipus; species Dipus sagitta. The sequence continues at coordinate 217,447,273 of CM070770.1, forward strand.
TCTTGCTACAGACAACCTCAAAAGCCTCAGACATGCTAGCCAATTCAGGTACTATGAAGCTACACTTGCAGACCTCAAACAATGCACACAGGGAGACAGCTCAGTGGATAAAGTGCTTGCCACACAAGCATCAGGACCCATGGTTTGATTCCCAAACCCCAAGTAAAAAACTGAAAGTCATGGTGCGATTTTGCAATCCTAGCATACTGGTGAGATGGGAGACTGAGATGGGAAACAGAGACAGGAGAATTTTTCACAAGCTCATGGACCAAGCTAGCTTGGAAACCACAGTAAGCAATGAAAGACCCTCAAAATGATGTGGGATACTTGGGCTGCAAGGTCACTGAGAAATCCTGCTGGAACTGAGCTGAAAACCTCCTCCATGTAGACCAGCTGACAGAAAGCTGGGAAAAGCCACACTGCATGCAGCTCAATGGGAGAGAAAGAAATCACCAGTGAAGATACTCAACAGTGGACACTGCAAGCCTTAAATTTGGCAAGCCAGACCAAATGAGCCAACAGGTGCAATAGTGGCATGTCTGTTATGGGGGAAACCAACTGCCCTCTAATTTGACTGTAAGTCCGCTCCATGGGAAGGGAATACATCCCTGATACTGAAAACCTACAACAGTCATGAGCCCAAGGGATGTAATGTCTGCTTCTGTCTGGCTAAATGTATATACTATGCTCATCAAATTGCCCAGTAAACACTTCTTTTAATATTCATACCCATATATTAATGCTACTCTCACTTTTTCGTTAGAGAACTTTCTCTTTTCAGATGGCAGTGTCCTTAGGATGACTCATGATGAGGCATCATGGTGCTGAGAAGTGACAGAGGAGTGCTCATCACTGCAATATCTCTATCACACCTTCCAAGGCTCAGGGTCTAATGTGGAAGAGGTGGTAGATAGAATGTAAGACTGAAAGGAAGGGTAGGACTCCTTACAATGTGCTCCTCCAGACACAAAATGGCCTGGATATCCATGACTTCACAGTGCCTGACACTACCTACACAAGACCATCATAATAGGAGGAAAAGATGATGACATCAAAATAAAAGAAAGACTAATTGAGAGGGGTGGGGATATGATGGAAAATGGAGTTTTAAAGGGGAAAGTGGGGGAGGGAGGGAATTACCATGGAATATTGTTTACAATCATGGAAGTTGTTAATTATTTTTTAAAAAATGTGGGAAATGAGGACTGACACCCAAGGTCATCCTCTAGCCTCTACATGCACACAATGGCATTTACTCACCCATAATCACATACATAAACATGCACACATACATATTTACATCATACATACACATAACAAACACACCAAAATTGCATATAAATCTAGATCTCTCTCGGTTGAATTCACATGTTACCACCTCTCTACACCTCAGTTCACACAATATAATTTCTCTGGTCCCAAGTAAAACACTAGAATCTCTCTAGTCTCAGGTAACACATTACCATCTCTCTAATCTCAAGTCACACATTAACTTCTTTCTAGTAATGAGGTCAAGCATTACCATCTCTCTAGTCTCAGATCACACACAACCATCTCTCTACTTTCAGGTCACACAATAGTATTTCTCTAGTCTCAGGTCAACCACTACCATCTCTCTAGTTTTAGGTCACACATTACAATCTCACTACATCTCAAGTCACACATTATAATCTCCATAACCTCTCTAATATCATGTAACACACTACCATCTCACTAGTCCCATATCACACATTACCATCTCTCCAGTCTCAGGTAATATACTACCATCTCTCCACATCTTAGGTAACACATTACAGTCTGTCTATTATCAGGTAACACATACCACACTACTGTCTCATCAGTCGCAGGTCACTCACTACCATTTCTCTCATCTCAGATCACACGATACCATCTCTCTAGTCTCAGGTCATACAACACCACCCCCCTGCATGTCAGGTCACACACTGATATCTCTAGTCTCATGGCACACAATACCATCTCTTTAGTCTCAAGTCACATGTTACCATCTCTATACCTCAGGTCACATAATATGATCTGTCTAGTCTTAGGTCACACACTACCATCTCTCTAGTATCAGGTTACATACTGTCATCTGTCAGGAGCCATAAAGCAAAAGCCTCTCCATTTTGCCTGGGTCTGTTCTTAAATTGACTCATTCACCAGAAAGCTGGTCCATCCAGCTTGCAGTTAGGAATGTCGTCTGCAGAATGTTATCGTTTGCAAAAGGCCAGTTTATGATCAGGATGTCAAGCCGTTAAGGCAAGATTAGAAAAACACCTGGATACATCTCCTCTAGGTTCCCTAAGATTAGATAAACACCCGGTTACATCTCCTCTTAGTTTCCTAACAATTCCGGCCTTAAATCACATCAGGCAGCTTACTCCCCCCTTTTCTTCCCCTATATAACCACTGTATAAAAAATAAAATTAGAGACCTTGATCAGACTCTAGACTTGGTCTCCTTCTTGTGTCTATCTGCCTTCTCCCATTCAGGTTAACTTCCCCTCGGGTCCTTGTTCAACTCCCCGCTGGCCAGGGCAAGTGGCGCCCAAACGTGGGGCTCAAGGTACGAAGAGAAACCTGAACATCGCTCGAGTGGATGGCCGTCCTTGCCATTGGATCACCACCCCACCAGGGGGTGAGTGAACATCCGCATAGAGGTCACTGCAGGCAGTCCGCGCCTGTGATACAGACCTGCACCATGATCACCTCAGAAAGCCCACCTATGATACAGATCCGATTAAGGTAAGATGAGCAATGCAGACTTTTAGGCAAACCATTTAAATGGAGACTATTCAGTCAGATTTGCAAGACACAGGAATTGCGGGATTTATTTGTTGATTCTTATAAACTCCTTCTCCATCTCTTTTACTTTCTGTTCGCGCCATCGCATGGAATCGCAACACAGTGACAGGGCAACTGAAGCCTCTTGGCCAGGGCTACCCTCTGGCATTGGCTGAAGGCCCATAGCTCCCTGTGCGAATCCCGACAGCCCATTCGAGCGTTGGCAAAAACCTCCTATCTAGCCTCTCTTCCTACCACCAAACCTGGTAATGCAACGACCAGTAAATGCTCTTAGAGCAGTCGCCGGAATCTTAAAATTGCGGACAGGCTCGCGCCAAGCCCATATTGGGGAGTCCCCCATGCCGGTTCTCCAGCCAGGAATGTTGCCCTCTGGTCTTGCCATTTCTATTCCTTCCTTTCTATCATGGGACAGACCCTAAGTAAATATGAACTTTTTATCCAGGGACTTAAACACTCCCTCAAGACTCATGGGGTAAAAGTTAAGAAAAAAGATCTTGTTCACTTCTTCCTCTTTTTAGAAGACTTATGTCCATGGTTTCCCCAGGAAGGCACCATTGATGGAAAAAGATGGAGAAGAGTAGGAGATTGTTTAAAGGATTACTATAGGACTTTTGGGCCTGAGAAAGTCCCGGTTCAGGCCTTTTCCTATTGGAACTTAATAAATGATGTCCTCCAGGTCCACTGATGCCAACCGGACATTTCAAAAATTGTTAGGGATGGAGAATCCTTTCTTAAAAATAATCTTAAACCTAGCCAGACCCCTCCCACTCATGAATTAACCTCCTGCCATCAGGATCCCGTTCCTCAGTGCCCCTTCATCATTGTTCCTATGCCCGAGGATGACCTACCTGCCCCTAAATCTATTTATCCTATTCTCTCCAAATCTACAGTTACTCCCCCCATTAATACTGCTCTTTCCCCAGATGAGAAATCAGATCTAGAGGATGAGGCCACCAGACATCATAACCCTGAGTGGCTACCTCCTACAGCCCCCATAGCAGATCCTCCACATTATTTTCACAGGCCTAAACCACACTGCTTCTGTGCCCCTATAACTCTTGATTGTGATTTAGAGACCGTCACTCGACAGGCGACCCACCAACTTTCCCAGGAGGCCCAACCACTAAAAACCCTCCCTGCAGTTAAAAAAGAAAAAGCCGTCTTCCGGTCAAGATGGCAGTATAGGAACCACGCCAAAGCAGCCTAGGGCAGAAAAAGCCAAAGAAAACCCAGCAAAATCACACCTTTACTAAAAAGGGAGGTGTATAAGAGATTAAAACAGCAGCAGAGAAGTAGGAGAGATCCAGAGCCCACATGGGCAGGGCGGCTCGGGCTCCGGCAGTGGAAGCGGCGGTGGAAGCCGTGACTCCAGCTCCAACAGCAACATCAGCCGCTCTGGCACCGGCTACAGCGGCTTCAGCAGTGGCGGATCCAGCAGCGGCAGCTTCAGCAGCAGCAGCGGGGATCCAGCAGCAGGGGTGCCGATCTGTAGGGCCACAGTTGCCAGGCTTGGTTTTCCCCACAGGAGAAGCCAGTGCCCAGTTCCAGAAAACAGAACAGCGGAACAACGTCCCAGCCAGCAACTTGACTAAGACCAAAAGCATGCAAAAAGGTAACTGGGATTGAACCAGGGAAGGGTCTCACTTGGTCACAAGCTGACTTGGATCCCTCAACAGACCAGAAATCTTAACCTCTTTGTTGATAGAGGATCTGGTTCTTATAATACCTACTCTTGCATAAATGCTCGGTGCTGTTTTTGACTGAATGTGTACGGGGTTTAGTTAAATTTTAGAATATACCTGTATTTTATTCCACTCAACCTACTTGAAAACTCCCAAAGCAGGCAAACTCAACCCCTAGGAACACGTGTCTAGATACTCTGAGAGTGTTAAGAGCCACACCTAACATCTTAATCTCCTACATTGAAGATATACAACATCAGATCAATTGATACAGCTAAGAATACCCAGCTAACTGGAAAATCTAAGCAGTAACTTAATCCAAGATGGAAAAATATATACATTATAACACAAGAAACACCAAAAACCAAGGCAATATAAATCCACCAAAAAGTATCAATGCATCAGAAATGACCTCCAGTGAGAACAGGTTAGAGAAAATACCTGAGAAAGATTTCAAAAGAATGATTGTAAATATGTTCAATGAACTCAAAGAAGAAATCAAAGGAATCAGAGAAGACACAGGACACCAATTTAACAAAATAAAGAAATCAATAAATAAGGAAATAGAAATAATAAAGAAAAACCAGTCAGAATTACTAGCAATGAAGAACACAGTTAATAAAATAAAAAACTCTGTAGAAAATCTCACCAGTAGAATGGATGAAGGAGAGGACAGAATATCTAAGTGACAAGACCAGGTGGCAGATCTAATACAATCCAACAAAGAGAAAGACAAACTAATAGAAAAGTATGAATGGGAATTTCAAGATATTCGGGACACTATGAAAAGATCAAATATAACAATTCAGGGCATAGTAGAAGGAGAAGAATTTCAATCCAAGGCATAGTAGGCATCTTCAACAAAATTATAGAAGAAAACTTCCCCCAAATTGGGAAAGAGGTGCCAATGCACATACAGGAATCCTTTAGTACAACAGCCAGACAAAACCTGGAAAGAACCTCTCCTCACCATATTATAATCAAACTACCAAATGCACAATCCAAAGAAAAAATATTGAAAGCAGTTAGAGAGAAGAATCAAGTTACCTACAAAGGAAAGCCCATCAGGATCACAGCAGATTACTCAACACAAACTTTCAAAGCCAGAAGGGCTTGGAATGATGTATTCCAAATTCTGAAAGATAACAACTGTCAACCAAGGTTACTTTATCCTACAAAACTATCCATTCAAATACATGGAGAAATAAGGACATTCTATGACAAAAGCAGGCTAAAGGAGTATTTGAAGACAAAACCAGATCTACAGAAAATACTTGAAACAATCCTCCATGCCGAAGAGAAGGAAAAACACACATATAAGGAACCTGGAAAACAACAAGCAATACTCAAATACTAGTTAACATAAGAGAGCAAAGGTAGAACCGGAACCACAAAAAAAAAAAAAATGGCAAGCATAAATACACACCTTTCAATAATATCTCTTAATAACAATGGCCTCAATGCCCCAACCAAAAGACATAGGTTTGCAGGCTGGGTTAAAAAGCATGATCCTACAATTTGTTGTCTCCAAGAAATTCACCTTTCTACAAAGGATGGACATTATCTTAGGGTGAAAGGTTGGAAAATGGTGTTTCAAGCAAATGGACACAGAAAACAAGCAGGGGTTGCTATCCTAATATCTGACAAGGCAGAGTTCACTCCAATGTTAGTCAAGAAAGATAAGGAAAGTCACTTTATATTGATTAAGGGCACACTCCAACAGGAGGACATTACAATCCTAAACATATATGCACCTAACATGGGGGTTCCCAAATTCATCAAACAAACACTGTTAGAACTAAGGTCACAGATAACACCAAACACAGTGGTAGTGGGTGCCTTTAACACCCCACTCTCATCAATTGACAGGTCATCCTGGGAAAAAATAAACAGAGAGGCATCTGGACTAAATGAGGTCATAGAAGGAATGGACCTAACAGATATATACGGGACATTTCATCCAAATGCTGCACAATATACATTCTTTTCAGCAGCACATGGATCATTCTCTAAAATAGACCATATATTAGGACACAAAGCAAATCTTAAAAAATTCAGGAAAATTGAAATAATTCCTTGAATTCTATCTGACCACAATGGAATCAAACTACAAATCAATAGCAAGAAAGGATATAGAGCATACACAAAATCATGGAAACTAAACAATACACTACTAAATGATGAATGGGTCAATGAAGAAATCAAGAAGGAAATCAAAAAATTTATAGAGTCAAACGATAATGAGAACACAACATACCAAAATCTCTGGGACACAATGAAGGCAGTTCTAAGAGGTAAATTTATAGCTTTCAGTGTCTATATTAAGAAGTTAGAAAGATCAGAAGTAAACGACCTAATGCTTCACCTTAAAGCCCTGGAAAAAGAAGAACAAGGCAAACCAAAAAACAGTAGACGGGAAGAAATAATAAAGATTAGGGCAGAAATCAATGAAATAGAAACCAAAAAAACAATCCAAAGAATTAATGAAACAAAGAGCTGGTTCTTTGAAAGGATAAACAAGATTGATAAACCCTTATCAAATCTGACCAAAAAAAGGGAGAAGAGACACAAATTAATAAAATTAGAGATGAAAAAGGTAACATCACAACAGATGCCAGAGAAATTCAAAAAATCAAGGGACATATTACAAAAGCATATACTCTACAAAGTATGAAAATCTGAAAGAAATGGATGATTTCCTTGATTTATATGACCTACCTAAATTAAGTCAAGATGAGATTAATCACTTAAATAGACCTATAACAAGCATGGAGATCCTAACAGTTATCAAAAATCTCCCAACTAAAAAAAGTCCAGGCCCAGATGGATTCACTGCTGAATTTTACCAGACCTTCAGGGAAGAGCTAACACCATTGGTTCTTAAGCTTTTCCATGAAATAGAAAAAGAAGGAAAACTCCTTCTATGAAGCCAGCATCACCCTGATACCTAAACCAGGCAAAGATAGGACAAAAAAAGAAAATTACAGACCAATCTCCCTCATGAACATAGATGCAAAAATTCTCAACAAAATATTGGCAAACAGAATACAAGAATATATCAGAAAGATCATTCACTCTGACCAAGTAGGCTTTATCCCAGAGATGCAGGGATGGTTCAACATATGCAAATGTATAAATATTATACATTATATAAATGGGTTAAAGGACAAAAATCACATGATCATCTCATTAGATGCAGAGAAAGCATTTGACAAAATCCAACATCCCTTCATGATAAAAGTCCTACAGAGAGTGGGAATAGAAGGAACATATCTCAATATAATAAAGGCTATTTATGATAAGCCTACAGCCAACATATTACTAAATGGGGAAAAACTGAAAGCTTTTCCACTAAAATCAGGAACAAGACAAGGGTGTCCCCTGTCCCTACTTTTATTTAATATAGTTCTGGAAGTCTTAGCCATAGCAATAAGGCAAGAGACATGCATAAAAGGGATACAAATTGGAAAGGAAGAGGTCAAGTTATCATTATTTGCAGATGACATGATTCTATGTATAAAGGACCCTAAAGACTCTACCAGCAAACTGTTAGAGCTGATAAAAACCTACAGCCATGTAGCAGCATACAAAATAAATACACAGAAATCAGTAGCCTTCATATATGCTAACAACAAACACACAGAGGAAGAAATCAGAGAATCACTCCCATTCACAACTGCATCAAAAAAAAGAAAGTACCTTGGAATAAACCTAACCAAGGAAGTAAAGAATCTCTACAATGAGAACTTTAAAACACTCAAGCAAGAAATTGCAGAAGACACTAGGAAGTGGAAAAACATCCCTTGTTCCTGGATTGGAAGAATCAATATTGTGAAAATGGCAATCTTACCAAAAGCAATCTACACATTTAATGCAATCCCCATCAAAATTCCAAAGGCATTCTTCATGGAAATAGAAAAAACAATCCAAAAATTCATTTGGAATCACAAAAAAACCTCGAATATCTAAAATAATACTGAGCAACAAAAATAAGGCTGGTGGTATCACTATACCTGATTTTAACCTATACTACTGAGCCATAGTAACAAAAACAGCATGGTACTGGCACAAAAGCAGACTTGTAGATCAATGGAACAGAATAGAGGACCCAAATGTAACTCCAGGTAGCTATAGCCACCTGATATTCAATAAAAATGCCAAAAATACTCATTGGAGAAAAGACAGCCTCTTCAGCAAATGGTGTTGGGAAAACTGGATATATATCTGTAGAAGGATGAAAATAGATTCTTCCCTCTCTCCATGCACAAGAATTAAGTCCAAATGGATTAAAGACCTTAACATCAGACCTGAAACTCTGAAACTCCTAGAGGAAAAAGTAGGGGAAACCCTTCAACATATTGGTCTTGGCAAAGACTTTCTGAATATAACCCCAATTGCTCAGGCAATAAAACCACAGACTAAAAATATTATTGTTAAACCCCAGAAATACCACCATTTAAAATTTAAACCTATCAAAGAATTAAAAAGTGCCATTTCCTCTTATGGACCTACTGCTCCCTTTACCATGTCCCTATTAGAGGCCCTTAGTGATAATTGGCTTTCAGTCAATGATTGGAAAATGCTTGCCAAGGGTGCCCTAACATGAGGAGACTTCCTCCTCTGGCAGGCTGATTATACCAAGAGATGTCGAGATGCTGCCCGCCGCAACACATCCACCAGATCCTCTTCTAACTCCTGGACATTAGATAAACTTTTGGGCAATGCCCCTTATGATACTAATCAGGACCAGGCAAAATTCTCCCCTGGACTGCTCTCACAGATCCAACATGCTGCCCTTAAGGCTTGGAAAAATCTTCCATCTAAAGGATCGGTTGTAACTTCCTTAGCTAAGGTACGTCAAGGGCCAAATGAGCCTTACAGCGACTTCATTGGTCGCCTCACTGAGGCCGCAGAACAACTTATGGGAAGGGAAGAAACAGATAATGAATTCATAAAACATCTCGCCTTTGAGAACGCCAATTCAGCCTGCCAGGCAGCCATCCGCCCCTTCCGCCATGGCAAAAATATCTCTGACTTTATCCAATTATGTGCCGATGTGGATCCTGCCTCTCACAGCATTGGGCTAGCCATAGGAGCAGCCTTAAAGGGCTTCACACAGGAAAATAACAATAAAAATTGCTTTATTGTAAAATGCCAGGTCATTTTTCCAGAGAACGTACAGCCCCTAAGGCTGCATGCCCACCTCCTTCCTCCCTCTGTCCACGTTGTAAGTGTGGCAAACATTGGGCCTCTGAATGTCATTCCAAAATGGATATCCAAGGAAACCCCTTATCACAAAAACAGGGAAACTTGACATGGGGCCTACCCCAGGGCCCCCAGATGATCCCTGGACAGAACCCTGGGGCTATCAGGTTCATCCCCCAGTCTACCCAAAATGCGACATCTCTGCCCTCTCCCAGGCAACCGTTGGCAGTGCAGGACTGGACCTCTGTTCCGCCTCCAGATCAATACCAACACCGGAGTCGGGACCGCAAATCCTCTCTACAGGAATCTTTGGCCCCCTACCTCAGAACACTTTTGGCCTTATCTTGGGACATGCCAGTTCAACCATTCAGGGCCTCACCATTTCTCCAGGAGTTATTGATAATGACTATGCTGGGGAAATTAAACTCATGGCTACTGCCCTTCAGGGGCCTATTACCATTCTTCCTGGCCAATGGATTGCTCAGTTAACACTATTGCCCCTCAATGATAAGGCGCCTTACCGGAAACAAAAGAGAGGCCCCCATGGGTTTGGGTCATCAGACATTTACTGGGCACAAGAGGTCACTTAAACAAGACCCCTTCTTAAGTTAAAGTTAAAAGGAAAAACCTTTGAAGGTCTTATAGACACTGATGCAGATGCCACAATTATTTCCAGTAAAGACTGGCCTGCATCTTGGCCCCTCACAGCCTCCATGACCCATCTTAAAGGAATAGGACAAACTTCTAATCCATTACAAAGTTCTGAAGTTATTCAATGGGAGGATGAGGAGGGCAATCAAGGCACCATTCAACCTTATGTGGTCACAGGCCTGCCCATTAATCTCTGGGGCCGAGACATCCTTTCTCAAATGCAACTCATTATGTGCAGCCCTAGTGAGTTGGTAGCTCACCAAATGCTTAATAAAGGCTTCCACCCAGGACAAGGATTGGGAAGACATTCTCAGGGAACAAAGGAGCCAATCCCAGTTACTATAAAGACTGATTTGCTGGAATAGGCTACGAAAATTTATCCTAATGGCTGTTGACATGCCTGTGCCCCATGCAGATAAGATATCCTGGAAAACAACAAAACCTGTATGGGTTGATCAATGGCCCTTAACTTCTGAAAAATTACCTGCAGCCATGATGTTAGTGCAGGAACAATTTGCTGCAGGCCATATTGAACCTACCACCTCTCCTTAGAATACTCCTATCTTTGTTATAAAGAAAGAGTCTGGGAAATGGAGATTGCTCCAGGACCTTAGAGAAATTAATAAGGCCATGGTACCTATGGGAGCCCTACAACCAGGCCTCCCCACTCCAGTGGCAATTCCTGCAGGATATTGTAAAATCGTTATTGACCTAAAGGATTGCTTTTTTACAATTCCCTTGCACCCCGAGGATCGGCAGCATTTTGCATTTAGTTTACCTGTGGTAAATTTTAGAGGCCCTATGCTGAGATTCCAGTGGAAAGTCTTGCCTCAAGGGATGGCCAATAGCCCTACGCTGTGTCAAAAATTTGTGGCCCAAGTTATAGATCCATTTAGATATAGATGGCCTTCCTTGTATATCATTCATTATATGGATGACATTCTCTTGGCCAGACCTGATCCCACTGAACTCCTTATTTGCTCTCAAGAGCTTTCTAGGGCCCTTACCAGAGCTGGTCTTCAGATAGCTCCTGATAAAATTCAATTAAAACCCCCTTACTTATTCTTAGGCTTTGAACTTTTTCATAACAAAATTCTTTCACAAAAGATTCAAATTAGAACTCATCATCTAAAAACTTTAAATGATTTTCAAAAACTCATAAGATATATCAATTGGCTCAGGCCTTATCTCAAGCTAACTACTGGAGAGCTTAAACCCTTGTTTGACATCCTTAAAGGAGACCCAGACCCTGTGTCTGGCTGCTCATTAACAGCCCCCACCCTAGAGGCTCTGAAGATAGTGGAGGCTGAAATTCTGAGCCAAAGGGTCACTTTCATCTCTTATGAGGAGCCTCTTCTCCTGGTCATCTGTGCTACTGACTTTACACCCACTGGGGTGTTCTGGCAGGAGGGGCCTTTCTTCTGGGTCCATTTACCTGCTTCACCACCCAAAGTCCTTACCTCTTACACCTCGTGGGTGGCAGAATTAATAAAAATTGGACGTAACCAAAGCAGAAAAATATTTGGTAAGGACCCTGATAAAATCATTCTTCCCTATTCCACTACCCAAATCCAGTGGTTAATACAAAATGATGACGACTGGGTAATATCTTGCACCTCTTTTCAGGGATCCCTTGATAATCATTACCCTGCTAACAAGCTTCAACAATTTCTGAGAATTCAACCATTTGTTTTTCCTATATTAACCTCTCCAAGAACCCTTCCCCACGTCCCCCTAGTTTTCACTGATGGCTCCTCTAATGGAGTGGCAGCCTTCACTGTAGACAATCAAACCACTTCCCTGCAATCCCCATTCCACTCTGCTCAACTGGTGGAGCTTTTTGCTGTTTTACAGGTTTTTCAACAACTTCCAAATACTTCCTTTAATCTGTATACTGATAGTGCTTATATTGCTCAGTCCCCCCTCTTTTAGAGACTGTACCATACATAAAACCCACTACCAATGCTGTCCCTCTGTTTTTCTCCATTCAGCAATGCATACATTCTAGGCAACATCCTTTTTATATAGGCCATATTTGTGCTCATTCTGGACTCCCTGGGCCTCTAGCCACAGGCAATGCCATGACTGACAAAGCCACCCAGTTTGCTTTCCTTGTTGAGCTCGATCCTGTGGTCCAGGCTAAAGCAGCTCACTCTGTACATCACCTTAATGCTCGAACCTTGCATCTTCTTTTTAAAATCACTAGGGAACAAGCCTGCCAGATAGTCAAACAATGTACAAACTGTGTCATCTTCCTACCCGTCCCCCACTTGGGCGTGAACCCTAGGGGATTAATTCCCAATGAGATCTGGCAAATGGATGTAACACACGTTCCCTCATTTGGTAATCTTAAGTACCTCCACGTCACTGTGGACACTTTTAGTGGATTCATCTTTGCCAGCCTCCATGCTAGAGAAGCTTCAAAAAATGTCATTGCTCATGTACTCAATTGCCTTGGTGTCATGGGAAAGCCCCAAATTATTAAAACTGATAATGGTCCTGGATATACTGGTAAAAAATTCCAAACTTTCTGTCATCAACTACAAATTAAACATATTACAGGCATACCATACAATCCCCAGGGTCAAGGAATTGTTGAACGAGCCCATCAAACTATTAAACATACCCTTCAAAAATTAAAGATGGGGGATTTATATCCCATAAAAGGCTCTCCAAAAAATATCCTTCATCATGCCTTGTTTGTCCCAAACTTCTTAACCCTTGACGCTCAAGGACATTCAGCCGCTGATCGTTTTTGGCATACAAACACAAAAAATACCTTCGCCAAAGCTGTGTGGAAGGATCCTTTGACTCTGAAATGGAATGGCCCAGACCCAGTCCTCATTTGGGCCGCGGGTCAGTTTGTGTGTTCGATACCCAAAATGATGGCGCACGATGGCTACCAGAATGTTTAGTCAAACAAATCAATGAGCCTATAAGTTCTCAGTAATATATGCCCAAGAACACCCTGTTCCTGAGGCAACTCCCTCTTTTCTCTTCCAGGTTTCCAATACCCAAGATTCAGGATGGAAATGGCCAACCCCCGACATCTACTGTTCCTCTGCTCCTTGTTGCCCATTGTCCCCCTAACTACTGCTACCGTCTTTCAATGGGAATTCCAAGTAAATGAAGGTCCCATCAACCAGGACTCCACCACCCTTATCGGTTCAGGGCACTGCCCTCTTACAGGGTGCCAGACAGCCCTCACCTTTAAAATCACTCCCAAAACTATTACTGCTACATCTAGGCCTTATGCCTGCTTTTCTTATGACAATGAGGGCAGTTGCATAAATTATGAATCCACCTATGGAGGGTGTAGATATTGGAGCTGCAATATTCATGAAGCCATCAACAAAAATGGTATTCTCCGCCTCCAAGGAGAAGAGTTAACCCTTGTTATCTCCAACCCTTGGAATGAGCGCTGGGAAAAGGGAGTCACAGGCAAACTCTATAATGATGGCTGGTCCTCCTGCCCTACAGGAAATATATATATATATCTAGACAATTAGTCCCTGCAGACTCCAAGGATCAAGTAAATCAATTAATTATAGAAAATGAACAACACCTCCACTCTGCCATCCAAAACAATAAGGTAAAATGGGATTCTTGGCTAGTATATCTCCAATATGCCGTCCATCTACTTAATGCCTCCCAGGTAAATGCCTCCTCTTGTTTACTTTGTGCCTCCCTTTCATGCCCAATCCTTGCCGCAACTCCCCTAAATGCTTCCTCTACCCTCAACCTTTCCTTTAACCAATCTCACTATAACACCACTCCTCCTGTCTCTCCAGTCCCACTATTCTCTCACCATCTAAACAACATTTTCACATTGCGCTGCTTTCTCACTAAAGAATCACTACCTACTGACTTTACATGCACACAAAACACCTCTGTAACTACGGAACTTATATCCCCTCCACTGATTTATTTCTGGTGCAATGAGACCCTGTTTACTCACATTAATAGCACCACCCCAGGACCCTGTATTCTGGTATCCATGGTCCCCCAACACACCATGTATAGCCCTGATGAATTTGCCTGGCTCTTTCATACCACTCGCAAGAGAGTAGCCTTCCTTCCATTGGTGGTAGGTGCAAGCCTGACCACGTCAGTTGTTTCTGCAGGAGTGGCAGGCGGGGCGTTGGGACACTCCTTGTATTCTGCCAGCGAATTTTCTGAAAAACTACAGCAGATGATTGATTCCACCACCAATAGTCTTGAATCTCTCCAAAGACAGATCACTTCCCTCGCCACAGTTGCCCTACAAAACCGGCTAGCGCTCGACCTCCTTACAGCAGAAAATGGAGGAACGTGTATGGCTCTCCAAGAGGAGTGCTGTTTCTATGTCAATGAATCCAGAATCATTGAGGAAAACATAAAAAATTTACAAACACTTAGTCGAGAGTTGCGTTCCCGATATGATCCCTCCTCCTCTCAACTTTGGGCCAATTCCCCCTTCTTCTCCTGGTTGCCGTCGGTACTAGGACCTCTACTTATCTTAATCCTTTTATTCACAATTGGACCTGTTATTATAAATAAGATTATGTCTTTTATACATCAACAGATTGAAGCCATTAAGATGCAGCCCTTATAGGTCCATTATCACAGACTGGAGCTGGAGGATCGAGGCATTGCCATCGAAGACCTACCTGCAGCTGCCACTCTCCCTTGATCATGCGTTCTGTACTCATTTACTATGCTACTGTCCTCTACCCTTCTGCTGTTGCTGTGGTCTATTTGTCTCATGGCCAAAAGGCTTCCCCTCCTTTAGGAGCTGCATAGGACTCAGACCTATGCATATCGGCTCACAATAAAGTGGGTACGATATGGGCACCAACATGGGTGTGAGGCAAAGCACCACAAGGGAAGGTCCCTTTCTGACCACTTCTGAATTCCCTGAGAGAAAAACCTGACTTACATGGAGCTTGGTACCACACCTATTATGATCACATAGGCCCTGCCTCCCCTCCCAAAAAGGTACCAAGGGCCAAGATTGTGGGACGAAAAAATGACAGCCCACGGGAGGAGTCAGGTCAATTCTCCCCCAGTTGGTTAAAGCCCACTGCTGAATAGCGGGCCTCCCCCCTCTTTTGTATAAAAGGGAGGAGATGTCGGGAGCCATAAAGCAAAAGCCTCTCCATTTTGCCTGGGTCTGTTCTTAAGTTGACTCATTCACCAGAAAGCTGGTCCATCCAGCTTGCAGTTAGGAATGTCGTCTGCAGAATGTTATCTTTTGCAAAAGGCCAGTTTACGATCAGGATGTCAAGCAGTTAAGGCAAGATTAGGAAAACTCCTCTTAGTTTCCTAACAATTCCGGCCTTAAATCACATCAGGCAGCTTACTCCCCCCTTTTCTTCCCCTATATAACCACTGTGTAAAAAATAAAATTAGAGACCTTGATCAGACTCTAGACTTGGTCTCCTTCTTGTGTCTGTTTGCCTTCTCCCATTCAGGTTAACTTCCCCTCGGGTCCTTGTTCAACTCCCCGCTGGCCAGGGAAGTCATCTCTCTAGTTTCAGGTTACATGTTAACATCTCTCTACATGTCAGGTAACATGTTACCATCTGTCTAGTCTCAGGTCACACTCCCATCTCTCTACTCTCAGGTCACACATTTCCATCTCTCTAGCTTCAGGTCACTCACTACCATCTCTCTAGTCTCAGGTCACACATTACCATCACTACATGTCAGTTCCCATGCTGTCTCTCTAGTCTCAAGTAACACACTACCATCTCTCTAGTCTCATGACACACATTACAATCTCTCTAGTCTCACATCATACACTACCATCTCTGGACTCAGGTTACTCACTACCATCTCTCCAGTCTCAGGGCACACACTGCCACCTCTCTAGCCTTGGGTCCCATGTTACAATCTCTCTACTCTCAAGTAACATGCTACTATCTCTCTAGCCACATGTGATACATTGCCATCTCTCTAGTCTTATGTCACACATTGCCATAGTGGGCTCAAATTACTCACTATCATCTCTCTAGTCTCAGGTCACACATTACCATATATCTATGTCTCAAGTCACATACTATGATCTCTCTAGTGCCAAGTAACACACAGTCATGTCTCTAGTCTCATGCCATATATTGTCATTTCTCTAGTCTCAGGTCACACATTTCCACTGATCTACATCTCAGGTCACATGTTACCATCTCTATACCTCAGGTCACACAATATGATCTGTCTAGTCTCAGGTCACACACAACCATCTCTAATCTAAGGTTATTCATTACACATTAATGTGTCTCTATTCTCAGCCCACACATTACCATCTCTCTAGGTCTCAGGTCATGCACTACTATCTCCCTAGTCTCAGGCTACACATTACCATACCTCTATTCTCAGAATTCACATTATGTTCACTCTAGCCTCAGATTATACAGTACCATCTCTCTGGTCTCAAATCACACATTACAATCGATCTAGCCTCAGGTCACATGTTACCACCTTTCTGATCTCAGGTCATACTAATGTATGGTAATCCATCTCAGGTCCCACATTACCATCCCTCTATGTCTCAGTTCAAATGTTACCATCTCTTTAGTCTCAAGTCATATGTCACCATCTCTCTATGTCTCAGGTCACACATTACCATCTCTCTAGTCTCAGGTCACTCACTACCATCTCTCTAGTCTCAGGTTATACTTCATCATCTCTCTACTTCTCAGGTCACACACTATGATCTCTCTAGTTATCAAGTAACACAATACCATCACTCTAGTATTATGGCATACATCTAGACTCAGTGTAGACTCACTACCATCTCTCCAGTCTCATGTCACACATTACCATCTCTCTAGTCTTATGTGATACATTACCATCTTTCTACATCTCAGGTCACATCTTACCACCTCTTTAGTCTCAGGTCATATTTTAACATCTCTCTAGTTTCAGGTCAAACATAACCAACTCTATACACATTACCATCTCTCTAGTCTCAGTTCACACATTACCATCACTGTAGTCTCAGCTCACACAGTACAATCTCTCTATTCTTAGGTCAAACACTACCATCTGTCTAATCTCAGTTCACACATTATAATCTCTCAAGTCTGAGGTCACACTTTGTCATCTTTGTAGTCTCAGCTCACACACAACAATCTCTTTGTTCTCAGATCACACACTACCATCTCTGTACTCTCAAGTCACACATTACCATCTCTCTATTCTCAGGTCACATATTACCATCTCTCTACATCACAGTTCACACATTACCATCTCTCTGTGTCTCATGTCCCATGTTACCATTGCTACATGTCTTACCTCATATGTTACCATCTCTCTATTCTCAGGTCACATATTACCATCCCTCTAGTCTCTGGTGAAACAGTACTATCTTGCTAATCTCAGGTAATTCACTACCATTTCTCTAGTCTCAGGTCACATATTATCATCTCTGTATATCTCAGGTCACACACTACATATCTCTCTACATCTTATGTCATGCATTACCAACTCTCTACATCTTAGGTTGCATATTACCATCTCTCTAAGGCTCAGGTCACACATTACTATCTATCTACATCTCAAGTCTCACATAACCATCACTATATATCTTACCTCACACATTACCATCTCTCTATTCTCAGATCACACATTACCATCTCTATAATCTCAGATCACACAGTACTATCTTGCTAGTTTCAGGTCATTCACTGCCATTTCTTTAGCCTCAGGTCACACATTATCATATCTATACATCTTAGGTCATATACTGTTGCAGTCAGGTTCACATTGCTGGCATAAGTCACCCGATCAAGAGCAGTTTGTGGGGGCGGGGGAGGATTTATTTTGGCTTACAGACTCTAGGGGAAGCTCCATGATGGTAGGGGGAAACAATGGTGTGAGCAGAGAGTGGACATCACCCCCTGGCCAACATAAGGTGGACAATAGCAACAGGAGAGTGTGCCAAACACTGGCAAGGGGACACTGGCTATAACACCTGTGGTGGTTTGATTCAGGTGTCCCCCATAAACTTAGTCATTCTGGATGTTAGGTTGCCCAGCTGATGGCAATTGGAAATTAAAGCCTCCTGGAGGTGGTGTATTGTTGGGGACAGGCTTATGGGTGTTATAGCCAGTTTCCCCATGCCAGTGTTTGGCACACTCTCCTGTTGCTATTGTCAACCTTATATTGGCCAAGGGGTGATGTCTACCCTTTGCTCATGCCATCATTTTCCCTGCCATCGTGGAGCTTCCCCTTGAGACTGTAAACCAAAATAAGCCTCTTTTTCCCACAAGCTGCTCTTGGTCAGGCGATTTGTACCAGCAATGTGAACCTGACTACAACAACACCCATAAGCCCACCCCCAAAAATACACTGCCTCCAAGAGGTGTTAATTCCTAAATCTCCATCAGCTGGGAACCTAGCATTCAGAATACCTGAATTAAACCATCACATTTCACTCTTGGCCACCATAAACTGATAACTATCCATGATGTAAAATGTAATGCATTCAGTCCTTCATATATATATTCAAGGGCAAGGAGCTTTATTTCGGGCGTAAGCTCAGTCTCTTGACTTCACCAATGCAGTGGATCCGTACAAGAGCCCCGAGTAGTGGGAGGGTAAGGTTTTTATAGGGATTTGAACATAGAAGAAGGGGATGGGTACATAATTGGTTGATTTAAACAGTGTACTCTTCTGGTTGGCTTAGGATTTTGGCGGGCAAAGTTGGCGCCTTCCCATATTTTTTATCAATCCTAATGATGTTCAAATACCCTCATAACCTAAGATCTTTTAACTGAGCCATAATACCAAAAGCATCCACCCAAAACACCCATATTGGCATAGAATAAACACTCACACTGCAAAAAAAAAAAATGGCTTTGGGCAAAGCAAAGAAATATTCACAATACAAGATTTAAATAGGGCAAACATCAAACTCTATAGCTCCAAGTCCAACAAATCTAGCCAGTGACAAGTCTCCAAATCCAATAATTCTAACCAGCAACAGGTCTCTGGAGTTCCAATTCTGCCCCTCTAGCAAGGCTACTCATAGTCCTGGAAAATTGCACCTGGGGCCAACAGTTTCCCTTAGCATCCATCTCATGGTTCTGGTACCTCCACTGGGTCTCCATTGCAACCCACAGTCAATCCTCATGGCTCCATTGGGTCTCCATGAAGGCATCAAGCAAACATGTTTCACCTTGTCCATGGCTGTTTACAAAACACAAAACCATGTTACAAATTCAATGACCTTCTCTTTCCTGCACTTCTTATACTCCATAATACCAGGTAGGGTGCCAATTTGTTAATCCAGGGGGTAATAAAGCAGACTTCGAAGAACAGGACACTCTGAGCATTTAGGCCCCTTCAAAAGAGTCTACATTTTTCTTATTGCCCCAGTGTAGGTCAACTGGCAGGAGAAAGGTTGTAATCTCATATAATTGCAGCTGAACAGGCAGAAGTTTCAGCACAAAGATTTCATTTCTGTTTCACATCCCTCTGCTTACACCAGTCCATTTCTATGCAAAGCAACCCTGCACAACTTCTCAGGACATGGCCATAACAGCAAGCCTCTCACACAAACTGCTTCTAGCCCAGTCCAGGCAAAGCCTTTCTCAGTCTCATAAGTCAAACCTCATAGTCCATAGTTCTTACTGCATTTGGGTCTTTCAATTCTGACCAGAATAGTCCATCAAGCTGTACTTACAGCATTGCAAGGTGTGTCTTAGGCCAAGGTTTCAAATCCTTTCATATTCCTCTTGAAAATTAGCTCTGAAAGGTCAAAGCCATATAGTCAGGTGTCTAGCAGCAACCCCACTCCTGGTACCAACATTACTGTTGCAAACAGGTTCACATTTCTGGCAGAAATCACCTGACCAAGAGCAGGCTTTGGGGAAAGGGGAATTATTTTGGCTTACAGATTCTAGAGGAAGCTCCATGATGGCAGAGGAAAATGATGGCATGACCAAAGGCTGGACATCACCCCCTGGACAACATCAGGTAGACAATAACAACAGGAGAGTGTGCTAAACACTGGCAAGGGGACACTCACTATAACACCTATAATCCTGCCCCCAACAATACACTGCTTCCATGAGGTGTTAATTCCCAAGTCTCCATCAGCTGGGAACCTAGCATTCAGTACATCTGTTTATGGGGGGATACCTGAATCAAACATCACACACACTATACATCTCTCTACATCTATGTCACACATTACCAACTCTCTACATCTTAGGTGACACATTAACATTTCTCTAGTGTCAAGTCACACATTACCATCTCTCTAGAGCTCAGGTCACATGTTACCATCTCTCTATGACATGAATCCCACATCACTATCACTCTATGTTTTATCCCATGTGTTACCATCTTTCTATTCTCAGGTCACACATTACCATCTCTCTAATCTCAGATCACACACTATCTTGCTATTCTCAGGTCACGCACTACCATTTCACTAGTCTCAGGACATATGTAATCATCTCTATACATTGAAGGTCACACACTATAGCCACTCTAGTTTCAAGTCACAAACTACCATCTCCCTAGTCTCAAGTCACACACCACCATCTCCCTAGACTCAGGTCACACATTACCATCTCTCTAGTCTCAAGTTACATATTACCATCACAATGATCTGAGGTCACACACTACCACCTCTGTATTGTCAGGTAACACAATACACTCTCTCTATTCTCAGGCCACACATTACTACATCTCTAGTCTCAGATCACATATTACCATCTCTTACATCTCAGGTCACACATTAGCATCTCTGTACATCTTAGGTAACACTTTAACATTTCTCTAGTCTCAAGTCACACATTACCATCTTTCTACTCTGTGGTCACACAGTGCTATCTCTCTAGTCACAGATCACACATTACCATCTCTCTATGTCTCAGGTCACACATTGCCATCTCTCTAGTATCAGGTCACACACTACTATCTCTCTAGGCTCAGGTCACACATTACCATTTCCCTCGTTTCACATCACACACTACCATCTCTATAGTCGAACATCATGCATTACCATCTCTCTACCTCTCAGGTCACACATTACCAACTTTTGACATGTCATTGCTGTTTGTCTAGTCTCAGCTCATACACTATCATCTCTACTTTCAAGTCACACATTACCATCTCTCTAGTCTCAGGTCACACACTAACATCTCTGTATTCTCAGGTCACACATCATGATTTCTCTATCCTCGGGTCACATGTTACCATTTATCTGGGTCTCAGGTCATCTCTCTTGTCTTAGGTCCCATGTTAAAATTTCTCTGTCTCTCTACATATCAGGTTAAAATTTACCATCTCTAGCCAAGCGTGGTGGTGCACACCTTTAATCCCAGCACTCGGGAGGCAGAGGTAGGAGGACTGCCGTGAGTTTGAGGCCACCCTGAGACTCCATAGTGAATTCCAGGTCAGCCTAGGCTAGAGTGAGACCCTACCTCAAAAAAAAAAACAAAGAAAAAAATTACCATCTCTATAGTCTCAGGTCACACTTTACCATCTCTCCAGTCTCATGTCACACATTTCCATCTCTCTACATCTCAGGACACATTACCATCTTTCTATGTCTCAGGCCACACATTACCATCTCTCTAGTTTCATATCACACACTACCATATTGCTCGTCTTGGGTCACACATTACCATCTCTTTACTATCAGGTCATACCTTACCATATCTCTATTATTAGGTCACACATTACCATCTCCCTATGTCTCAGGCCCCAGGTTACCATTTCTCTAACTTAAAGTGACAGGTTACCATTTATCTAGGTCTCAGGTCTCATGTTAAAGTTTCTCTGTCTCAGATCACACATTACCATCTCTCTCATCTCAAGTCACACCTTACCATCTCTCTACCTCTCAGGTCACACCATGTCTCTAAGCTCAGGTCACACACACTACCATCCCTTCAGTCTCAGGTCTCACACTACCATCTCTCTTGTCTCATGTCACACACCACCATCTCTCTAGTCTCAGGTCACACATTACCATCTCGTCATCTCAGGTCACACATTACCATCTGTCTAATCTTGGATCACATGCTACTATCTCTAGTCTCAGGTCACATGATATCATCTCTCTAGTCTCAGGGCACACATTAACATCTCTCTATATCTCAGATCACATGTTACCATGTCTCTATGTCACATGTTACCATCACTCTACTTCTTAGGTCATATGTTACCATATCTCTAGTCTCAGGTCACACAATGCCATCTGTCCACATCTCAAGTCACACACTACCATCAGTACAGCCTCAGGTCATATGTTAATATCTCTCTAGTATCAAGTCTCACATTACCATGCTTCTAGTCTCAAGATACACATTACCATCTCCCTACATCTCAGGGCACACTTTACCATCATTCTAGTCTCAGGTAACACATTACCATTTCTGTAGCCTCAGGAAACGTGTTACCATTTATCTAGGTCACACGTTACCATTTCTCTACATCTCAGGTAATGTGTTACCATCTCACCAGTCTCAGGTCACACAATACCAACTCTCTAAGTCTCAGGTCAGATATTACTATCTCTCTAGTCTCAAGTCATGCATTACCATTTCTCTAGTCTCAGGTAACACATTACCAACTCTCTATGTCTTAGGTCAAACATTACCATCACTACAGTCTCATGTCACATATTACCATCTCTCTGTCTCAGGTCACACATTACCATCTGTCTGCATCTCAGGTCACATGATACTGTCTCTCCACATCTCAGGTCACACACTACCAACTCTCTATGTCTCAGGTCAAACATTACCATCACTCTATGTCTCCAGTCACACATTACCATCTCTCTACATCACAGGTCAAATGTCACCATCTCTCTACATCTCAGGTCACACATTACCTTCTGTCTAGTCTCAGCTCACACATTACCAACTCTAGTCTCATGTCACACATTACCATCTCTCTACATCACAGGTCAAATGTCACCATCGCTCTACATCTCAGGTCACACATTACTTTCTGTCTAGTCTCAGCTCACACATTACCAACTCTCTAGTCTCATGTCACACACTAACATCTGTGTATTCTCAGGGCACAAGTTACTATCTCTCTATGTCTCAGGTCACACACCACCATGTCTTTAGTCTCAGGTCTCATATACCATCTCTCTGTACCTCAGGTCACATGTTACCATCTCTCTGCATCTAAGGTCACACATTATAATCTCAGGTCACACATTAATATCTCTCTACATCTCAGGTCACACATTAAGATCTCTCTAGTCTCTCTAGTCTCAGGTCACATATTACCATCACTCTGTGTCTCAGGTCACACATTACCAACATTTTATGTCTCAGGTCACATGTTACCATCTCTCTAGTTTCAAGTCACACATTACCATCTCTCAACATCTCAGGTTACACATTACAGTCTGTCTAGTCTCATGTCACACATTATCATCTCTTTACATCTCATGGCACACAATACCATCTCCCTATATCTTAGATTGCCCACTACCATCTCTTAGTCTCAGGTCATATATTACCGTCTCTCTGGTCTCAGGTCACACACTACCATATCTCTATTCTCATGTCACACACTCCAGCTCTCTAGTCTCTCACTACAATCTCACTAGTCTCAGGTCACACGTTAACATCTCTATAAGATTCAGATCTCACACTGGGATCTCTCAAGACTCAGATCACACACACTACCATCAATCTAGTCTCAGTTCATACACTATCATCTCTATAGCCACAGATCACTCATTACCATCTCTCTAGCCTCCATTCATATACTACCACCTCTCTAGTCTCAGGTCACATACTACCATCTCTCTTCTCAAGAAATGCATTACCATCACTCTAGCCTCAGATCACATTTTTTTTGTGTGTAAAGGGACACAAAAGACCAGGTTAAACATTCTCCTGTGCAGTCCTTGCCTCTAGGCACACATAACAGATGTCACTACCCAAGCTGATTTTCTTGACAAATAAAGGAGAAGTTTCAGGAATCATTACCACAGGCCTTATTGTGAAATGCAGGTGCTTCCTGTTATCTGCACCATAAGGAATATCCCTTGTCTGCCTCAGTTCTGCCTACATGACTATGTCCCTTGTTTGCCTCAGTTCTGCTTACATAACACATGTAATGAATATCTTGTGATTTCTTCTGTTTAACAGTAAGCTTGTGTAACTTTCTAGTTTAACTTGTGATTTAACTTCCATCCTGTTTTCACAATGAACATCTCCTGGTTTTCTACAATAAAAGCTGACTTCTCCAGCAGCCCAAGGCTGTAGCGAGAGATCCCAATCTCTAGGGTGTAGTCTGGATGCATCAGTCCTTACCCAACAATCTGTGAGTCAGTGGTCTTACTTGTGTGACACTGGACCTCCAAACATCTGGGGGGCTCATCCGGGATCCACGTTTCAAGAACCCCCACCCAACTCCCAGGCAATCAGACTGGGGAAAGATTTTTATTTTTAATGTCTTTACCTTCTGCTATTAATAGCCCTCTCTCCCGATAGATGGGCCCAGGACATGAGCTATGGCAAAGCCATAATGGCTGTCTGTGTAGATATTCACTGTCTTGTCTTTTTCTAATATCTGAGCCTTTGTCAGGGCTATTAGTTCAGCCTTCTGAGCTGATGTCCTCTTGGGTAGGGCCTCAGCCCACAGGGTTTCTTTCATGGTCACTACAGCCATCCCTGAATACCTGATTCCATCTAGGACAAAGCTGCTGCCATCAGAATAGATCACCAGATCAGAGTCTGGCCAGGCCACATCTGTCAGGTCTGGGCGGAGTCCTTGGAAAGTGTCATGCAAAGGAGCTGAAGCTCCATCAGTTTATTGTAGGAGGGAGGCTGTGTTCAAAGTCTCAGTCTGGTGAAACTGTATCCTTGGCTGATGTAAGAGCAAGGCCTGATAGTGGGAGTGGTGGTTTGATTCAGGTGTCCACCATAAGCTTAGGTGTTCTAATGCTAGGTTCCCAGCTGATGGATATTTGGGAATTAATGTCTCCTAGAGGGAGTATATTGTTGGGGATGGGCTTATGGGTGTTGTGATAGTTAAGATGTTGTCAACTTGATCTATTTAGTAATCCACAGAAATCCCTTTTGGGTGTGTCTTGAAGGTTGCTTCTAGGAAGGATCAACTAAAGGAGGAAGACCTTCCCCCAGAGTGAGCCCTTCCCCCAGAGTGGGTGGCCCTACTCAGAGAGGGACTTGATATAAGGAAGCTCTGGGTAAAAAGAGCTCCTTCCTTCCTTCCTTCCTTCCACTTGGCTGTTGGAGCTGCTCACTACCTTCCAGCGTCGATTGAAGACCAGCGCGGACTGAAGACCAGCATCAATGGAAGACCCACGTGGATTGAAACCCAGCGGCTCCTCAGGAAGCCTCCAAGATTTCTGGCACCATCTGCAGGGCCAGGTCAGGTCTGCTGAGACATCTGGCCACGTGAACTGAGCAGCTACCAGGTTCTGTGATTCTCTGGCCTGCAACTGCTATTGGACTACTGTAAGCTAATCCAATAAATTCCCTTTTAAAAATAATTCATTCTAGCAGTTCTGTTCCTCTAGAGAACCCTGACTAATACAGGTGTTATAGCCAGTTTCCCCATGCTAGTGTTTGGCACACTCTCCTGTTGTTATGGTCCACCTTATTTTGGCCAGGAGGTGATGTCCACCTTCTGCTCATGTCATCATTTTTCTCTGCCATCATGGAGCTTCCCCCTTGAGCCTGTAAGCCAAAATAAACCTCCTTTTTCCCGCAAGCTGCTCTTGGTCCATTGATTTCTATCAGCAATGTGAACCTGACTGCAACAGTGGGTTATGTGAGAGTTGGAGAGCCATTGATGGGGGGTGGGGGAGACCTTTTAGAAGAGTCTCTATCACATGTAATTGATGAAGTCTGTCCCAAGGTTAATTTGTCAGCATTCTGTGTCAGAATAGCAGCAGCTGCCATAGCCCAGAGACTAGGGGGCCAACCAGTGGCTTCTGGGTCTAGCTTCTTAGAAAAGTAGGCCACTGGGGGATGCCATGGCTTCTGTCTTTGGGTTATGCCTCCCCTTGCTGTCCCCTTTTTTGCATCTATGTACAGGTGAAAGGGTTTGGTTAGGCCTGGGAGTGCCAGGGCAAGGGCTGATGTCAGGGCTGAATTTAGCTTGTGGAAGGCTTGCTTCTCGTTTTGAGTCCAGTTAAAATCTTTTCCTTGCCCTCTCATGACCTCATAGAGGCTTGGCCAATTCAGCAAACCTTGGGATCCAAATTCTGCAATATCCCACAGTTCTGAAGAATTCTTGGACTTGCTTCTTAGTTTGAGGTATGGGGATTTGGGTGATCATCTGAATCCTAGAAGCTGACAGCATTCTCTTACCTTTTTGGAGTTCATATCACAGGTAGGTTGTCTTCCACACACACAGTTGAGCCTTCCTGGCTGATACGTGAAGCCCAGATGTTGTAAGTTGTCCAGGAGATGCTCTGTGGCAGAGAGGCATTCCTCCTCTGTTTCTGTAGCTAGGAGGAGGTCATCCAAGTATGGTAGGACAGTTGTATCAGGTGTTTCTTTGGGAAAGGACTGCAAATCTTTATGAAGAGCCTCATCAAAGAGGGTGAGGAAGTTTTTATATCTCTGAGGAAGCCTAGTCCAGGTTAGTTGCCCACTGGTGTCTTGTTCTGGGTCTGTACATTCAAAGGCAAAAATGGGTTGACTTCCTTTTGCCAATGGGATACTAAAGAAAGCATCTTTTAGGTACCGCACAGTATATATTTGTCTTTCAGGTAGAATCATACCGAGCAAATTATAAGGGCTGTTTCATGGGGCCTTGTGCCTTCTGGAAGGTAGCCACCATAACTTTAGCCTGTCTATCTTCCAGAGCATCTCTATTATTATATACCCTGGCAGCAATCTCTACTAACTCTGAAAGAAGCTTGCCCTCAAAACCTTCTATTTTCTGAATCTTCTTTCTAATATCTGGTGCAGACTGACTTACAAAGGCAATGTTAATAGCTCGCCTATTCTCAGGGGCCTCAGGATCTATGGGGGAGTATGTCCTATATGCTTCCTGCAGCCTTTCTAGAAAAGCCACAGGGGATTCTGTGGGCCCTTGGGTCACCTCACTCACCTTAGACAAATTTGTGGGGTGCAGTGCAGCTGCTCAGAGACCACCCATCAGAGTCTGGTGAAAGAGGTTAAGAGATGCCCTACCTTCAGCAGTGTTGGGATCCCAGTCTGGCTGTGTGGAGGGAAAACTTCATCGATAACATGAGGGTTTTCCATATGGCAGCCGTTGGCTCCAAACACTAGTTTCTTGGCTTCCCTTCTGATTCTTTCATGTTCCTCTGTGGTAAAAAAATTTTTTAAAAAAAATGGTCTGCAAAAGTTGCTGACAGTCTTCCCATGTGGGCTGATGGGTATAGAAGACTGTCTTAAGAAGGGATATCAGATTCTGGAGTTTTTCTGAAAAAGAGGGATTCTGATTTTTCCAATTATACAGATTGCTAGTGGAAAAGGGGGTATAAGCCATAAACATATGGGGGGCTATACCAGGTGGTGGATTCACCATCAGAGGAGCCTGTTGGAGTGGCAGGATGGGAGTGGAGGCTCCAAGTGTTTCAGGAGGGTTAGAATGTGTCAGCTGAGAGGGGTGTTAGTATTGAGAACTGCTGCAAGTATGGGGAGGGCTGAGAAGGGGGTCTGTGGTACCGGTAGGGGCGGATACAGGTTAAAAGATGGCTGCAATGTCAGAGACCTGTAAGGTGGAGAGATTTCTTTTTTATTCTGAGAAAGAACCTGCTTTAAATCAGAATTAGGTTTAGCAATAAGAATGGGGGTGCTGTTAGAGGGAAGGAGCATTTTCTTTAGCCAAAAAGGGGGTTTCTCCACAAGATAGCACCATGAAATGATGTTAGGAACCTGGTCTGGGTGACCTGGAGAGGATAAAGTCCTTTTCTGTACAGAGCAGATTAAAGACAAGTTAAAGGTGCCCTCTGGTGGTGGCCATCCTATGTTGAAGGCCGGCCAATCAATTGAGCAATAAGTATTTAGTTTTCCGGGAAAGACTTGGTCACCTGGTTCTGATGCCTTTTTTTCTGAGGATCCTTAAGGTGCTTTTTAATCCGTTCTAAAGGAGATTTTTCAGCAGAATGATTTTGACCCATATCTTCAAAGACTAGGACAAGACAAATGAACACAATATCAAACACAAATATGCTAGAAATAACAGCTCTACTGACATTGTCAAGTGGCTGCCAAACTGAAACTGAACCAGAAACAGACCTCCATTTGAAGTTTCCGAATGGAGCCAGAGAGGGTGGAGGGCAGCCCCCCAATCCCTCATCCAGGGAAATTAATGTTGCATCCAGCTTCCCTCTTGGACCCAGAAAAGTGGGCAATACCATAAAATCAGAAAAAAAAGAAAGAAAGAAAAAGATAAAGTAAAAAAGTACCACTGGAGGTTTCTTACCCAGCAAAGGAAATGATCAGCTGTCCTAGGCAAAAGCTCTCCACCACCAGCTTGCTACAGACTCCAAAACCAGGAACATGCAAGCAGACAGAGATCTAGTTCTTGGGCCATGATTAGGGGTCTTTCCCCAGTCCAGTCGCCTTGGAGTCAGGAGGGGGCTCTTGAAATGTGGACCCTGGATGAGCCTCCAGGATGCTATAGGGTCCGGTGTCACACAAGTAAGACCACTAACTCACAGAATGTTGGGTAAGGGCTGATGCATCAAGACTACACCCTGGAGGTCAGGATCTCTAAGAAAACCATAAGATGTTCATTGCAAAAACAGGATGGGAGTTAAATCACAAGTTAAACTACAAAGTTACACAGGTTAGTGCTTGAACCTGTGAAAGTGGGCCAGCTTCTTCTACCATTATGGAACTTCCCATGGATCTGTAAGCTTCAATAAATATCCCTACCTCTATAACTGTGCCTGGCTTGGAAGTTCATCTCAGTGAATCTGAAGCAATCTAGTACACCATCTCTCTAGGCTCAGGTCACATGTTACCATCTCTCTAGCCTCAAGTCACACATTACCATCTCTCCACATCTCATGACAGACGTTACCATGTCTCTAGTCTCAGGTCACTTACTACTATCCCTTTAGTCTCAGTCACACGTTAACATTTCTCTACATCTTAGATCACAACTACAACCTCTCTAGTCTCAGGTCACATACTACCATTTCTTTACCCTCAGATAACACATTCCCATCTCTCTAGCCTCAGGTCACACAATACCACCTCCGTTGTCTCAGGTCATACACTACCATCACTCTTTTCAAGTCACACATTTCCATAATTCAAGCCTCAGGTCAGTCACTACTTTATCTCTATTCTCAGGTCACACATTACCATTTCTCTAGTCTCAGGTCACACATTTCTATTTCTCTACATCTCAGATCACATGTTACCATCTCTCTACATTTCATGTCCCACATTATCATCATTCTATGTCTTAGGTCACACATTACCTTCTCTCTACATCTCAGGTCACACATACTATCTCTCCACATCTCATGTCACATGTTGCCATCTATCTATATCTGAGGTCACACATTACTACCTCTCTAGTCTCAGGTCACACATTACTTTCTCTTGAGTGTCAAGTTACAAGTTACCAACTCTCTGCATCTCAGGTCACGCTTTACAATCACTATGGTTCCAGGTCACACACTACCATCTCTCTAGTCTCAGTTCACACATTACCATTTCTACATCTCAGGTCACACATTACCATCTGTCTAGTCTCACATTAAACATTACCATCTCTCTATGTTTCATGGCATACATTACATTATCATATCTCTATGTCTCAGGTCACACACCTCTCTAGTATCAGGTCTCATATTACCATGTTTCCAGTCTCAAGTCACACATTACCATCTCCCTACATCTCAGGTTACACTTTGCCATCACTCTACTCTCAGGTCACATGTTAACATTTCTCTAACCTCAGGTCACATGCTACCATATATCTAGATCTCAGGTCACACATTCACCATTTCTGTACATCACAAGTCACATGTGACCATCTCTCATACCATCTCTCAAGTCACATATTACCATCTCTCTAGTCTCAGATCACATAGTACTGCTTGGACCACTCTAGTCACATGTAACACATTACCATCTCTGTCTCAGGACACATTACCATCTCACTATGTTTCAGGTAACACATTACAACCTTTCACATCTCAGGTCACACATTACCATCTGACTAGTCTCAGCTCGCACACTACCTTCTCTAATCCCAGGTCACACACTAACATCTTTCTAGCCTCAGGTCACACAGTACTATGTCTCTAGTATCAGGTCATACAGTACCATCTCTCTTGTCTCACATCACACTCTACTATCTCTCTAGACTAAGGTCACACACTAACCTCTTTGTAATCTCAGGTCACACATTACCATCTCTCTAGTATCAGGTCTCACATTACCATCTTTCTAGTCACAAGGCACATGTTACCATCTCTTACATCTCAGGTCACACTTTACCATCACTCTAATCTCAGGTCACACATTACCATTTCTGTAGCCTCAGGTCACATGTTACCATTTATCTACATCTTTGGCTACATGTTATCTTTTCTCTATATCTCAGAACACAATTTACCATCACTATTAACTTAAATCAAGCATTACCTTCTCTGTAATCTGTGGTCAAGCATTATCATCTCTCTATATCTCAGGACACCTTACCATCTCTTTATGTCTCTAGTTACACGTTACCATCTCTATAGTCTCAGGTTACATATTACCACCAGCTTCACTAACTGAGACACTTGTCGTGCAAAGTTAAATAAAGCATTTGAAAGTATCTTCATTAGAGTCGCATTTGATAGAAGCGCTAAAACTCAAAAATGCACACTTTATCTTCTCTGTTTTCCATCTGAGTGCCTACTTAGTCCTTTTACATGTCTTCTTTTTAAATATATATATATTTTAAATTTTATTTATTTATTTGCAAGCAGAGAGAGACAGACAGAGAGAGAATGGGCACACCAGAGCCTGTAGCCACTGCAAATGAATTCCAGGTGCATGTGCCCCTTGTGCATATGGCTTATGTGGGTCCTGGAGAATCAAACCTGGGTCCTTTGGATTTGCAGGCAAACACATTAACCACTAAGCCATCTCTCTAGCCCCCTTTTACATGTCTTTTGTTTAAAAGAATTCAGAGCCTTTAAGTTGGCCATGGTGGCAATTCCTTTAATACCAGCACTTGGGAGGCAGAGGTAGGAGGATCTCTGTGAGTTCAAGGCCACCCTGAGACTACATAGTGAATTCCAGGTCAGGCTGGAGTAGAGCAAGATCCTATCTTGAAAAAACAAAAGAAAAGAATTTAGAGCCTGGACTAGAGTAAGATCCTATCTTGAAAAAGCAAAAGAAAAGAATTTAGAGCCTAGTGGTGTATGTCTATTATCCCAACACTTGGCAGGCTGAGGCAAGAGAATGGTGAGTTCAAGGCCAGTCTGGGCTAACTAGAAAAAACCTGTGTCAAATTTATAATAAATACCTTAACAAGATTCAAGCCAGTTACCCATCAGCTTTTGTCTCTCCTGCCTGGGCTTTGCATGTGCATCTTGTTCTCTGTAGTTCTCCTGTGCAATTCTCTGCATTCTATTCTCTGGGGCTCACCTGAGCTGTTCCCTGAACCTTTTTCACAGTGGCTCACCTGTGCTGTTCCCTGCATCTTCTCTATGTCTTAACTGTGCTTTTTTCTTTGCATCTTGTTCTCTGTGGTTCACCTGTGCTATTCCCTGCATCTTGTTCTCTGTGACTCAACTGTGTTTTCCTTGCATCTTGTTGCCTCTGTGTTTCTCAGTTTCAGCTCAGTGACATTCTCTGCCTTATTCTTACTGAATTTGTTGGACTGATGGTGACAAACATAATGTCTCAAAGAAATGTTTAAGACCCTACTGAGATGCCAGCATCCCCAGTCCACATGCCCACCCTCCTAACTGCCAGCACAGAGCTGCAGGAGCAGAAATCAGGGGGAGGGATTTTCCACTCACATCAGCCTCCCCACAAAGTCAAGACACCTGGAGGGGAAGACAGCAAGGACCAGCTGAGCAGCCACTGAAGGAGAACACAAACTGAACCAATTGAGAAGCTCCAGTACAACTCCAGGCATCCTGCACAGTGCCGCAGTGAACCACTGGAGAACTCATTCAGCCCCCAGCCACAGGATATGCAACACAGCTGATCAAAACACTAAATCCATAGTGCAACACAGAGGGATCAAGGTGGGCACTTAGCATTTGTGAAATTGGAAGCCATCCCAGAAGGTAACAAGGCTGATTGACAAAAAAGCATGTACAAATGTCTGCACTGGAAGTGCTAATCTCTCTTTCCATGTCAGAGCAGGTTATGAGTTACATATTCTTGGTTGGCTTTACCATTCTCAAATAAGCTGTATTTTGGGGTTTACTATTGCCTTTGATGGTTCCTGATTCATAGGGCCTTTGTCTTTTTCTTCTGTCGTTATTAGAGGCAGGGTGTGACTTGGCCACAGGATGACCTGGAACCCATTTCAGGCCAGAAATCTCAATCTCCCAGTTGACAGAATTAAGGGTATGGGTCAATACACACCTGTAGGGACTTTGGCTTGATGAGATTCTGTGTTTTTGTTTTTGTTTTTGTTTTTGTTTTTGTTTTTGTTTTTGTTTTTGTTTTTGTTTTTTAATCCCTACTACTGCAAAAATACTCTGTCCTGCTTTGGATTAAATGTGTATATTGCTCAATTGAGTTTTTGAATTTGCCAGTAAATTGCTCCACCCAGTCTACTAGAATACTTGCATAGAAGGCAAACTCAACATCTAGGGTCACTTCTGCTGTTTTCTTGGAGTATTAGAGCTACACTTGGTACCTTAAACTCCTACCCTGCATATATAAAGTTGAATTTACACAGCTAAGAACACTGCAGATAATTAGAAAACCCATGCATCAAATTAACTCAAACTAACTCATAAGAGGTGGCAGAAAGAATGTAAGAGCCAAAGGAAGGGGAGGACTCCTTACAAAAAAAAAACTCCTTCCAGACACAAAATGGCCTGGATATCCATGGCCTTGCAGTGCCTGACACTACTTATACAAGACCATCATAATAGGAGGAAAAGATGATGACATCAAAATAAAAGAGAGACTGATTGAGAGGGGGAGGAGATATGATGGAGAGTGGAGCTATGAAGGGGAAAGTGAGGGGAAGGGCATTATCATGGTTTATTGTCTACAATTATGGAAGTTGTCAATAATAAAAAATTTAAAAGAGAAAACCTTTAAAATAGCTCATTGAAGTTGTATCACAAGATGACAGAACAGAGTCCAACAGTGCCACATTTAAACATCCATATCAAACATGCACCTGTATGAAATTTAGAGTTTCCTATGAATATTTTCATCAAAATATCATTTCTTAGTTTGAGGGTTTGGTGTGCATTGTTTATGTGTATGCATGTGTGTGTGCAGGCACATGGAAGCCAGAGGTTAACATTGCGTGTTCTCAGTCACTCTACATCTTTTTATGTTTTGATTTTTTTTTCTGTTTTTATTATTATTGTTGTTGCTATTGGTTTTTCAAGGATAGGGTCTCACTCTATGTAGTCTCAGGTTGGCCTTGAACTCATGGCAGTCTTCCTACCTCTGCCTCCCCAGTGCCAGTTTAAAGGTGTGTGCCATCATGCCTGACGTCAATTACTTTTTTTATAATTTTTTGTTTATTTTTATTTTTTATTTATTTATCTGAGAACAACAGACAGAGAGAGAAAGAGGCAGATAAAGAGAGAATGAGTGCGCCAGGGTCTTCAGCCAGTGCAAACCAACTCCAGACGCATAAGCTCCCTTGTGCATCTGGCTAACGTGGGTACTGGGGAATCGAGCCTCAAACCAGGATCCTTAGGCTTCACAGGCAAGTGCTTAACCACTAAGCCATCTCTCCAGCCCCCGACTTCAATTACTTTTAACCACAAATTAGAATGGGTTTTTTTTTTTCCTTCATTTGTTTAAGACAGAGAGGCAGAAAGAATGGCCATTCCAGGGCCTCCGGCCACTGCAAATGAATCCCAGATGCATGTGCTACCTTGTGCATCTGACTTACATGGGTCCTGGGGAATTGATCCTGGGCTTTGCAGGCCAGCGCCTTTACTGCTAAGCCATCTCCCTAGCCCTAGAATGGTTTTAAAAACTTATATTAGCTATGTGTGGTGGCATATGCCTTTAATCCCAGCATTCAGCAGGCAGAAGAAGGAGAATTGCTATGTGTTCGAAGTGACCCTGAGACTACATAGTGAATTCCAGGTCAGCCTGGGCTAGAGTGAGACCCTGCCTCGAAAAACCAAGAAAAGAAGTCATAATACCTTCTAAATGCTTTCTATCTACTTTAGCAACATACTGTGACTTGAAACATTTTTTCCTAAAACTGTTATGCAAACAATTAATAGTGTTTTATTTATTTGTGTATGTTCCTTTGTGCGGGGGGGGGGGGAGGTGAGTGTATGTGTGGAATGTATGCACATGAATGTGCTATTGTGGCACCCAGAGCACTCTCTTATGGCAGCTGCAGGAGAGCCCTGGGTGACCTTTCATTTACTTATCCACCTATTTCTCCTTGCAACAGAGTCTCTTACTGATTCTGGAGTTTTGGCCATTCATGAGCTGCAGCAATTCTCTGGTCCCTGCTTCCCATACGACAGAGGCAGGGTCCTGGGCAGTACTCTGAGTCAGAATTTGGCCTCACAATCTATTTCATCTATCTTTTAAATCCTTTGACAGAAAAGACAGCATGTCTCTCTGTTTCTCACATTTGAGACAGGGTCTCTCTTGTTGTTTTATTGCTGAGAAGGCCAGACTAGCTTCTGGATCCCCAAGTTTCAGGAGTCTCCTGATACCACCTCACATTGTTATAAATGCCTTGGGGTTACAGACACATGTGCCACTTTTGTGTCTAGTTTTATGTGGGTGCTGGGGATCTGAACTCTGGCAAGCTTGGGGAGGAAACACCTTCAACCTCTAAGCCATATCCCCAGTCCTAATGCAAATGTTTTATGGTTTGGAACTGAAGAATGGTGTCTTTTTCATTTTTCCTATTTCAAATTTTCTTTTCTTGAGCAAAAACCCTAAAAATATGATTATTGCTTCAATGAAGTGGCTAAGTACTCACATTTTCAACTTCTTTTCATTGCCAGCTTGATTGAGGTGTGATTGATAGAAGTGTACATGGTTAAGGGCTAGAGAGATTGCTTAGTGGTTAAGGCACTTGCCTGGGAAGCCTAAGAACCCATGTTCAATTCCCCAGTACCCACATAAGCCAGATGCATAAAGTGGCACATGCGTCTGGAGTTTATTTGCAGTGGCTGGAAGAGCTGGTGTGCCCATTCTCTACCTTCCTCTCTCTCTCTCTCTCTCTCTCTCTCTCTCACTCTCTCCCCCTCTCTCTCGAAAAAAATTAATAAAATATTAAAATAATAATAGCAATTTAAAGAAGTGTACATGGTTAAGATGTACACTGTAATTGGTTGACATACATAGACATTACAAAGTGATGGCCTCAGTCAGCCGATGGGCACATGCCTCACTCACACAGTTACTTTTCTCAGTGCTTGTATATTTGTAATGAGAACACTTAAGATCTCTTTCATTTTCTATATTTTTTAAGAAAGGATCTTGCATGTATCCTAGGTTGGCCTCAAACTCATGGTATTCTCCTGCCTCAGCCACCGAGTGCTAGGATAAGAGGCATACAATACCCAAACTTGACTTTTTCAGACTCTGGGCATGAGATCATTCAGTATTTGTCTTTCTGTTTCTGGATTATTTCAGTTAGCATCACATCTTCCAGGTTCATCCGTATTCTCACAAATGGCACCATCAGTGTGGGCCTTTCCACCTCACTTAACCTAATATTCAAACTCCCATGATGATTATGCATGCTGTCAAGTTGACAAGACTAACCTTCACAATAATCTAATGGGAAGCTGGAGGAATCCATGGGAAAGAAGAGCACTAGGGTGCTGGCATTGTTTGAGTGCACCCTCAAAAGTTCATAAGTTGGGGTCATCAGTATGGTGATGTGTGGAACCTTTAAAAGACAAGCTCAGTGACAGGTGCTTCTGTTACCATCAAGAGGTTGCCATTGAAAGAGACTAATGTAGGTCTTACGGTGTCCAGATTCGAACTCATAAAAGGTTGTTAGAAGGGTTGGAAAAATGGCTTAGCAATTAAAGCAATTAAAATCCTGCCAGCCTGGGTTCAATTCCCAAGACACCCATGTAAAGCTAGACACAAAATATACTGCAAGTCTGGCATTTGTTTCCAGTGACAAGAGACCCCAGTGTGCCCATACACACACACACACACACACACACACACACACACACACACACACACACAGAGTTGTGGTTTCAATCTTATTGCTGAGACAAAGCCCATAACTAAAAGAAACACATGGGAGTTCAGGATTTATTTCAGGCCTGTAGTTTCAAAAAGTCTCATGGTGGCAAGGGGAGTAAGGCTCCATCTACCAAATTGCCACCACCTGGGGACCAAGTATTCAAAACATGTGAGGTTATGGGGGACATCTCACCCAAGCCACCACATGAACACACACACATGAATAAATAAATAAATAAATAAATAAATAAATAAATAAATGAAATTTTAAAAATAAGTAAGTAGCCAGGCATGGTGGTGCATGCCTTTAATCCCAGCACTGGGGAGGCAAAGGTAGGAGGATCTGTGTGAGCATGAGGCCAGCCTAAATACTAAATTACATACTGAATTCCAGGTCAGCCTGGGCTAGAGTGAGTCCCTATCTCAAAATAAAATAAAATAAGCTGGGCATGGTGGCACACACCTTTAATCCCAGCAATTGGGAGGCAGAAGTAGGAGGATCACCATGAGTTGGAGGCCACCCTGAGATTACATAGTGAATTCTAGTTCAGCCTGAGCTAGAGTGAGACCCTACCTCAAAAAAAATTAAAATAAATAAATAAATAAT
This sequence comes from Dipus sagitta, assembly GCA_036346955.1. NCBI lineage: Eukaryota > Metazoa > Chordata > Mammalia > Rodentia > Dipodidae > Dipus > Dipus sagitta. The sequence goes on from CM070770.1 coordinate 217,484,543, forward strand.
AAAATATGTAAAAGTGAGGCTGCTCCTTCCTTTACTCTGGGTGTCTTATCTGTGCATGATGGCTTTTCCTCCCTCACATACTCCCATCCCTGGGATGACTTCTGCCTTGAAGTCCTTACCAGAGCCAAGACCACACAGGAGTGGCTTGGTGTTAGAACTCCTGCCCAGAATCCCCCAGTGAGGGGCTGGGGGTGTGAGGGGTGTGACTTGGCAGTAGAGCTCCTGCCTAACATGAGTAAGGTCCTTGGTTCTGTCTCCACTATCACAAAGAAACAAAATGCAAAACCAAAATGAGAATGCCAGGAATTCATCCACGAAGCTGTGTCCCTCAACAGTCCAGTGACTCTTCTGGGGGTTTCTATCCGCAAGACTTCAGCTTTGCCCTGTATGAAAACCAGCCTGCACGTTGGCTAGGTGAAACCCTAGTTCACAGAGATACAGAGAGTAGGAGATCACCCTGCAGGCAGGCTGTGGAGAACAAATGGTGTATTCACCAGGACAGATGGGTGAATGGGCCCCTGTTGTAGGAAAATGTGGGGACAATCACTGGGTGTCTGAGCAGGGCAGGGGGAATGATAAGATCAGGGTGCAATGGGGGACTGTTCTCAGTCACCACTGAGACAGCATGCATTTCCTTGCTGGTTAATCAAGGTGAGTCATGGAAGGCAGAAACCTTACCCAGGTCTCTGAGTTCTTGCTCCTGAACCTCTGGGAGGACACCAGGCAAGAGCAGTTGCTTTGTATCATGTTTCTGAGCATGTACCTGCTCACAGGGATAGGGACATGCTGATCATCCTGGCCATTGCTTCTCAGCCTCGGCTCCACACTTCCATGTACTTCGTCCTGGCCAACTTGGCCTTCATGAACATCTGCTTAACCTCTACCACCATCCCCAAGATACTCTCCTGTTGTCTGACTCAAATGTTCTTCTTCATCTGGTTCACTGGCATTAATAGCTTCCTACTGACTGCCATGGCCTACCACTGTTATGCAGCCATCTGTCACCCTCTGCATTATACCACATTAGACACACCACAGTTCTGTGGCTTCCTAGTAACTGCATCATAGTCTTCCACCCTTGGGAATGCCCTCACCCACACCATATTACTGACCCGCCTCTTTCTTTCTTTCTTTCTTTCTTTCTTTCTTTCTTTCTTTCTTTTTTTAATTTTTTTTTTTTTTTTTGAGGTAGGGTCTCACTCTAGCCCAAGGTGACCTAGAACTCACTCTGTAGTCTCAGGGTGGCCTCAAACTCACAACAATCATCCTACCTCTGCCACCTCCTTTTTAACCTTCTTGTTAAGTGCTGGGATTAAAGAAGTTACACCACCACACTGGGCTCAAATATTTTTTTCTAGACAGATTTCTTATGTCTGTTTAATTTGCAGTATTTGATTCCTTGACATATCCACATCTTGCTACTCTCACTTAATAGATAATACCTAAAGGCCATCTAAGACAACAGCCTCAGGAAGAAGGCCAACACCATGTTTCTGCAGTTCAAGAGCCAGAGAGCTGTTGGGTCTTCCAATCTTATATTTATGACTCTGAATAATGGCCAATTCTTGCCTAAGACTTTATATTTCTTATAATTATTATTAAAGGCAGCAAAGAATAGGCAACTCATGGTGACATTCTTGTTCCTTCTAATGCTTGTAGAAACATAAGCATGAGCCACAGGGTCACCCCTTTAGTCTATCACACCAAACTTTGCACTTTGGCATAGTGTGAATGACCAGCTTTCCAGGCCACTAAGATGATGCAACTATTTTTCCCAGTTTCACATTGCCAGCACCCTTCTTGTGGTACCACTTACTGATGGAGTTAATATGAATGGCTTGCTTGCTGTATTAATTGGCTAGGGCTTCAGTAACAAAATACCAGATATAGGTGGCTAACCACCAGAAATTTGTGGTACTAGAGCTTGGGTAGACAAAGATGGAGGGGCTGAAAACTAGTAAGAGTCTTCTTACTGCACCATCCCATATGGAAGAAACAAGGTTAAGAAGGAGCAAGAGCCAAGGTGTGGTGACACATGCCTTTAATCCCAGCAATTGTGAGGCTGCTGTAGGAGACTGCTGTGAATTCAAGGCCTGCCTGAGACTCTACAGTGATTTCCAAATCAGCCTGGGCTAGAGTGAGACTATACCTCGAAAAAAAAAAAAAAAAAAAAAAAAAAAAAAGGAGAAAGAAAAAAGGGAAATAGGAGAACTCCTCCTTTGTACATCCATTCCAACAATAAAGAATCAATTACTGCAATGACAGAATTATATATTCACTGTTTGGCTGTCCTGCTGTCCTAAATTAAACATACCCAATCTTGTCTGATCTCAGAAGCTAAGGAGGGTCAGAACTGGTTAGTACTTACATGGGAGAAATTGCCTATTCATTCCACTCTTTTTAAAAATAGTTTTGGAGCCAGGCATGGTGGCACATGCCTTTAATCCCAGCACTCAGGAGGCAGAGGTAGGAGGATTGCCATGAGTTCGAGGCCACCATGAGACTCCATAGTGAATTCCAGGTCAGCCTGGGCTACAGTGAGACCCGACCTCAAAAAAAAAATAGTTTTGGGACTTCTGGGTAAGATGGTGGCACACTAGCCACACCAAAGCAGCCTAGGAAGAAATATTCTACTGAAGATTGAAGGTATATAAGTTATTATCAACCACAGTAGAGAAGCAGGAAAGACCGGGATCTTCCATAAAGGAGGAAACCAGTCAGAATCTCACCAAAGCACCTGCCTGCAGCTCAGATCCACACCCATGTGGGTAGTAGAGAGTGGCAGGAGCAGAAACAAAGAAACAGAAAACATAGCAATGTCCAGGATACAAAATAAACACACAGAAATCAGTAGCCTTCCTATGTGCTAACAACAAACATGCTAAGGATGAAATCAGGGAATCACTTACATTCACATTTGCATTAAAAAAATAAATAAACTACCTTGGAATAAACCTAACAAAGGAAGTGAAGGATCTCTACAGTGAAAACTTTACAACACTCAAGACAAAGATTGCAGAAGACACTAGGAAATGGAAAGACATCCCATGTCCTTGGATTGGAAGAATCAATATTGTGAAAATGTCAATCTTGCCAAAAGCAATCTACACATTTAATGCAATCCCCATCAAAAGTCCAATGGCATTCTTCATGAAAATAGAAAAAACAATCCTAAAATTCATTTGGAAGCACAAAAAAACCTTAAATATCTAAAATAATTTTGGGCAACAAAAATAAGACTGGTGGAATCAGCATACCTGATTTTAACCTACATTACAGAGCCATAGTAACAAAAACAGCTTGGTATGGGAACAAAAACAGACACATAGATCAATGAAACAAAATAAAGGACCCTGATGCAAGTCTGGGTAGCTACAGCCACCTGATCTTCAACAAAAATGCCAAAATACTCAATGGAGAAAAAACAGCCTCTTCAACTAATGGTGCTGGGAAAACTGGATATGTGTCTATAGAAGGATGAAAATAAATCCCTACCTTTCTCCATGTACAAGAATTCAGCCCATATGGATCAAAGGCCTTAATATCAGTCCTGAAACTCTGAAGCTGCTACAGAAAAAAGTGGAAACCCTTCAACATATTGGCATAGGCCATGACTTTCTGAATATAACCCCAATTGCTCAGGAAATAAAACCAGCAATCAAGCACTGGGATCTCATGAAATTACAAAGATTTTGTACAGCAAAGGACACTATGAATAGGCCAATGAGGCAAATCTTTGCCAGCTAGTCATATGACAGGGGATTAATATCCAGGATATACAAAAAAACTAAATAATAAGCTGGGCATGGTGGTGCACGCCTTTAATCCCAGCACTTGGGAGGCAGAGGTAGGAGGATCACTGTGAGTTCAAGGCCACCCTGAGACTTTGTAGTGAATGCCAGGTCAACCTGGGTTACAGCGAGACCCTAACTCAAAAAACCAAAGTGGGAAAAAAAAACTAAATAATAAGAAATCAAACAACCCAATTAAAAAATGGGCTATGGAACTAAATAGAGAGTTCTCAAAAGAAGAAATACAGGTGGCATATAAACATATAAAACAAAGTTCTACATCCTTAGTCATCAGGGAAATGAAAAATTAAAACTACATTGAAATACCATCTTACTCCTGTCAGAATGGCTACCATCAAGAAAACAAATGACCATAAATTCTGGTGAGGATGCGGAAAAAGAGGAACCCTTCTACACTGTTAGTAGGAATGCAATCTGGTCCAGCCATTGTGGAAATCAGTGTGGATGTTCCTGAGACAGCTCAAAATAGCTTTTCCACATTACCCAGCTATACCACTCCAAGGCTTATATCCTAAGGACTCATCTCACTACCTTAGAGATACTTGTACAACCATGTTTATTGCTGCTGTATTCACAACAGCTAGGAAATAGAACCAGTCTAGATGTCCCTCAATTGATGAGTGGATAATGAAGATGTGGTACAGTTTTATAATGGAGTTCTAGTCAGCAGTAAAGGAAAATGAAATTATGAAATTTGCAGATAAATGGATAGATCTGGAAAGGATTATACTTAGTGAGGTAACCAAGGCCCAGAAAGCCAAACATTGCATGTTCTGTCTCATATGTGGGTCCTAGCTATAAATTATTGGACTTCTATGTGAGTTGGAATAAAACTGAGTAGCAGAGGCCACTAAGCTAGAAAAGAAATAGAAAGGGAGGGAGAGCGGACTTAATTAGGATGGTATTGTATATATGTAAATAAAATAACAAATTACTGGGGTGGTAAAGGCCTAACTGAGGTCAGGGGAAGAGATTGAGTATAGGAAAGATGGAGGGAGGGCTAATCAATATCAAAGAGGGTGTGAATGTCATATGGAAACCTACTTTTTAGACATTGGCACATCCAGAAGCCACAGATTGTTACTAGAAAATTTTCAGTGTCAGGAATGGGATACCTTCCAGTCAGGTTGGCCAGGGAAGTCCCTGATACTCCCCTAAACATTACAGGCCATTGCCAAGACTCACATACTTGGTGTTGCAGTCAGGTTCACATTGCTGTCAGAAATCACCTGACCAAGAGCAACTTTGGGGGAAAGGGGGGTTTATTTCAGCTTACAGACTCAAGGGAACACTCCACAATGGCACGGAAAACATTGGCATGAGCAGAGGGTGGATATCACCCTCTGGCCAACATAAGGTGGACAATAGCAACAGGAGAATGTAACAAATAGTAGCATGAGAAAACTGGCTATAATACCCATAAGCTCATCCCCAACAGTACACTGCCTCCAGGAGGCATTAATTCCCAAATCTCCATCAGCTGGGAACCTAGCATTCAGAATACCTAAGTTTATGGGGGACACCTGAATCAAACCACCACGTTCCTCCCCTGGCCCCCAGAAACTGACATCCATATATGATAAAAATACAATGCAATGCATTCAGTATGACTTTAAGAGTACCCATAGTTTTTATCAATTCTAATGTTGTTCAAACATCCCCATGATCCAAGGTCTTTTAACTGAGCAATAATCCTAAAAAATAACCTCAAAAAAACCATAATGGCATGGAATAAACATTCACATTGCAAAAGATGGCATTGGGTATAGCAAAGCAATATTCAGCCAATACAAGATTTAAAACAACCAGGGCAAATATCAAACTCTGTAGCTTCAAGTCCAACAACTCTAGCCAGTGACAAATCTCCAAGTCTGATAATTCTAACCAGCAATAAGCCTCTGGAGTTCCAATTCCACCCCTCTAGCTAGGCTACTCATGGTCCTGAAAAACTTCATCTGGGACCAGCAGCTTTCCTTAGCAGCCATCTTGTGGTCCTGGCATCTCCACTGGGTCTCCACTGCAATCCATGGTTCATCCCCATGGCTCCATCAGGTTTCCATGCAGGCATCCAACAAACCTGCTTCACACTCCCCATGGCCATTTCCAGAATACAAGACTGTGTTACAAACTCAATGACCCCCTCTTTCCTGTATTTCTTATACTCCACAATACCAGGTAGGGTGCCAATTTGTTAATACAAGAGGGGGAATAAAGCAGACTTTGAGGAACAGGGCATTTCTTGAGCACTCAGGCCCCTTCAAAGGCGGCTACATTCTTTGTGTTGCTCCGATCTCAAAGGTTATAATCTCTCATACAATTGCAGCTGAACAGGCAGCAGCCTCAGCCCAAAGATTTCATTTCTCTGTGCCATATCACTCTGTTCATACCAGTCCATTTCTATGCTAAGCAACACTGGACAAGTTCTCAGGACACAGGCATAACAGCAAGCCTCACATACAAACTGCCTCCAGCCCAGTCCAGGCAAAGCTCTTTCTCACCCTCACAAGCTAAATCTCACAGTTCATAGTTCTTGCTGTATTCAGGTCTTTCAGCTCTGACCAGAATAATCCATCAAGCTGTACTTACAACACTGCAAGGTGTCTCTTAGTCCAAGGTTTCAAATCCTTCCACATTCCTCTTGAAATCAGCTCCAAAATGCCAAAGCCACACAGTCAGGTATCTAGCAGCAATCCCACTCCTCAGTACCAACATTACTGTTACAGTCAGGTTCACATTGCTGGCAGAAATCACCTGACCAAGAGCAGCTTTGAGGGGAAAAGGGGTTTATTTTGGCTTACAGACTGGAGGAGACATTTCATGATGGCAGGGAAAATGCTGGCATGAGCAGAGAGTGAATACCACACTCTGGCCAACATCAGGTAGACAATAGTAACAGGAGAGTGTGCCAAACACTGGCATGGGGAAACTGACTATGATGCTCATAAGCCTGCCCCCAACAATACACTGCTTCCAGGAGGTATTAATTCCCACATCTTCATCAGCTGGGAACCTTGCATTCAGAACACCTAAGTTTATGGGGGACACGGGAATCAAACCACCACACTTGAGCTATAAGTTCACTGAGAAATCCTGCTGGAGTTGAGCTGAAAACCTCCATGTAGACCAGATGACAGAAAGCTGAAAAAGCTCCACTGCATGTAGTTCCATTGGAGAGAGAGAAATAACCAGTGGAGATAAACAATAGTGGACACTGCAAGCCTTAAGATTGGCCAGCCATGCCAAATGAGCCAATGGGTACATTAGTGACATGTCTATTATGGGGGGAAAGCAACTGCTCTCTAATTGGACTGGAAGCCAGCTCCATGGGAGGGAATACATGCCTGATATTGAAAACCTACCACAGGGGAAGTCATGAGCCCTAGGGGTGTAACATCTGCTGCTGTCTGGCTAAATGTATATACTATGCTCACCAAACTGCCCAATAGCAACTTCTCTTAAGGTTCAAGCCCATATATTAATGCTACTCTTGCTTTTGGTTAGAGAACCTTCTCTTTTCAGATGGCAGTGACCTTGAGCTGACTCAGAAGGCACCATAGTGCTGAGAAGAAGTGACAGAGGAGTTCTCAGCCCTGAAACATCTCTATCACACCTTCCAAAGCTCAGGGTCCATTGTGGACAGGCGGCAGAATGAATGTAAGACCCAAAGGAAAGTCAGGACTCCTTACAACATGCTCCTCCAGACACAGAATGGCCTGGAAATCCATGAGCTTGCAGTGCTTGACACTGCCTACATAAGACCATCATAATAAGAGGGAAAGATTATGACATTAAAATAAAAGAGAGACTGATTGAGAGGAGGGAAGGGGTATGTTGGAAAGTGGAGTTGCAAATGGGAAAGTGGGAGAAAGGGAATTACCATGGTTTATTGTCTATAATTATGGAAGTTGTCAATAAAAAATCTTTAAAAATAAGTAAATAAAAATAAAATATTTTGTATATTTAAGACAGAGAAAATGAGGCAAAGAGATAGAATGGGCTGCTATAAATGAACTCAAAATGCATATTCTACTTTGTGTATCTGTCTTTATATAGGTACTAAGGAATTAAATTTGGGCCATCAGGCATTGCAAACAAGTGCCTTTAACTGCTGAGCCAACTCTCCAGCCTCTCATTCCAATCCTATGACCTCATCACTTTTCATTAGGCCCACATCAAGTGTTGCAGCACTGAGTTTCCAACATATCCTTGTAGAGGGCACATTCGAGCCACAGCAGAATCCTAGCTTTCTTTATTTTTATGTGTGTGCCCATTCATGTGTATGAGTGCAAGTATGCACATGCCATGACACACATGAGCAGGTCATATGTTTTTTGAGATAGTCATTCACTGAACCTGGAATGCATCAAATCAGCTAGACTAGCTCTTCAGAAAGTCCTAGGTATTTTCCTGTCTCCACTCCCCAGCAGTGGGATTATAGGAACATGTGTGGCTTTTACACCAGTTCTAGGGATCCAAACTCAGGTCCTCATGCTTATATGACAAACACTTTATCCACCAAGCCAGCTTCCAAGCCCCTTGTATAGTGTTTAAAACAAGATCTCACTGTGTAGCTCTGATCACTATAAAGCCAAAGCTGGTCTCAAACTTGTACAAATTTTTCTGGCTCTTCCTCAAGAGTGCTATGATCACAGGCATGTATCACCTTGCCTGATGACATAGTTTTTGAATGATAGACTTTGTTACAGTTTGAATTTGAAATGTTCCCACATTCCCCTGTGTTTGAGCTCTTGTTCCCTAGCTGGTTGGGCTTTTGGAGAAAGTTTGGAACCCTTGGGACAGGAGGCCTAGCTAGCAGAAGTGGGTCATTGAGGTTGGGCCTTGAAGATCATATCCACTGTTGGTTTTGGCATAAGTTGTCTGATGCCTAGCCCACCAAAATGTGAGAAGCAGTAGCTGCAAGCTCACCCCACCCTGGACCAAGCCACTCCACTGTACCTTGGACTGTATTCCCCCAAATCTGTAAGCCAGAATAAATTCTTCCTCTCTTAAATTGTTTCTGACAGGCATTTTGTCACAGCAACAAGAAAAAGTAAGTAATACAGTTTCAAAAAAAAAATCAAAGAAATGATCATACCTTCAATACCAGATAAGGCCCCAGCTAGGCGTGGTGGCGCACGCCTTTAATCCCAGCACTTGGGAGGCAGAGGTGGGAGGATCACCGTGAGTTCGAGGCCACCCTGAGACTCCGTAGTGAATTCCAGGTCAGTCTGGGCTAGAGTGACACCCTATCTCGAAAAAAAAGGCCCTAGCAGACAGCAAATGACTTTAACCTCTGAGCCATCTTCTCAGCCCCCTCAAATATGCTTTCAGGGACTGGACAGCTGGCTTAGCAGTTAAGGTGCTTGCCTGAAAAGCCAAAGGACCCAGATTCAATTCCCCATGATTCACATAAGCCAGATGCACAAGGTGGTGCATCAGTCTGGAATTCATTTGTCGTGGCTGGAGGCCCTGGCATGCCCAGTCTCTCTCTCTCTCTCTCTCTCTCTCTCTCTTCCTCCCTCCCTCCCTCCCTCTTTCTCTTAAATAAATAAATAAAAATAAAGTATTTTTAATAGCTTAAAAGTGGTCTGGAGAGATGGCTTAGCAGTTAAGGTGTTTGCCTGTGAAGCCAAATGACCCAGGTTCAATTTCCCAGGACCCACATAAGCCAGATGCACAATGTGGTGCATGCATCTGGAGTTCATTTACAGCAGCTGAAGTCCCTGACACACCCGTTCTCTTTTGTGCTCTCTCTCTCTCTCCCTCTCTCTCTCTCTCTCTCTCTCTCTCTCTCTGTCTTTCTATCTGCCTCTTTCTCTCAAATAAGTAAATAACTTTTTTTAATTACTAAAAAATGCTTTTAGTTGTTGCTATTCTTTAAAAAATATTAGACTTCTGGTTAAAATAAGAGCATAGTAGCCATGCCAAGGCAGCCAGGGTGGGTGATAAGCAGCAAAACAAAAAAAAAAATACACTCTTCTACTAAAAAGTGTATAAAGAATTATCAATCACAGCAGAGAAGCAGGAGAAACCCAGAGCAACCACACAACAGCCAGGACCAGTTCCTACCCATGATGCTGGCATCTTGGTCCGCGTACTCACCAGGGCCTGCCTGAGCCACAGAAGCAGAAGCCAGGTGAAGAGATTTTCCACTAACACCAACCTCCTCACAAAGTCAAGAAACCTGAATGAGAAGACAGCAGAAAACAGCTGAGCAGCTGCTGAAGGAGAGGACAAATGGGACCAGCTGAGCAGCTCTATACACCTCCAGGCACCCTGCACAGCCTCCCTTCCCCCAACAACTAGTGCTGTGAACCATTGGAGACCCATCCACCAGCCACACAGCATCTAGCACAGCTGTAACTGAGTCCACAGTGCAAGAGAGAGGGACACAGGTGGGTACTCAGCATAGGTGAAATTAGAAGCCATCCCACAAAATAATAAGCCTACTTACACAAAACCAGGTACATATGCTTGCACTGGAAATGCTAATCATACCTTTCATGTCAGGGCAGGTTATGGGTTAGATTTGACGGAGGCATTCTTGGCCGGCTTTACCATTCTCAAATAAACTGTATTTTGGTGTTAACTATTGTTGTCTTTGATATTTAATGATTTATAAGACCTTTGTCTTTTTCTTCTGTCATTCTTGGGGACAAGGACTCACTGGGCCACAAGCTGATCTGGAACTCATTTCAGACCAGAAATCTCAGCCTCCCAATTGACAAGATTAAGGGTGTTTGTTTTAATCCCCACTCTTGCATAAATACTCTATTCTGATTTTGATTAAATGTGTATAGTGCTCAGTTGAATTTTAGCATTTGCCAGTATTTTGTTCCAACTAGCCTACTGAAATTCTGGCATAGCAGGAAAATTCAACACCTAGGGTCGGGTCACTTTGGCTATTATTCTGGAAGTAATATAAGAGCCACATCTGGCACTTTAAGCTCTTATCCTGAAGATATATAAAGTCAGATTTACATATCTAAAAATACTGCAGGTAATTAGAGAACCCAAGCATCAAATTAACTCAAGATGAAAAAATATCTACATTATAATACAAAAAAAATCAAGACAATATAATTCCACAACATGTACAAATCCATCAGAAATGACCTTCAGTAAGACTGACATAGAGGAAATGCCTGCCAAAGAATTGAAAAAAATTATTAAGCCCAGGTGTGGTGGGTTACACCTTTAATCACAGAACTCAGGAGGCTGGGGTAGGAGGATCACCCTGAGTTCCAGGTTAGCCTTAGCTGTCCCTACCTTGAAAAATAAAAATAAAAATAAATATCTATCTTCAAAGAAATCAAAGGACTCAAACAAGAAAGCAAACTCCTGGGCTGGAGACATGGATTAGCACTTAAGGTCCTTGCCTTTAAAGCCAAATGACCCAGGTTTGATTTCCCAATACACACATAAGCCAGATGCACAAGATGGTGCATGCATCTGGAGTTTGTTTGCAGTGGCTGAAGGCTCTGGCCTGCCCATTCTCTCTCTCTTTCTCTCTCTCTCCCCCTATCTTTCTCTCAAATAAGTAAATAAATAAATAAAATATTTTTAAAAACAAAACAGTCAGGCATGGTGGCATACTCCTTTAATCCCAGCACTCAAGAGGCAGAGGTAGGAGGATCATCATGAGTCCAAGGCCACCCTGGGACTACAGAGTGAATTCCAGGTCAGCCTGGGCTACAGTGAGACCCTACCTTGAAAAATAAGAAAAAGAAAGAAAGAAAGAAAAAAGAAAAACTCCTGAAGGAATCCTAAGAAAGCACAGGAAACCAACTTAATAAAATAAGGAGGTCAATAAAAGACATTATCAAGGAAATAGAAATGATGAAAAACAATACTAATCAAAAATAGCAGAAATGCAAAACAGAGTAAGTCAAATAGAAAATGCTGTAGAAAGTCTCATCAATAGGCCTGGAGAGAAAGCTTAGAAGTTAAGGCACTTGCCCACAGAGCCAAAGAACCCAGACTCAAGCCCCCAGGACCCCTAAAAGTCAGATACACAAGGCAGCAAATGTGTTTGCAGTTTGTTTGCAGCAGCTGAAGGCCCTGACATGCCCATTTTCTCTCTCTCTCTCTCTCTCTCTCTCTCTCTTTCTCTCCTTCTCTCAAATAAATAAAAACAATAATAATTTTTAAAAATCTTTGAGCTGGGCATGGTGTTGTATGCCTTTAATTTCAGCACTGAGGAGGCAGATGTAGGAGGATTGCTATGAGTTTGAGGCCACCCTAAGACTACATAGTGAATTCCAAGTCAGCCTGGGCTAGAGTGAGACCCATATATATGCTAAAAGGAATATAGGACCACTAACCCAGCTCTACATAAAATACTTGAAGGGATACTTCATGCTGAAGGGAAAGAAAAGCACGCACATATGTAAACAGGAAAAAATAAGCCATACTCAAATAATAGCTAATACAAGAAAGTAAAGGAAAAACTAAGAACTACAAAACAAGAAGAATAGCAAGAATAAATGCACATGTTTCAATAATAACTCTTTTTTCCACTAACAATCTACTATTTATTAGATAATTTGCAAAGCACAATGTAACAGAACAGGGACATTATCTCAGTTATTTCTCATGAAGACCCTATGAGGTAGGTATTACATCCACATCTTACAGATAATGCAAGAGTTTCAGAAAGAATGAGCCACTTGCTAGGGAAAAGCCAAACCTTAATTTGATCGTCATCTGTCTCATACTTGAGGATGACTTTGACAGGGATACTGATCTGCATGTACGAGAGATATTTTGGGCTTGTTATTTGTTGCTTCTTGATTTATAGTGGCTTTGTTTCCTCTTCTGTTATACATTAGGGAAGGGTCTCAATTGGTCACAAGCTGACTTGGGACCCTCAACAGACCAGAAATCTTAACTGCCTTGTTGATAGAGGATCTGGTTGTCATAAAACCTACTCTTGAATAAATACTCTGTGCTGTTTTTCATTGAATGTGTACATTTTAGAATTTTAGAATCTATCTGTATTTTGTTCCACTTGGCCTACTTGAATACTCCCATAGCAGGCAAACACAACAACTAGGTTCACTATTGTAGATACTCTGAGTCTTAAGAGCCACACTAGTACCTTAAGCTCCTACCCTAAAGATATATAACATCAGATTGATTGATACATCTAATAATACCCAGCTAACTAGAAAATCCAAGCATTAAATTAATCCAAGATGCAAAAACATATACAATATAACACAAGAAACACCAAAATCAAGACAATATAAATCCATCAAAAAGTATTAATGTATCATAAATGACCTCCAGTGAGAACAAGTTAGAGGAAATGCCTGAGAAAGATTTCAAAAGAATAATTGCAAATATGTTCAAAGAAGTCAAAGAAGAAATCAAAGGAATGAAAGAGAAAATCAAAGGAATCAAAGAAGACACAGGACACCAATTTAATGAAATAAAGAGGTCAATATAAGACATAAATAAGTAAACAGAAATAATAAAGAAAAACCAGTCATAATTACTAGCAATAAAGAACACACTTAATGAAATAAAAAACTCTGTAGAAAATCTCACCAGTAGAATGGATGAAGGAGAGGACAGAATGTCTAAGCTAGAAGACCAGGTGGCAGATCTAATACAGTCCAACAAAGAGAGAAAGACAAACTAATAAAAAAGTATGAATGGGAATTTCAAGATATTTGGGACACTATGAAAAGATCAAACATAAGAATTCAGGGTATAGTAGAAGGAGAAGAATTTCACTCCAAGGGCATAGTAGGTGTCTTCAACAAAATCATAGAAGAAAATTTCCCCCAAATTGGGAAAGAGGTGTCAATGCAGATACAGGAATCCTTTAGAAACCAAACAGACAAAACCTGGAAAGAACCTCTCCTCGCCATATTATAATCAAACTACCAAACACACAAACCAAAGAAAAAATATTGAAAGCAATTAGAGAGAAAAATCAAGTTACCTACAAAGGCAAGCTCATCAGGATTACAGTAGATTACTCAACACAAACTTTCAAAGCCAGAAGGGCTTGGAATGATGTATTCCAACTTCTGAAAGATAACAACTGTCAACCAAGGTTACTTTATCCTGCAAAGCTATCCATTCAAATAGATGGAGAAATAAGGACATTCTACAACAAAAACAGGCTAAAGGAGTATTTGAAGACAAAACCAGATCTATAGAAAATACTTGAAAGAATCCTCCATGCTGAAGAGAAGGAAAAACACACATATAAGGAACCTGGAAAAAACAAACAATACTCAAATACCAGTTAACACAAGAGAGCAAAGGTAGAACCGGAAGAACTACAAAGAAATGGCAAACATAAATGCACACCTTTCAATAATATCTCTTAGACTAGTCTTAAAAATAATAATAATAATAATAATAATAATAATAATAACTCTTAATATCAACAGCCTCAATGCCCCAACCAAAAGACATAGGTTTGCAGACCGGGTTAAAAAGCAGGATCCTACAATTTGTTGCTTCCAAGAAACCCACCTTTCCACAAAGGATGGACACTATCTTAGGGTGAAAGGTTGGAAAATGGTGTTTCAAGCAAATGGGCCTAGAAAACAAGCAGGGGTTGCTAGCCTAATATCTGACAAGGTAGACTTCAGTCCAACGTTAGTCAAGAAAGATAAGGAAGGTCACTTTATATTGATTAAGGGTACACTCCAACAGGACATTACAATCCTAAACATATATATACCTAATATGGGGGGTCCCAAATTCATCAAACAAACCCTATTAGAACTAAGGTCACAGATAACACCAAACACAGTGGTAGTGGGGGACTTCAAACCCCACTCTCATCAATTGGCAGGTCATCCTGGCAAAGAACCAGCTCTTTGTTTCATTTATTCTTTGGATTGGTTTTTTCTTTGTTTCTATTTCATTAATTTCTGCTCTAATCTTTATTATTTCTTCTCATCTACTGATTTTTGGTTTGCCTTGTTCTTCTTTTTCCAAGGCCTTAAGGTGAAGCATTAAATAGTTTATTTGTGACCACTCTAATTTCTTTTCAAATTTTTTTTATTAACAACTTTCATGATTATAAAAAATATCCCACGGTAGTGCCCCCCTCCCCCACTTTCCTCTTTGAAACTCCATTCTCCATCATATCTGCTCCCCCTCTCAATCAGTCTCTCTTTTATTTTTATGTCATGATCTTTTCTTCCTATTATGATGGTCTTGTATAAGTAGTGCCAGACACTGAAAGCCATGGATATCCAGGCCATTTTGTGTCTGGGGGGAGCACATTGTAAGTAATCCTACCCTTCCTCTGCCTCTTACAAACTGTCTGCCACCTCTTCTACAATAGACCCTGAGCCTTGGAAGGTGTGATAGAGATAATGCAGTACTGAGTACTCCTGTCACTTCTTTCCAGCACCATGTTGCCTTCTGAGTCATCCCAAGGTGACTGCCATCTGAAAAGAGAAGGTTCTCTACCAAAAGTGAGAGTAGCATTAATATAACATTAAGAGAAGTGCTTACTGGGCAAGTTGATAAGCATAGTATATACATGTAGTATATACAGAAGCAGAGGTTACACCCCTAGGGCTCATGACTACCCCTGTTTTAAGTTTTCAGTATCAGAGATGTATTCCCTCCCATGGAGCAGGCCTCCAGTCCAATTAGAGGTCAGTTCGTTTCCACCATGACAGAAGGACCACTATTGCACCCATTGGCTAATTTGGCCTGGCTGGCCAAATATAAGGCTTGGAGTGTCCACTGTTAAATATCTTCACTGGTGATTTCTCTTTCTCCCATTGAACTGTATGCAGAATGGCTTCTTCCAGCTTTCTGTCAGCTGGTCTACATGGAGATTATCAGCTCAGTTCCAGCAAGATTTCTTAATGGCCTTGCAGCCCAAGTATGTGGAGTCTACAGCAATACGGACTTACCATCTATTCCTGGTGGGAAACCAAGGATCTCAGCAATGGCCTATAATGTTTTGGGGCATCAGGGACTTCCCTGGCCAACAACTCACTGGAAGGTATCCCATACCTGGCACTGAAAATTTTCTAGCAACAATCTACAGCTCCTGAGTGTTCCATTGTCCAAAAAAGGATTCCATGATTTATTTATATGCTCTTAGATTTTGATTAGCCCTCCCTCCAACTTTCCTTTACTCAATCTCTTCCCTTGACCTCACTGGAGCCTTTTCACTCCCACTAATCTATTCTTCTACTTACATATATACAATACCATCCTATAAGTATCCCCCTTCCTTCCTCTGGCCTTTATGTCTCTTTTCTAGCTTACTGGCCTTTGCTACTGAGTTTTCTTCCTACTCACACAGAAGTCCAATCATCTGTAGCTAGGATCCACATATGAGAGAGAACATGTGATGCTTGGCTTTATGGGACTGGGTTACCTCACTTAGTATAATCCTTTCCAGATCCATCCATTTTTCTGCGAATTTCATAACTTCATTTTTCTTTACCGCTGAGTAGAACTCCATTGTATAAATGTGCCATATCTTCATTATCCACTCATCAGTTGAGGGACATCTAGGCTGGTCCCATTTCCCAGATATTGTGAATTGAGCAGCAATAAACATGGTTGAGCACGTACTTCTAAGGAAATGGGATGAGTCCATAGGGTATATGCCTAGGAGTGCTATAGCTGGGTCATATGGCAGATCTATTTTTAGCTGTCTTTGGAACCTCTACACTGATTTCCACAATGGCTGGACCAGATTGCATTCCCACCAACAGTGTAGAAGGGTTCCTCTTCTTCCTATTCCTCACCAGCCTTTATGGTCATTTGTTTTCATAATGGTAGCCAATCTGACAGGAGTGAGATGGAATCTCAACATAGTTTTAATCTGTATTTCCCTGATGACTAGGGATGTAGAACATTTTTTAGATGCTTATATGCCATCCATATTTCTTCTTTTCAGAACTCTTTTATAGGTCCATAGGCCTTTTTGAATTGGCTTTTTTGATTTATTATTATTTAATTTTTTGAGTTCTTTGTATATCCTAGATAGTAATCCTCTATCAGATGTATAGCTGGCAAAGATTTTTCTCCATTCTGTAGGTTGCCTCTTTGCTTTATTCACAGTGTCCTTTGCCATACAAAATCTTTGTAATTTCATGAGGTCACAACAGTTAGTCTGTGGTTTTATTGCCTGAGAAATTTGAGTTATATTCAGAAAGTATTTGCCAAGACCAATATGTTGAAGGGTTTTCCCTACTTTTGCCTCTAGCAGTTTCAGAGTTTCAGGTCTAATGTTAAGGTCTTTAATCCATCTGGACTTAATTCTTGTGCACGAAGACAGAGAAGAATCTATTTTCATCCTTCTACAGATATATATCCAGTTTTCCCAGCACCATTTGCTGAAGAGGCTGTCTTTTCTCCAATGAGTATTTTTGGCAGTTTTGTCAAATATCAGGTGGCTATAGCTACCCAGACTTACATCTGGGTCCTCTATTCTATTCCATTGATCTACATGTCTGCTTTTGTGCCAGTACCATGCTGTTTTTGTTACTATGGCTCTGTAGTATAGGTTAAAATCAGGGATGGTGATGCCACCAGCCTTATTTTTGTTGTTCAATATTGTTTTAGATATTCAAGATTTTTTGTGATTCCAAATGAATTTTTGGATTGGTTTTTTTTCTATTTCCATGAAGAATGCCATTGGAATTTTGATGGGAATTGCATTAAATGTGTAGATTGCTTTTGGGAAGATTGCCATTTTCACAATATTGATTCTTCTGATCAAGGAACAAGGGATGTTTTTCCATTTCCTAGTGTCTTCTGCGATTTCTCACTTGAGTGTTTTAAAGTTTTCATTGTAGAGATCATTCACTTCCTTGGCTAGGTTTATTCCAAGGTGCTTTATTTTTTTATGCAATTGTGAATGGGATTGATTCTCTGATTTCATCTTCTGTGTGTTTGTTGTTAGCATATAGGAAGGCTACTGATTTCTGTGTATTTATTTCATATCCTGCTACATGGCTATATGTGTTTATCAGCTCTAACAGTTTGCTGGTAGAGTCTTTAAGGTCCTTTATGTATAGAATCATGTCATCTGCAAATAATGATAACTTGATCTCTTCTTTTCCAATTTGTATCCCTTTTATGTGTATCTCTTGCCTTATTGCTATGGCTAAGACTTCCAGTACTATATTAAATAAAAGTGGGTCCAGAAAGCAAAGCACACATATAAGGAACCTGGAAAAAACAAACAATACTCTAATACTAGTTAGCACAAGACAGCAAAGGTAAAACCAGAAAACCTACAAAAAATTGCAAAAATAAATACACATGTTTCAATAATATCTCTTAATATCAACAGCCTCAATGCCCCAACCAAAAGACATAGGTTTTCAGACTGGGATAAAAAGCAGGAACCTATAGTTTGTTGCCTCCAAGAAACTCATCTTTCCACAAAGGATGGACACTATCTTAGTGTGAAAGGTTAGAAAATGGTGTTTCAAGCAAATGGGTCTAGAAAACAAGCAGGCATTGCTATCCCAATATCTGACAAGGTAGACTTCAGTCCAACATTAGTTAGGAAAGATAAGGGAGGTCACTTCATATTGTTATATATAGTGTACTGTTTAGTCTTCATGAATTTTTGTATGCTCTGTAGATTTTCTTGTTGTGGATTTGCAGTTTATTCCCACTGTGGCCAGATAGAGATAACCACTTCTAGCAACATAGCAGGATACAAAATAAATACCCAGAAATCAGTAGCTTTCCTATATACTAACAACAAACATGCAAAGGATACAATCAGGGAATCTCTCCCATTCATAATTGCCTCAGAAAAATAAGTAAATAAAGTACCTTTGAATAAACTTAACCAAGGAAGTGAAGGATCTCTACAATGAGAACTTTAAAATACACAAGCAAGAAATTGCAGAAGACACAAGGAAATGGAAAGACATCCCATGTTCTTGGATTGGAAAAATCAGTATCATGAAAATGTCAATCTTATCAAAAGCAATTTATACAGTGCAATCCCCATTAAAATTCCAATGGCATTTTTCACAGAAATAGCAAAAACAATCCTAAAATTCATTTGGAAGCACAAAAAACCTTGAATAGCCAAAACAATTTTGAGCAACAAAAATAAGGCTGGTGGCATCACCATACCTGATTTTAACTATATTACAAAGCCATAGTAACAAAAATAGAATGGTATTGGCACAAAGACAGACATGTAGATCAATGGAACAGAAAAGAGAACCCAGATTTTAATTCAGGCAGCTACAGCCATCTGAAATTTGACAATGCCAAAAATATTCATTGAAGAAAAGACAACCTCTTCAACAAGTGGTGTTGGAAAAACTGGATATCTATATGTATAAAGATGAAAATATATCCTTGTCTTTCTCCATGCACAAGAATCAAATCCAACTGGATCAGGGACCTTAATATCAGACCTGAAACTCTGAAATTGCTAGAGGAAAAAGTAGGGGTAACCCTTCAACATACTGGCATAGGTAATGACTTCCTGAATATAACCCCAATTGCTCAGAAAATAAAACCACAAGGCTGGAGGGATGGCTTAGTGGTTAAGGCATTTGCCTGCAAAGCCAAAGGACCCAGGTTTGATTCCCCAGGACCCACGTTAGCCAGATGCACAAAGGGCCCAGGCATCCGGGGTTCATTTGCAGTGGCTAGAGGCCCTGGCACACCCATTCTCTCTCTCTCTCTCTCTCTCTCTCTCTCTCTCTCTCTCTCCCCCCTCTCTCTGTGAAAGAAAAAAGAAAGAAAGAAAGAAAGAAAGAAAGAAAGAAGGAAAGAAAAGGAAAGGAAAGGAAAGGAAAGGAAAGGAAAGGAAAAATAAAGCCACTGTGATCTCATGAAACTACAAAGCTTTTGTACAGCAAAGGACACTGTGAATAGAGCAAAGAGACAACCTACAGAATGGGAGAAAATCTTTGCCAGCTACACATCTGACAGAGGGTTAACAGCCAGAATATACAAAGAACTCAAAAAACAGAACAGTAAGAAACCAAACAACCCAATTTAAAAATTGGCTATGGAACTAAATAAAGAGATCTCACCAGAAGAAATACAGATGGCATATAAACATCTAAAAAAGTGTTCTGGATCCTTAGCCATCAAGGAAATGCAAATTAAAACTACCTTGAGATTCCTTCTCTCTCCTGTCAGAATGGCTACCATCAAGAAAACAAATGACAATAAATGTTGGGGAGGATGCAGTAAAAGGGGAACACTTCTACACTGTTGATGGGAATATAATCTGGTACAGCCATTGTGGAAATCAGTGTGGAGGTTCTTGAGGCAGCTAAAAATAGATTTACCATATGATCCAGCTATAGCACTCCTAGGTATATATCCTAATGACTCTTCTCACTACCTTAGAGACACTTGCACAACCATGTTTATTGCTACTCTATTCACAATAGCTAGGAAATAGAGCCAGCCTAGATGTCCATCCACAGATGAATGGATAGTAAAGATGCAGTATATTTACATAATGCCATTCTATTCAGCAGTAAAGAAAAATGAAATTATGAAATTTGCAGGGAAATGGATGGATCTGCAAAGGACTATACTAAGTGAGGTAACCCAGGCCCAGAAAGCCAAACATCTTATGTTCTCTCTCATATGTGGATCCTAACTACAAATGTTTAACCTTGTGTGTGAGCTGGAACCAAAAATCACTAGCAGAGGCCCATAAGCTAGAAAAAGGCTATAAGGGAGGGAGGAGAGGGAAGGACTTAAGGGGATGGTATTGTATATATGTAAATAGAAGAGCAGATTACAGGGAGGGGACAAGCCTAAGTGAAGTCAGGGGAAGAGATTGTACAAAAGAAGGGCAGGGGGAAGGGTCAATCAAAATTCAAGCTATTCTGAATAAGACGTATGAAAATCTACCTTCTTGAATAATGGCACATCCAGAATCCATAGATTGCTACAAGAAAAATTTCAGGGCCAGGGACGAGATACCTTCCAGTGAGTTGATGGCCAGGGAGCTCCCTGTTGCCTCCAAAACATGATAGGCTATTGCCAGGGCCCTTTGTTTCCCATGAGAAAGAGATGGTAAGACCCTGTTGTTGAAGACTTCACATGCCTGAGTGGCAAGGTCACTGAGAAGTCAAGCTGGTGCGGAGCAGAAAACTTTCTCCCTGTAGCCCAGCCAACTGAAAGATGGAAAAAGCTGCACTGTATGCAGCCTTGTGGGAATCAGAAGTCATCAGCGGTAAAAGTAGTGGACACTGGAAGCCTCAAGTTTGGCCAGACAGGCCAAATGACTGAACGAGTGCAATAGTGGCATGTCTGCTCTGGGGGAAACCAACTGCTCTTTAATTGGACCAAAGGCCCACACTATGGGAGGGAATATATGCCTGGTACTGAAAATCTAATCAAAAGCCTATGGCAGGGGAGGTTATGAGCCTTAGGGGTATAAAGCCTGCTCTTGTCTGGACAAATGCATATATTATTCTCACCAAATTGCCCTGAAAGCACTGTTCATATTCATAAGTTAATGCTACTCTCACTTCTGGTTAGAGAAGTTTCTCTTTTCAGATAGTGATAACCACTGGGATGACACAAAAGGAAACATAGTGCTGAGAAGAGGGGGACGGAGGAGTGTCCAGCACTGAAACATCTCACATCCCCCAAGTCTCAGGGTCCATTGTGGAAGAAGTGGTGGAAAGAATGTAAGATCCAAAGGAAGGGTACCATTCCTTACATACAACTGCCCAGACAGAAATTGGTCTATATATCCATGACCTTTCAGTGCCTAGCAATACCTACACAAGAGCCTCATAATAAGAGAAAAAGATGATGTCATCAAATTAAAAGAGAGATTAATGGAGAGAGGGAGGGGATATGACAGAGAGCAGAGTTATGAAGGGAAAAGCATGGGAGGGGAGGGGAGGGAAATACCATGGCGTGTTGTCTGTAAGTATAGAAGTTGTCAATAATATATATACATATATATGTATATATATTATATAAATATACATAATATTTATATATTATATATATTTTTTGTTCATTTTTATTTATTTATTTAGGAGTTACAGAGAGAGAGAGAATGGGCATGCCAGGGCCTCCAGCCACTGCAAACGAACTCCAGACACGTGCGCCCCCTTGTGCATCTGGCTAACGTGGGCCCTGGGGAATGGAGCCTCGAACCGGGGTCCTTAGGCTTCACAGGCAAGCGCTTAACAGCTAAGCCATCTCTCCAGCCCTATATATTATATATTTTAATATATTTTTTTTCTTAAAAATCATACAACTAGAAAAAATCCAGGCCCAAATGGATTCACTGGTGAACTTTACCAGACCTTCATGGAAGAACTCACACCACTGCTTCTCAAACTGTTCCATAAAATAGAAAAGGAAAGAATACTACCAAACTTCTACAAAGCCAATATTACCTTGATACCAGACAAAGACAGAACAAAAAAATAAAATTATAGACCAATCTCCCTCATGAACATAGATGCAAAAATTCTCAACAAAACACTGGCAAACAGAATACAAGATTATATCCAAAAAAATCATTCACCCCAACCAAGCAGGCTTTATCCCAGAGATGCAGGAATGGTTCAACATACACAAATAAATAAATGTAATACACCATATAACTGGACTAAAAGACAAAAATCACATGATCATCTCAATAGACGCAGAAAGGGTATTTGGCAAAATCCAACACCACTTCATTGATAAAAGTCCTAAAGAATCTGTGAATAGAAGGATCACATCTCAACATAATAAAGGCTACTTATGACAAACTTACAGCCAACATAATACTAAATGGGGAAAAACTTGAATCTTTTACACTAAAATCAGGAACAAGACAAGGGTGTCCACTGTCCCCACTTTTAATTAACATAGTACTAGAAGTCATAGATATAGCAATAAGGCAAGAGACACACATAAAAGAGATACAAATTGAAAAGGAAAAAAAATCAATAAATGGACTTAGAACGGATCCTACTTAGAATGTAAGAGCCAAAGGAAGGGTAGAACTCCTTACAATGTGCTCCTCTAGACACAAAATGGCCTGGATATCCGTGACCTCACAGTGCCTGACACTATCTACACAAGGCCATCATAATAGGAGGAAAAGATCATGACATCAAAATAAAAGAGAGACTGGTTGATGGGGGGAATGGATATGATGGAGAGTGGAGTTTTAAAGGGGAAAATGGGGGAAGGGAGGGAATTACCATGGGTTATTGTCTACAATTATGGAAATAAGAAAAAAGAAAGAAAGAAAGAAAGAAAGAAAGAAAGAAAGAAAGAAAGAAAGAAAGGAAGGAAGGAAGGAAGGAAGGAAGAGGGAGGGAGGGAGGGAGGGAGGGAGGGAGGGAGGGAGGGAGGGAAGGAAGGAAGATATAACCCTCAATAGAGTATAGAAAGAGAGTCTGAAAAGAAGGGCCTGGGAGAGGGCGGGATGAAACCTAACCTTAAATGTTTGGGTCTGGCCTATAATTCGCAGTACCAGAAATCAGTTGCTATATCCACACTGAGCTGTTGATTGCAGAGACCTACAAAGTCTCCAAAATAAGACAAGCTTCTGTCAAAGCATTTGATTACCAGCCTGAGGTAAAAGGTAAGACCCTATTGCTAAAGACAACATATGCTGCCAACACAGGACATGGACAGACCTGGCTGGAATCTGGAGACAGCCAGTCCCCCGACAGCCTACCTAGTGCTTGAAAGTGCTACATGAACTACTGGGGGAAAGTGGTCAACAACAGTGTGAGCAAGCAGGGTCTAAGCTACTCATAAGTAACCAGCCTGACCAGAAGTACACACCAGTGCAATGGTGGCACACAGCCTTGGAGAGTAACCAATGGCTTCTGATTGGTTAAGAGATCCACTCAGCGGAAAGGAACCCATGTCTGGAACTGGGAACCATGCCTGAATCCTGTGGAGACAAAGATTATGCTGTCCAATGTCAAGCTACCACTAGTCTTTGGCTAAAAGAGGGGCTACATCCATCAAACTCTCCCTAAATTAATAACACTTATCCAATTTAACCTATGCTGACTTCACTCTCTGTTGGAGAATCTGTTTTTCTTTTTAAGAAGGTAGTGTGACCCAAGGAGATAAACCACTGCTTGCATCTCAGTCAAGACCCAGGTGAAACCACGGAGGTGTTGAGGAGATGAGCAAGAGTGCTGCTTCCATGGTGAGCCTGACAATCAGTGCCAGCATGAAGGACACAGATGCTGAGGATACTCAACATATACTGCTAATGCAGTGTGACCAGCAACCTCACACTCTGGCTGCCAAGCCTTCCCTTTTCAAACTGTGAGCCAAAATAAGCTATCTATTCCTTAAGTCACTTTTAGTTGGGCATTTTGTCATAGCAACAGGAAAGGAACAAATACAGCTCCCTAGCCTTTGGTGGCGCATGCATTTAATCCCAGAACTTGGGAGGCAGAGGTAGGAAGATCTTGGAGAGTTTGAGGCCAACCCAAAATTACATAATGAATTCCAGGTCAGCCCGCACTAAAGCAAGACCCCACCTCAAAAAAAAAAAAAAAAAAAAACCAACAAACAAAATAGAGTAATATTGTTTGACACTTTACCCAATATGGTAGTTTGAATGAATGACCCCCCCAATACATTCAGAAGTTTATTAAAGCTTGTAATTTAGATCTCCAGCCACCTGGATGAAGGAGGCATCACTATGGATGGATTCTTGGGTACAACTCTGAGATGAATCTGAATTCCAACCTAAGATATGCAAAGTGCCTGAGTGCTGCCTGGCTTCCCTGTGGTTTGGCTGCAGGGTTGGTTTGTTTGTTGATGCTGCTGCTGTTTGTTTGGGAGTTTTTGCTCTTGCTTTTGGTGGTGAGTTCTCTTTTTTTTTTTTTTTTTTTTTTTTTTTTTTTTTTTTTTTTTGCCATTATGGAGTTTCCCCTGTAAGCTTCAAATAAATACCATTCCTCCCATAAACTGTGCCTGGTTTGGAAGCTCATCCCAGTGTACTGAAGCTGTCTACTACACCCTCCATGCAGTTTCACAGCTTGATCAGCCACAATTTCATGAATGCTAGCAGAAGACAGAAACACCAGATTCAGAACCAAACGACTATTACTAATTACAGCAGATGTTAAATGACTGTTAAATTTGTAATATGTTGATGCAAAAACACAGCTCTCCCTTCAAAAGGAATAAGGGTTTATTCTGAAGGCAAATATGAGTGACAATGGAACATAGCTTTAGGTGACCCCAGTTCCATGTTCCAATGTGGTGACAGTTTCATGAAGTTTTTATGGTAATAGAACAAAGAAATTCATAAATCAAAACATTTCAAATACATTGGTGGAAATATCAGGTAGGAGGGTTACAGCAAACAGGAAACTCTCTACTATAGACCTCAGATGCTATCTGATGACATCTTAGCTTTGAGATGGTGGAAGCTAGGATCTTTTTGTACATTAAAAAAGGATTGACCTAATAGTCACAACACAGAGGTGGACAGTAAATGACTGTTCAGAGGCTACGGAATAGCCCAAGATAGGGGCTGGAGAGCTGGCTTAATGGATAAGGTGCACAACAGCATAAGGACCTGAGTTCAATTCCCAGCACCCATGTAAAAAGATGAACATGGCCTTTCATCCTGTAACCCCAGCACTGAGTGGGCCAAGACAGGAGGATCATTGGGGCTTGTTGATGACAGTCCAATTGAAAACTTAGGAGGTGCAAGTTCAGTGAGAAGCTGTCTCACAGAAATAAGGCAGAAGAGCAATAGAGTAGGGCACTCAATGTCTTACTCTAGCATCCACATGCATATCTATGGGCTGCATATACCTCAAGTGCACATACACATATGCACACAAGCAAAATGTTTCACATAGGTGTAACATTTTTCTGAGAACTTGAGTTCACAACTCCCACATGAGGTTTGTTCAACCACTGAGGAACTTCAAGCTTAGAAATCCCAATTTTCATAGTGGACACAGATAAGTCTGCCTCACCCTCATGTCCAAGGGGAACATAATCTCTCTTCTATGGACACCAAACACACCTGCCCTGGGCTTCACAGGAAGTAACTCTTATCTTCCAGTGCATTTGCTATACAAACATCCTTAAAAAGATAGCTGGAGCCAAAGCTGTCTGCGCCTGCAGGGAGGAATAGGCAAATTTGAGAGTCATGACTTGAACCATCCCCCAGTAACAGCAATGACCCGCAAGTCAGTGGCTGTTCTGTAACACAGGTTGGTGGGGAATAGAGAAGGCCGCCTGAGGAATGGGATCCTGGTTCAGTGTGTGCACTCTGGGATCAGGAGGCCTGGGTTCAAATCCCAACTCTGCCCCTTAAAAAAATTAGTTTCTTAGCCGGGCATGGTGGCGCACACCTTTAATCCCAGCACTCAGGTGGCAGAGGTAGGAGGATTGCCATGAGTTCGAGGCTACCCTGAGACTCCATAGTGAATTCCAGGTCAGCCTGGGCTAGAGTGAGACACTACCATGAAAAACCAAAAAACAAAAAAAAATTACTTTCTTAGCTGGGCATGGTGATGCACATCTTTAATCCCAGTACTCAGGAGGCAGAGGTAGAAGGATCACCGTGAGTTCAAGGCCACCCTGAGACTACATAGTGAATTCCAGGTCAGCCTGGGCTAGAGTGAAACCCTACCTTGAAAATCCCCCCCAAAATTACTTTTTTTCTTTAAGTTTTATTGGGAACTTTAATATATGAGCACATTGCAAATTGGTCATATTTTCATCAGGTTATCCTCTGATGTCCCTTCTCACTGCCCCCATGCCCCTCAGGGGCCCCTTCAGCGAGTTATCTGTAGTCACTGTGGGGTCATGGTTACACCAGTAAGTTCCTATGGGTAGGACAGTGCCTCACAGTGGCTCTTACATTCGTTCTGCCCACTAAGTTATTCTTTCTGTGCCTCAGTTTCTCCTTCTCTCAAATGGAAGTCCTGCAGTGCCTGTCTCACAAGAGTATTGTGAAAATGAAGTGGGTTATATATGCAAAGCACTCAGAATAATGCCACAGGCACATTGGGACTATGTCAATGTTAACTGTAATTATTATTAATTGTCCTGACGATGCCATCAACCCTGTGGTCATTCCTGTTCTGCAGCTCTCTACCCCACACAATTTCCTCTGTATGGCTCAGAGATTTCAGGGAGGACATGAGGTCCTGGCTCCCCACCTACACCCACACCAACTTGCCCATTCTCAGGTCAGTCTTGCTGCAGAACTAGGGATGGAACCAGGGCCTGGTGCCTACTCAGCAGGGCTGGGACCAAACAGGGCCTGCCTGACCTGCTAGGGAAGTACTCCTCCACCACTGAGATATATCTGGCTCCAAGGTCATTTGTTATAGCTGGGGCAGAAAGCCATCAGAGACTTGGGGCTCAGGTTTCAGACACATTCCTTCCAAATCCTTACCTTGCACACAAGACAGCTACAGGGCCTCATGTACGTATGCACATGTTCTGAGGGAAGTGCCACCAATTTCCCCACAGTCTCCTCAACACCTTAAGGAGAATGGTTCAGCCCACCACCCAGCCCAGGACCTGTCTGAGTTATCATTACCTACAGCCACTTTTATTATCACCCCTGCCATTGTAGAATCCAGAGACTTGATAGGATACAAACTGAGGCCATCTTTGCTCTTTTTTTTTTTTTTTTTTTTTTTTTTTTGGAGGTTGGGCATGATGATTGATAAGGACTGTCAACTTGACCTAGAATTACATGCAAGGGATTGTCTTGATTAGGTTAGCCTCTGGACATCCCTGTGAGGATGTGGTGAATTGAGGTAAGAAGACCCATCTTAACTGTGGTTGGAATCCTTCCATCGGTCAGTGATTTAGACTGTATAAAAAAGAGGGAGCTAGCTGAGCACCAATGGTCATCACTCTGCTTCTTTACTGTTGACTGCATGTCACCAGCTGCTTCAAGCTCCTACCATGACTTCCCTGCCATGATGGACTATAACATAAAACTGAAATAAACCCTTCTTCCCTTAAGTTGTAACTAGCAGGCAACTAATACAGAGGGAAACATAGTCTCATGGCGCCCAGGCTCACCTTGAAACTCTTTTTATTATTATTTTTTTTGAGAGGGAGAGAGAGAGAGAATGAACACGCCTGGACTTTCAGAGAGCTGCAAACAAACTCCAGACGTGTGTGGCCCCTGGTGGTGGATGTGCAACATTGCATGATTGAGTCACTGTGCATCTGGCTATGTGGGACCTGGAGATTTGAACATGAGTTCTTAGGCTTTGCAGGCAAGCGTCTTAACTGCTAAGCCATCTCTCCAGCCCTGGCCTTGAAACTCTTAATCCTCTTGTCTCTACCTCCCAAGTGCTGGGATTACAGGCATGCTTGAGACTGGCTCTCCTTCTGTAGCCCTGAGTAGCCTAGAATCCACAACCCTCTGACCTCAGTGTTCAGAGTTACTGGGAAGACAGATATGTACCCCTAGGCCAAGCACCTTTTTTTTTTCCCCAATCTGGGCTAAACTCAGTTTGTCCTCTGGACCTCTGCAAACCTCAGATTACAGAAAAAGGTTTCAGGGCTTGGTGGCACACATCAGGCAGAAGTAGAAGGATCACTGTGAGTTCAAGGCCAACCTGAGACTACAGAGCTCCAGGTCAGCCTGGGCTAGAGCAAGACCCTACCTCAAAAAAAAAAAAAAAAAAAAAAAAAAAGCAAGGCGTGGTGGTGCACGCCTTTAATCCCAGCACTTGGGAGGCAGAGGTAGGAGGATCACCCAAGAGCTCAGGGCCACCCTGAGAATACATAGCGAATTCCATGTCAGCCTGGGCTAGAGTAAGACCCTACCTCGAAAAACAAAAAAAAAAAAAAAGACACAAATTCCACTCACTATGCTCTCCCCCTCACTTGACCCAGGTGGCTCGCTCACCTGCTCAGCCACCCCCACCTATGAGTTCTGCGTATCCTCCTCTGCCACTTTCTCATACCTCCACCTAATGAATCAGAGGCCGCTCTGTGCCCCTGCCCACGTCCCTCAGCTCCCATGGTTATCCTGTAGGACATCTCCTCCCACCATCAGCAGTGATAGGAGGATTTCTGCAACTGGCCCTTACAAAGGCACCCGTGTTCAACTCCACAGGGACCTCAGGGAAGCACGTGCTCTCTGCTGCTCCCAGAGGCCAGCAACGGAACTGCGCCTTGCTTGCGCCCAGTGGTAAAGGGTTTCTGAGTTGGCTGTGCTCCCCTTCTTGTCTCAACTGTTCTTGTCTCTTGGGGTCATCTCCCAAATAAACTAGTTGCCCTCAAAGTCTTATCTCAGTATCTGCTTCTGAGGTGTCCAACCTAAGTCACGTGCTTGTGAAAGACCGAGAAACTGAATGATGCCATGACAGGCTTCAGTAGAGTGCTGCCCTGGTTAGGCCTAAGTTACAAATTTCAGCTTAAACAAAGGGGCAGCTGCCCTGCCCCCTGTCCAGGACACCTGAGACTTGTCCCTCCTACCTCCCTGTCTCGGCCAATCGAAATACATACAAATGTTATTGCTGCTTGTTTAGCCAATCGCAACAGAGGTTGCTTAATTACCTAACTCCTGCCTGCCAACCTTGCCCACCAAAATCTTCCTGCCTCTGCCCTGCCCCCAATTTTGCCTGCCGAAATCCCAAACCAATCAGAAGAATACAAGTGTATTCACTGTTTAAGTCAACCAATCATGTACCTTCTTCTATGTTCAAATCCCTATAAAAACCTTACCCTCCCACTACTCCGGGCTCTTATATGGATCCACTGCATTGGTGAAGTCAAGAGACGGAGCTTAAGCCCGAAATAAAGCTCCTTGCCCTTGCATACGTGTTTGGTTCTCCTTGGTGGTCACTGGGGATGCGGAGAACTGGGCATAACACTTGCACTGTTGAAATGAACCCCGTCATTATTGGCCTTATCCCACAAGGGCTGAGCCACATCCCCCACCGGGTCCCTCAAATCCTGCACCTGGCTAGTAGTACTGCATGATAAATAATCCAGTGTTTTATGACTGTGAAGTGTCCATCCTCACTAGGGGACAAGGGACCTCATTCCTTTTGAGCTATAAGTGGTAGCTTCTAACTTCCTCCTGCCCAGAAACCACAGGGGCCAAGAACTCCAAATGAGCCTCCATTCCTGGCCAGGACTCCCAGGTTTCCCAGGACAGATACAGAGGGAGGACACACATCTGTCTCCAAGGCTGGCAGGCAGGGAGCCAAAAAGGACATGGCTAGGTACAGGAGAAACTCAGCTTAGCCCTCATGCCCTTTTTAACACCCATGTCCCCTCCTCAGATTCCATGCTGGGAACTCCCTGAGCAACAGACCAGTCCAGAGAGCAGGTGCT
This sequence comes from Dipus sagitta, assembly GCA_036346955.1. Lineage (NCBI taxonomy): Eukaryota > Metazoa > Chordata > Mammalia > Rodentia > Dipodidae > Dipus > Dipus sagitta. The sequence continues at coordinate 217,514,638 of CM070770.1, forward strand.
GCCCTACGTGGTCATGAAACAGGTGGCCATATTCTGCAGGAGGGATCCTGTTGCCCAGCCGGTGCTGCCAAGCCTAGAATTAATCAGAGTACAAGTGGAGGGTGTCCTGGGTCTCCAGGGGCAACAGGGACCAAGCAAGGTGACCTTGGATGATTCTGCTTGGGGTGGACAGACCAATCAGGGAATTATGAAGCCATGTTGTGGGGGAGAGGAGGAGCAGCTTGGGATCTTGCACCAACTCTGTCCCAGTGAGCTGGGTCACTGACCAACGGAATAATGATGAGTAGACTTCTTGGGCCTCAAGAAGCAGCCTAGAATCCCTCAGTGAGGGGCTTGCGCCCATCGCTCAGTGGTAGAGCACTCACCAAGCATTCACTAGAGCCTGGGTTCCATGCCCAGCCCTGCAAAAAAGAAAATGTGGAGGGAAGCGGATGGGTGTGGTTAGCACACCTGTTATTCTAGCACTAAGGCAGGAGAATCACCAGTTCCAGGCCAGCCTGGACTATATAGCACAAGCCTATCTCAAACAAACAAAAAATCTCCAGCTCAGGGCTGGGAAACTGAAGTATGGTGTGAGTCCTAGGCTTAGCTTGGGACACTCTTAGAGATGTGATTAGTAGGGCCTGCTTTATCACAAGGGGAAACTGAGTCTACACAGTCCAGACACACTGGTGATATTAGGGAGGCAGATGGATAACTGATTTAGGGAAAAATCTGGGCTGGGACCCTGGGTTTCTGAGCTGGGAAGAAAACAGTGTGCTTAGAACATGAAAGGGTTCCAGAACTTTTTGTTTGCTAACACACACCAAGAACGGTAAGGTTTATCACAACAAAAATAAGGCAGCTGGCTTAGGGACAGTGAAGTGACCCACTATGGGCAAAGGTGAGCTGTTACCACCGTATATTTTCCTGATTTATAGCAGACATGTGTGTTGGGAAAGGGGAAATTTGTCCATTTTAACCATCATTTTCCTATACTGGGAGGGGAGGTCAGTTACTCATGGGACCACAAACAATAGTGAGGCACGGGTCTGCCCAAAGCACCTCTAGTTCCAAAAACAATAATCAAAACACAACTAGAGGGCTGGAGAGATGGCTTAGCTGCTAAAGCATTTGCCCGCAAAGCCTAAGGACCAAGGTTCAACTCCCCAGAACCCACTTAACCCACATGCTGGCACATGCATCTGGAGTTTGTTTGCAGTGGCTGGAGGCCCTAGCATACCCATTCTCTCTCTCTTTATCAAATAAATAAATAATAAATAAATAAACAACTAGAGCTGGACATGGTGGCACACACCTTAATCCCCAGCACTCAGGAGGCAGAGGTAGGAGGATCACTGTGAGTTCAAGGCCATCCTGAGACTCCATAGTGAATTCCAGGTCAGCCTGGGCTAGAGTGAGACCCTACCTTGAAAAAAAAAAAACACATCCTGAGAGTTATTCCATACTCATTCCAGGGATCAATGTGTGAGAGACACTTCAGTGGTAAATACAGGAATTTAAGGCCATTTACTGTTTCTGTAGATACCAAAGTGACTGGGCAGGTTCTGAGGAGGAAAGAGAAGACATGAGAACATGAGATCCAAGGAGAGTGTCGGGGCTCCAAGAGTTCCCAAGAAACAGCCCACATCAATAGATGGACTGGCTTTCTCATCCTTGTGAGCTGCATGTGTGACAAGCCCCAGGTGACAAGAGGGATGGACAGAGGACAGAAACATAGAGGAGACAGATGAAAAAGACAGAGACAATTATGGAAACAGGAGAGAGAGGAAGAGAGAAAGGTATGGGGTAGAAAGGAAGAAGGAAGAGAGAGAGAGATCTAGGAAATACCAGGAGGCTCCTTAGTGGTGGTGGCAGCAGATGTAATGAAAACCTTGCCCTAATGTGTACTGGGTGCTAAGTGTCCAGGAAAGTCTGTGCACCCCAAACCCTAGGTTCGTTTCTAATGTTAGTCAAGGAATTGAATAAAAAACAAAACTGAGAAGGATAATTTTTAAATTATTATATTTATTGAGGGAAGTAGAGCCAAGGAAAGGCACCCATGTGGCTAGAGATCCCACGTGGAGGGCCTGGGCGAAAAAAAGCATGAAATGAAAGAAAATTCAAGGAGCTTATGCCATTGGGGAGCTGGAAGGGAAAAAGAACCCATGAGGAGAGTAAGGGCTAGGGGGCCCTCCTAGCTGGGCCTGGGCCTGGGCCAAGCCAGCCCAGGCCCAGCAGAGGGAAAAACTCACCCATAGCTGGAAGTTCCCAAGTGGTCAGAGAGCCTGCCCACCCCTTGCAAAGGTATTTATAACCTTATAGTGGTGGGCTGTCTTCCAGCACAGGTGAACCAGAGGGACAACTGGTTGGTTAGGGCTAGGGGCTGTTTCAGGAAGAAATTAGCTCTGGCACCAAGTTCCAGGAGGCTGAACTTGGCCAACCATAATGTTTAAATCCTATGAAAGACCTCCCTCCCAGGAGGGGTCCTGACTGGAAAAATATGTCTGTGGCACTAGGCAAGAGATAAGAAGTCAGATCATCTTGGATTTCTAGCAAGTGCAAACTTCCCTGTGCCTTTCACCTTCAGGGGTCTAATTATCCTAACTCTACTCCCCTCTCAAATGGATATAGACAGGACCCAAAGGGGACAAGAAACAAGACCAGGTACCTCCCCAAATCTGGGACCAGGACTCTAAATCCACCCACAAGCTTGTTTCATTTTTCCCAACCACAGATAGATAAAATGATGCTGCCACGTACAACCTTGCCCTCAAACAGTGTCACTGGGCTTCCTGAGACCTGCTCTGTGCCCACAGACCCATGTGGGACCCAGACCTATGTCACCAGGTTAAAAATAGAAACTGCTCTGGCCTTCATTTTTAATTTTTTTTTGTTTTTTTTTTTAATTTATTTATTTGACAGCGACAGAGAGAAGGAGGCAGAGAGAGAGAGAGAGAATGGGAGCACCAGAGCTTCCAGCCTCTGTAAACGAACTCCAGATACGTGCGCCCCCTTGTGCATCTGGCTAACGTGGGTCCTGGGGAATTGAGCCTTGAACCGGGGTCCTTAGGCTTCACAGGCAAGCACTTAACCACTAAGCCATCTCTCCAGCCCTTATTTTTTCTTTTAAAGAAATAAAAGCCTTGGCCCAAATAAGGCAAGGGCTGTGGGGCCTGTTGAGGCAGCCAAGTCCTCTTGAGCAAGCGAGTGGTGGCTGGCCCAGCAGCCAGGCTTGGGCCTCTTCCAAGACTTGCCCCACAGAAGGGCAGGGCCACAACCAGCTTGGACCTATAAGGCCTGGTCTTCCACTTTCTGCCATTCACTCAGTCCTAAGCCCCAGCTGCATCCCCAGTCACAGCCTCGCACACACATCCCCAAGCAGCCAGCCATGGAGGCCATCAAGAAAAAGATGCAGATGCTAAAACTGGACAAGGAGAATGCCATCGACCGTGCTGAGCAGGCTGAGGCGGATAAGAAAGCTGCAGAGGAAAAGTGTAATCAGGTGAGGGCATCCACTGCACTGAGCTGCTCCTGAACCACCCAGGACCTCTCCGTGCTGGCTTTGTCTACAGCCTAAAGCAGGAAGAGCCCTGGTTCCCCACCACTATGCAGAGGGTGGGAGGCTGTGCTTTGGCATGGACAGGGTGAGGGGACCTCTCTCTTTGCTAGGGAGTGTCCCTGGCTGGTTGTGGAGAGTGACAGAGGAAGTTTGAGAGAAAGTGAGAAAGAAGGATGGGGCATTGTAAGTGACTGTGATGTGAGACTCAGGGCAGCTGAGACACATGATACACCTGTGTGTCTTCACATAATTGTGAGCATGTCAAGAGAAGGGGCAGCTGGGGCACAGCCTGGAGGCAGACTGGAGTCTGGTGTGTTTGTGAGTCTATGTGTGTGTGCATGAGCATGGTGGGATAGTGTACTTCTGGGAGAGGGAATGGTTGTGAGCAACTGTGCAAAGTTTGCTGGCCAGTAATTACATGTGTTTGTCCAGATGATTGTGTGTTGGTACCAAGAACATGGTGTTAGGGTGCTTGCCATGGAGCTGGAGAGAGGGCTCAGGGTTTAAAAGATATGTGTCAGGATGACTGTTTCTGGAGTGTATGTATGTGTTACCATACCTTACAGGGGTGTCAGGATGTGTGCTTCCCATGTATCAGGTTGGCTATATTCCATGGTGTGTGTGTATGTAGATGCGTCAATGTTGGTGACCCGTTGGCCCCAGCTGTGACAGTAACCTAGAGACAGTGCCTGGGTGTAGTTTGTGGGGTAGACTGAACCACAGCAGTGTAATCAGGTGAAGTCTGGGGCCAAGGCAAGAGAGAGCTGAGAACCCATGCATGTCAGTATCTGGGGACTCCACTGCTGTCCCTGCATGAAGCTGGCTGGGAGTGGGGGTGGAGAGCTGTTCCCAACAGGACAAAGAAACCAAACCAGGACCCAACATAAGTTAGGCACTGTGGAGAACAGACTCTGGAAAGGTGCTGGGGAGTGTATGGAGGCTCAGGGGACAGTGGCCCAGGTGGAGCCCTCACAAGCAGCAGCTGTGGCTTGCATACAGCAAGTCATCTGACGTCCAGAGCTGCAGGTGGGAGGAAGCTCGGCTCACCCTCCAGTGCCCTGCTGTCACCTGCCAAACATCTGAGGCCTCAGATAAGCCCCACCCCCGCCCCCCCAACCCCCCCCACCGGGCCAGGATGGTGACATGAGTGTTCAGCCCTGCCCAGGCCAGGCACCAGCTCAGAAAGCAGTGTGTCACTGTGTGCCCAGGGACAAGCCACCTCACCTCTGTGTGCCTCCGTGGCCACCAGTGTGAGGTGGGGTAGCACACAGCCACCTCCCTGTCTGCATGGGACACTCAGAGGTGACTATGCAGGTGTAACCCTTGGCCCAATGCCTGACACAGAGTAAGTGCATGGATGTAGGATTATTTCCTGCCCCACCCTACTTCCCCTTTGGGCTTGCCCATCCCCCACTGTCCTGGGGCTGCTGATAGTCTATGACACATCCCTGTCTGCTGGCTCCACCCCTGTGCTCCTTGACATACTGTCTCCTCCTCCTTCCCAGTGCCCCTTCCTGACAAACACAGCCACTCATCCTGGTCATGCATTTCTACACATATCTGAGCCTTCCTCTTAAGGGGCATGGCCTGGGAGTCCGAGCAAAGCAAGTCTGTTGCTCTCCGTCTCACTAAATTATGAGTGACTGATGTAAATTAATCTCACTAGGAAGCTACTAGCTGACCAAAAAGGTAGAGATGGACATGGGCTCTAGCCTCTAGCTGTACATTTTCTTTTCATGTGCATGTGTGTACTATGTTTGGAGTGGTGTATGCGGTGCATGCACATGTATGAGTAGATGCAGCACGGAGCACTTGAGGAGGCAGGAGAACATCAGGTGCCCCTTTCATTGCTCAACTGCATGTTTCCTGATTCCAGTGCTTGCTGTTTTTTGCTGTGTGGTGGTGATTTTTAAAAAAGCCTTTAAAAATATTTATTTATTTGAGAGAGAAAGAGGCAGAGAGAGAAAGGGAGAGAGAATGGGCACGCCAGGACTTCTAGCCACTGCAAACAAACTACAGACGCATACACCACCTTGTGTATCTGACTTATGTGGGTACTGAGGAATCAAACCTGGGTCTTTATGCTTCACAGGCAAGTGCCTTAACCACTAAGCCATCTCTCCAGCCCCTCCAAAAAACTTTTAATTGATATCTTCCATAAGTATAAACAATAAACCATGATAACTGCCCCTCCCTCCACTCCCATTCTCCTTCTCTCAAATCCACCCTCCATCAAATCCCCTCCATCACCCCCCAATTAATATTATTTTGATGTCATCATCTCTTCCTCCTATTATGAAGATCTTGTGTAGGTAGTGTCAGAGTAGTGTCAGGTACTGCGAGGTCATGAATATCAAGGCCATTTTGTGTCTAGACGATTGCACTGTAAGCAGTCCTACCTTTCCTTTGGTTCTTACATTCTTTCCATCCTCCACTCTTCTGAAATGGACCCTGAACTTTGGAGGGTGTGATATCTCAGTGCTGAACACTCCACTGTCATGTCAAGCACTGTCTCACTGTAGCCCATGCTGACCTGGAACTCACTCTGTAGCCCAGGGTAGCCATGAACTCACAATCATCTCCTACCTCAGCCTCCTGAGTGCTGGAATTAAAGGCATGCACCACAACTCTGATATTTTTTTAATTGTTGTTGCCCCTCAACCCCCCCTAGCCCCAGCAATTCTCTGGTTTCCACTCTCTGGTTTTGGGGTACATTCTTGCATCCCTCTGAACTCTCAGTGTGCTCCTCTTATGAAATGAGGGCAAATGATGCTTTCAAATGGCCAGGCATGGAACCCAACATCCCCAGATCCCCAAACAGAAGCCAGGGCCCCAGAAGCTGGCAATCACTCCAGTCTGGTTATGGAAGCTAAAGGTAGTAGTAGACATGGACTCAACATACCTTGAATACCTTAAACTGAAAGGGGGCGGAAAGAGTGCGCCAGGAGCAGCCTGGACTCCCAGAATCCTCCAGTACCTTCCTCAGCCATGAGTGTCCACTGTCAGAGCAGGACAGAGTCCCAGCCTGTCTGCTCCCCTCCAGTGCGCAATATCTGCCATCACTGGCCTCTGACCCCACATCCTGCCTCAGCCTTGCACTAAGGCCTCACTACACTTTGTGTTACATGACCATTTTTATGCAAGAGTAAATTGAGGCGCAAAGAAGGACAACTTGCCAGCACACACTTTGCACGCAGTATGTGCACAGAAAGGAGCTGATACGATTTCTGTCAGTCATTTTTCACACCCACCTTTTGCCACTAGAGACTTTGGAGGTGTCATTGATTCAGTCAGTAAACTTCCTTGGGCCAGGGCTGTAGTTCAATTGGTAGAGAGCTTGCTGAACATGCACAAAGCCCTAGGCTCATTCTCAGCAATGCATAAGCTGGGTATGGTGACACATGCCTGTAACCCAACACTGGGTAGGTGGAGGCAGGAGGATCAGTTCAAGGTCATCCTGGGCTACATGACCCTCTATGAATGTTTACATTCAATAAACACAGTGTTGCCAAATCTGCTATTGTGGGGCTGGGAAGATGGCTAAGTGAATTTTTAAATTTTTTTTATTAACAACTTCCATGATTATAAAAAACTACCCCATGGTGATACCCTCCCTCCCGCCACTTTCCCCTTTGAAACTCCACTCTTCATCATACCCCCTCCTCATCGCAATCAGTCTCTCTTTTACTTTTGATGTCTTGATCTTTTCCTCCTCTTATGATGGTCTTATGTAACCAGTGTCAGGCACTGTGAGGCCATGGATATCCAGGCCATTTTGTGTCTGGAGGGAGCATGTTGTATGGAGTCCTACCCTTCCTTTGGCTCTTACATTCTTTCCGCCACCTCTTCTGCTATAGACCCTGAGCCTCGGAAGGTGTGATACAGATATTGCAGTACTGAGCACTGTGGTCATTTCTTTCCATCACCATGATACCTTCTGAGTCGTCCCAAGGTCACTGCCATCTGAAAAGAGAAGATTCTCAACCAAAAGTGAGAGTAGCATTAATATAAGGGTGTGAACATTAACAGAAGTGCTTACTGGGCAGTTTGATAAGCATAGTATATACATTTGTTCAGACAATAGCAGACGTTACACCCCTAGGGCTTATGACTAGCCCTGTTTTAAGTTTTCAGTATCAGGGATGTATTCCCTTCCCATGGAGCGGGCCTCCAGTCCAATTAGAGGACAGTTGGTTTCCCCCATAACAGACTTGCCACTATTGCACCCGTTGGCTCATTTGGCCTGGCTGGCCAATTGTAAGGCTTGCAGTATCCATTGTTGAGTATCTTCACTGGTGATTTCTCTTTCTCCCATTGAACTGCATGCAGAATGGCTTCTTCCAGCTTTCTGTCAGCTGGTCTACATGGAGGAGGTTATCAGCTCAGTTCCAGCAAGATTTTTCAGTGGCCTTGCAGCCCAAGTATATGGAGTCTTCAGCAATAGGGTCTTACTATCTATTCCTGGTAGGAAACCAAGGGCCTTGGCAATGGCCTATAATGTTTTGGGGGCATCAGGGATCTCCCTGGCCAACAACTCACTGGAAGATATTCCATCCCTGGCACTGAAAATTTTCTAGCAACAATCTTGGCTCCTGAGTGTTCCATTGTCCAAAAAAGTAGGATTACATATGTTTCATTTATATCCTCTTAGATTTTGATTAGCTGTCCCTCCACCTTTCCTTTACTCAATCTCTTCCCCAGACCTCATTTTGGGCTTTTTCACTCCCATTAATCTATTCTTCTACTTACATATATACAATACCATCCTATTACCACACAAGCATGAGAACCTGAGTTCAGATCCCCAGAACCCATGTAAAAACGACAGGTGTGCCACTGCACGCCTGTAATCTCAGTGCTGGGAAGGTGGACACAGTAGGATCCCTGTGGCCACTGGCCAGCCAGTTCAGCTTAATCAGTGAGCTCCATGCCAGTGAGAGACCCTGTCTCAAGAAGGTGGACAGCATTCCTGGGGATGACACTGAAGGTATCTTCTGGTCTCTGCTTGCATGCACACATATAAAGAAAAAAAATGCCATTTAATCTCTTTCAAGCTAAGAGGGCCCCATGCTGAGCATACAATAGATGTCAAGTAATGCTCTGGTCCACAGATCTAGAGGGAAGTTAGGTCCTCATCAAATCATAATGGCTGATGATAAACATGTTCAGGGTGACCCTAGGGACATCAAACAGCCAGGCCTGGCCTGCTTTCTGTTGTAACTAGTTTAGGATGCCTCAGTGACTTCAGCTGCTCCCTCAGTAGCAAGACACTGTGCAGACTCACAAAAGGCAAGCCTGGGGCAGGGACCCTATAGTGACTGTGGCTGTGTGCATACTCAAAGCACTGAGGGAGGTACTTTGTACTTGTCTTGGGGATGAGCTTGGTCTAGGAGCCTTAAACACAATAGCTTTCTTAACATATCTACTTTAAGAAGGAGAAAGATAGGCCAGGCGAGGTGTACATGCCTATCATCCTAGTTACTCCACAGGCTGAGTCATGAAGATCTTGAGTTTGAGGCTAGCCTGGGCTGCAGAATAAGTTCTAGGCAACTTAGGGAGATCCCATCGCCAAACAAACAAACAAAAAAAGGTAGAAACAAGCTTGGGTATGTAGTGCAGTGGTACAGTGTTTGCTAGTATGCACAAGTGCCTGGGTTCCCATTCCCAACACCACAAACATAAAAATAAAGAAAAGCAGACCCGGCAAGAGGGTCCAGCCCATGGCTTTGTCTTGTCACCTCCTAAAGCCATAAAAACACATTACTCACAACCTCACCTAACCCTAACAACCTCCCAAAGACTTCATCTCTAAATACTATCACCTTGGAGATCAGGGTTTCAATCTGAGCTTGGGGTGGAGGGAGACAAAAATATAGTATTTGATAGGTTCAGAAGAGCAAGATTCTAATCCTATGCTGGGTAACCTAGGGAAAGTCAGTCTACCTCTCTGGGCCTCCAGTAGGACACTGAAGCGAGGGCCAGTGGGCAGTATTTGCTCCAACCATGGATAAGATCAGAGCTGAAACCACAAGAAACACAAAATCAATGCAGTAGTGGACATGGCAGCCTCAGTGTCTCATGGGCATGGCAACTTCCTGAGCTGACTGGGGCAGGCATGGTGGGTGTGAGGGGAGGTGACAGTCTATAGTTTGTATCCCACAGATCTGAGCTCCTCAAACTGGAAGTGGAGGGCAGACCCTTAAGATAAATAGAACTAAAATTTGGAGAAGATTTAGGGACATTTTGCGGGCGCATGTGTGAGATATGCGTGTGTATATGTGTGTTTGTTCAGGTGCATGTGTATGCATGCCAGTGGTCAATGCCAGAGTCTTCCTCAGTCACTCTACACCTTATTTGTGAGATAGGATCTATCACTGAACCTGGAATTCACTAATTCAGCTAGACTAGCTAGCTAGCAAGACACACTTCCCCAGTGCTGGAAGGCATGTGTCACCTCCTCTGGCATTTTACATTTACATTCTTCAAATCCGAACTCAGGTCCTCATGCTTGAACAGCAATAACTTTACCAATTGAGCCATCCCCCTCACCCATCCCCCCACCCCCGCCCAGGACATTTTGTTTTGTTTTGTCTTTCAAGGTCTCACTCTAGCCCAGACTCACTATGTAGTCTCAGGCTGGCCTTGAACTCACAAAACTCACAATGATACTCCTACCTAGGACTCCTGATTGGAGAATTAAAGGCATGGACCACCACACCCTGCAGAGAGAGAAGGGGGAGGAGAATGAATGAGAATGAGAGGAAATGGGTGCTCCAGGGCCTCTAGCTACTGCAAATGAATTCCAGAAGCATGCAGCACTTTGTGCATCTGGCTTTACGTGGGTACTGGGGAATAGTCATTTGGCTTTACAGGCAAATACCTTAAGGGCTGAGCCATCTCTCCAGCCCCCAAGGGACATTTTAATTTGCAACAAATAGCTTGGACACAAAATGAAAGGTTTAACCTGAATCTACAAAAAAAATTGGACTTTGAGGGTTAGTCTGTTCCAGTGAAGCCTGCGAAGTCCAACAGTGGGAAGATAGCTCTTTTTTTTTTTTTTTTTTTTTTAGTTTTTCGAGGTAAGGTCTCACTCTAGTCCAGGCTGACCTGGAATTCACTATGCAGTCTCAGGGTGGCCTTGAACTCATGGCGATCCTCTTACCTCTGCCTCCCAGGTGCTGGGATTAAAGGCGTGCGCCACCACGCCCGGCTGGAAGATAGCTCTTAACACCTTACAATATTTTGGTGAGGTATTCTTGAGAACGACTGTTTGGACAATAAGGAGCCAAAGCAAGTTCTAGGCAAGGACAGGCAGACTCATCAGAAAGTTTTCTGGCTGCCAAGTTGAAACACAAGTACGAGAAAGCTAGGCTGAAGTGAGGAGGGGGGTCCACCAGGTTCCCTGATCACCAGGCAACGGCACCCCTAACATTAGAATACAAGGCAGCATCTGCAGCATTTCTGGCAAACTGTGCAGCGTATCCCAAGAGTACTGGAGCAGCAGGAAGGTTACAGGTAGTCTCTGGGAAAACGGGAGGGTGTGAAACCCCCACCAGCAGGTAATACATATTTAGTGGTGCATACTTACTGTTATTTGTATTATTCTGAGACACGTAGCCCGTGTCTTAAACCCTTAAACTCACTATGTAACCAGGGCTGGCCTCAAACTCCTGATGCTCCTTCCTTGACCTGCCAAGTGCTGGGATAACAGCTGTGCACCAGCACAGTGGCTGCATATTTTACAGATGAGTAAACTGGGTCTGAGAGACTCTTTGCTGTGGAAGGGTCTTTTGCGAATACAGGGGCCACCCCTACGCCTCGGGGATGTGGCCTCCAGGCTGAGGCGTCTCCCCTTCGTGTGTTCCCAGGTGGAGGACGAGCTGACGCACCTCCAGAAAAAACTGAAAGGGACGGAGGACGAGCTGGACAAGCGCTTGGAGGACCTGAGGGACGCGCAGGAGAAGCTGGAGCTGACCAAGAAGAGAGCCTCCGACGTAAGCGCGCTAGGCAGGCGCCCGCGCCGGGCGGACCGGGGGGGGGGGGGGGGGGGCGGGGGACGGAAGCGGCGCGCGGGAGAAGGCGGTGCCTCCGGCTGCTTTCTCCAAATAAGTCCCGAAAAGGGGCACTTTCCAGTGGCGGCGGCCAGCGGTGCCGACGTCAGGCCCTCCCCCAGCGGTGCTGACGTCGCCGGCCGGACCGGGTGACCTCACCGGCCCGAGGGCCGCGGGGCCGGGGGGCGGGGAGAGGCGGGGGCGGCCCCGGCGTGGTCAAGGCTCGGGGCCCGGGGCGCGGCCGTCGCAGCTGTGTCTCGGGAGCCCAGCAGAGCCGAGCATCCTGCCGCGTGCGCCCCGCGCCATGGCTGGCCTCAACTCCCTAGAGGCGGTGAAGCGCAAGATCCAGGCCCTGCAGCAGCAGGCGGACGAGGCCGAGGACCGCGCGCAGGGCCTGCAGCGCGAGCTGGACGGAGAGCGCGAGCGGCGCGAGAAAGTGAGCCCGCCCGCCCGCTCCTTCCTCCCGCAGCCCGGGACGCCCGCGAGCGCGCCGCACCGGGAGGCGGGGGCACGGGCGCGAACCCGAGGGCCGAGGCGAGCGGAGGGGGCTGCGAGGGTCGGGAGGGAGGGAGGGACGCGCCCGGCTGCCATTGTTTGGGGTCGGGGCCAGCAGCACTGTGGGCCTCGGACAAGGGGCGCGGACGCCGCGCTGTCTTCCCTTCCCCGCTCCCGCCGAACTTTCCTAGGGGTGCCGGCCGTGTGTCTGTCTCCGGTGGGGTACAGAAGTGGCCCCGAGCAGCTCTCTGAAGCTGGGCTGGGTTGCAGGATTCCCGCCCTCCTGCCCTAAGCCCTCCAGCCGCCCCTGTTGGAGGCCTACTGTGCGCCTCAGCAGGATAAAAGCTTGGAAAGAGGAGGGAGGGGTCTTTCCCTGCCCCCTTTCGTCCCCTGGGACAAATGGTGGAAGCTCTGGGGCTGAAAACAGATCTGGGTCTTAATCCCAGCCTAGGTACACAGTAGGTGCTCATTTCTTGTTTCTCTACCAAGAGTACTAGGAGAGGATAGACAAAATGAAGCGAGAGTAGCATGCTGAGAGTTTCCCATGAGGTCTTGATGGAAGCAGGACAGGGAACCAGCCAGCCAGGGAGGTTTATGAGCAGGGGCTCATAAGGAAGTGTGCTGGACGGTGGAAGCTCAGGGCTCCCGAAAGCTGCCAGGCCAGGTGAGTTGGCAGTGTCGACTAACAGCTGTGGGACAGCCCAGGAGCCGGCTGAGTTCTTCCCAAGGCGGCTTTGGCTTCAGCGGTGGCCTGGGTTGAAGTAGTTAATCCTGTAAGAACTGCTTTGGCTGGAGGAAACTTTAGTAACCCTTGGAAGATTCAAACGGTAGCCAGTCTGGCCTCTTTCACACACATAACCTCTGGTCGCACCCCAGGCATCTCTTTGGAGGATAATTTTGCTGCTAAACAGCCCTCCGTCTTCAACCAAGCCAGGAATGGGACAGTCCAGTGGGAGGAGGTAGGATGCTTTTGGAAAGTTCAAGACTTCTTTAAAAAATTAACAAAACGTGCTTCCCTTAGTTTGAAGAAGGAATGCCAGAAGTTGATTCCAGGGCATAGGTACTGAGACCAGAAGGGGCAGAAAAATCCAGACTCGGGTAGACAGCCAATAGACAGCGTGTGGCAGACTTCTGGGCCTGTGTCCCAACAGCTGGTTTCATTTAGATTTTTGTGTGATTAACCCGACATCTTCCTGTTCTTTAGCCACAAGTATCTAGCAAGCCTCTTTTACCTTATAAGGGAATTCCCTTTGTAGCATGTGGAAGGCTTTGATTGCAGGAAGAGGCAGAACCCAGAATGACTAGCAGTTTGTACATATATGTGAGCAGCTCAGAGTTCTTTCCAGTCCAGAAGAAATCTACCAGGAACATAGTTACCAAGGATTTAGGTTTTGCCCATCAGGCACTGCTCACTTTGTTCTTTTGGGACAAGTCTTTTGAATGAACAGCCTCAGTGGGATTGTGAAAGTCTGGCTGGGCGTGGTGGTGCACGCCCACAGTCCCAGCAGAAGATAGTTGAAGCCCAGGAGTTGAGAAAACACTTAATGCACTTATGAGTGTCTCCTCTCTGTCTGCTTCTAGAAGATGAAAAAACTTCCTGGTTTTTCTGTGTGCTACAGGCAACCTAGCCTCGGGTTTTGTTGTTTTGTCTGCTATATAAGCTGGAGTTGGGGATGACCATATCCTCTCATTTTAGAAAGTCTTTGTCATGAAAGGAAGAAGATAGCCTGACTTCTCTGCCCTCTCTTCCTTTGGTTGAGCCCCACTACCCCACCTTTTTTTTTTTTTTTTTTTTTTTGATATAAGATTTTGCCTGTAACGCAGGTTGGCTTGGAACTCTGGGTCCTTCCTGACTCTGCCTCCTTAGTACTGGGTTCACAGATGTATGTCACCATGCCCTGCCATTTCACTCAATTCTCCCATGTGGCTATTCTTGGGGAAATGGCCTGGCCTCCATCCTCCTCCAGGACCCAGGGCAGATGCCAAAAGGAAGGGCTTCAGCTCTTAGTCACTGGACAAAGCCTCTGGGTGTCCTTACCTGTAAAACAGGTGAGGTATGTGAAGATTTAAATGAAATAAAGCCTTAGCCAGAAGAGCTATTCCTCTTCTGTCTTTCCACAGGGTAGGGACAAGCCATGCCTCACCCTTGGGCACAGCTCTCAGTCATATGAAGTGGTCAGGCTTTTAGGAGAGTGATGTAATTTGCCCGAGGCCACATGGCTACCTGTGACAAAGCTGGGATTCTGACCCCAGAGTATCTGCTTTTACACACTCTATATCTTTCCCTATAGGTGAAAGGACTTTAAAAAGCCAGTAACAGGTCCGCAGTGCTACTGTGGCCAGACTGCTTGCTGAGCACATCCATCCCCAGCACCACTCCCCAAAAAGCCAACAACATTAAGACATTTCTGTGGTCCCTGTAGCTCAGTTTTTTTTCCTTTGTCATACATTTTAGTTCCATCATCTCTGAGCCAAACTTAATTAAGGAGGGTTTTTTGATAGTGCTGCTCCCTGCATACTTGCTATTTGGTGCCTTCTGATTTGATACATTTATTTTACTGCTTAGATGTGTGAGAACAGACTGTGGGCCATGGTGATCTGAGTTCCCTGTGAAGTCAATCAATTCCCATCTGTCAGTGCATGTTTCATTTTCAGAGCAGAAATTATTGGGTCTTATCTTAATATTGGGTCTGTTCTGGGTTGCCGGGAAGGCCAGCATCTTCACCGCATTAAAGACAGGGTCTTGCTCTGTAGCCGAGGCTGGCCCCAACTCACCATCCTCCTGCCTCAGCTTTCCAAGTGCTAGGATGATAAGACCATGTCTGCTGTTTATTGTCACTATTATTATCTTATTTGGCACATGCTAGCCTCGCATATTTGTCTCTCTTCTGTGTTGACTTAGCTGTCATCTATTATTAAGTGGCAGGTGTCCCCTGAATTTTTCAGAAAGATGAAACTAAACTTTTGTGTTCTCTAGAGAAGCTAGTTGCCATGGTACACACTGGTAATGCCAACTACTGGAGAGGCTGAGGCAGGAATATCTTTGGCAAGGAGTTGGAAGCCAGCTTGGGCAACATAGCAAGATATTGTCTCAAGAATAAAAAAAATTAGAGCCGGCCGTGGTGGCACATGCCGTTAATCCCAGCATTCAGAAGGCAGAGGTAGGAGGATCGGCATGAGTTGGAGGCCACCCTGAGACTCCATAGTGAATCCCCAGTTCAGCCTGGGCTAGAGTGAGACCCTACCTCAAAAAATCAAAAAAAAAAAAAGAAAAAAAAGAAAAGAAAAGAAAGAAAGAAAACAGCAAAAAAAAAGAATAAAAAAAATTAGGCTGGGCGTGGTGGTGCACTTGGGAGGCAGAGGTAGGAGGATCGCTGTGAGTTTGAGGCCAGCCTGAGACTATGTAGTGAATTCCAGGTCAGCCTGAGCTAGAGTGAAACCCTACCTTGAAAAACCAAAAAGAATTTAAAAAACAAAATCAAGTTCCAATCCAGATGAATGTGAATTCTATACAGCCCAGATTCCTTGGGGGGAGGGGTGCTTCGGCAGGGGAATTGGATCAACTGAGGGGAAATCATGGAGGTGGGGAAAGGGCTCTTGCTACTGCTGGCTGGCATGTCACTTCTTAACTGACTTTTCCTGACTTTCCCAGGCTGAAGGAGATGTGGCTGCTCTCAATCGACGCATCCAGCTGGTGGAGGAAGAGTTGGACAGAGCTCAGGAACGGCTAGCCACTGCCCTGCAGAAGCTGGAAGAGGCAGAAAAGGCTGCAGATGAGAGTGAGAGGTGAGGATGCTTTGAACCTAGGGACATCCACAACTGCTTCTGGCAATTTAGGGATGGAATCAGGCATTGTGGTGCATGCATCCTAGCACTGAGGAATTAGAAGAGGATCCGAAGTTCAGGGGTAGCCTCAGCTGCATAGTGAGTTCCAGACCAGCCTAGGGTACGTGAGACTTTGTCTCAAAAAAAGGGATGCTAAGCCGTGCGTGATGGCGCGCACGCCTTTAATCCCAGCACTTGGGAGGCAGAAGTGGGAGGATCGCCATGAGTTTGAGGCCACCCTGAGACTACATAGTGAATTCCAGGTCAGCCTGAGCTAGAGTGAAACCCTACCTCGAAAACCAAACAAAAAAACGGGGGGTGCTTGGGAAGATTAATTGGTGAGTAAGAGCACTTGCTATGCAAACATAAGACCTGAATTCAATTCCAAGCACCAGGTAAAAAGCCAGGTGCAAGCCAGGCGTAGGTGGTAATCCCAGCACTTGAGAAGCAGAGGTAGGAGGATCACCGTGAGTTCAAGGCCATCCTGAGACTATAGTGAATTCCAAGTGAACATGGGCTATAGGAAGACCCTACCTTGAAAAAAAATGTGGCCATGTGTGCCTATAACCCTGGTGCTAAGAGAAGTGGAGACAGGAGAATCACTGAGGTTCCCTGTCAGCCAGTCTAGATAACAAATTCCAGGTTTGGAGAGAGACACCCCCCCCCCATCTCAAGGAAATAAGACAGAAGAGAGCTCTAAAGGTGGACACCCAACATCTTCCTCTGGCTTCCACACACATTCCCATGGGGTACACACTGCACATGCATATACTATACCATACATACAGCAAATGAATGAATAAATAAAACTTAAATATTAAAATGGGTATGGAACTGGTGACCTAGTAGTGAAAGTAAGCAACATCACACATGTCCACATACAGATGTGCCACGCGCTGTACAAACTATCACACCCAGGCCTGGCATGGTGGTAAAGATGGTCTCTTTCCTCTCCCTCCTTCCCTTCCTGTTTTTTTTTTTTTTTTTTTTTTTTTTTTCCTTCTCATTTTTGGTTTTCTTTTCTTACCTGTTTTCTTGAGGTAGGTTCTCACTGTAGCCCAGGCTGATCTGGATCTCACTCTGTAGCTCCAGTTAACAGCAATCCTCCTACCTTTGCCTCCCAAGTGCTGGGATTGAAGATGTGTGCCACCATGCCTGGCTTTTTTTTTTTAATTTTTCTGAGACAGGGTCTTCCTATGAAGCCCAGGCAGGCCTTGAACTCCTAGCAATCCTCCTGCCTCAGTTTCCCATGTGCTAGGATGATAGGCTTGGTCTACCACCCCCTGGCTTGTTTTTCTTTATGGCAGCCATGAAGAACACCTTGCAGCAGGCAGAGAAAAGCAAAAGTGGGCAGGTGTGGGGCTGTGAGAAGCCCATGTTGGTGACTGCTTCCTCAGAAAGTCACATGCCTCTCAGCCCTATTGTAGGTACAGTCAAATCTTGGAGATGCTATGGAAAAAGAAATGAAATATTGGAATGGGTAATCTGCATAGATGGTGGTAACAGTGGTTGGTGTTGGGCAGGTTTTGGGCTCTGGAGGGTGACAGCTCTATTTTGGGGATATGCAAAACAGCCACTGATGTGCTTGCAGCTGAAAAGTGTCACTCTGGTGGCATTCGTGCTGTATTCAGGCAGAGGAAATCCATAATTGGTGTGTCTAGGCTTGGAGGGCTAAGGGCAGACTGTGTGGTTCATAGAAGCACCCATCAAAAAAATAAGGTGGGAGGCTGGAGAGATGGCTTAGTGGTTAAGATGCTTGTCTGTGAAGCCTAAGGACCCATGTTTGACTCTCCAGATCTTATGTAAGCCAGATACACAAAGGTTAGGCAAGGGCAAGGTCACACATGCCCACTAGGTGGAGTTCAATTTCAGTGGCTGAGGCCCTGGTGCACCAATCCTCTCTCTCTCCCTCTGTCTCTCTCTCTCTCTCTCTCTCTTTAAAATAAAAAATAAAAATAAATTAAAAATAAGGTGGAGAAAGATTGAGGCTGGCATCTGAGGTCAACCTGTGGCCTCTACACACATACACACATTTATACAGACACATGCACCTATATGCACACACACATGCACACAAATAAACATAAGTAAAATGAACTCAGGGAGCTTGGAGATTGACTACAAAGTTGTCCATGTGGGAGTCTTCCCATGCAATGGAACAGCCAGGTTGAGGGGAGCGGGTCCTGTGGCAGGCTCCACTTTATCCCTTTAGTGGAGGGAAAGGGTACCTTAGAGCAGCTATGGGGAATGTGAAGGCTCCAAAATGAGGAGTTGATGGTGGTTCCTGGGGCCTGTGCTTGGTCAGACCAGCCTGGCCAGTTTTGTCACTTCGAGGACCTCCCAGTGTCAGGCCCAGTGAGCCTGGAAGGGCCACTACTTGTTTGCATCACATTGCCACAGGCCTTTGGTGACTCCTTTGTTGGAGACCCTTTCTTCAATAGAAAGAACTCTATACTTGGAGCTGAAGGCTCTAGGCCTGTCACAGGCACTTCCCAAGTGGCCCTGGGCAAATCACTTCTATCTCCTGAGTGTCACAAGGGACCTTCTAATGATAAAATCCCAGCAAGCTTGTTCATGGGCTTGAGGCCAAGGCTTTATGCAGATGTGAAGGATGTCTTGACCATGAGCTGAGAATGACAGTGACAGCCAAGATGGAAGTATTCACTGGATAGAAAGAAGTAGCAAGACTGACACATGACAGTCTATCGCCCTGGGTTGGCCTCCTCCTTGGAGACCCATGATCTTGTGAATTTCACCCCAAGCAGTGGGGCCAGAGCAAGCTCATCCCAAGCAGGGAGAGTTGTTGCAGCTGTGGTGTGTCCAGTTTGGTTCAGGCCTTCCTCATCCCTCACCTGACTGGTACAATTTTGGTCTTCCTTCCCCAAAATACTTGGGAGCAAATGTGCTTCAGATTTCACTCTTTTTTGGGTTTTGGAATATTTTCATATACATGATAAGATTACCTTAAAGATGGAACCTAAGTCTGAACGTGAAATTCATTTGTTTCACATACATATACACATAGCCTAAAAGTAATTTCACATATTTCTAGTGTGCCTGTTTTTGTTTTGTGTGTGTGTGTGTTCATGTATGTGAGTGAAGTTGCATGCATGCCACAGTGTGCTTATGGAGGTCAGAGAATAACTTCAAGTGTCACTTCTTGCCTTTCACCTTGTTTGAGCAATGGTTTCTTGTTGTTCACTGCTGTGATTGCCAGACTATTTAGCCTCTGAGCTTGCAGGAGATTCTCTGGTTTCCCTTCTTGTGTAGGTGCACTGTGATTTTAGAAGCCTACTACAGTGCCCAGATTTACATGGGTTTGGGGGCTCTGAGCTCAGATATTCATGCTTAAGTGTCAAATGCTTTATCCACTGTGCCATCTCTCCAGTCCAGTTGTTTTGTTGCTGTTTGTTTTTCAAGGTAGGGTTTCACTCTAGCTCAGGCTGACCTGGAATTCACTATGTAGTCTCAGGGTGGCCTTGAACTCATGGCAATCCTCCTACCTCTGCCTCCCGAGTGCTGGGATTAAAGACATGTGCCACCACACCCAGCTTATTGTTTCTATATTATATTTGCTTATTTGTGGGAGACAGGGTCTTCCTATAGTGCCCAGGATAGCCTCAAACTCACAACCTTCTACCTTCAGCCTTCCAAGTGCTAGGATGACAGATGGATACCATCACACCAGGCTTCTCCAATTCTTGCCTTACTTTTGGATAAGCCTGATGTCATTGTTACCTGTACTAGGAAGCTTTCTGGGCCTGCCCCTCAGGTGCCACCACCCCCCCCCCCCACTTCTCACATTCTGTGCCACTACATGGTGGCTGCTGATGTGCAGACACACCTTGTTGAGAAGAATCTCAAATGAGAGCTGTGCCATTTATTAGCTCTCTGTAACCTTAACCTTTCTCTGTACCTTGGTTTCTGCATCTATAAAGTAGGTATATGGACCTACATTGTGGGGCGGTTGTAAACAGTAAGGTATTTAGAAGTCTCTGGTGGTTAGTAAAGATGAAAAGTCGGGCATAATGTCTTAATGCCTGTCATTTCAGCAACCAGGAGGCTTGAGGCAGGAAGATCTAGAGTTCAAAGCTAGCCTGGACCACATAGTTCGAGGCCAATCTGGACTACATGCAAAAGCTGACTTTTTTTTCAGTGTGTATATGTGCTGTGTGTGATATATGCACATGTGTATACAGATGCATGAGCTTCATATGTCCAAGTGCAGAGGCCAGAAGGCGGCATCAGGTGTCATCTGCCATTCTTCCTTATTTCCCTACAACAGAATCTTACACTGAACCTGGAGCTGTTTTTCAGTTAGCCTGATTGACCAGGGAGCCCCAGCATCCTTTCTCCACCCTATTCAGTGTTAAGGTTATAGGCATGTGTGGCCATGCCCAGCTTTTTATGTGGGTGCTAGGGCTCAAACTCAGGTCCTTGTCATGCTTCCATAACAAGCATTCTCCCCTTCTGGAGAACATCTTTCCAGCCCGCCCCCCCAAAACAAACAGAAAAACTAAAGAAGGGTTGGGATTGCAGCTCTGTTGGTAGAGTGCTTGCTTAGTATGCACAAGGACCTGGGTTCAATCCCCAACCTCACATAAAAACATGCCAAGCCGGGCGTGGTGGCGCACGCCTTTAATCCCAGCACTCGGGAGGCAGAGGTAGGAGGATCGCCGAGAGTTCGAGGCCACCCTGAGACTACATAGTGAACTCCAGGTCAGCCTGAGCCAGAGTGAGACCCTACCTCAAAAAACCAAAAAAAAAAAAAAAAAAACATGCCAGACATGGTGGCACATGCCTTTAATCCCCGTGAGTTCAAGGCCACTCTGAGAATACAGAGTGAATTCCAGGTCAGCCTGGGCTAGAGTGAGACCCTACCTTGAAAAACCAACAGAAAAAAAAAAAAACAGCCTTGGTGGTGGCACATTCCTATAATCCCAGCACTTTGGAGTTGGAGGTAGGCAGATTAGAAATTCAAGGTCATCCTCAGCTATATAGCAAGTTTGAGGCCAGCCTGGGCTACAGGAGACCCTGTCTCAAAACAAACCAAACAGGGCAGGGCATGATAGCCCATGCCTTTAATCCCAGCACTCAGGAAGCAGAGGTGGGAGAATCACTGTGATTCCATGTCAGCCTGGGCTGGAGTGAGACTCTACCTAGGGCAGGGAGGGGGAACCTGAAAAGGGCTGGAGAGATGGCTTAGCAGTTAAAGGTACTTGCTTGCAAAGCCTGGCAGCCCAGGTTTAATTACCTAGTCAGTACTCAAATAAAGACAGATACACAAAGGGGCACATACGTCTGGAGTTTGTTTGCAGTGGCAAGAGGCCCTGGTGCACCCATTCTTCTCTCCCCCTACCCCCACTTGCAAATAAGTAAATTTTTTTTTTTCCTTTGGTTTTCCAAGGTAGGGTCTCACTCTGGCCCAGGCTGACCTGGATTAAAGGTGTGCACCACCGCACCTGGCTCAAATAAATAATTTTTAAAAATCCTACAGAAAAGGAAGTGCATAGAGGAATCTGGTGGCAAGTTTGGCAAGAGAAGGGTTTAGAGGACCAGTGGGTTGGAGGTGTGTGAGTGCTTGGCTCTAATGTCCAGCTTGCCCCTGACAGAGGAATGAAAGTGATAGAAAACCGCGCCATGAAGGATGAGGAGAAGATGGAGATTCAGGAGATGCAGCTCAAAGAGGCCAAGCACATTGCCGAGGAGGCTGACCGCAAATACGAGGAGGTGAGTGGGGCTGGCAGATGGTGGAGGCCACAGGAAGCGGGAGGAAACAGAGCTGCCTATCAGAAGAATATTTGGGGCCGCCTAAAGGAAATCCTTGCTTAGGTCAGCTATCCCTCTGTGTGAACATCTGTTTCTCCAAAGACAACCTCTTAGCTGGGAAACTCTTATCTTGCTCAGTGCCAAAATCCTGTGGCCACTTGGCTAACTTTCTGGGGAAACTGCCTGACTGGCCTTCTCACTTTTTATTTTCATTTGTATATGTGGGTGCATGTGGATGTGGAGACCTCAAGTCAACATTGGGAGTCTTTCTTATTATCCATCTTATTTTTTCTACTCATTTATTTGCAAGCGTGCATGTGTATGTATGCGTGTATGTACATGTGTATGTGTGCACCAGGGTCTTTTGCTGTTTCACAAGAATGTCTTTCAGTGGGGAATTGAGCCAGTTCCAGCAGACTTTGTAAGCAAGTTCCTTTAACTACTAAGCCATCTCCCCAGGCCCTCAATCTTATTTTTGGGAGAGATTCTGTCACTGACCATCCTACTAACTGATTCAACTATAACAAGCTAGTGAACCCCTGGGATCCTCCTGTTTTTGCCTTCCCAGCGCTGGAATTATAGGTGTGTCCTGCATTTTACATGGGTGCTAGGTCTGAACTGAGATCCTTATGCTTGTACAGCATGTACTTTAACCACTGAGCCATCTCCCCAGCCCCCATCTCACTCATTTTGTCCTTTAGCTGATTGTGTTGAGTCAGCTTAGCAAAAATTAGCCTGGCTCTTTGGAGACAAGGTCTCATACTATATAGCTCATGCTAGCTTGGAACTCACTATTTTGCCCAGACTGACCTTGACCTCTTGACATCCTCCTTCCTCAGCTCCCAAGTATCAGGATTATAAGCATGATTTTTCTTTTGTTTTGGAGACAGGTGTAGCCCAGGTTGCCTCTTCATAATCTTCCTGCCTTGGCTTCCCAAGTGTGGTATTAAAGGTGTGAGCCACAATGTGTGAGTGGTGGTGTTGTAATTTTATTTTTATTTTAGAGAGAGACAGAGAGAAAATTGGCATGCCAGGATCTCAGCCACTAAAATTGAACTCCAGATTCTTGCACCACCTAGTGGGCATGTGCAACCTTGCACTTGCCTCACCTTTGTGTGTCTGGCTTATGTGGGATCTGGAGAGTCAAACGTGGGTTCTTAGGCTTTGCAGGCATCTCTCCAGCCCTAATTTTATTTATTTATTTATTTATTTACTTATTTGATTACTTTGTTTTATTTTTTTGAGGTAGGGTTTCACTCTAGTCCAGGCTGATCTGGTTCACTATGTAGTCTCAGGGTGGCCTCAAACTCACAGTGAGACTCCTACCTCTACCTCCCAAGTGCTGGGATTAAAGGCGTGAGCCACCACGCCAAGCTAATTTTATTTATTTTTAAGACAGGCTTGGAACTCACCATCCTCCTGCCTCAGCCTCCCAAATGTGGGGATGACAGATGTACATCACCACACCTGGCTTCAGTCCTTCTTTGGCCTGCCTCCATGGTTTGACTCTTCTCCTTTGCATGCACTCGTGCCCTGAGAGAATTTTTGTTTTGTTTTGTTTTGGTTTGGTTTGGTTGTTCAAGGTAGGGTCTCAGTGTAGCCCCAGACTGACCTGGAATTCACTATGTAGTCTCAGGGTGTCCTTGAACTCATGGCGATCCTCCTACCTCTGCCTCCCAAGTGCTGGGATTAAATGCAAGTGCCGCTATACCAAGCCTGGGAGTTTTTTTGCACACGCGCGCGCGTGTGTGTGTGTGCGTGCGCATGTGTATATAAAATGTGAGTGCATGTGTATGCTCATGCATGTGCCTAAAGAGACCTGTGTTGGGTGTCTTCCTCAGTCACTTTCTACCTTATTTATTGAGACAGTGTCTCTGGTTGGCCTGGAGTTCACCAATCCAGCTAAACTAGCTGTCCAGCAAGCCCCGGGGATCTTCCTGTCTCTGCCTCTGTAGCACAGGGAGGCACATGTCACCATATCTCAAATGTTTCCTGGCTATTGAGGATCCGAGGTCATGCTTGCATTGCAAGCACTTTACCCACTGAGCCATCTCCCTAGCCCCTGAGAGAATTTAGATTCCCTCCATGCCCCAGAACTGTTTGAGTAGAATAGACCAGCATCCTCATGGGGAGGGCAACCAGGTTATGAGGACTATCTCAGCAGGACTCTTCTGTCTTTCTAGGTAGCTCGCAAGTTGGTCATCCTGGAGGGTGAGCTGGAAAGAGCAGAGGAACGTGCGGAGGTGTCTGAGCTGTAAGTGGCCAAACAGGACTGATCAAGGCTGGGCTTAGCTCCTGGGTCAGAGGAGAGGGAGTTGGGGATCGGCTGTCACTGGGGCCTCTGCTCTAGTGATTGGACATCAGAAGCTCATAGCTCATTCCTCCTCTTTACTTCCATGGCTGAGAGATGGCCACTGTTTGTTCTTACTGCCCACATATTCTCTTACCTCCAACACATTGAGAAATAGGATTAAAGCTGAGGATAACAGGGAGACCCAGAACTTTCATTTTCCCAGACAAAGTTGATGCACTTTCTTTCCCTTTTTTTTTTTTTTTCTGAGATAAATCGAGAAAGAGAGAAACAATCAAACTCCAGACACACGTGCCACCTTCTGCACATGCACGACCTTGCGCATGCATCACCTTGTGCATCTGACTTACATGGGATCTGGAGAGTTTGACATGGGTCCTTAGGCTTCACCAGCAAGCACCTTAACTGCTAAACCATCTCTCCAACTCTCTTATCATTGTTTTTGTTTTGTAAACTTTCTGGGTTTTGGAGATAGGATCTTATGTAGGCCAGGCTGGTCTTGAACTCCTAATCCTTCTGCCTCTGATGCCTAAGAGCTGAGATTACATGAGTGTGCCAAAGTACCAGGCTCTATTGTTGTATTGTTTTCTTTTGGAGTTTCTCAGAGAACGTCTACATAGGGAATCCCAGGTCAGTCAGTAACCCTGACTGGCCTGGAGTTCCCTATGTAGACCATGCTGGTTTTGACCTTGAGTGAATTCTTCTTCCTCTCAAATGTTGAAATTACAGGTGTGCACTACTCAGCATTTTTGTGTGTGTGAGAGAGGTGGGGGGGACAGAGAGATAAGGTCTTATCTGGCCAGGCTGACCTGGAACTCCTGATCTTCCTGTCGCAGCCTTCTGAGTGCTGGGATGAATAGTGTGAGCCACCACACCTAGCCAGGCCATGTGCTCTTAACAGAACCCTCACAGTAGAAGACTGGTATCTCGTGTTTCCTTGTTTTGCTTCTGATGTCAGTGTTGGGCCCTGGCACATTCGTCTGGGGGTACAGAGGTGAAGAACTCAGCCAGAATCCCACAAGTCCCCGAAAATAAAACACCTCTCCCCTTGGCCTTAGATGAGGGACCCAGCTGCACAGAGCCCTGCAGTGCTGGGTGAGCTGTGGTTTCACAAATCAGATCCAGGCTTGCTTCCTCAAGTGTGAACTGTGACAGCCATCTCCCATCACCTGCACTCACTCTCATTCTTACACCACCTGGAGACAGCTTCATCAGTCATACATTTCATAATCTGTAGCCTCAGCCCTGGCAGGAGCACAGAAGTGCTTTCCAAATTCTCCAGGCGCTTTCCTGCCCTGCCTGTGCCTGGTAAGAGAAGACTCTAACAAGCTCCCACAACCACATCTCAGAAAACTCCAGGAACACTTTCTTTCCCATATTCCTTTGGATGCTTTGGGTAGAGTAGGTTTCTCCCTTTCAAAACTTCTTGTCTTTATGCAGAAAATGCGGTGACCTGGAAGAAGAACTCAAGAATGTCACTAACAACCTGAAATCCCTGGAGGCTGCTTCTGAAAAGGTAGTGATTGGCTTGGGTTGGAGGGGAACTTGTTAAATTTTGTTCTTTTCTTTTTTCTTTTTCTTTTTTGTAAACATGAATTCCTTGGTTTTGTTCTTTTCCAAGGTACTGTGGCACATGCCAGGGCATCAGGAATCTGGCCTCTATTTGTTAGCAGTAGCTTTGGTGCCCAACAGTTGGGGATCTCCCCTGCAGCAAGGGCAGCCAGTGGCTAGATTCTGAGGTAGGCTTTGGGTCCTCTGCTATGGGGTCATAGTGCCATCTTTTTCTCTACCTCATAGGAGGATTGAGGTGGAGTGTGGGATTAGTATCTGGTAAACCTCCATTTATAGGCATGTCCACCTGTTTTTTGTTGTTTTATTTTTATTTTTGGTATTTCGAGGTAGGGTCTCACTCTCGCCCATGCTGACCTGGAATTCAGTATTCTCAGGCTGGCCTCAAACTCATGGTGATCCTCCTACTTCTGCTTCCCGAGTACTGGAATTAAAGGCATGTGCCACCACACCCTGGTGGATTTGTTTGTTTTTGAGGAAGGGTCTCTCTCTAGTCCAAGCTGGCCTGGAATTCACTATGTAGTCTCAGGCTGGCCTTGAACTCAAGGTGATTCTCCTACCTCTGCCTCCCAAGTGCTAGAATTAAAGTCGTGCACCACCATGCCTGGCTACCTCCTTTTTAAAGACTTTTTAAAAAATTTTTTTGTTTGTTTATTTATTTATTTGACAGCGACAGAGAGAAGGAGGCAGAGAGAGAGAAAATGGGCGCACCAGAGCTTCCAGCCTCTGTAAATGAACTCCAGATGCGTGCGCCCCTTTGTGCATCTGGCTAACGTGGGTCCTGGGGAATTGAGCCTCGAACGAGGGTCCTTAGGCTTCACAGGCAAGCGCTTAACCGCTAAGCCATCTCTCCAGCCCTACCTCCTTTTTAAAAACTGTGATTTCTTCCACAGTATTCTGAGAAGGAGGACAAATATGAAGAAGAAATTAAACTTCTGTCTGACAAGCTGAAAGAGGTAAGTATGGTGCCCCTAGCCAGTTCTGAGCTTCCCTGGGGCTGATCTGAAGGCAGCAGTGACCAACCCTCTTCTTCTCCAGGCTGAGACACGCGCTGAATTTGCAGAGAGGACGGTTTCAAAGCTGGAAAAGACCATTGATGACCTGGAAGGTATGGATTCACCATCTAAACACTTGTCTTGCCTCTCTGTATGTGACACATCAAAAGACAGTTGGTGGGCTGGAGAGATGGCTTAGTGGTTGAGCGCTTGCCTGTGAAGCATAAGGTCCCCGGTTCAAGGCTCTATTCCCCAGGACCCATGTTAGCCAGATGCACAAGAGGGCGCACGCGTCTGGAGTTCCTTTACAGTGGCTGGAGGCCCTGGCGCGCCCGTTCTCTCTCTTTCTATCTGCCTCTTTCTCTCTCCGTCTGTTGCTCTCAAGTAAATAAATAAAAATAAACAAAAAAATAAAAATAAAAATAAAAAAAGACAGTCGGTGGCAGTGGAGGGCTGTGAAAGGATTGAGTGGGGTTTTGTTTGCATCAGGAAAGGGAAGGGCAGAGTGTAGAAGTCTTTAGAGTATCTTTCCACTTGCTCATTTCAGGACATCAGGAATCAGAGATATCTTGCATTTTTATCACCCAAAGTTTATCATGGTATGCAAAATGGGAAATATAGAGAGCTGATTGTCAAGTCTGGTTGGGACCCCAGAGTTAGGATTCCTTGAAGTGGGTTCCAGTTTTAAAGTTCAGTCCCATAGTTATGATGTAGCCCAGAAATTCCAGAAGCGGGGTTACAATGAAGTGTTCAAGGCTGCCTGCCTCCTCCTGGAAGAGTGTAAAACATTTTCTTCAATCCCATATCCCTCTGGTTTGGGAAGCAAGGTTTCTATATAAGGCAAAATGCCCCATTCCACAGGATAACCTTTGGACCTAGTGACACACTGAGACATAATCTGGGGCCAGTGATTGGTGGGAAGCAGTGCTGTCCATGTCTAGTCAACATTCTTCAAAAGGGTCTTTATGGCTAATCCCTGGCCAAATCATACTACTTAGAAATCACTCCATAGATCTTTGTTTTATACACGACATGACTTTCTCTTAGTTCATACTTTCTCAGTTTTTTTCCTCTTCTCATTGCTCATCTGTGGCATCCCATTCTGACCTTCATGTTCTGTCTCCTGTACCTCTCCTTCTGAAACCTCTTCCCCCAGAACCTCAGTGCTGTAAACAGCTATATGCTCAGCTCAAATACAAAGCTGTCATTAAAGAGCTGGACCATGCTCTCTGAGAGGCAGCACCATTCTAGCAGTTCTGAAATCTGCCTTCTCAGTCTGGTGCCTACATGACCATGGGCTTCTGGGAGCTCCAATGGCCTGCCTTCTTTGTGTGATCTTTCAAGCCATCTTCTGATACATCTTTGACTGAAATAAAGAAAGGCAATCTTCCTGCCATTTTCATTTTCTCTCCTTGCTGCCTTTGAGCCATAGCTGGGCACCTTTGACCATGGCTGGAACAAAGGTGAGGCAATTGTCACTCTCTCTCACACACACGCTCATTACAAAAAGAAAAATGATGCCCACATGATTCTTTTCTGAACACGAAAATAAAAGCCAATTTGGCATTAGCTAACAACATCTGCATGCCAAATAGAAAGTTTCTAGTGGAGAGTCATTCCTCCAAACTTCTTAGGCAGTTTAACAGAATTAGCAGAACTTATAGAAACCAGCAGGCCTGCTTGGAAAATAAAGCTACCCTTGAATGAAGCTTAGTCTGTGAATTCAAATGGTGGCAATGGTACCTTGGACTCCTTATTCCTCTTGTTTGTGTTTTCTTTCTGTTACACTCTGAAAATGGGGCTCCCCACAATGTAATGGGGAGCTCTTACTGTTTGTCCTCATTGTTTGTGAAACATTCATCCACCTCCTGGTCCTGGGAGGAAGTTCACCTATGGACTTCACCTCCATTCCCTTAGAAAACCATACAAGGAATTTAATTACCCATCCTATTAGCAAGGAAAGGAGGAAGTCACAACTGTAGTGATAGCAGAGAAAAAGAAAGGGTCAGGCATGGTGGCACATACCTACAATCCCAGTATTCAGAGGCCAAGGCAGAAGGACAGAAGAATCTATGTAGCCTGGGCTACATAGCCAGATGGGAGGGGGGAAAGGGCAGGGTAGACGGGGAGAGAGAGAAAGAGGAATGAGAGAAGTAGGTGTTTCTGGTTTTTTTTTTTTCCTGAATTCCAAAGTTACCTGAGATAACATGTCTCCCATACTTAACTATAACCAGGAACCCTGATTCATGCTTAACTAAGATAATTCACATTTCAAAAATCTGTTCTTGCTGGGCATGGTGGTACAGGCCTTTAATCACAGTACTCTGGAGACAGAGGTAGGAGTATCACTGTGTTTGAGGTTAGCCTGAGACTACAGAGTGAATTCCAGGTCAGCCTGAACTAGAGTGTGAGACCCTACCTCAAATAATAATAATAATAATAATCTCAATCACTATCACCCCAGTTATCTCTGGGAACACTGATATTTTGATGCCCAAGACACATCTCCCAGACTAGGACTGTTCCCTGAATCTGATGTTGCTTGAAAATCTCCAGTAGATCAATTTTGCTTACTACAGCTTGTTTGTCCTCACTTTATGGTTATTTTTTTAATATTTTTTTATATATTTTACCTTATTTATTTGACAGAGAGAGAAAGAGGCAAATAAAGAGAGAATGGGCACGCCAGGCCTCTAGCCACTCTAAACGAACTCCAGACGTTTGTGTCCATCCCTTTGTGGTCTGGCTGGACGTGGGTACTGGGGAATGAATCGAACCCAAGTACTTAGGCTTCCGCAAGCTAGCGCCTTAACAGCAATTAAGCTAAGCCATCTGTCCAGCCCTTATGGTTGTTTCTTTTTTGTTGTTGTTTTTTTAATATGTTTATTTATTTGTTTGTTTTGGTTTTTCGAGGTAGGGTCTCACTCTAGCCCAGGCTATCTAATCTCACTATCTAATCTCAATATCTAATCTCAGAGTGCCCTCAAACTCACAATGATCCTCCTACCTCTGCCTCCCAAGTTCTGGGATTAAAGGTGTGGGCCACCACACCTGGCCTATATTTTTATTTATTTATTTGAGAGAGAGAGAAAGAAGCAGAGGATGGATGCACAACCTCTAGCCACTGCATACAAACTCCATAAACATGCACCACCTTGTGCATCTGGCTTATGTGGATACTAGGGAATTGGACCTGGAGCCTTAGGTTTTGCAAGCAAGCACTTTAACCACAGAGCCATCTCTCCAGCCTCACCTTATGGTTTCATACAGGTACGAAACTGTACCAATTTTTCTTTATATTCATTCCTTCAAAATTCCTCTCTCCTAAATTCCCCACACCTTTCCACCACCATCCTC